>OX467107.1:4022500-4647500 GCA_950106695.1 Biston stratarius
ACGAAAATATCAAAAAACCTAAAACACATTTTTAAAAGATGTGCCGTGTCTAATGTACGGTTAGTCCTACATTTCTTATGCTTCTAAATAGTTTTAAAAATATCATTTAGTGCTCAAGACCATTAAATAATAAAGTTATGAAAAAATAACCTCAGTTGATCCCCGCTAAGAGCTAACAATACATTAGACATGACAAGTTATATTCAAATTGAATGTAATGTTAGATTGCCGCGTGAACAAGCGCGCTAGCGCGTCACTGCGATTGAGATTGCCGCGCGGCCGACCGCCTGCAGTCGGGATAGACGGTTCTTTCTTCAACCTCACTCCTCCCAGCGCAGAAGCTCTCACACCCACTAAAGAAGACAAATCCATCACCGAAACTGTCGAGCAATCTATCGTAGTCCAGGCTAAAGAAACTGACACTAACAGGGACACATACAAAGAATCTTCCATAACAACTCCTACTAGCAACGGAGAAACCAAAGAGTTTAGTAGTCTAGTGGAAGATAGAATGGCAAGTAATGTTGCTACGTCTGGCAGAATAACAGAAAATGGCGTGGACAGAGTGAGCGACTCGCCGACTACACATAGAATTTTACCGGATCAAACACCTATCATAAGCGATAAAGGACCCGTAACTGAGAACTCTGGAGTAACAGAAAATGTAGAAAGAGTTACCGAAACGCCCTTTACGGGCGAAAGGATGGTTCCAGTAGACTTAGAAGGAGATGAAAAAGAACTGAGTAAAGAAGAAACGACGGATAGATTCGTTCTAGCCGAGAGACCCGATTATACCCCCAATCTCCACTCGTGAGTAGTCATTAAGTGACACACACACACTCACGCGTGCCCCACCCTATGTGTATTTGTAGTAGTGACGTTTACACACCACCCAATCGAACTTGGACAATGCTTTACGTTCAGAAGCCGCGAAAACTATAAACAATAGTATATCAATGTATTTTGAATCAAATTACTTCTGGCTCTTATTCAAGATGAAAACAGACAAGAAATATTGTTCAAGTTCGCTTCCCGGTCTAAAGTGACCCAATATACATACTATACAGTGTGATAGTAGTTTGAGAGTATTATCTTGTTCCATTACAGTACGGAAAGACCTTACTCTACGACTTCAATTCAGATTCTTTAACAATCTACCAAAGGGGCCGCGTAGCCAATAGACGTACAGAGGTACACCGCGAAAGTGGTTCACGAAATGTTAGCACGGCGGCGTTTAACAAAACTTCGCTTATACAGCTTTGTAATAGTGTCGATTTTTGATTGTACACTCACATAATTGTGGTGCAGTTTTATATATTTTGGTTTGAATGAGAATCCGCTGTATTGAGCTAAAGCTGGACTATTTTATTGACAAAAAATCATACTAATAAATCTTTACGACTCAAGTTTGATGCCTTGAACAACGGCAGTGTGTTTGTGTTAAAGTCTGTGGATTTGTTCTTAAGATAAAAAGTAAACTTTAAACATTATTTCAACAGTAACTTAATTAATATAGCTTTATAAAGCTGCACCAAACATTAAAAAAAAGGTTTAAAAAAATATCCCACTTCTGAATCCATTTTTGAAGTGTGACATATTTACTTAACACGTTTTACACTATTTCTAAACTATTCTTTTAAAAAGTAAAATCTCTTAAAAGCCTCAATTTTAGAACTCGATACACTAATATTTTATAATATTTTGATGTGTCATACGATTTTAACCTTTAACAATTTAATTTCTAGCAGAGAGGGGAGCGTAGAAACGAAATAAATTATATACACGGCCGCAAACATCGGTAAAAGTCCTGTGTCTTTAGATTGCTGCTACTAAGGCCGTTAATCTTTTGAAAGAAATTTTTTACAGCTCATAAGCTTCTGCTAATAGAGTTTCGCTTGGAGAAGCCTCGGCTTCACCATCAACAATGGGGTTCCAATTGAGACAGGAGAAACATCCCTTTTCGCGTTTAATGATGCACTGGATAAAAATAACTGATTGTTAAGAGTATTTCTACGGGTGTAGTGCGCTCGTCGCATTTAATTATCAAATTTTTTAATCGTATTTTCAAAGTTACGTTACTGTTAATTAATTAAAATTTACTGATGGCACTAAAAAAAAAAAAAAATGTTAATACGATTTAGATATTTTTCTTAAACTTTACGAGAATAAATGAGTTATAGATTACTATTCAAATTATTATTTTTATATATATATTTCAATTAAGAGAATACATTACCTTCCAAAAAAAAAATCTATTTAGAGGCATCTGTTAAAGTTACGATATAATGTTAATTTTAAACACGTTAAATATACAATGCAAAATAGCGTGAAACCCGTAAGAATTCTCTTATATACCTACTAACATACTCGCATGCGAGTGAGAACTAACGGGAATGTATCGTCTTACCTAAACCCTATTGAAGATATATTTACAGCATGATTTTGAACTGTTTGTTTTATTTTCTTATTTTTACTCGATATTGTGGTAATACCTTTGATTCCTTGAATATAGAAAAATGAGACGAGCTTTTAAAGCGTCCTCGTTTTTTTTTCCGTCCTCGATTTGATAATTGATTTTTTCCTTGCAACAAATTTGTATACCCAAAATGTAAATCGATGTTTGCCACTGACATTCACTACGAATTTGATTCTTCATAAAAAAAAAAAACAAATCTCTTCTAATAAGACACAAAATGTTTAAACAAGTTCGAAAATGTTCACGCAATTTATTGCAAAATGAACTTTATATTTCCCGACTATAAAACTCATAGTGAGTGTCAGTGTATATGTAATCTGTATGTATTCGGCGTGTGACAGATGTGTGTGCATTACAGTACGCCAGCAGCGCCGCAGCCAGACCAGCGCTTAGACCCTTCTACTTGAGCTTTGGTAAGTTTATATTTGACTTTGTTTCTTATCAGAGTAGGTGCAAAATCGACTGACAAGAATACTATAGTATACTTGGCATACAGAAATACTTCCGAAGAATTTAACGTTCTAGTATAAAAGAATATTCCCTAACTTTAATAGTTACACTGGGTGTTAAGAGTTGTTTCTTCATCCTTGAGTAGTTACTTCATATTCTTGATACTTAAGGATATCGATCTCCCATCAAAGTGAAGAAAACTAGTTTACTAAATTCGAGACATAAATTGATCATTTTGTAGATAAAGACACATGTTTTTTTTTTTTCTTTTTCGACTAATATTTTTTTTATATCTTACTGAAATACGTTTAGACATGTCACAAAAATCCTTGCATCACTTTTAGTCTAAAACCAAACAATAAGATTGTAGTCTTTTTGCGAACCGCTCATTTTTATTTCAAATATAATTGTTAAACCTCTGATCACTAGATTTAATAACACATATCACATGGACCATTTCAACTACTTTTCTATCCCACTTTTGTGGAATTAAAATATTTACTATAATAATGATGAGTGACTATTTCTGTTATTCTTTAGACAAGATTGTGTGACTATACAGGCTTAGACAGAACTGCTATGCTAAACCGAAACGTTACAATGCTCATTAAGTACATGTCTCATCTGTGTCATCTCAACATTAATCTCATCGCGGTGCTACAGCGCAAAATGCGCGTTGACGTCGTAAGTAAAATGCACCTCACACTGCGCATGAATTCGTACCGATTTATGTCCAAACTTGCACTGTATTATAAGTATGTTGTATGTACCCACCATATTTAGCATTCAATATTCCCTTTTCCACCAATATGCATATATTGTGATAATAATAAAGTTATGGTCTCGGTATTGTTGGGATAACTCATGAATAACAAAGAAATTATAATTGTAAAAGAATTACAAGACGAAAAATCTAGCATCTAACGAAGTTCTGGCAACCTCACTTGGGAGCTAGTTCCTAATCCAGCGTAACCTTATTTACGCTTATGTGCTTGGTACATCATCATCTAGTCTTCGATTTACTTCTTCGATGATAGAGCAATTTGGAATTGGGATTTGATTTTGTACCTGCAAGACGTTTCTTATGTAAATTTTAATTATGTATTGTTGAATACAGAACGTCTGACCAATCTAGAGGTCTCAGGTACAAATGCCACGGCTCGCAACTGTGTCTTTTCCAAGTTATGTGTGTATTGCGACGACTTTAAACGGTGAAGGAAAACATCGTGAGGAAACCTACATGACTGCGAGTTTTAAAAAAAAAATTCTCTAAAATGTGTGAAGTCTGCCAACCCGCATTTGGCCAGCGTGGTAGACTATGGCCTTACCCTTCTCACAAAAGGAGGTCCGCGCCCATCATTGGGAAAGTTTTTAAAAACAGGATTCGAACGTTGCTGGTTATGCCAATTTTAAAGGCTTTTGACAGATTTAAATTTGTTATAAATGTTGCGGTCACTGTATTAATAGACTGCAATACTACTAATAGACCTGCTGAAAAGGACAGCGACATTTTAAGTAAATTTAGATTTCACAACTAAAATCTCCAAATTTGGATTTTTTAATGAGTCGATCGAGCCGCTCTCCTGATGGGAAGAGATAACGCTTTTCTATTATCATTGTAGCGATACACAAGAGTTTGAGTATAAAAACAAAGTCCAGTTTTGGGGTTCATTACTTTGAGATATTAGATAGTTTCAACAGCTCTGTATTATCGCTAGCTAAAAGCACCCTTCAAACCGGAATACAGTATTGTTTGCTATTTTGTACCTGGTTATTAAAAGAAATTGCCTGGAAGTAATAAATGCAATAGTCAGGAAAGTCCACTAACACAAATATCGACAACTTTGTAATAATTATTTTTGTGTCAGGTGGTCGCGTGCGCCGCTTGACGCAGTTCACTCGCAGCCGCAGCTACGTGGTCGGCTGGATTCCGTGAACGCGCATCATGTGCACCGCGCCGCGCGGCGCCGCCGGCTCGCACTGTCCCCGCACGGTCTTTGTTTTTGCGTACTTGTCACGTCACGTAGCTTTTTTTTTTTTTTAATTATGCGAACGTAGCCACCGTTCATTTAAAACCTCGCAATCTAATTTGGGCTACCTAGAAACTTCGCTTAAAGTTAACCAATGCTTAAAATGCTCGGTCATTTCTCACCGACGTGAAGACACGGGCTACTTTAAGCATATATTAACATTAAGCAATGTTTATAAGTAACGCCTTTAATGATTTCGTAGATATTATTCGAATCTTGTTTAAAATTGTTATTTAATCGTTTATAAAGTTATAAGGCCCGTGTAGCGTGTTCTATCTCTAACTCTTGTTGAAAGATTGCAACGCCTGAGTCCAAAGGGCTTGTCGGCTTCATTCTTTCGGGACACGTCACCTAATTAATGTTCTATGCTGATGTCTAAATTTTGAACGAGTCAATGTTACCACTGTAGAATACTTTTGATAAATTTTTATAAGCTTTCCGCTTAGGTGCCTTGCTTTATGTAACATTTGGCTCAAACAAAATCGAAGGTTAGTTTGAATTACAAAAGCTACTAAGTACCCAATTGCAAAGACCTCATTTATAGACAGAAAATGTACGCGTGAAGATGGATTTTTGTGCTCAAACCCGGGAACTGTCATTTTATACAGTCCAGTGTGCAGTCCTATCTATATACGTAAACGTATGGTATATCTACTAACAAACTTAGCGTGATGGCCGGCCCATCGCTAATCGAACACTGCGTTGCTAAAAAATGACAGTTTCTGTAGACGAACTGCAAATACTTTTGGAAAGTCGTAACGTTACTATCTATAAAATTCGAACAGCGCACCTATTGGACGTCAAACGATCTGACAGTTTTTACAATGTTAGGTTACGGAGATTTCGGTAGTTTTTGCATTTTGTCTACTGGTCCGTGAATGGCGTGTATAGTGCGTTTTACAATTAATTTTTACTTTAGTGTGCTAATAAAATTGTATTAATTCTAATAAGATTATAAATTGTAATATATTTTATAGATGTTCACATTCCATTAATGCATAACATACTTCTCTTGTTTTGCTGCATTTTGACGACTAATCGTGACAAATTGACATACTTAAATATATAAATTAGGTCTATAAATCGACGAAGTTTTAAATTATTGCCTATTTATTTAACCATCGTTTATTGACGATAACTAATGAACGAATTGTCTTAAATAGTTGGTTAACTAATTGCCTTGTTAAGATATCCTGATGATAGGTCTTAAATTTATATTTTTAAAAATTACTGTAATGTAATTGGGAATGTTTTTGACTCCTGTCCGAACATCGGGCTACCTTAGTCTTAGAAATATTTTTTTGTAAACCTTACTAATATTAAAAAAATGACGATAATATTGCAATACTTCAAATGAAGAGAAGTTATGTTCTGCATCGATGGAAGGTTCTTTTTAACATAAAATTTTTCAACAAAGCACTAGGTTTTGTAATTATCTTATTTTGATGTCAACACTCTATTGTTTTTGTATTAAAATTACTGTCATTTCTGTAAATAAATCATCGGATGTGTCGTTTTTCGTTCATCTATCTAAATAGTCAATAGTAAAATGTTCGATACGTATTACATTTTTTTATTCATGCGAGTTAATTATAGCACGAGAAATGGAATGGCAAAAAGCAAAAATTTCAATAAATTCAATCGGATTATCTTTACGGTAACCTTTTGCTTTCTTGAGACGAAACTATATCGCTTATCTTTAAAATATAACTTTATGTATATTTGATAGAATCTTGGAGGAAGTACTTGTAAGTGTCTGTAACATTGTGATAAAACATCATGTTTTTTCCATTTAAAAAAAAAATATCTGCTTCGACTTTCGTCTTTTAGTTTCAATAAGAGATTATTTGTATATGAATTTAGATTTTTAAAGCGTAATATTATTTTATCGTGACAATTATAAAATTTTAATATAAATCATTGTTAGATTTATTTATGTTGGTTGATATTACGGTTCGGAAGCATTTGTCCAATGGACCTTAATATTTAGGTCGCAGTGCTATAGTTTGTGACAACTGTAAAAAAAATTCAATAAAGTACATAAACAATTAGCTCAGTTTTTTATTTTATATCCAATAACCTCTACAATAAGCCAGCTATTCATATTATCATATAATCCGCTCCACTGTCAGTAAATTGAAACAAACGGTATTTTTATTTAAGAAAATGTTAATGTACTTTTTCCTTTTTTTTAATTACTGAACTAAGTATTTGATAACAATTGAAGTATGGCTTATTCTTATAGAGCCACCATACTTGTGTCCGCAAAGCCTCTGAGAGCACCGCGAAAATACTAGTCATAATGGGAAAAAAAACTAAAGAGTAAAAATATTCTAACAAAGTTTAAAAATTAGTAAAAGAGTAGTAGTGGAATGCGTGGTATGAGAGCGCGACATTACAGGAGCATAGTCAACAGTTCCACACTGACTCAAGTGACAATAAAAAATAACAGTTTTTGATAACTTTGGCGCCGTCAAATATTTCGCTATCAGATAGGGTACGGTCGCCAAAAAAGTTTGAGAACCGCTGTTATAGA
The DNA here is from genome assembly GCA_950106695.1 of Biston stratarius. Taxonomy (NCBI): domain Eukaryota; kingdom Metazoa; phylum Arthropoda; class Insecta; order Lepidoptera; family Geometridae; genus Biston; species Biston stratarius. The sequence continues at coordinate 4,029,993 of OX467107.1, forward strand.
GGAATGTAAAAGTGGCAGGAAATAAAAGTCTGTTATTAAATATACTAATTTTATTTATTGTCATACATTCTGGAAGACACCCAAGTTAAAATATCATAGAGACAATAAACTACGCTAGACTCATTTACAAGTGAACATTTAATGAAACTTGAAAGTACCAATGACAAATTATGAGTTAGGAATTATCACTAGAGATAGCTAATTATTTTCTAGAGATCTATGTTTTAACACATTCTTAAATACAGGAATCGATTTTGTAATCATCCAGGTTTTAGCAAACCCTGACTTAGTCACTAACGAAAAATCAAGTGAGTTACAGGAATGCACTCGGCTATGAAGCAAATATTGTTAGTTTCGTGTACTTACACTTTTTTTAGTCATGAGTGAAGAGACATGGTATATTGCTTTATCGTATAGTTTGTTTTTGTGACGTTCTACAGAAAAAAAATCCGTGGTTTGCCACACCGTCAAAGTCACTATTTGCAAAATATAGACTGTTTACACCCAAAATGTACTTTATGTAACTAGAAATTGACAGTATTAACAGCGTTTATAATGTTGTCGAGAACTGAGCGTCCGGCATGCGAAGTTGCAATCTCAGGTTACCGATGTGGGTGGCTGCGTGCGGCGCTTGCTCGCTTCTATCACGATGACTTGTTTTGTGATTACCTGGTTATTCTTCATTAGACTCATTAAAGAGGGCCCGACACCAAGACAAACCTCGGCGAGCTTTAATAGTGTGTGTTATATTTGTTAAGATTGGAATAAATTTTAAATAAATTTAAAAAATGCAAAATTGCAACTGTCACAGAAATCAAGCTATTCAACTTTAGGTGCGTGACGGCATTGCAACGCATCAGCAACGCCCGTCTTCTAACGTGTTCGTATTAATTATGAGAAAAGAAAACAAAAGAAAGATTAAACTTATATTTCAACATCTAATGTACAAAAGTATTATACACAGAATATGACCAAGCTGATTTCATATTAGGATCAATCCCCAATAATTATCGCGCAGCGTAATTAGTGGACACACCAAATCTTTCCAGATTAAACTTATTGCTACTACCTACCAAGCAGGTTTTTTTTTTAATTCTCTTTGATCCATATAAATGACCCCTTATAGAAGAATGTGCTCAGAGACACTTGTCACAAGAAGTGTTTATAAGTTTTCAATTATTCGTACTTATCGACTTATGCCTCTATTATGAATCTCCTACGCTAGTGTTAAATAATTTGGTACAATCGACATTCTATTGATATCATTTTAGCTAATCTATAAGACAGAAAAAGCTAATCAATATTTCATTTGCTTTCTCTTTCTTCCAAATTTTTTAATATATGGTTGTCCAAGGATAACAGCTTGTCGTCTATCTTCAGAGATTTCTTCAGCATTTGGTCACAAGGTTATGATTTTTATAAATCCATTATATGTTTTACCGTATTCCGTTCCATCTTAACAATTGTACAATACAGCATATTTCAATATAAGTTTCAAAAATGAATTTCATTCTTACATCTAATTAGGTATAATATTTATTGTCGATACTTTTGGCTAATTGAAATCGTAAGTGCAGAATCTACACATAGGCCTAAGCTCTAAAAACAGGAAAGTGCATACTAATTTTAAAATTCATTTATACTATTAATTTTTAGTTTCAACGATATGCAAAATCTGAAATGTACATTTTTATGTATACAATAGATTTAAGGTGCATTCACACCGAAGTTGCTAATCATCAAGCATTCCAAAGTGGGCAACATTGAAAAAAAAATACCAATACTCTACAAAGCCGTATGTAATAGCTTGTAAATAAATAAGTACCTACCATATCATATTCAATAAAGTTTAATTTAAATAGTTGTAAAATGTGCGATATCTATTATTATACATGCCATTAAAAGAAAAAAAAAACTAAACGTACGGAAAATAATTTATTAAACCAAAAAATGTTACATTATAAAAATAGAATCCGTTATGTAGGATTTCAATTATTTTGAAACACGTATTTTAATACAAAGAGATCAACTTGAACGAAAACACTCTCAACACCAACCTCTTTAATATATATTTGCTAAACTTTTCTAAAATAAGAATTGTAAATAGGTTAGGTCCAAAATGCAGTTTGCAAAATATGCTTTACGCAATAGGTGAATTTCTCACAACGTGCATTTCTCTTTACGGACATTATTTATATATGTAAAAATGATAGAGTAGAGTAATGAGACGAAATAAACGCATTTTTGGTGGTAAAAGATAACGCAGAACTGCAGAATCTGCTGTCCTTTGCAGAAGTTTGAGTAACAAAACAATCCTTATTCTCTACAACACGTAATGAGTTTACGTAACCATTTCAGCGCAATTCAAAATGAAAGTATGCCAAAGCCATATTTAAGGTGACAAGAAGTGACGCGTTCATTTTGAACTGTCAAAATATAATATATAAGCATGTAAAGTGATAAACGTTATACGCGTTTTCGGCAAGAAATCTAATGTAAGTTAGAGAATCCGGTGCGTGGGGGTCGCTGCTTCGACGCTCATTACTCTAACACATTCGATAATTAGTCTCAATAGCCGTTTAATTTTTTCTAACTACAGTACTCATAATAGAAAAATTTAATCAGAGTACTATAATAATGTGCATGTTTCATAATTGTGAGAATTGGACCTATTGCAAAGTAAGCATTTTACATCGAGTGCAGATCCTAATCTTATGGTAGTAAAAGCGTAATAAGCAATCAGGGATTTTCCTTTCCATGCGGTTTTACACTTCGGGGATGGAACATTTTGAGAGAAAAAAAACATTGTGAAATCTGGGGAGATTTTGGGAAACGAACATTATAAACCTAAGCTTATGTAGTTTACATATTATAACAAGCAGGTAATGATATTAGGATCGCAACAGTTTAAAGAGACGCATGGTGTAAAGTGGCATTTGAACTTCGTAAATGGAAAAGCAATATAAAAACCACTACTACAAAAAAGTTACTCTATAAATGGTATGATTTTGGTCTATATACAGGATTACTGGTAATTTACAACCTCTTAAAAAAACTTTTAACCTTGACAAAAAAAAACACGAGATGTATAACAAATGTTCGAATGTTCGTCATTTAGACGCGAACCATACTGACGTTGAGCAAAAAACAAATTTGCCTTCACTTTCTCTCAAAATTTATGCTATACGAAAATGAACTCTAGGCAAAATTTATAAGAGAAAAAGTTGTTTATGATGTATGGAAGTCGATCTTAAAATACTGTTGACTTACTTATCAATAACCTTGTTATAAGTTTTATTTTGTACTAAAATACGGCCCGCCGTAAAGGTAAAGCAATCAGTATATATTTTGGTAAAAAATGCACATTACATGCGTATGAAAAAGTTGACAAACTTGATTACAATTTAAGAGCTAATCTATAAAATTATTATTAAGTGCTGCAAATTCGTCGTACTTTAAAACTACTAGAATTTCACACGCATTTTAACAATACTTTAAGAATAAATTAAAATAAAATGCAAAAATAAAATTCTTAAATAAAGAAAATAAAATGCAAAAATAAGATCTTTTCGTAAAAAATGACAAATCCGATTTTATTTACGAAAAAATGTTATTTGGTAAAATTAGCTCTTACCACGTGCATAACAAAACCAAAAGCCTTAAAGATAAATATAGTTCATACGTAACGAAATAGGTAGTTGGAAAAGCAGATTGATTTACGATTACAGGAGGTGGCCCCTGTAACAGTAAAAGCTATTTACAATAATAAGCGTGATTTCCTTTAAGCTTGATATTACCGTTCCGCGTAATCCAGTATATCTTGACCTTAATATTATACAAACTATTAGAAGATAATTTTGAGTAATCTCATTAAGTCTCTAATTGTAAGTACAATTTAAGTAAACACAATAACGTTTTGTATAAATAAATACATTTCAATACCGTAACATGCACTTAAATACAAATCATAAAAAACAATACTATTGCACATAAGAAACAACGAATATATTAATATCGTTAATAAAAATAGTTGTAATAATAACCGTAGAAAATATTATGCAACCAATTACTTCTAAATGCATTTTCGATATAAAGATAACAATTATTTTCGATAACGTAAAAATAATTTAGGTTTAACATGGCACCTTTTGATTTTCTATTAACTCGACTTGCGATAAAATAAAAATTTCAACTTAATTTATTTAAAGACCGTTTTGCAAGTACCGCATTTTGTTCGATTATTTTGGCGATATTTAATTAATCGTTTTAGTCGATATTATTTAATATTTGACTTAAAAAAACCTACAATTAACATTTGGAATCGATAAAATTGATTATATCGATGGCTTGATGAAACCACATCAAATTTAATTCGAAGAATATGGGTGTAAATGTGTTCGTTTTTAGGGTTCCGTACCCAAAGGGAAAAAACGGGACCTTATTACTAAGACTTCGCTGTCTGTCTGTCCGTCCGTCTGTCTGTCCGTCCGTCTGTCTGTCACCAGGCTGTATCTCAAGAACCGCGATAGCTAGACAGTTGAAATTTTCACAAATTATGTATTTCTGTTGCCGCTATAACAATAAATACTAAAAACAAAATAAAATAGGTAAATATTTAAGGGGGGCTCCCATACAACAAACGCGAGTTTTTTGTCTTTTTCATAGATAATGGGTACGGAACCCTTCGTGCGCGAGTCCGACTCGCACTTGGCCGGTTTTTGTACTTACATCACTAAAAGTAAATTCTGCTACAAATCTATAAACTTCAACGGTATGACGTGTAAGTCTAGTATGACAATTTCCGAAAAATACTTTCATGTTTTCGATAACAAAATGTATGAACACTGCTGGCGGGCGTAAATTGGGACCAACGTAACGTGATGTCATGTTCCATACATTTTCGTATCGAAAATAAACGATTCTTTTTTTAGAAATTGTCCAGATAGACTCCCAGGTCAACTTATGCTCATTTAAAATTAAATATAAGCACTAACAGCCCTTTACTTACAAATTATAACCTCTAACAAAATAAGTTTGAACACTGCATTAAAATAATCTGTGAAAATGACCGACACTGATGCAAAGAGGGTATAAGAGCTAGTACATTAATGTGCCGAAATCTGAAATTTTCACCTACTTTTTTATAACGTACCTGTCAATCACAAACAAAAAATATATTGCTCACATTTTAAAAAATTGCATTTCTTAACAAAATAGCCCAAACTTTATAGCTCTTATATTTGTGATTAAGTAGTTCCGTGGCTCCTTAAAACTCGCTTAAACTAGAAGCTGTTTAAAAAACACTTTACGTGTTTTATTACTTCACTAACTGTGCCCCGCGGTTTCACCCGCGCTAGTAGCCTACGTCATAGTGGCTTTATGCATGCAAAGTCTCAGCCCGATCGGTTTAAAATTGACAAAGTTTCATACAAACTTTCATGCCTTATTTTATCCCCTTGGGGGTAGAATTTTTCAAAATCCTTTCTTAGCGGATGCCTAACTATGTTGGACTATGGATGTCATAACATCTACCTGCATGCCAAATTTCAGCCCGATCCGTCCAGTGGTTTGGGCTGTGCGTTGATAGATCACTATGTCAGTCAGTCAGTCAGTCACCTTTGAGTTATATATATTTATATTTATTTTAGCCATCATAGTCTCACTGCGGGGCAAAGGCCTTTTTAGGGTTCCATACCCAAAAGGTAAAACGGGGCCCAGTTACTAAGACTCCGCTGTCCGTCCGTCTATCACCAGGCTGTATCTCATGAACCGTGATAGTTAGACAGTTTAAATTTAATTTAAAATTACAGATGATGTATTTCTGTTGCCGCTATAACAATACTAAAAAACAGAATAAAATAAATATTTAAGAGGGCCCCATACAACAAACGTGATTTTTTTCGCCGTTTTTATAGATAATGGTACGGAACCCTTCGTACGCGAGTCCAACTCGCACTTGGCTTCTTTTTCTCTTTTCACATCTCACGCTCGAGATCTTTAGTGGTAGATTTTATCCGTTATCGCCATTCCGGGCCTACCGAGGGATTTTTGTGTATTTGGAGTCCACATCATTGTGACATTTGACAAAAAAAAAGTATTTAAGTATTTTATCAGTTATTTGATTCCCATAGTACAAGCTTTGCTTAGTTTGTGGTCAGATGGCGCTGTATGTAATGTCCTACAATATTTATTTTCAATTTCTAGTTTGCAAAACACCTCGACCAAAAATTAATATATCACGAAAATTCTCAAAAAATAGAGCTATCTATTGGTTTGGTACTTCACTACTACGAAGTGTTAACGTTAAGTCAAAGTAGCGTGAAATATACACAGTAAGTGAAACCACCGCACACTAGATAATAGATGGAAAAGTAACTCATATTACCGCTGTACCATTTTTTTTGTACGTGATAAAGTATCTGTCATTGTATTAAATATAATTTATTATCTGTGGCACAGTAAAAAGCTTGTATCACACTAATATTATAATGGCGAAAGTTTGTATGTATGTTTGTGTGTGTGTGTGTTTGTTGGTGTGTGTGTGTGGGTGTGTGTGTGTGTCTTCACGCTCAAACGGCAGGACCAATTTTGATGAAATTTGGTATGGAGGTAGCTGACACTCTGGGTTACGACAGGCTACCGAAAATATGCAGTGTTCATGTGGGAACAGCGGGTAGCACCGCGGGACGCAGCTAGTAATAAAAACAATAAATTATGCGAGAGCGATTGATAGCTATCATAATCAAACTGCTGCTACCTACATTAATGTTTAACATTTGTAGTTTTTGGCTATAAACAATAATTTCCACCCAGTAGCTAAATAAGCACTATTGGCCAAATATCAACAAATAAAATGCACTAAAATGACTTTCAAATCTATTTAGACCGTATCCGCGTCGAGTTGGTTCTTCTTGTCGTTTCGTCGCCAGCTCAGTAAGTCGTCGAGCAGTGCTTCTAGGTGAGGGTTGCCGCCGAGGCGAGCGACCTGCAATATCATAATTGCCATAAGTAAGATGTTGATAGAATGTCATATATCCAGAGTGAAGAGTAGCACTCCCAAAAACGATGATTCTGTAGCGATGATAGCTCAGTGGTTAGCGCGGTCGGTTCGCATGCCAAAGGACGTGGGTTTAAACCCCCACAATAAGCTTGAGCTGTCGATGAAGGAAAACATCCTGAACCATAGCGTGGTGGTAGCGTACGTTCTAGTACTCTGCTACCACCCTCAAGTTGAAAATCTGCCGCCAAGCATCTAACGGTATGTTCCAGCATCTTCACTTGAGAGCCAATTCCATTCCAGGCTAGGTGTGCTTTTCACCTTCGACCACACCGTCACTTAACATCAGGTGAACTATGGTTAAACACCAAGCCTGTCAGCCATAAAAAAAAACGAAATCAGTTGTGCACAAGTGCTTTAAAAAAACGCAGTCAAAACAAAATAAAGCAGACGCTAGAGGTCAAATGAAAGGTGTCGTACATGAACTTGTAACTTCAGCTAAAAAAGCTTTTTCAACACATTGGGACCTTAAATGTGAAGGTTTTTTTCTATGGTCCGTCTATGGTCTGGTCTATCGATAGGTGTCGGCGTATTTTCCAAATGTTCAATATTTTGCCATTACCTTGTATGTATATTAATGTTGGACAGAATATTTGTCCAAGAACATCCCGAATATTTTGACTATCAGTCAGATAAAGTAGCAAAAATACTGTCAGAAAAATACATTATAAAAAAAACTATATTTTCCAAAATGTAAGCTTATGTTGTATAAGAGAAACGCTTACAATGGCAATTACAATTTATAATAAACTTCCGGCCGAAATAAAAATTCTACCTCACAGAAAATTTAAAATTTAAATTAAATTATTGGTTATTGTGTAAATGTATTACACAATAACAGAATATATTAATGATAGAACATTATAAAATATAAATTACATTATTGTACGCCTCTTAAAGAGGTAGTTTGTATGGAACTATATCTATGTTTGTATAAGATCTTTAATACCTACATTCGACAATAAAAATCTTGAATCTTATGATAAGTGTTGTATTACAATATTTAAGCTGGTGATGCTGTCTTTAGTGAAAAATAATACAAAGTTTTTTTTTTTTAACTAAACGGTCTTCACCTTCGATTTCGTAATTTTTTTTCTTATAAAAATATCATACAATATTTTTTTTCCCAAAGATTTTCCAAAAAAAAATTTTTGTACAAAACTTTCTGGTTGCCTGGTACTTGTAGCTCATAAGGAACTTTTAATTTTCTGTAATTTTTTATTAATGGTTTTTTTTAATCGCTAACAGGCTATGTGTTTGACCACAGCTCACCTGATGTTAAGTGATGGTGTGGTCGAGGTTGGTAAAGCACACCTAGCCTGGAATGGAACTGGCTCTCAAGTGCGGCTGCCGGAACACACCGTTAGATGCTTGACGGTAGACTTTCAACTTGAGGGTGGTAGCTAGCCAGTCGAGTACTAGAAAGTACCCTACCACCACGCTATGGTTTCCTCACGATGTTTTCCTTCACCGGCAGCTCAAGATCATTGTTGGGGTTTGTACCCACGCCCTTCCGCATGCGAACTGACCGCGCTAACCACTGAGCTATCATCGCTACAAAATCTGAATACAAAATAAAAAATCTGGTGTGCACAATAACTAGTTTCTATTTATCTAATACACTAAGTGACTCACTTCCGTCCTAGCCTCCTCGTCGAGGGAGATAAGTATGTTCCTCGTATACTGGAAGCTGCCAAGCCGCTCCAATAGAGAAATGCAGTACTTTTTCACTTCCACGTCACGCGTTCTTTGTCGCAAGATGTCTATAGTAAGATCAGGAAAATATTGTATCTACATATACTAAGTTATTCTAAATAACTACAAGTAAGTTTGGTCACCCAGTAGTAAGGTAAACAAATCACAATACAGTTACATCGATAGATTTTTTTTAATATAAGAAATAGTCTTTCGTTTGACCGCCATCTCACCTGATGTTAAGTGATGATGCGGTCTAAGATGGAGCACGCGATTCAGTTTTGACTCGAAGACACCCAGATTATATCCAACGGGGAACACCCACTCATTCCACTGTCTAGCAGTCCGCACAATGAAAGTGGAATCAAATTTCGTTCGAGTTTTAATACTTGCAGCAGAATATTTGGTATATACTACGGTCGTACTACCCAGACAATCTATCACCAAGTAACCATTATAGTTGGATGTCCAGCCGCAAGATGGGTCGACGACATTATCGCCGTCGCGGGTCGAACTGGACCTGATTGGCACATGACCGACGCAAATGGCATAAAAAGAGAGGCATATACCCAGCAGTGGGATAAAGAAGGCTGTGGATGATGATGATGATGAATTAACTATTTAACTTGTAAGGTAACACAATATTTTTTTAGTTTTTATAGATTTAGTTAAAGGATACGCAAAACTTGATTATCTCCTTCCTGGTTTCTAATGGCATGGATAACGGGAAAGCTGAACTTTCCTTCTGTCAGATCTTCACAATAGCTCTTGTTTTCTGTATACTGGAACAAGGAAAATTATACGCTATAATGTAAAGATTTAGAATCATATTCCTGTAAGATTTTAGTTTGAATTGAATTTTGGATTGAAAACTTTGAATTGAATTCAATGAAAATTATGGTTTGATACACAATCTACCCTAGATAGTGTATCTTCTTGTATTAGGGTATTCTTTTACTTCCAATTGTTGATTTTACACAAGAAGAATACACCCTTTTAAAAACGCTTTATTGTGAAAAAGGTAAGGTCCACTAGTCAAGTGCAGGTTGGAAGACTTCACACAAATACAAGAACATTAAAAACTCACAGACATGCTTTTCACTTATTAAAATCTGTTCAAAAATTCTAAACGACTCAATATGATAAATTGGATCAAATGCAGAACGACGAATACGTATATCTAACACGTGTAGTAAACGTCAAATTCTTACCTCTTGTAGAGACAGGTTGCAGTAGTCGTCTCTGATCTGGAAGTAAAGTCCAAGGATGGCGGAAAGCTTGCTGAAGTCAGATTTATTCTCACTAAACAGCTGCATTAGTCGGATGGCCAGCATAAACAGACCTCCCGTTTCTGAAAAACATACGAAACATTTTATGTAAAAGTACTGAGATGAACGAAACGCTTTTCTAATGTGAGATATGTGATGGCTCAGTGGTTAGCGCGGTAGGTTCGCCGTGCCGAAGGGCGTGAGTCCAAACCCCAACAATGAGCTTGAGCTGCCGGTGAAGGAAAACATCGTGAGGAAACCATAGCGTAGTGGTAGGGTACTTTCTAGTACTCTGCTGGCTAGCTACCACCCTCAAGTTGAAAATCTGCCGCCAAGCATCTAGCGCCAAGTGCGGTGTGTTCCGGAAGCCTCACTTGAGAGCCAGTTCCATTCCAGGCTAGGTGTGCTTTACCATCTTCGACCACACCGACACTTAACATCAGGTGAGCTGTGGTCAAACCTACAGCCTGTCAGCCATAAAATACAATAAAAGATAACCGTGTCCATGACCATTGCAGTAGTACCTAAAACTTTGAGTAGAATAAAGCATTGCATTTTTAGCGCGAATTATTACTTGGAGACATTCGATGGTTAGTCTCAACAGCCCTGTAATTTCGCTAACTGTAGTACATTTGAACCCAAAACAGAGTAATGTTTACACACTATTACTTGGCGGTAGAATATTTTACTGCGGTGGAACCTGCCACAGCCTCCTGCTAACATCTACCATTTCTTTCTTCTTTAATTTAACAATTTATTTAAAAAAAACCGACCAAGTGCTATTCGGACTCGCGCACCGAGGGTTCCGTACAAACCTGTAGGTATATAAGTAAAATTTATGGTATTTTTTTAATGGTAATTTATGCTTTTAGCAATTTTTCCTTTATCTGTGCTATAAGACGTTGCTTCGTACCAAATTTCAAGATTTTGAGTTCACGGGAAGTACCCTGTAGGTTTTGATTCCTTTGCGAGTGTCGAAAATTTGCAGCATAAACGGCTGTATCTTTTGATTTTTTCACAGCTCCAAGGGACAGTAGACCTGAGTATTTGATATGAATTTCAGCTTGATACCTGCGCGCGTCCCCAAAGAAAAAGGGTCTTGACAGACAGACAGACGGACAACAAAGTCCAATCCAATAAGGGTTCCGTTTTTTCCTATTGAGGTACGGAACCCTAAACACTAAAACTCTAATGAATGATTAATAAAGGTAAAAAATTAATCGCCATTTATTTTGTTAACATATCTAAATGATACAGTTAATGCGTAAAGATGCCCTAATAAAAACTTTATCCTTGCTTTTAACATGTTTATGAAGATAAAAAAATTGTTATATTTGGAACTTAACTAAAAGACTTTAACTCAATCGCAATTTGAAATAAAGTAACATTGGATTAGCGATAACGCTAATAGAAAATCCAAAATGTACGGAATTGACATAATCTGTCGAAATGACACGTGGATAGTCCTCGTGGTGTTTGACCGCAACAATCATAAGTGACGCAATGGCCAAAGGTAGTAAACACACCGAGTCAGGAATGTGAACTGTATCTACTAGTAAAGTTGCCAGAACACACTGTCAGAAGCTTGGCGAATAATTTTCAACTTAAGCTGGTGGTAGCTGACCACCCGAGTATTAGAAAGTACCACCATGCTATGGTCTCCTCAGGAAGTTCTTCCTTCTGCAGCAGCTCAAGCTGATTGAAATTAAATAGTGGATTGTGTTCCACTATTTAATCTACAACTTTATACAACTTTATTATACACCAAACATATTATAACATACAAAAATTAAAAACATAAAAAAGAAAGAAAGTAACAAAACAAAAAAATACAACATAGAAATAACAAATACACAACAACAATAACAATAACAACAACAATATACTGACTTTTAATGGTCATCTCCTTGTACTCCGCTTCGGAGGGGCACTGGAAGTTGTCTCTCCAATAAATCTCCATGCCCTGCCCTCTATGCAACTCCAGAAGCTGCTCCGTGTATACTTGTGTCGCCTAGAACATAGAAATAGGCTTCTTTTTAGGGTTCCGTACCCAAATGGTAATACGGGACCCTATTACTAAGACTATCCATCCGTCTGTCACCAGGCTGTATCTCATGAACCGTGATAGTTAGACAGTTGAAATTATATATTTCTGTTGCCGCTATAACAACAAATACTAAAAAATAAAATAAAATAAATATTTAAGGGGGCTCCCATACAACAAACGTATTTTTTTTGCTCGATATTGATAACGGCAACAGGTAGACGCTTGAAATATTCACAGCATATTTAATTATATATCCACTTTAAAAATAAATAATTAAAATAAAACAAATATTTAAGGGTAAATACAACATACAACAAACATGATTTTTTTGCCGTTTTTATAGATGTACAGAACCCTTCCTGCGCGAGTCCGACTCGCACTTGGCCGTTTTTTTATTTAGTTAAATGTAGACAATAGCCAATAGAAAACACTTTATTTGTGACATAAAACATCATCTCTTATTACTTTTGAATTATAATTATCATCATCATCATCAGCCGTATGTCGTCCACTGCTGACCATAGGCCTCCCCCATCGACTTCCATAAAGACAGGTTGGAAGCGGCTCGCATCCAGCGCGTTCCTGCGGTCTTTATGAGGTCGTCTGTCCACCTTGTGGGTGGACATCCTACGCTGCGCTTGCCGGTCCGTGGTCTCCACTCCAGAACTTTGTAGCCCCATCGGCCATCAGTTGTTGTTTTCATTACAATATACAAACACAATGAAATAATATAATTATGTACCTACATTAACGTTTTTTTCAAGGAAAAACATCAAAATCAAAATCAAAATCAAAAGTCATTTATTCAGTTTAGGCCCTGGTAAGGCACTTATGAACGTTAAGTTACATGTTTGAATCTACCACCGGCTCGTAATTACACTTCAACTGAGAAGACTCCGGCAAGAAACTCAGCAAGGCATTTTTTTTGTGGATCTTTCTTTTCATATTAGGTTACAATTTACAGTAATAAATATTAATACATACATTATGCTTACTACAATTGTCACTTAGCCAGGGGGATGCAAGTGCAGAGAGAAGCTACAACAACCATATATTCCTGTCTTCCACGTAATGAGCCACCTTATAGTAGGCTTTGTCAATTAACCTCTGCTTTATAAAATCTTTGAATTTATTATAGGACATTTTAGTTACCTCAAGTGGGATTTTATTATAGAATCTAACGCAATTCCCGAGAAAAGACTTATTAGCTTTAGATAACCTGAATCTAGGTGTCACAATTTTATCTTTATTTCTTGTATTTAAGTTATGGCGACTACTATTAATTTCAAATGAATTTAAATTTTTCCGGACAAACATAATGTTTTCATAAATGTACTGTGACGGTAACGTTAATATCTTAAAATCTTTAAATCGATTTCGTAGTGATTCGCGAGGACCCAAACAATAGATTGCGCGAATTGCACTTTTTTGCAGAATAAAAATAGTTTCAAAGTCTGCAGCTGAGCCCCACAGCAGTAGACTGTAGGACATTAAACTATGGAAATAAGCAAAGTAAACCAACCTGGCTGTAGCCACATCTGTTATTTGTCTAATTTTTCTAATCGCGAAGGCAGCGGAACTCTATTTACTAGCTAACTTTTCTATATGAGGACCCCATTGTATTTTACTATCTAATGTTACGCCGAGAAAGACTGTTTTATCCACTAGATCAAGTCTTTTACCATCGACTAAGATATGAGTGTCCCTCTTAGCAACATTGGGGAGAGAAAACCTTATACATTTTGTTTTACATGAATTAAGCATAAGATTATTGGCGGCAAACCATTTTGATACAGCTGATAAGGTGTTATTGAGCTGTGTAAGGTCTGTATCTTTTCTATTGACTTTAAAAATTAACGAGGTGTCATCAGCAAATAAAACTATATCGGACAATTCATTTACCATATAGTCTTACACCATCACTTAGTCCATCACATAATATCTTTTTGTTTTTATGTCACGAACCAATTATGTCAATTTATTTATGTAAATTTTGTATACATTATTAATACACTAGCTGTTATCTGAGACTTCGTCCGCGTGGAATTTGACAAACAAATTTTTGTTCGGTTGGCAGAATTTACGAAAAAATCTGTAATCCTCAAAGAAATACCTTAATCTTTAGTAACCTAATATTTACCGGTATGAAAAGTATCTAATTCAAGTATAGTATGTTAATCCATGTACATTTGTTCCAAATTTCATCCCAAACCGTTTAGTCGTTTTTGTTTGATTGACAAACATCCAAACATACAAAAGGTACACATTTTGGCCCCAAGTTTATAGCCCTGTATAATAGAGCTACTTTTATTGCATAAATTAACATGCATTTTGAGACTTAAATTAACTATGTGCACGATGAAGTTCACATCAAGGTCATTTTTTGTTCAGCGCCTTTACCAAGGTGACTGACGTTTTGTTACTGGGGTCACGAGGTCTGTTTCTTATGTTATTTGATTATAGTCTCAATGGCTCTGTAATGTCGCTAGCTACATTACCCTTGAACTACCCGAAAAATTTACCCGGAACATATTTATGTATACCTACACACTACTGCTTGCCGTGGTGGTGCCGGCGTAAGAATTGTACCCCATCCTCCCTACCCGTGGTTGCCGTAAGAGTCGGCTAATGGATGTAATCCGGAAGATAGGCTGCAGCATCTTCCTTGAGCAATCACACCTAACGGCGCTCGCCAACCCGCCTGCCAAGCGTGGCGAGTATTGGCAAAACGTAATGGCGTCCTCTTTTGTGCCAGAATTTAAAATGGCGATAATTAGGGACACATGCTATAATGTAACATAATTTATTATTATTTAATGACTTGCTTTATTGAATTTATTTGTCATCATCATTTCGACCATAGGATCGTCCACTGTTGAACATAGGCCTCCCCCAACGATTTCCATGAAGACCGGTTGGAAGCGGCGGAATGCGGTTGAACTTATTTGTATTTTTTGAATAATTTACCTAATCGTTTTCATTGAATCAATTATTTAATTTTATTGTTTTGACTCGTGAATTTAATTGAAATTGTATTTAATATGTGACAAATTAATTTTAAATGTATGTTGATTTGCACCATCGTATTAGAGAAATGTAGCAAATAAATAAATATTAACATAAGTTAAAATAGCTTAAAATACTCACAGAAAGTGGCGCCATCTGGATTCCCTGCAAGACACTAGGAAATAGCCCGATTTACCGTACCTAATACATATTTTTATATGGGTGTGCCAAGGTTTTACAAAATTTGCTCTTGTCCACTATCTGTAGATGTATCCTTTAAGGGAAAGCAGTGTTTCTCACCAGCGGATGGCCAAGCTCAAGCGTCTTCTCAAGCGCCACTATCATGGCGTAGTTGGCAGCGTTGATAGTACTCGCCACGCCGTAAATAGAGTGCGCTACGGGGATCCCTCGACGAAGAATCGAGTTGTCTTGGATATCGTCGATCCTGATGGCAAAACAGACTATATGTAAGTGACCAATGATGAACATCCATGATTCAGTTAGCATATGAGCTATGCCAGCCACCCAAGTCTGCAAAAAGTTGCTTATCAGTGAATAGCGCACAGCCGAAGACAGATGCCAGAATACAATTTCGATTATTCTTAAAGATTAGGGAAAGTTAGTTTGACACTTTATTGCTCACACAAAAAATTACATTGCTAAAAGCTTTCTCCTCCTGACCACCATAAGATAGGGATATATGTATTATAGAATAAATGTAGGATTGTGTGCATTAAAATAAAATTGAAAAACTACCTATTCTAATTTTATACATACTAATGCCTTAACCTTTCTAGAAATGTTGTATGGCAACGGTCACGCGTTATTTTCACTCCTTGAAAAAGGTGGCCAGATATAATTTAATATAAATAATAAATATCGTAGGACCATTCCACACAGCGTCATCCAGCCCCAAACTAAGCAAAGCTATGAATAAGCCAAGCTATAGGAATCAGTTTACTGATAGAATACTTATAAATATACTTTTTTTGTAAATATGTATTTACAATACATACACCTATACACAGAACTAACATTTATCATCGCATAAATGTTCGTTCTGGTGGGAATCGAACCCACGCCCTACAGCTCTTGAGTTCCAAAGTCACCTATAGGTACGTGACTAGCACTTGCGGGTCCTGTGCGCCAACGACGTCTATAGGCGACAAAAAACCCGGCCCACAATAATATGAAATAAAAATATTGAAAAATTATTACCGGTATTCTAATTCAACATTCCTCAAAATAAAATATCTCAGAAACATATGAGTATTAAGAAACACGTCTCTAGTAACTACTTACAAGTAAGTACTTAGAAATATTGAAATAAAAACCATCCCCAATTAAAAATAAAATAAGAATAAGAATTGCATCCGTGCGAAACCGGGGCGGGTCGCTAGTATATTTTTTGCTGATTTGTTTAATATATGAATATTTATAAATCAGCATTTCCATAGAATGGACGACGTAAAGAAGCTGTTTTTTTATAACTTCATTTCAGAGTTGTGCCCATTATAAAAGTTGTTTATGTTGTTACTGCGTGAATAAATAAAAACATACATATTTTTGTATTCATAATGGTGATGTTAATTAATTATATCGGCGAGTTGCACCCCTGTATTGTTCGTAGCAGGTAAACCGGTTTCGAGGCAGCGGCGCCCAGCCGAAAATAAAAGCTCGTGACGCAATAAAAGATTAAAATTCGTGTGAAGGTGACGCGTACGGTCGTAGGAGTACTACTAAATTTTTATACCTAAAGTCTACTTTTGTTTAAGTGATCCTTCTGTATGTTTGTACTATTACTTATTCTGTGATTAAACACAAATCAACGATATCACTGCCTTTTCGTCCAGAACACGGTAACCTTACTAGTCATTTTACATCAGGCTGAAAAAAAATTAAAGTCAAGTTAATATGATAATCCTAAGTACCTATACAAAGAGATTAAATCGGTTCACGAACAATGAACATATACATAATATTATGTATATAAATTTTTTCAATGCAGCATACACATAATTCTTTAATTTAAAAACAACATAAAAACAGCCAGAAATTCGTTTGTACATAATATCATACGTACTGAAAATCAAACTGTCCAATAAATACAGTGACCTTAATTTAAAAACAACATAAAAAACTGCCAGAAATTCATTTGTACATAATATCATACGTACTGAAAATCAAACTGTCCAATAAATACAGTGACCTTAATTTAAAAACAACATAAAAAACAGCCAGAAATTCGTTTGTACATAATATCATACGTACCGAAAATCAAACTGTCCAATAAATACAGTGACCTTAATATAAAAACAAAATAAAAAACAGCCAGAAATTCGTTTGTACATAATATCATACGTACTGAAAATCAAACTGACCAATAAATACAGGTCATAACACAGGATTCATTTTATTTCACCAGCAACATTCTCTTAGGGGGTCATAAAAACCTGTTAAGTTTATTATACAACCATTTAATAGCAAGTAATAAAATAAACAAGGTAATTGATAATTACTTTAAACTACTTTGTTTATTTGAAACAAAGTTGTACGAAAATAAGTTGGCTTGTTCGAAAGGTGCCAAGTTCACAATAGTGGCCTAGAATATAGGTACTTAATTACATATTATGTCGTATCGACACCTAACCTGTGTACCTCCTATAGTTATTCTCGTTAAGTATTCTATCCATGGTTTAGTCTATTGTGGTAAGTGTTACTAAAGCATTTATACTAAGAATCGGCTCGTATAATGTAAGGATGCTAT
The DNA here is from genome assembly GCA_950106695.1 of Biston stratarius. NCBI lineage: Eukaryota > Metazoa > Arthropoda > Insecta > Lepidoptera > Geometridae > Biston > Biston stratarius. Next base: position 4,047,833 of record OX467107.1, read on the forward strand.
GTCATTGAAGCGCCTTTCTATGAATATGTAGTAGGTACTGTGTTGTGTGGTATCAATAGTTATAGAACGTTAAAAACATGACATTGAATATATGCTGAACATGATATTGAATTAAAATTAGGCAAGAGAGGCGCCGAGATTATATCATGACGCGTTCTTCTTCTTATTTTTAAAATTATAAATTGGCTTGCGTTTGACTGCCATCTCGCCTAATTTTTTGTAGCGTTACACAGAACGTTGAGTAGTAAAACAAAATCTAGAGTGTGCCAAGTGTGCTTCGCGGAACCCTAGGGGTCCGCAAAGCCTCTGTGACGACTCCGCGAAAATACTGGTAATAATGTAAAAAAACACAATGTTACTATAAAAGTTAAAAAAATAACTAAGTGTAAAAGAGTTAGTAGTGGAATACGTAATATGAGAGCGCCATATCAGCCAGGAGCAAAGTCAACACTGACTCAACTGATAATAAAAATACATTTAAAACAGTTTTTGATTACTTTAGGGCAGTTTAATAACATCCTTAAATAATATACACAAACCTAAATAACATTAATTGTTATTATTGGTAGTTATTGGCAACAAAACGGTGTATTTTGGATGAGTAATGAAAGGAAATACCATATAATATTGACCAGTTAAATACGAACCAATGATGCTGGTTATTAAGAATGACAACGTTAATTCTGGGATTTCCTCCCGCTTTTTAAAGCTTGCTCTACAATGGAGCGGTCTATGGCAGCGGCTTTGAATTTTAACGCTACCATTCACAAGTGTTTATCGCCGCGTCTACCAACACAAACCATGACAGTTTGACTATAACTAATTACGGTTTTTGCGGGTTCAGATCGCGTTTGCTTGGTCAGGATTTAAGTTGATACCCACTCGTACTCATTTTATACATAACAATACTCCTTTTTACAACACAATTACAATTTCATTGTTAATTTAATTAGAATTGATAAAATATATTGACTATTGACACGTAGGTTATAAAAAATTAATTATTATGAAATTAATACACAATACGATTATAATCCAAATTAAGTAAACTAGTTAAATTTACTTAATACTATATATATGTTATTCTACGTTTGTGTATAAAAATCATTTAGTTTATAGAATGTTTTTTCGACAAGTCATTTAGTGGTCAATAGTTTAGTAGTCAAGTAGTTGTTAGTGATCGGTTGTCTTGTAACAGCAACTGCAAAGTCATGACAGAAGACTTGAAGCATATCAACTCTGGCTAATAAAGTGCTTCCCAATGCCTAGGCGAACTAAATTTAGCTAGTTGTAAAATTCACGAAATGTCTTGTTTTGAACTGGCTATAGGCTTACAAGGCAGTCTTACTAGAGAAAGTTATAAAGACTTTTTCATTCTCTATTATAAAACAGACTGCGGGCCCATTCAAAATGTGTATAAATGATCTGTGTATTCCAAAAAAAGTTTTTACAAATTGGCATCGTAGCATACTCTGAAAGCTCTTTTAGTGAGTCATAGGCATGGAATAAATAGTTCACAAAACTCTTCCGTTAATTGTCAATGGAATTGGATGTCCCATGATAAATAAGAGATAACAAACAATCGTATGAATGGATGTTTTATAAATGGTCAAGGTCAGTTCTTGAAAATAGATAAGGATATTATTTTAACGGAATGCCAAAATCCACTCAATTGATGGATTACATGGGTATTACTTCCTTCTAGGAATACTTTTACAGGAAAAAACTTAGTTAGGCAACTATGTTTTTAAGTTTGATTTATGACCTTCTGTTTGAAAAACACAATAAAATCAATCGTTTTTAGTTATTGCTTTTGTCAAAAGTTGCCATGTAATTATTCAAATAGCTAAGGAATTTAACAGTGATATTTGGCACACCTATAATATTATACTGCCATACAAGATAATTTTTTGTGGAGTAGGTACTTTTCCTACATTATTTTTTTCATTACTAGCTGCGCTCCGCGGAGTTACCCGCTCTTCCCACGTGAACACTACAATTTTTTCGGGATAAAAAGTAACCTATGTGTTAGTCCAGGATGTCAGCTACCTCCATACCAAGTTTCATCAGAATTGGTCCAATCGTTTGAGCGTGAAGAAGTAACAAACACACTCTTACTTACATACTTTCGCCTTTATAATATTAGTGTGATTGGTGTATACCAAATAATGTTTACCTATCATTATGTGCGGGATTAATGTTAAAAAGGCAATTTGAAATTTCAACAGTAAGAACAATACAATGTTTCAATAATCATTATTTTAATGTAATAGGGTTTTCTCAGTTTTTATGTAATTTTATTAAGTAAGCAATATTTGTAACTACATTCATAAAACATAATTTAATTGTTTTTAAAGATTTCAATGAAATTTGTGATATTGGGGATTTTGGGGGATAAAAAACTAATCTAGTTACTTATCAACTCTGTGAACTCACATTTTGCCGAGTTTAAAATTTTTCTTGTTTAAAGCAAAGCTCGTTCGCCCAGGTACTCTTATAACAACCAATATTTTATTTTTATATGAGCTACATGATTACAATTATTTATGAGATCCGAGACAAAAAGAAACCAACTACAACCTATGTACTTTTGATGTCAATGTAATAAGTACTTAATTCAAGTACAAATATAAAGTCAGTTCCTTTTGTTAGTCAATAATGTGATATACTTATATGATGTTTGCAGAAACAGTTCAATGGTGTCAACTTTCACCCAATCAGCCTATGCCTCGAAAATTAAAGACCAATGCAGCAGTAGTAATACCTATAACAGTATCTATACAAAAATAACTTACAATAAGCTGGAGTTATGCAGCATCTGTACAATCTCCCCGACAGCACGGAGTTTGTCATCTGAGATCTGGAGCCAGTAGTTGAAAGCAGATGCCAGCTTTGTGCGAATCTGCTTGCCTGGTACTGACTGAATGTATGTGTAAGGCATGAGGATTTTCTGTAAATAACATATTCAAGTGTGATAATAATTTTAAGTAACAGTTTGTTGTAACTCTGTTAATTACACATGGGCAGACATTAGGCAACATGAACAATTGAACATGGATATGAATCAGTTCCATTTTCCTAAACTATTTCATTACTGGACATGGGTTATTGTGAATAGACATGTGTAAAATTACAGACACATGCTGCTAAACATGGCTATTTCGTCATTAATATGACTGATTTGAGTGATATGCTGAATAATATACTGAATAATAATATAACCTACATAGAATATTAGGGCAGTCAGATGACATGATTAAATAATATGCTATGTGTAGTCTATTACATTATTTTATCAATTTATAGCAATGTTTTTTTTTTTAAATTGTTTACCATAAGAAGAGTTTGGCTCTGGGAAACAGTATTCTTTGTCCGGAGTCCGACGGATTATATGTTATAATTGTGTAAAATTGATGTTTACAAAATAAATTTTAATTGAGCTATTAGTTAATTGCATTTTAATTCGGTAATTTTTTGTATCTGATTTTTTTTACAAATATAAACCAATATTAGTTTTACTTGGCAAAAGATGAACTGACTCTTTATTTTATGTGCAAAAGAGGTAATTATATAATTACAATAATATCTTATAATATTGATAATAATATACATATTATTACACAACTAAACAGATTTAATTGAGCAGCTACAATTTTTTTAGTTTAGTACTTTTTTGTTTATGCAACACAACATATGTATGTAAGAAATTAAATTAATAAAAACTACACATAATCATTATGAATTTAGTAGTCAAAAATTTCACTAGATAATTGTTTTGAAATTTAATATTAATATGTTTAGATATACAGATACATAACTTTATGTAACAAAATATGTATAAACTTTAAAGTAACAAAATTTAAATTAATTTTAAGTTTGATCTATAACAACAAATTTATAAGATAATAATAAATATAAGCAAGAAGAAAAGGATTTTTGTGAATTCAAATACAGCTACATTTAAATATATTTATCAAACCTTTGCTTATAACGACACTTTTTTATTATAAAATAATTTCACCTACAGCACTAAATTTTCCTTGCCACTCTCCCACTATAGTTTTAATATTCATTGTCGCTATTAAGGTTTATATGCTGAGAGACCCAGAATAACACTGGTCACTCTGCCTGCGAATACTAGTGATAATCTCTCCCTGCGCCACCAATTATAAAGTGGCGAAGCCGCATTGCGTCATTTTAATTTATATAGTCTACAATAATAAAACGTCTTTTAATTTTTTTGCATTTTCATTCGGTAAAATGTACATATAATTAAAAAAGTATTTGAGCAACAAAGAAATATGAGTATACATATAAATTAATCTTTGAAAATCCTGGATAAAATTACGGCAGGTCGCGTATGTTACATTGTAGATTATTCGACATAAATGAATTAAACGACGGTTACCTCATCGTGAGCTTTCTCGCCACTTTTGGTGCTTATCACTGACATTGTTCCTAAAATTTCGAGCGGTTTTATTTAATTACAAAACCTTAAAAATGGTAAGCCTAAATTTCGGGCGAGCGATCAATTCTTTATTTTTTTTTTATGTCGTGTACGAGTTTTTGACAATTGAAATTGATAATAGATTGTCATTTTTTTTTTTCTCTTTCTTCTTGGCATTGCACTCTTTGCATTCTAACAGTTTCAATGTTTGTATATTTTGTGAGTAGTCTTCATTTTTCAGCTTCTTTATCATCAGTAAAAGTCTAGTCTTGATCAAGTCCAGTCGGTCCCAGTCAGATCAAATCAAGTCATGTCTTAGTAAAGTAGTGGCGACTTTACTAAGCTTCTGGATGGAATTTTGGAAGCAACACGAAAAGTCATGTTTACCACATTATATTATTCTCCCACACTCGCGCTTGTAATTCGGCACTTTATAAATAAAACACCACTATTTTTATGCATAAAAACTCGAAAAAACACTAGTTTTAGAAAAAAATACAATGGGGCGACACGACGCTCACCGCATTCCCGGAAACGCGAAAAATTTGTGACACATTGTATAATTTCTCAAAACTTGTGTTTTTTCAAGTACTTGTTACTAAGTGTTTAAAAATAGTAAAGTTTGTCCATGAAGTGCTGCATTATATGCATGAGTGTGTAGGAAAGTGATATGATGTGATGAAACATAACCTTTCATAATGCTTCCGAAACTTTGCTGAAGTTTATAATAGAGGTACCACTACTTTACTAGGACATAATCGGAGTCCCTAACTTACTTTTTTATGATTATGTGGCTGTGATGTAGACTTATTATATACTTTTAAACGGGTGTAACGATTTTGATGAAATTTGAATAATTCCCTCCTGTTTTTGGAGCAAAATCGATCTGATCTCATTTGTAGGAAAACGGATTTTTTTCCGAGTTTTATATTATGTATATACCAAGGACAGGTTGTCATCTAGGTATTTTATATTGATTTATCATTAAATAATTTCGAAATATTCTATACTGGAAGATACACAAAGTGTGATGACAAAAGCCAAAACAAAGAAGAATAAGCGAACATTTTTTTCATATTGGCGCTGAAATTGAAGCATTAAAAGTAATTTACAAACTGTCACTGTCAATCTACGTCCAGTGTCAGACTATCAGTCAGTTAGTAGTGTCTTTCAAACTAGTGTCAGACAGATCGGATCATAATTTTGTTTCATACTTTCTTCGGTCTTCAATAAAATTTCCCTGTATAACTAATTAGCTACAATTGTTTTGATGTTGACGCCGAGAATGCGTGTGTATGGAAATATCTGTACATAGGTATTTTTGATTATGTCCGCTCGAAATTATTTATCAGCGCGAGAGAAGAGTTACGGCAACGGCAAATTGATTGATTGTTTACCCAACATAAACCAGCAGAAGTTTGGGTATCGCTCGAGTCAAGAGTTGCCTCCGCTATCGGCGAACACAAGCCAGCTATTAAATCGTAATATTAACTATTACGACTACGAAATCGACCCTTACCTTGCAAGCGGCGGAGATAGAGCTGGGACTCCTTTTTCAGACTTTTTTTCTGAAAGTGAGACAGGTAGGTTACTTAATCAGCATCCATCCGCAGATTTAAAAAAATTCTATATTTCTTCAGTATGAAAAGTATCTTATGTCTCTTCATAATATACTCGATCTACGTGACTAATTCGTACAAAACTGGTTTAATTTTCACTTATTAAAAGGCAACCAATATGAAATTTACTATGTATAATAAGTAGAAACAAAATTTTTAGGCACCCCAGATTTTAACAGTGAAGAGAGTGATAGCAGTTCTGGCTCTGCTCTTCGTCGGAGCACCGCTGAGGCTTCCAAGACGCTAGCTCAGGAGTGGGAAAGGATCGAAAGAACATTGTACAATGAAGATGGAGAAAAATCTACGAGGTCGTCAATTATTGAGGAGTGTAGGCAGTGGAGACAATTGCATCCACAGCTTAGGTAAGCTTGTCTGCACCATGTGTTTAACTTGTGTATATATAGCTAATACATTAAATAAACGGGTAGCATATACCTTTTACACAAGTGCCTAAAGAATGGAGTGAAATGTATTCGGGGTTTATGTGTTTCACCATAACTTTAAAATGTCGAAACAAATTTGGATGTATGGGGTATTGTTAGAATCCTTATATCATCTTGAGAGACACTGGCTATAAGTTTTTATAAAGTACAAATTATATACTAGGGGGAATTCATGTTTGCTTGTTGTTTTATGTAAATGGATGTTATACCTTCAGAATCAAAATCAAAATCAAAAAGTTTTTAATCTACCACCGGCTATCTATAAATATTCCCTCAATTCACTCACCCATGTTTTATTTTACCACTTATTATCTAATTAACTAGGTTGCCAATCCTACTTCATATAAATATAACAGACTTTATAAATTGTAATAATAACCTATTATGAAAAAAGCAAAATCTAATTTTTATAAAATACTAGGACTCACATGTGACAGCATACACTTTATTTTTGTCAAGGATTCGGAACTGATCACTAAACAGTATTTTTCTAAGGTTGATAGATGTTACACTACAGCTTAAGTGACTTTGATTTCACAAGGTAAACACACCTATTATGCTCTAATTTGTGCCATTATCAGATGCCTATGCTGAGCAGTGGTATCAATATCATCAGCCTATCATAGTCTACTGCTGGACATACACCTCTCTCAAGATATGCCTCTCAATCCGATCTTTAGCTATTTGTTTCCATCCACCACAAGCTAAATAAATATTGTTGGACACATTACACACAGCGCCATCTGACCTCAAACTAAGCAGAGCTTGTGTGATGGAAGTCAGATAACTGATAGAATACATAAATACTTTTTTTGGTAAATAGGTATGTACAATTGTACATCCAGAAACAACAAACATTTGTTACCATAAAATGTTTTTCCTGGGCGGGAATGAAGCCAACACCCTACAGCTCTTAAAGCAGACATACTACGAATGAGCCATTCAGCTCAGCTGCCCTATTTTGTCACTCCACCTAGTCTCAGGTTGTCCTATGCAATGTTTGCCAATTCACAGACTCAACTCTAGCATATGCCTACCACAGCTGTTATCGGTTCGGCAATAGATATGTCCATGCCACTGCCACGCCAGCTTGCTAATATGCTGAAATATGTCTGTGAACTACTTCTTTCTACATATGATATCTTGGAGAAATGCAAAGCATGACTATTCTCATAGCTAGCAGTGTTTGGAGCAGGGTAAGGTAGGCAGAAAAGTAAAAAAAATATTGTCATCCACGGCACTCTATCCCACTGCTAGGTATATAAGTAATCTGGTTATGTTCAAGCTATGATAGTGGATATATTACTGTTCGACCTAGCTGGCTGGATTATCCACCGATGCTCTACTTACGACAGTTCATACTTAGTAGGTATGTCAAAACAACATTATTTCAAACCTGATGTGCTTACACCATAAACATAGTTTGTACAAGCGTAACAAACAAAATATGCCATACTTACTGAAAATGAAGGCAACATTCATGAACAATGCCAATCATGCTTTAACCCATTTACCTAATTGTTATTAATAACTGAAATAACATTCCAAGGACACAAGTAAAAGCTTTTAACTCAGTACATTAGAAGAGTAGTTCCAGTGAACTTGTCTTCCTTATTGATTGGTAAGCATTCATTACATATTTATGACAACCTCGACCTTCACTAATATGATGTGTGTTCAGGAAATTGTAAATGATTGTGCTATTTATCATGAAATCAATATATGTTCCACCTTCTTCAACTACTCATACACTCAAGAGCCTAGAGGCCTTCCTATGAGCACGGCAAGCAATTCGGATTAAAATGACTTAAAATGGTATTGCCTATGCTATGCCAAAACCAAGTTTAAGAAGCAAGGTCATGCGTTCTTTTTACTCGACTGCCAAGGAAGGCTTATGTTTTTCGCGCGTATCTTGTATGTATATAAATTTCTTTATTACCTCGTATCTTCCAAACGGCCGAATGAACGACAAGGCATCGTTAGATTCGTCTCAATAACCCAAGTGTCCTTAGAACCACCCGGTTTAAAAAAATCAAGATAATGGATTTTTGTCGTGAAATAGTTATATGTAAGTTAATAACCAAAACTATCAAGTAGGGTATCTAAATAAAGACTATTTAAAGAGGATTACAAAAATATATAAGTTATATGTTTTAATTTAATTAAAAATATTAAATTTTTTTAAAGTTTTTTTCCTCTATTTGTAGCTGTTTTAATCGCGGTCGGGTTATAGATTTTTTATACTCTTCAGCTTGTTGAACTGTCAAAATAAACTTTACAAGCATAAATGTGGTAAACGCTATAACGCGGTGAGTTAATTCTCTAGTCAAGGGTCTGACGCCGCGTTCGTCACGCGTTAACTATTTTTGCGCGGGTGTTAGGGCGGATACTAAAAGCGAATAAAAAAGTTACTGCCCTACTGTAGTTAATAGTATTATTATTTGTTTTTCAGAGTGGTCGGCAAAGCCATCCCGCTACCTGAGAAGAGATTGTGCTACAGGCAAATTGAACTCGACGAGGTTATCGCAATGCATTACAGTGACTACGAACAGTTCAGTGAAAGCGAGGAACGCCTATCACAGAGCAGTAGTGATGTCACACCCCAGAACTCTCCCCGACCGTCCATCAACCACTTCCCAGAACCAACTCACGAATTGCAAGAACCAAAACTGGCCAGAGAGAAGGTATCATTCTACCCTACTTTTGATGGAGAACCAGATCTATCAGACTCGTTCTGCTCGTTGTTACAAATCACACCTATACAAATTCGAAGTCCAGCACATAGAAAGAAACCTAACCCCTGTATTTTAAGGTCGGAAATAGCATCATCCCGGTGGATGAAAAATTCACGACCTGATTCCTCATTGAACTGTGATAGAAATAGTGCTAAATCTTTTGTTTCATTGGACACTAAGAATTTTAATATGGCTTTGAGTGCATCGGAACGGAGTAATATTTTAAATGGAAATAGAGTAGTGACGGCAAGGCATAGGGAACTGGGGAGGTTAGAGCCACTACTAACACCGGAGACACAGAATGATTTGTCCAAAGCACTGAATATGCAGCAGTATAATATAAGAAAAGTGTCATTACCGCCTTTGCTGTTAGAAGAAGAGAAAAGAAAAGTAGCTTCGGCCAAAAAGCACAATATTAAAAGTAGAAAGAGTAGCACGAAATCTTTTTATCAGTTGGACAGATTTAGACACTGATAAAGATCAATTATATTTGTTCAATATTGTTTAATGACATATGGATGATGGTAAGTTATTAGTCTATTTATTAAATTATGTACTTTATTATTAAATTGATTTTTTTAAATGACCATTCAAGCCCAAACATTTTAAGTGGGGTTTAAATGCCAAATAAATCCATGGAGACAATCTATTTGCTTCAATAAATCTATTGAAACTAAAAGTACACGAATATGTAGAAAAAAATATACAATACTTATTAATAGACATTTAAAACCAACTACTTGTGGCAAGTTGTAGCTACACCTATATAATGTATGTATAATTTAATACCAAAATTAAATTTTCAAAGATAATTTAGTTATTTTTTAATGCCAAATACAAACCACTGATCTCATAATATACAGTACTTATTTTTGGTTACTTTATAAGAAGTGCATAAGCCAACGTTTCATACTGCACTGTGGAGTGTGAATGACAAATATAGGCTATTTTTTAAAAGCTTAGTTAAAATATTCATTTGTCCACAAATCTGTAACACAACCATAAATTTTTACTTAAAATCCTAAATTTTAATAATAATTAGTTAATGTCGATTTATAAATATGTCAATAAAAATTAAATAAATTGTATAATTAATCATAAAGTTGTGAAAAAAGCAGTAGTTCACACTCTGCACCCACTCGTCCAAAAATTCCAATAAACGCTGGCAGCGTTTCCTCGTTGAATGACCAGTGAGATGTGCTGGCTCAAATAAAGGCCCGGAAAATCTATACTCATCTATAACTTACTGTCGGCTGCGTAAAGCTTGCCAAAGCATACCCATCGTTCAGAGAAGCTTTGTGTAGAGATTTCATTGACAATCATGGGTTGTTGTTTTTTTTATGATTGGTTGATTCTTCTTATCCACCTCAATGGAAATGCAGTCTAATCTCTTATACATTTCATGATCTTCAATAACAATCTGTGGTCAGACCGTCCATTGGTTTATTGGTCGACGCTTGATCTGATATAATTAGTTTGTTTCGTCATAAGGGTAACTATGAAATTCATGTCTTTCTATCTCTCTCGTATGGGGCGTGAGATCATGCCGTTGCGAAGCCTATACGTGTAACTTGGTAGCCTGTAAGGTTTCATTGTAATTGAGAGAATATTTATATTTATTCATTAACTATATTTTTGTCATATAAATGCGACTTTAATATTTAAGTTGGTTTAATGTATGAAAAATGAAGATAACGGTGACACTATTTTTGATTGTATTATGTGTAATGTGTTAGAAAGGACGCCAACTTACGATGGGGCCACGAGAGTAATGGGGGAGTAATGTAATATGAACTATATGCACAGTAAGAACATCCTCAATCTCTCACACGGGAAAATCAAATAAAACACGTGTACAAATGAAACAATATCATTAAGCTACTAAAAAGTCAGTACCTCAATTCAGTTTCATTTAGGACATGTTGCACCAGTGCACAATGAGTGACTTTTGGCAGTTATTTTAATTTAAGTTTTTGATTTTTTATGAGTGTATTGTTAACACAATCGAATAGTGTTCGCGTTAACATTTTGTACAAAATAAAAGGAGTGCCATTACTTGTGTACAACACTTGTCACTAGATGGCGTTGTGCTCCGAATAGATAAACGGAATTCTTAACATGACACATAAAAAATTGATGTAGTTTTAATTTTTTTTTAATCCTAAAAGACGATCATGAATTAGGAAGTATTGTAAAAAACAATAGTGCAACCGTTTTGCACACACTTCTTTGTATGGAAGCGTACTTCTAGATAATTATATAGAATTTATTGCACGCAATTATAATTGCTTGCGCTGTGTGTGACATTGAAAGAAGAAAAAAGACCTCAGAGTGTCGTGACTTATTAGTGACTCGTTGATGATGTTTTCATAATTACATATGGACTAAGTCAAAAGAATGTCATTATTAACAGTTTTACTATGGACATGTGGGTAGGTATTTAGTACACTCGCACGATAAATAAAAAGTAATGAAGTTTCAGATATTAATTCATATGTAATTTTAAAATTTAAGTTGTCGGAGAAACAAAAAATAATAGTATAGTATGCTCGGTAACTAAAAATGGAAAGCGCGTTACCAAATAATCTTAGAAATAATCGAGCAAGCTGTGAGCGAGTTCTCCTCTCACAAGACGGGTCTTACCAGCTGACTTGTCATTGCGGTAACATAGATTGTACGCGCACCTATGCCCAACCAGTTATACGGCCTGACAGTTTGAACATTAGCAATATTCAAAGACATGTTAGTGGTCATATGAAACATACCTATAAAGATAGAAAATCGAAACAAATACAAAAAGAAAACCTTGGTTAAAGTTTTTCCCAAGACTCCAGAATTTAAGGAAAGCGCGCAGCCTTACGCGCCGAGCTAGCGCAAGACAACTACCATACGTAGACTACGTAGTAACTGTTATCTAATCTGAGACCACGCGCGACTACGATGTAATTTTCGGTGCGCGTGATTTGAGCGTCCGTATTTTTGTGTTTGATCAGGATAATTAGGTCAAATATTAACCACCAATTTTTTAATTATTTGGAACGACAATCGAGTACTGAACCCCCTGTATTAATATTGCTGATGTTCAAACTTTCACGGTGTATAATGCGCGGTACAAGTGTAAACAAAAACAAACTATTTTTCTGGTTTTGCAGGTGGCGTTCAATAGTACACCATAAAAACATATCAGTCTGTTGACTGATATTAACTCATTTGGTAGAATATATGTTTCAAGGGCACTGCTTCCATCAGAAGTCTGGGTGTTCTGTATATATTAGAAGTATGTACTATATGTATGTTTTACAAAAAAAAAATATTCTATCAGTTATCTGGATCCACTACATGGCGTAGTTTGACACTAGATGGCGCTGTATGAAATATCCTACTATATTTATTTATTTCTAAATTCATGAACTGTTTTATAGAGTAACTTATTAAAAATTGAAAAAACCTTCGACACAAAATCAAGCATAGCTAACTAAGGTGTCACCTTTCAAACAAAAAAAAAACAAAATCAAAATCGGTTCATCCGTTCGGGAGCTACGATGCCACAGATAGACACATACAAGCACAGACATGTCAAACTTATATCACCCCGTCGTTATTGCGTCGGGGGTTTTTTTTTTTTTTCTCTTTCTTGGCATCGCACTCTGTGCTTTCTGCCAGTTTCAATGTTTCTATATTTTGTGAGTAGTCTTCATTTTTCAGTTTCTTTATCATCTATAGTTACAGTCAAAGTCTAGTCTTGATCAAGTCCAGTCGGTCCCAGTCAAATCAAGTCATGCCTTAGTAAAGTAGTGGCGACTTTACTATAAGCTTCTGGATGGAGTTTTGGGAGCAACACGAAAAGTCATGTTTAACCACATTATATCATTCTCCCACACTCGCGCTTGTAATTCAGCACTTTATAAATAAAACACCACTATTTTTATGCATAAAAGATCGAAAAAACACTAGTTTTAGAAAAAAATACAATGGGGCGACACGACGCTCACCGCGTTCCCGCCAAAACTCCGCGTCGGGGGTTAATAAATATGAAGACATTTGACTAAATTTATGAGACAAAGTTATATCCATAGTAGAAATTGACCTTCTTTCGGCTTAGTCGAACTATGTAATTTTAAACGTGTTTTCTTTGGATCCCTTATTGGAAAAATGCCTAAGAATTTTGAACAACGGCCTTTTTTTGTACCTTTCTTTTTAAATTCGGCCGTGGATTGTACACATAAATGAGATAACCTAATTATATAAGCTGTATATACGTACATACTAAAAGTTCACACTTTAATGTTTCGCCTTTGCTACGACCTGGTCAATTAACGTCCTTCCATAGAATAATAATGAAGACTTGATAAAGAAATGTGTTAAAGTTCTGAATATATTTTCTGAACAAATATTATGCTTGGTCTTATTTTAACATAACTGTGGTTCCTAATAAGATACAGCGTTAATACATTTAATATGGTTGTCAGTAATTTTTATGGTAAAAATGGTAAACATAAATTATTAGCGGGCCCGCCCAGCTAAACTTTAGAAGAACAACAAAAAGAAATTAATCGCTATGTTGATGTAATCGCTAACAAACCTCACTCGCTAACAAACACATCACTCGCTAACATGTATTTGTTAGCGAGTGATGTGGAAATGAGAGTGTGAAACCTCACTCGCTGGGTTAATTTGGAGATTGCCTGCAAATTTCATTAAAATCGCCGTTTTGGAGTCCATATGGAACATACCTATTATGTACATCGATTTTCATATATATACCTATTTAATATGTACATATTTCGTATCGATGATTGCTGAGTGGATAGCGCCGTCCTCTCACACGTCGGAAAGCTTGGGTTCAAATCTCTACAGCTTGAGCTGTCTGTACTTTCTAGTAGGTACTCGATTGGCTAGCTACCTCCTCAAGCTGAAAATTTACCGCCTAACGGTGTGTTCCAACAGCTTCAGTTGAGAGCCATTTCTATTCCAGGCTAGGCTATCTTCGTCCACTAAGGCCCTGGTGTTCATTTATCATGATAGTGTCACACTATCATAGTAAAACCTTTGAAGTAAATAAAAAACATCTAAAACAAGGTCTGCTTGTTTGAGGGCCAAACAATACAAAACACAAATACATCATAGGTACGCAAGAATGTTTTAAAAAAATACTAAAATACTATTACACATTCTGTGCCATAAGTTTAGCCCTCCACATAAAATCATATTTTGTCTCTTGTTTATAGTATAGGTTGATGTAGCGATGATAGCACAGTGGTTAGTGCGGTCGGTTCACACACCGAAGGGCGCGGGTTCAAACTCTTACTACAGATTAGGTACGGTAAGCGTGTAAACGGAAGAATTCTATTAAAACGTCGACTTTCTTTGATGGTTATGCGACCAAATAAAAAATCTAACTAAAATACGACGTATACTACACTAGCTGTACTCCGCGGTTCCGGTGAAGGAGAACATCGTGAGGAAACCATCAATCAAACACCTAGCTTGACAGCAATTAAAAAAATAAAAGAATTGTTCAAATACAAATACAGAATTTATTTTGATATTTACATTATTTGCATTTTATTAACAATCAACATCAACAATATTAAATAATTTGTTCTCGTGGTGTGATTATAATGAACAGTCTATATTATAACACAAGCCTCGCTTTCGCCATTTTGTTTTAGCCATGTGCTCAAAATGGTCGTTGTAATTTGCAAGGATTATGCCATATTATTCAAGATATAAATGGTGGTATTTATATAGTAGATGGTTGACTAAAAGCGGTGAAATGTGGATTTATAATTATGCTGAAAATTTTGAGCAGCTGCGGAGAAAGCTGTGAGCTTTATTATTTGGGTTGCCAGTTTGGGTACATTTAATAATTACTAAAGACAAAATAAATAGTGATTTTCGAATTACTTTTCTAGATAATTGTGGAAATATTATTTTAATGATGATAAAGCAAAATATGAACACGTTAAAATTTAGAATTGCGTCGTTGTTCGTATTTTCTTCTTTTGGCAACCCGTTGATTTAATTATTGCGCCATAATTTTGCAAAATTTAGTTTTACCTACTCTATGTATTGGCACTATTAAACATGTTATAGTTAAATTTACTGATTAATAAGTAGATACATTAAATTTTAAATGTGCTTCCATCAACTGGAACAATCCATTAATCAAACTGATTTAATTATCGAAATTTACTAGTAAATAAAGATACAATTATATTTATTTCAGTAGAAAAAATACAAATGTTGTATTTTTCTTTTGGACAATTATATTTTACTCGTACATGAAGTTATTTGGTTATGGAGAAACACGAGTATTTCGAGCGCAGTGCCAATACAAATAAGACTGTTTCGCCAGAAATTGTGAATTTTTTACTTTTTTTGACAAAGAAGTAGAAATATTATTTTTATCTTTTATGAGGTGAGAATGTTTTTTTTCATTTGAAAGCAAGATACAGGATTCATTTGTCTGACATGAGAGTTATTAGTTCTTTTATTCTTTATTTTAAACCTGAAAGCGTTACTTACATCAAAAGCAGTCATACAATTTCTGTCGAAACAGCAAAAATACATTCAGAAATCTGATGGTGCGACAGTGCATATTATTTGCTATTATTTATATAATCTCATTTACACAAATATAAATTTAAATTGTTTACAATTATCTCACAGCCATCATTATATATATTGATTCTACTTTAATTAGACAGGACTAGTGTAACGACACGAGATGGCGTTCGTCAGCCTTATTACGTTAAATGTCATTGTCAAAAATCGAAGAGTTCCCGTTCGCAGCCCCTCCTGGTATCTGGTGTGCGCGAAACGAGTGAGTTTTACTTGTTTTATTAGTCACAATCAAGACTATGTAACGATAATATACCTACGCAATCTGTACCTACTGGAAACGGGTTATATTTCAGGCCATTTTTCTAGTAGCATACGGTAAGTCTAGATGTCGCCACTCTATGCTGTTTGCGTTGCACTTCGTACTCGATAGTGATGCATCAAACTAATAGATGGCGACACTTTCTAAGTGTATTTTCGTTTCTTCGCGATGTTGCTCCTTTGTCATATCTTACTGTTTTGTCAATGAAATTCAGTGTAATCTGGCTGCAGCTTATAAAAGTGACTAGCGAACATCATAGCGTAAAGGTATATTTTATATTACATGAAAAATTCATCATTTTTCCGTTCTAACAACGTTAACAACCTCAAGCTATTATATTAGCAATAGTCAACAATGTTGTTTATACTAAGATTTAATGCACACAGAACATTATTGGGAACTAGTTTGTTTTAGACGTTGTATTCAGAACAGCCTAGTTTATAATTGAGAGAAATTGCGTCGAATATTCGTCGTGGCTGATAATGCATAATACAAATAATTTGGCGGGAGATTTTATTATCTTCTAATGGTGTTTGGCTTGTAATTACAGTTGTCATAATTATTTTATCTTACTTTTTATTCTTTACTTTCTTTTTTCGGGTTAGGTACTGCTTAAAACAACGCTAATCAATTTTACATATACAAAAGCATATATTTAAGATTTAGTGAAATAAAAAGTGGATAATATTATATTACTATTTGAGTTTAATTGATTATATTTCAACCTGTTGTATCGTATCATTACGTCTTGGCACTGATTCTTGTTTACAATTAATGCAAGGTAAAATTGTTATGCTTTACTTTTTGGTTGTATTTTTTTTTAATGCAAAAGTATTGGGACTATCTAAATACTTTTCTGATGGTAACGTTTGTCCATTGCAGCGGTACCCAAAACTTTGAGTAACAAAACAAATTCCAGGGCATCGCTGCTTTGGCGTTCATTACTTACAGAGATTAGATTAGACGTTAGTCTCAATAGTCTTTTGTTAAAATAATTTTAGTTTCATTTTAACAGTTTGTGCTATTTTAATTTTAGACATGTATCCGCTAAAAATGTAGCTAAACTGTGTAACCTGCGTTATTTATTTAGCACAGTAATTCTTACGAGGTTTAACAAATAAGTGTTTTATAGATGACATCCTCGGTAATCACGATAGATGCATGCTATGATTTGTTTTAAGAATAGGCAGAATGAACCATTATATATTAAAAACATCTCCCGCCAATATCTTAAATAAGTTCACAACTAAATTACATTGATTTAAATTAAATTATCTAACAATGGACAATTACAATACGAATTAATATGCGCGCTATGGAATTATTAAGGCCTATTAGGTACAAGTATGTGTTAATTTTTATAAATTAAACTTTAAATATGATATAGTAATACATTTATGTGCTTCACGTGATATAAATGCACTCTTTTAAATTTATAGTGTTAATTTTCGGGAAGACGATAACATGTTAGGTACAGTAACCAGTATGGACATTGAGTATAAAATGGTCTACTTCGATTCACTAGAAAACTCTTTTGATTTTAACGATAATTTAGCTAGTATATATTGAATAACCAAAACCAAGATGAAAGTTTGTCTTGTGACGGTTGATTTAGACGGTTATCTAGATGATAATTTTGGCTGTAGGTTTTATATGGTTCTTAGGCTATATAATTAATTGACAACAGTTCACTTGATGGTTAGTGACGTAGTAGTCGAAGATGGTAAACATACCTGAAAGTCACAGTGAGTCAGAAAGTGAACGACAAGTCTAAAATGGAACTGGCTGCCGGAACACACCGTTAGGTGGTGATAGCCAGTCATGTACTAGAAAGTATCCTGCCACCATGCTAGGGTTTTCTCATGTTTTTTCACCGGCAGCTCAAGTTCAACAACCCACCACGCTAAACACTGAACTATTATCGCTACAAAATTAACTGATACAACCCATTTATTAGTATCGACTAACGCCCCGGCTTCACACGGTTGCAATGTAGATACTAACGTGGTCCATATGCATGTATTATACATATAAACCTTCCTCTTGAATCACTCTTGATGGAAACCGCATTAAAATCTGTTGCGTAGTTTAACAGATCTAAGCGTACAGACGGCTGAAAGCGACTTTGTTTTATACTATGTAGAGCTACAACCTGTTTTCATGTATGATTTTATTAAATTGTAATTGCCATAAAACCCAAGCAGTTTTTGATTTGGCGCCCTGACCGTACCGATCAACCTTAAGTGACGTTAGTAATTGTTTATGTATGAATGTAAGATTGAATAGTGTATCGAAGTAGTCCACTACAGCTGGTTACATTTAAGTGGGTCCACTATAACGAAGAGTCAAGGTACACACGAGATATGGCCTAACAGCTAGTAACAAGTGAGTTCCCGAGTCATGCATACGGTACACACAGCATAAAAAATAATGACGTAACTCCAAGCAAACACTCAGAAGGACTCAGTTATATTCTCTCTCGTTAAGGCGATTATATAAACACTATAATTATACTTTCAAATTGCACACTGACCCATCTCTATAAACTTTTAATTGCGTTAAATATTTTGTATTGCTGTATAAAAATATTAAAGGAAAAATCGTCATTTATATTAGATACTTATTTAACATTCATAATCCAAATCGATAGTGTGTATATTACATTTTTACAATGAGACGTCCGAACACTAGGTTACCTAGCTAGCATACAGTGACACCGAAGCCTAATCACAACGAACTACACACGACAGTACCGAATAAACGTTTAATGTAACCGTAGCTCTCTATTTTAATGCAAAGGAGATGTATATTGAAAAACTCTTACGTACATACAAAATTACATCTGACTATGTACAACATTCTAGCTAAAAATTTAAAAATTTGAGTGTCGAATGTGGCTGCGGTACTCTAAATATTAGGTACCTAGTTTGGCTTGTAGGGCTCCATGCATGGGTAGCTACTTACCGACGTACCAAGCACATTAAAACTAACTGCTATCGCACGAGGCTCACCCGGCCGGTGTAAACCCGCTGATGAGCTTTAAAGCGCAGCCCGATCGCAGCTCACTTCACCTAGCCAATAGACTTACATACATTTTGGACAGACCAATTAATTTTTAATATAATTTATTTACCTATCGTGCACAACCTTCTCAAAACTTTACATTTCTCTTATCGCTCGGTGATTTGTGTTAATTATAATTTTATAGTGTTTATTCTTCTTTATATTATGTGTTTATCAACTTTTCAATATATTTTAAACGCTTTCTGAACATCCATTTCTACGAAAGCCTTATCGTGTATCTTTACATGGAGGCTCTAATTGTGTCCTTTTTGAAATTTTGTAATCTGTTATATTTTTCTGTTTTTTTTTTATTTCGGTTCATTACGTGATTTTACAAAAATATGGCAGTAAGTTTGCATTCAATTCCTTTACGAACTAGGATTCTGTGAAATTTTATTTTTTATGAACGGACCTAGGGACTCATTTATATTTGAGTCTTTAGAGAACGCACACTGCAATTACCCAATTCATGTTCGAGATTTACCTCATCACGTTTAGACCGAATCGAACAATCAAGTACACCCCACAGTAAATTATGTCTAGTTGTTTTTAATTAAGGCCGGTTTTGCCTAATCTATACGAATGAAATGACACTATAATAACGTGACAAAATCTATGTACAGGATGTTTGACAAATCTTTAAATTTAATCAAACTTTACGCGCTATAAGTAAAATTGAGGTATTCTTTAATTTATATGTATTTTATATTATATTTTTAAAAATAATTTTGTTACTATTTCTTGCTTTGCTCGTAGGATATTTTTTGTTCATCAAACATCTTGTATGGATTAGTAAAATCATTTTGTAGTCTAACCGGTTTACTGTTGAAATGGATCTAATTTTTGTTATGCGAATGTAACTATTATCTAGTAAATTCTAAAAGGTACTTTAACCGATTGCACGACTCCAAATTTTATAATAAAACAACAGTTTCGCGATAGCTAAATTAAAGTTCCCAAAGTATCCATCAACTCACATCAGCGGTGGACATGATTTTTTTGTATATTTTTCTGAAATGGGAATACTGTCACCTCAGCGTCGTCGATACATAGGTATATCAACAATCGCGTTTCATTTAACGAGATACTAGTATTATGAACGTGATGTATAACGTATGAATGTATACTGACATTTGCAAAAAAGCGTTAACATTAACCATGTGATCGTAAATATTATGTAATTATTTAAATGTTAGTCGAAATATACAATTTTTATCGTATAGTTGACGGAAGTAGGTTCATTCTTTGTTAAGAGTAGAATTATTTAAAGAAGTATTTGTATCCTCTTTGTTGTTTGTAGTGGTGTCGTGCGATCGATTCAAGCGATGCCTTATCTAATACAATCAATGTAGGTAATCTACGAGAGTCCACAATCGTCAAAGCACCCGGAGTTAACTCTAAATACATCGCAGGCTTTAAAAGCCCTATTTCTTTTATAACAACGACGCTTCGAAAATAATATCACACAATTACAGCGAAACACTTTGCACTCTGTGTCCCTTGCAACAGAATAAAAATCGTCTAATTTGATTTCGGCCAATCACGCAATGCCATTTAATTATATTGTAGGTTTTTAACAGTTCATTAAACTTTTTCTTAAGTGCAGCGCCTTATAACCACGTCCACTTTGACAATCCCCCAGCTTCGCCCAACTTTGGGGATAGAAATAGAAAAATAAAATAAAAAGAAAAAATAAAAAGCATAATTTATTTTTTAAACAAAATGTGCTAATTTCTATATGTGAAATTATATGTGACTAAATAATTCATAATTCATAAATAGCACGCTAATATTGTATGTGCAAATCTTGGTCCACTATTTCTTTGGTATTTTAATAGTGTCGACTGTCGAGTAATTTAAGTACCTATCAATATTTGAAATCGATCGAATTATCTTATCGATTTTTAACAAAGATAAATAGTTATTTGACTGCACATAAAATAAAAGCGGTAAGTAATAATAATATTCTAGTCTATGGAATATTAAAAAAAAACTAAAATTATAATAAATAAAAATGAGCAAATGGAACTGTACGCAGACTACTACCATACGTGCATTTAAAATATTGTTACACATTGATGACTGATTTTCTCTTACAACTACATACATAAGTTAAGAATTCAATGTGAATTCAAATTTAAAACTAAAATATTTAAAATAGTGACTACGAAATGTCTATTAATCACATCCAATATAAATTCTTGTCTATGATGTGTTCCACAGTCAGTCATTTAATGCTTAAAATATCTAACAGCTTTTGATAGTAAGAGAGAAAATAGAAAAACATCTAATGAATATAAAGGAATGGCTCTAAAAAGAAGAAAAATGTTTTGAATTATATCCATAACATGTCCATTATACATAATTAACATGCAATTAAGTTCACAAAACATTGAGCAGCTCAAATTCATTACTAACAAAAGAAGAATTTTTGAAATAAGAAAATGTAAGAAAAATAATGTAGAAATGAGTATCAAAAAGCGTCATGTGAAAAGTACGCAAATGGGCGGGTGTCGTGGCGCACAATGAAATAAAATGTGTGAAATTATTAAAGTATCGTGTAAAATGTCGAGTTTAAAGAACTAATGTAGAAAATGACAAAGATTAAAAAGATAAGCTTACCGAAGGATGCCTCATAGTTTAGAACAAGAGGTGTGTCATAAATAACCTTAAATAGCTGTATGTGTCATGTGTGTAAATAAAATCTCCGTCACCAACATCAATAATATAATAAAACTACCTCGCCGACACCGAATTTCAATTTAATCGGGTAAGAAAAAGATTTTAAATAAAATCACATGGCCAGCAAATAAAAACAAATAGCTCACCTCAGTGGTTTTAACCTGTAGGTATGTACTTATAAAAAGTTCTAACGCTATGAGTGTTACGTTTATAAACGTAAACTACTCAAAGATAGAATGAAGATGATGAAGAGAATATATTAATAATAAGAAATTATTCTAAGGATGAAATGTGTCCAGGAAAGAAATTATTTTAAGGATGAGATGTGTCCAGGAAATCACCGAATTGTTCTTGAAACATATTTTAACGTTCTTTAGCCAACAACGTGATTTTATTTAATTCTAATGTTCTTTCAATTGCAATATGTCTGTATGTAGGAAAGTAGTGTAATTCTGTTTAGAAATGTTCTATCCTTGCATCGAGATTCATTTCTCCCAAACTTTGTACCATGCGTTCTTCTATATTTTATTGTAATTTGTTTCAGAACTTTACTCTTTAGTTTCCTGTACTGAGTATTTAGTATCAATGCCTGTTGTATATTAACGACATAAATATGAAGGTCAACATTACAAATTGCATGGAGTCGACATCCGACAGACTAAAAGATTAATTCATTAGAACATGAGTCTTATATCGTGTAGCGGACTATTTTGAAATGGCAAATTTAAATATGCGACACGTTAAATTGTTGCCCGGTCCACTCTTTAGTAATAGATTGGCATTTGAAATTATGTTATATGCGACACGATTTAGGGCTCACATTT
Organism: Biston stratarius; assembly: GCA_950106695.1. Classification (NCBI taxonomy): domain Eukaryota; kingdom Metazoa; phylum Arthropoda; class Insecta; order Lepidoptera; family Geometridae; genus Biston; species Biston stratarius. The sequence continues at coordinate 4,070,532 of OX467107.1, forward strand.
CAATGCTTTGATTTTAGCTATCCAATTTAGAGCACAGCATATGTACTGTGGCATGGCAGTATAATATAAGTCGTATTTTGTCAAAACCGAATTGTGTGACATTTTGTATACATCATACCTCGATCTTAGAAGTTGGTCATATCACAGCTTGATAAATTATTTATTATTTATTTATTGATCTATTATATACATTGTTGCAACGCTCAATTTTCTGGATCTAGACAGTTGGTGACTTTTATTGTATCGCTGAGTTATAGCATTTACATTTGAATAATAGGCAAAATCGATAAGGAACTCGCATTTTATGGACTTTTTGTTCAATTGAACCTGTTACCGGCCAATTATAGCTTTTCATATTCTATTCGCGGCTGCTATTTGAAGAGGTTTAGTCAAAAGGCGCGATCTATACTATATTGGGCAAAATACCTAATACCAATAAATTTCATGAAATAACTAGCCTTTTTATAAATGCTCGATTCCAAGATCGGGTTACGATATACCGTGTCGCATTTTGGCGTCGTGGTGTTGTGTACAGTTTGTGTAAATATTCAATCAGCTCTTATTGTATCATACAGTATGATTGATAGTACAGTAAAGTGTAGGTAGTAGATAGTTTGCCGTGCATCCGTAAGTGATGAGTTTTCGCCAAAACAAAAGTAAAAGGGTAACTCTTTCACATTGATCGTGCAAGTTTTGTCTTAAAATGTGAATTTTATAAGTTGAAGGTACTATTAAAGTGTGAGCGCACTTTTCAATTGAGCTCTTTGGAATCATTTGTAATGTTATGTATTATCTGCTGGATATTCGATAGTGACAACACATAGAATATGATGATTGATACTGATGACAGTTCATCGCATGATTCTAGTTTGTAAAGATATTGTATAATATTATGGGCCGGTAAGGTAACTCAATTCTTATTTGGATTTTTATAAAAATGTAAAGCAGGGTACCTAATCGGGTTTGCGTGTCTTATAAAGTAATAATAACTTATAAATAATTCAAATAAATTATCTGGTAATTGTTTTATAATTTTGTAAGATTACTTTAAGGAAACGCAATGTGTAATGTAGATATCCTTCAGACAACACATAACAAACCTATTTTTTTTTTAAGTTGAAAACATCATTGTCTAGACTCATAATTCCTTTGATCAGAATCGGCCCGATTCGAATAGAATCTAATTCAAATCGAATCGAAGTCGAATCGTGATAAATTTTTCGCGATTTACAAAATGTGAACGGTCAATGTGAAAAGGTACGTAGTAGAAAGCTAGGGTCTTGGTCGGTAGGGCGTTTTAGTGGTTTACCCTCACTCTGCGACGTTTTTTTTAATCAGAATCGGTGAACGCGTTAGCAACGTATTTCCACTCAACGGGATGTCGCTGTAGTGTAGACTTACTGTAGTACTGTAGGCTCCAGAGGAGTACGAATCTGTCTTAATGACAAAACAAGTCTCATTCATCAGTAGTACGCCGTGAGCACATAACTGAAACTGTCTAAAATACTATAAGCCGATTAATGTCGAAGGTTCACGCTATCAAGCATTTTATCGTATGCGCATGCTTTCGTAATTTAGCCAGGTTATAGAGTCTCGGGCTTAAATATACGCAAGCACGCGCAACCGTTCAATTACAGTACGCGCGTGCGCCTTTGTAAATTGGCCGAGTTATAGTATCTCAGGCTGTCAAGGCGAGAATGTAAGTACACCGTGAAAGATAGTGCCCGAACTTTTTGTTAATATTCAGGTACTTGAGTTTACAGAGAGAACCTGTGCTGTACACTATATACGTGGATTTTTCCAATCGTACGTTGCTAGCGCGTCTAAACGTCCGCAAAGGATGAGCGGGTGTGGGTGTCAGTAAGTTAGCATAGAAATTTGCGAGTCACGTAATACGTAAACCATAGAAAAGTGCATGAAACAGTAGTTGCCTTGCCCGCCAGGGGCTTCGGCTTTGTACCTTTTCATACTTTACGTGCTACGTGATTCTCGTAGATTTTTAATGCTAGAGCGCTGTGTGGGATTGTCCTCGTGGCTGGGGTAGGCGGGCCTACAGCCTAGATGTAGGAGTAGGGCCCGTCGGTGAGGGCGCTGCACAGCAATAGTCAGGAGGCGTCTTCTTTGCCGCCGCTGATGGCGGAGCCGGCGCGCCACGACGCACGGTACTCGACGCCCGGGTCAAACTGCATCAGCACGAATACCTGCGAACCACAAAACCTTAAAATATCTGCTTTACGGCAGTAGCTTAGTAATTACATTTTCATATGTCTTTTCCTACACTCCATTAAGGTTCTATTCCGTTCCAATAACTAGATTAAGGTTGACGATCTGAGGTTTGAGTTCGTCACCTACCTCTCGCTATACCTAAAACCAATCAATTTCAGCTATAATATTTTTTTCCAAAACACGTTTACGTACTACTCGTATTGGATACACACATTTAGATCTGAAAATTATACAAAATACTTAGAATGTGCTGCTTATTTAGTCCTTTCTTTTTTATATTGTCTTTCATACTTATTAAGATGCACGATACTAGATTTACCGGGACGTTATAAATGAGAGATGCCTAAAACATGTAATAATACAATACGCGGTATTAAGACAAGTAGGTAGATATCACATTATAGTATGTCAAAAAATATAATAAGTACTTTAGGAGAGTATCTACAAACATCTAACATCTTAACCCTACAAAAATTCGGTGAAAGTTTTTCTTCTACCTACTTGCTTAGTAAACGGTGTTACCTGATCAGTGGGCAGCAGTGAGAAGTCATCAGGGGGGTTGGTGATGACGTAGCGCTTGCTGCTGGCGTCGCACGAGGATGACGTATCTCGGAACCGGTAGAGGCCGATGCACAGCATGCCGTAGGTTCCAAGAGCGGCGACGAACAAATCGCCGTACTTTCCCGTCTCGCCAAACTGGGCGAGTGGGCCGTCGTACAGGGATATCTGGCCCACCCGGCACCGGTCCCTGTGTTCATATAATAAACGAGTAATACATACACGCGCAGACAGAGTAAGCCCGCTGAAGTTTCTATTTGTAAACCACTCAAAATTTTGACATCGTCAACAAGACCAGGTGATCTCCCGGAGATCTGAGGCATTCCGCCTGCTTGCTATCAAGTTATCAGTATATACTTATTTTATGTTAGCATGTAAAAGCCATTTCTGAACTTAGGCTATTCCTAAAAATGTCCAATGACACGATCTTTTGATATACGCAACAACCGCTATTTGTAAGTCAATGCTCAGTCTGGCCGCAGGGTGTCCACTCGTCAGTTAATACGCTGTGTCCGCTCAAGAATTCATCTACCTCAACGGTTATCATTCTTGAACAGATATGGCCAATTCATTGCCATGTTAACTTACGCATGCTTTGAACTATATCGGTTCTTAGTCGGACTCTGTTTTCGGAACCGGAGTGTTATTGCAACACTATTTTTATTTTTTCTTTTGATGGTACAATTGTTTTGTGCCAGTATCGACGATGCTCATTACGCGTCGTTTTATGCTCACTACATTATTCGGATCATTGATAATAACTTTGGTTTAATAAAACACAGACATTTCAATAAACGTGTCTTATCTTATTGGTAGAAATGAGCATACATTTTACTGTACAGTCCGAGTCTAAAGTTACTCAAAGTTTTAACCTAACTGTGGAGCGATTGAACAAAGATGCGCATACCTATTAGCTAAACTTTCAGGCGTGGAGTATCCTCCTCGGAGACCAGCTCCTTCAGCGAGAATCAGCTCCAGCTCCGGAGTTGCGCCGCCGGTAATCAACGACCGGATCAGCGTTAAGGCATTCTGGTTGAAATATGTCTGGAAAACGTCAACGAAGAATCTTATAGGGTCCAATGTAGTACGATTTGTATTAGTAAAAACTCCATTCGCAACTCGTAATAACCGTTGGAAAAAAAATCTACTTTCTAGACTTTGTTGACATCTATTCATGACTAGATTTTCCAATTAAAAAAATAAGTCAGATTGAAGAACAAAATTAACATTGTAACAGTTTAAAAAAATCTCCCTTACGTCGATGAACGTTATAGATTACGGTTATAGCTAACTACAAAGCTGATTTTCGGAAAGCCAAAAATAGTTTTATTAAAATTACAAATATGGCTTTTGAGGTTTTTTTTCCTTTCCTTTTGCTTATAAAACAAAAATCTAGGTTAACAGGAAATACCCGGGTTATGATTTATTTGGACTTAATAGATAGATGAACAATGCAGTGTTCCTGTTTTTTCTAACCATCGAAAGTCTTAAAGTAATAAGCGCCAAGGCTGTGGTGCCCTGGGCTTTGTTATGAAAGTTCTGTGTATCACTGCAATGGTCATGGACATGCGTTGTCTTTTACCTACCATCAAGAATGCGTCACGTTCGTCTCATTACTTAACTAAAAAAGAGAACCCTAAACAATATTTGTTAGTTCGTTCTATGGTACTAACAGTGGACATGAGGGAGTCAAGCACGCTGACGGCGAAGGCGGTTCCGCACGCGAACGGCTGAGTAAGGTACAGCTCAGTGTCGGGGTCGTCATCGTCGTCTTGGTCCAGGAACTGCACGTTGCTGTCGTTCACCAGCTCTGTCGAACGATATCACACCCGGTTATCAATATACCGCTAAGTAGGAATACTTTAAATGGACGTAGTCATTCTAGCTTTATAAAATAATTATAATACCACTCAAAACATAAAGATTGGAAATAGCTTTAAATTGTCGAACCAGAAATGGGGAAACTACGGCCACCTTCGGCCCGCGAAGCGTTGATATCCGGCCCGCGACCATCAAACAAAAATCAAGTGAAATTTTATTCTCATTGGTAGTACGCGGCTTGCATAAAACAATCAGGTATTATTTCGCGAGTGCGGGCGGTGTGAGTGAAAACCGAAAATGAAGGTATCGCATGGGCGCGCGCGAACCGGCCGTCGGAAGCCTCTCCCGCGCGCCCTTCGTCGTACTTGCAGTAAATAAAATAGCCAAAAATGCAACAACTTGGCCCGCCATATATTTTGTTATTAAATACTGGCACGCGAAGGAAAAAGTTTCCCTATCCCTGGTCCAAACATAAAACACTACAGTAAATAGATCAACTGGGTCAAAAAGCTTATTTTTCGATTCATTATTTAACAGATCTATTAATACGGGCAACAGGCATCAGCTTTACAAGTCTCAGTTATCATGCCACCACTTACCCGTGATCATAGGCACATTGGCTCCATACACCGACCCTCTCCTCTGCAGCAGAACTGGCGCCGGTGGTTGCCCCAGCGGTGGCTGCGCGCTACTGTTGCCGTTGGTTCCCACTCCTCCGCTCAGCACGCCTGGAATTATGATCACTTTAACACTTGCAGCGAAGTGGTTAGCGTAGTCGGATCACGCTATTTCGAATTACAACAATAAGCTTGATGAAGGAAAAATCGCAAATAAACTATAGCATGGTGGTAGGGTACATTTTAGAAGGCGGGCTAGCTAGCAACCTCAAGTTGAAAATCTGCTACCAAGCACCTAACGGTGTGTTCTGGGCCTAAACTGAGCCAGTTCCCATTCCAGGTTATATGTGTTAACCATTTTCGTTCACACCGTCACATCTCTTACCATCTGGAGAGCGTCTCGTTCGTCTCATTACTTTTACATCACACTAATATTATAAAAATGAAAGTTTGTGAGTTTGTTACTATTTCACGCTCAAATGGCTGGACCAATTTTGATGAAATTTGGTATGGAGGAACCCTGGATTAACACATAGACTACTCTTTATCCCGAAAAATGTAGTGTTCACGTGTGAGCAGCGGAAAACATCGCAGCGCGCAGCTAGTAACAAAAAAAACTTAACATGGGCTGTCAAACACCTTGCCTGTCCCAAATAAAGGAAAAAAATCCGAAACCAAAACTAGTCAATTGCTTGTAAATTTGATCTTGAAATAAAAGGACATGTGAAGCTTAAAATGTAAGTTGGGATAGAATTAATTCACAGCTTGATTTCTTTTTTTATGAACGTTTTCTTTTCGTTCCTGGTGATTCAATGGCATCCAAGAAAAGCTTAAAAGCAGTTTTAAATTGACGACGACACAGACATTTTGAATCTACTACTAAGGGAAAGAAAAGAGTGTTAGGAAGGGCTCACCTATAGTATCGTCAAACGTCATAGCCTTGATGTTCAACGAAGCCAAGATAGCTTCCTTGTCAGCCAGCGTGGGGTCATCATTGGATGGCACCTTCGCTGACAGGATACAGCACATGTCACACAGGTTGACGTTAACTGCACGCAAGTCGGCCCGGCTTAGCGGTGAACCCTGAAACAGAAACGTCCAATAAACTTACAAACTTTGCTTTGAACTGACCCTGGAATATCAACATTAATAATGTCAGGATTATTGATTCTGACTACTGGATCATCTTACGTTCTATATAGGTTTAGGTTTAAAGAATTTATTCTCAATAAGACAATTGTCACTTACTTGAGAAACAATGGATTACTTAAATATGGATTCACAAAAAACATTCGTCGATGATTGAAATTAATTGTTAGATTTATAAATTTATTAACTACCCACATAACGCGTTCATTTGTCCAAAAGAGAATGATTTGCTATTATGTACTGAGCTAGTTGAGACTTGAACGCGTTAAATGAGTTCACATTTTTAATGTGTGAGGGTATTTTATTATAAAGCTGCGCTCCTTCAAATGTTATCATTTTTTTGCCACAGTTTGTTCTTACCTTTGGTAAGACTAGAAAACTAGCTCGTCGAGTGCTACGTTTGGTCATTTGTTTGTATTTTGTAAAACATATGTTTGTATGGATATTTTGATTAAGAGTTTTTCGAACGAAAAGGCATACGTTATAAATGTATATTTGTTTTATATTCATTATTTTAGTGTCCTTATAAATTTTGGTGGTCGATGTAAGGTAAGGGTATTTAAAAAGCATTTTTATTATTTTATTTTGGGCGATCTGAAGACTTCCTAGTTTTGTTTTGACTGCACTACCCCAAATTTCAGTTAGGTACGACAGATGTGGTTTCACTAAGGCATTGTAGATGGTGTAGCGCAGCCTATGTGGGATACATAGAACAATATTTCGGAGTGAACCGAGCAGTGACGAAATTTTACTTTTTATATGGTCGATCTGATTGTACCATGTTAATAAGCTGTCTATTCTAAGTCCTAAATACTTTTCGGTGTTTTTTTGTTGTAGTGGTATATTATTTATTGTCAGTGGGTCGTGAAGGGGGACAACTTTATTTTTAGCTTTAAATATAATGTAACATGTCTTAGAAATATTGATTGTTAAGAGGTTATACTGTAACCAGGTAAACAAAGTATTTAAGTCATTTTGTGCTTGTAAGATTAGGTTCTGCATCAAAGCACCAAAATAAAATAAACAAGTGTCGTCCGCGTAAAGAGTAAGGTGACCATTTAATCCAATTTCATGTAAATTGTTAATATAAATTAAAAAGAGCAAAGGCCCTAAAATGGAACCCTGTGGGACTCCACATGTTATTGGTAATGCATTACTTTGAGAGCTATTGTCCATTTTTACGACTTGTGATCTATTTTTTTCAGATAGGATTTAAACATTTTTAAGGCACTGGCAGTAATATTGATAGACTCTAATTTTTTCAATAGCAATTTGTGACTTACTGTGTCGAACGCTTTTTTTAGGTCAATAAAGATACCTAGGGCTATTTTTTTTTTTTTGCCGTCAATATTTTGCTTTGTATTGCAATATTTTATTTTGCTATATGACTTTACTCCATCATCTTAAATTCTATACCATTCTATATACTTAGGTATAATTGAAAAATACGCTCGAACAGATTCATGTTAAAATTGCAGATCATTTTTTTTTTTATTACTATTAGCTTTGCGTTTGATCGCCAACTCGCCTGATATTAAGCGGTCTACGACGGAGAACGCTTGCCTAGAAGAAACCGATTCACTCGCTACTTGTAGGCACCCAGATTGTATTCATCAAGGACCACTATCTCCGACAACATTGTCTAGCGGTTCATACAATTAAAGCAGATTCTAACCGTCTAGTTCGAGTTTGTTTGTCTGCTTGTCGAGGAGCAAAACGTCTAAACTTCGTACTGAAATATGTTGAGGATTTTTTTACTGACTAGGTATACTGTAGTCATTTACAGCATTTCTTTATGTCAATTATCTCTCAGAACAATCGTCATTGGCAGCTCATTCCGCCCACTTATAAGTATTTATACACAGGGCATAAGCCTTCTTTCTCTTGCCAATCTTCTCTGTTCAGAGCTTAAATTGCAGATAAAATACTCACATTCAAAACAGATATCTTGGGTAGATTCTGCAACATCTTCCACTCTCTCCTGATGTAATCGACACTGCCCACGATCACTACATGTTTCAACTCGTGATAGTGGAAGTTGGATGCTCTGAGAGGCATCACAAGGTTTCGCAGACCAATGAGAGGCGAGTCGGGGTCCGCAAATAAACAGACCACCACGTGACCGTTCAACACAGTCATGGCCGCTTGGTTTCTGTCCTATAAAAAAACATAGTAAGTTTAGTGGTGGAGATCTAATTTGGTAGGAAAATTCGAACAATGTCTCAAGATTTCATCAGATATCCTACAGTAAAATTGCAATTTGTCTAAGATTTAAAGTGGCCTATATTTTGTTAACCCAAGGCATAAGTTTGTTCAACTATTTCGGAGTTGATTGGATGTAAACATCCAAACATTGATTTACACATACAATTATTTATTTCTAATATCTATCTTTTTTATGATTGACTGGTTAAGTGTTTGACCGCTCACATGATGTTAAGGGACAGTGTGGTCGAAAATGGTAAACACACCTAGCTTGGAATGGTACTGGCTCTTAAGTGTAGCTGTCAGGTACTTCGCGACAGATTTTAAACTTGATAGTTTGGTAGCTAGCCAGCCGAGTACTAATAAGTACCCTACCACCATGTTCTGTTTTCCCCTAATCGGCAGCTCAAGCTCTTTGTTAGGGTTGGCGTCCGGCGTTTGAACCGACCACACTAACCACTGAGCTATAATCGAAACAAAATCTACCCAATACTATTTAAAAAATAAATAAATTTGGAAATACAAAAATATATAAATATGTTTTGAGCTCTTAAAAACGACTCTAATGATTTCGATAAAGTTTGCTATACGGGGTATTGGGGGTGAAAAAAATTTCTAGCTAAGTCTAATCAATAGGAAAACAAGTTTTTTTTTCAAAATTTTCAGAACATTACTTACTAATATACAATCCTCCAGATTTCTGGCAGGACTCCAATGAAACATTCCAGTGGAGTCGTATTTCATTTCAGTCTTTTCAAAGTCGAAGTCCTTCGACTGGTCGTCTGCCATTCCCGCTGGCAGGCTGACACCATTGCTGTTCTGGTTACCACCGCTACTTCTACTTGTTGGCCTATTCATGGATATTCAAAGTCATGTAGTTACATCAATTGTATAAAAAAATTGGTAAATGTGCAAAAAATTATGTGATTTTAATGTGGGTAGTTTTAAAAGCATTTTTTAAATGTTGTTTTTATATTTCTAGAGAAGATGCAAGGTGCTCTAAGATATGTGTGGAAAAGTTAATTCTAATCTTCACTTTTGAACCAGGTAATCTATTTTAATTCCATAATGAAATAATGATTTCTATAGATTTAAATATTGATACCTAGTACTATTTTTTCAACAGTTAGCGTACTACAAATATAATTCTTAATGCATACAAGATTCAGAAGTAGACATGCGCATCTATCATAAAAGTGTGACGTGCTATATTTGAGTGCAAAATAAAATACACATTAGAGATGATAAAACTTTATAAATACGGTACATTTTCACAAGTAAGTATTTTCACTTTACAAGCTGAAACACGACTTTTAGAAGTTGTGATGCAAGCACTACTGACTACGGTTTTGATAAATTTTACAACAGAAGTCTGCGTTACTGAACAAAAAAAAATTAAACAAACCGACCCAAGACAGTGACGGTCATAATCGTTATAATTTTCCACCAAGTAAATACAGTTCTTTTTACCATCCATATTTTTCAAGAAAATTATAACCGCACAAACATTGATATCAATGTCAATCACCGAATTTTTTTGAAACTTTCTGCCATCGTCTATAACATCACGTTGATGTTAACACAATAATAATGTTTGATATATATAGTGTTGTCCATTTGTGACATTATGATATTGTATTTTATTTCTTGAGTCTATATATAGTATTGCCCAAAAAGCTAAAGTAGGCAACTTAACAGCAGCAAGAAAACGAGTAGGAGATGTTTGTGGTAGTATTATAAAATATTTCATTATATTCCATAAAATAATACAAACTATACGCAGACTTCAGTTGTACTGAAAGTACTATAATACTCCAAATTGCACTGTACGAAACTACTAAATTGAAATCATCTAGCTGATATATAATTTTGAAATTACATGAGTTTTTTCACTTCGTAGGCAAGGTGATACGCCTGGTAATTCGTATCTTGGTCCTGCGGATTCCTGTAACACAGGTTCAGAATCGTCTAGGTTTCCTTCTGATTTACCATTCACAAGGGTGGTAGGAAGGGTTGCTATATAGATTTGTGCTTAGTGTATATCGTGCCAAAAGAAATATATTGACAGCGATAGCTTCCAGGAAGTAATTACATAGACAGCGCTACATAATTTTAAGTGTAGCTTTATTGGAATGTTTATGTTATTTGTTATGGTAAAAAGCGTCTCAAGTTCGTGTCGTCCTAATCATAAGAGTTTTGGTGCAATTTTCTGTTTCTTTCACAGAACACAAGCATTAGAAATATTGTAACTAAACTCTTGTTTGCGCTGTGCTCTTTGATAAAATAATTTGAGATCCAGTCACTAAGTACCTATTCTATAAGTGTAAGCCTTTTGTATATTATTAATGAACTTACGTATCTGGCGGTGCTCTGTTCACGTTTGGCTTAACTTTGTTCACTTGCCTAGTCGTCGTGTTCATAAGCTGGTTTGCCATCGGTGATAGCAGGGCGGTCGGCGCGGCGCTTCGATGATTTCGATTTATTACTGAAAAGATTATGTTCCATGTATTAACGTTTTAAATTAGTTGCTTTGGTTTCACTACTTTCTGTGTTCTTTAGTTTTTATCGGGCTTTGTGGTTATTGGTGTAAGCATTGGTAGATTCAAAGTATTTATAGATGTGGAACTGTTTGTAGTATCAGCTCTTTTAATTTAATTATTGGAAGGCTAAATATTTGACATCATAACATCGACTGCGTAGGAAAAAGGAATAAGTGTGTCGTATCTATATTCTTTGTAATCAACGTCTTGATAAATACGATACATTTTCACAAGACAAGACAATGATACTTTCGACATGCCTTCGTTCAATACCATCTACGCACTACCCCCTTTTCAGGCTACTTTTGGTGGCGTTTAAGATTGCATGCTCACGACACCGTGTGTCGACATATCAATGGTTTCAATTAATGTTTAGAGTTGTAGGTGCCTAATATTTGTCTAATGATCGTCTGTATTTTGTCTTGGACATACTTACAACTAATATCTTCTCCCCGTTCTCTTGCAATTTCGCCTGAAAAATAAGTATTAGGATTTGATGGCTGCTCTCCATAGAATAAAATCATTCAATTGATAATATATTTGTTTCATATTTTTTTCTTTGTACTATTTTATTAAAGTTAATTTATGATTGACTTTTCAAAATTAAATATTTCATGTTATTATAAAGTTTTTCGTATTCTACAACAGAAGCTCTTACAACATTCAAAGTAGAGTTGCCAAATATGGACGTTATCATTTTCTTCCTTTTTTTGTTTTTCTATACTTTTACAACTAATATAACAGTTTAAAAAAAACTATGCAGTAGAAAAGTTAAGGTTCATTAATTGGCAACACCTTTAAAATATAAAATATGGCGGGTATATAGACAAATGCAATAACATGGTAAATATATGTTTGCAATGCTCGGCGCAGGGGTACAAACCACAAATGATAATACTTCCGCTTTAGAGTTTACCAAGAAGCACAGATCGATGGAAAATTTAAATCTTGATATCATCCCATTCAATTACAAAGTGATTGCAAAATTAAAAGAAAAAAATGATTTTGATAACGTTAGTCTAAATTTTGAGGGTTAAGGTATATTTTGTTATTTGAGGGTAGTTGGAAAATTCGCTCGCTCAAGCGACAGTGTGTAATATCACTCTACTTCAGCTGGGTCTCATGCTTGAACAAGCGGATCGTTTCGGATTCCCAACGGCTCTTCTAATCGTCGACTTCAGTGCTCACTATGAGAATGCGTGATAAAGCATCTAAGTGCACGGTAACCTCAAGGTAACCTGGGACGAAGCACATTGCCGGTTCGATGGATCAGTGTGGGCCGATGATAGAAAAATAACGAAATAAAACAAATACTCAGTCCTTAGAGCCTGAGATATACCTCGAACATGGACCTTCTTGGGCAACTCTGGCGGCGTGAAGGTGGGGGGAGGATGGTGATCATCTGCAAAACATCAGCACATATTCGCATTCCGATACACCACTCATTAAATACAGTACCTACTCGCACATCGCAATATCATACAGCGCGTGGCTGGTTCTTCAATTACTCTCGTGAATCGATTGTTCGGTTTCACCTTTTAGCAAAAGCAACGTGGGCGAAATTTCAAAATAATATATGAATTAAACAACTTTTTGAAAGCGTGTTTATCGTAGCTTCAAGCGAATTGAAGTTAAGCGTCAAACTCAGCTTCACAAATCTTAGTAAGCTTATTAGAAATCGGGCAAAGGTGAAACCGAATCCACAAAAATACTTAGTAAAAAATCAATTGTTAAGTTAAAATCTACAGTCTATGTTACAAACAAACACTATCATAACCCCATGCACCAAACATATAAAAAGCTAACACATACTTAATATAAAACATATAAATTAAAATACTAGCTACAGACAAGCTCTGTGCGCTACACTATTATTATGATTCTGCTATATCCTATTTTTTAATAATGGGTTAATCTAATGCAACGGAAATGACTGTATACTGACTGTATAGTAATGAAGATGAAATATTGGGTGTCATAGAGAGAGCTCTAACGTTCAAATGACTTACATAAAGGCAATTAAAGAATTACTGAATCATGAATATACTTCGGCAGATACCAAGATGTGGACTGGACCAGGCTCAGCAGACATTGACTGCAAGCCCTTGACGTTTCTATCGAGGCGGATTCTTCTAAATTAATCGTTCCCTATGCAGGGTTTCAGTAAACGAATCATCGTCGTAAATTATAAGCGTAATAAAACTATTAACTCCACAACATCAATATCTGAGGGACTATAATCGATGCAGAAATCAGAGATCAAAAATAATCCTAGTTAAAAAATATTTCCGATGTATAAATAACAATAAATAACAACAACACCAAAATAAATAAACATCACATAATTTTTTCCGATGTTTATAAAATCGGCTAAGGAGAGGCAAACATCTAACGGCAGTATATAATGCACATATATAGTAACGGATATAAAGACAAGACAATGATAACAGGACACGATATTGCTATAATGCGGGCAGCGTGGTCCCAGCCGACTCTGCCACGCTGCCGCGTTTCATATAAAACATCACATTGACATTTACAGTTTCCCATACACATAGGTTACGTACTTGCCCTGCCAACCATCTGGACGGCTCGTACGCCCTTCCTGAATGTAGCCACTGAACCGAAAACAATCATTTTAAAGTTTCCTTCCTAAATTGTTTCAACTTGCTCACAAGACACGAGAAACGTAAGGGAGGTTAGGTAGATTGCAGCTGAGATGCAAAGCAGTTTGTTTATAGGTCGTTAAAATTGGCATAACACAGTCAAGACCTACTTTTTAAATTCAGATTACCCTTGCCAGAAATTAAATTGATGATAAGATACGATTCTATGATAAGATTGAATAAAGAATTGGTGAGAGGTAATCAAGATCTTACGGAAATTAATAAGTTTTCTACCTATAGAAGATGAGATTTCGAAGTGGGATATGTATTCGGAGATCTAACCTAACACTATTTCTCCGTAAATGTTTACGTAAATAAGCACAATTATTCAGTTAATATTCTGTGATTTAGCTCAGCTGCCATATACTAGCTGCGTGTATCATTTAATCGTGTAGGTATTAGCGTACTTTAGCCCAATTTTATCATGAGCATTATGGTTAGTTGATGCAAACAAACTAAATTTGTGTATGATAATACGCATTGTCGGACTATTATTCCGTACCGTCGTAAACACGGTAAGTATTAACAGTTTGTTTCACCATTCCAGACTGCATCATCATCATTCCGACATCTGTAAAAATCCAAAAACTGACAAACACGTATGTATCCTAAAACCAATCCTAAACATGAACTCGAATTTACATGTTATTGTCTGTTATGATAGGATCAAACTCACGATTAATATTGACGTCATAGAATTTGATCCTACCACAAGCGTGGGTGATGGAATGTTGTGAACGAAATTTAGTTTCCTCGTATTAATCACTGTCAATTAGCACAGACAAGCCGGAACTGTTGTATAAAGTCTTTGTCCTCGGAAGCTCACTCTCAATGGGGCAATTCGTTTAGCACTTTGTGATTGTCTTCACTCTCTTTGTTCTGAGACATGCTTTCATGGATTCGTAAATCTAAGTGTTTTAGGATACAATGACGGTGCATTTTGCTGTTTGCGATATTTAGTTCTACTATATGTTTACATGCAATTACTGTCTGTGCTGGGCTTGAAAGTGCATCATATCAACTCTCAGTAACTCTAGTTGATTTGCATCGAATTTGTTTCATATAGTTAATTTTGAATAGTGAATTTTGTATCGTGTAAATATGTGCCTGATCTCTGATTTGATGTCATCATATGATGCACTCGGTCCTCTCAACGTCGATACAAATCAGAACAGAGCGATCTCAAAAGGCAGCGAATGGTAAAGTGTTCGGGTGCTTTAATTTCGTGGCGGTATCCATTTAAGAGCGAGCGGACATACACAATGATGGCTAATATAAGGTGTGAACGAGCACGGGTCAAGAATGCCTTGCAGCCGATCCAGTCTGTGAGGTACGGACGCAACACCACTAAAGCAACTCAAAAATTATATAGACACGAAAAAATAATATCGGAAAACGTTTATTTGTGAGGTTAGGTGTGGTGCAAGTTACCTATATCGGCTCCAACCTTCCGCTGGTGTGCGGTCACTAAAAGTTTAGCCGAACAATTCCATTAATGTCTCAAGAATAGAAAATAAACAGTGTAAGGTCGATAGCAGAGGATTTGCTGTGTCGACCTTCTGTCACGGAGCGGTCTCGAAGGGTGTTCATATTTTACAAGTGACATAGATAACGTAATTCATTGAAACGTGTTTCATCGTGAATATATTACAGGACACAGCTTGTGAATACTCAACATTTATGTTTTTCCAGAAAGAATGTCACAGAATCTCATTATTTTTCAGATCAGTTAGTCGTAAAAGAGTTGTTGAATTTAAAAGATTAAAGTGTTTATTAATAAATATGGAGTTGAATGAAAGCAATTCAATGATCTTACAGTTTTTGCATTTGCATTTCTTGATGAGTGTTTCGTCTTTGATGTCCTCGTGGCAGGCTTTGCAGTAGAACCAAGCTCTGGAAGTTCGAGAATTTTCTGTAGTTTAGTCATAGAAAATTTCGCAAAGATGAGCAAATACAAAATTTTGAATAAAAGCTGTACATAGATGTATACTCAAAGAACAAGAAAGAAGGTTGCTGATCATAACACTACAAAAAGAGCTATTTCCAGCGCATTGGTGTAAAAATAAAATTTTGAAATGGTTGGACACTAAAAATGATGACGAATGTTTTATTTGTGTAAATGTTTGCAAAAACTGATTTTTTTTAAAGTCTTTTATATAAGTACGATATCAAAGTTCTTCGTACTAAACTTATTTAAGTATACCTTTTTACTTCATCAGCAGACTGGGCAATAAAGAATCCTTGTGTATTAGCATGGATCTTGACGTTCCTCGGATTGATGGAGATTTTGCTGTCAGCACCTTCCTCTCCCTTGATCTCGATAGCCAGGAGCAGCAGCTTCAACTTCGTAAAGCATAACCTGGGAAGATTGCTATGCTTTACACTTAAATCACAAAATAAATTCATTCTTGTGCTTATATTAACCCGATGAAATAATGTCACGGGCAACAAGGAGAGTTAAATAAGTACCTAAGTACCTATTGTTAATAACAGAAATTAATTACCTAATTAATATATTATAATTATTTGATCTAATTTTCACATTGATAGGTTCTTATTTGAACTTGTTTCTATCAGATATCGGATTACACGGATTAAAATCATTACTAGTACTTATTTTATTTTGTTTGTGACATGGCGGGTTTGTGTTTTATAATTTACGAGCGTTTTTTTAGTAAAGTATATGTTCATACTTATTTTCTATGTATGAAGCAATTGATCGTAGAATTATTCTATTAATTCAAGCTATTAATTCTGTTATTCCTTCCTGGTTTTGGTTTTGATTTACCTTTTCATCTATGTTCTCACAAGTCTATTTAGCCAATTTAAAGTTTTGCATGCAACTACAATCTTATCTATACTTTATTGTATACTCTTATATACAAATATTTACCTGATATTTTTGAAATAATAATTTAAAAAAACCTCAAGTGATTATTGTTTTATACAAAATATTTAGTTACATTCTACAAACTTAAGCGTAAATGAATAAAATTACCACGCACTGAAGTAGGAATGAAGCACTGACATGTAAAGCGTAGAGCTAGTACTACTGTTAAAGTAATTAATTATAATGAAAATTAACATGCAATGAAGCTGATAAAAGTGCATTATCATTTAGAAGTGAAAGACATTTTTAGACCTATTGTCTTATCTACTGCACTGAAACAAACTGTAGAAGTATATATAGCAGCCCACTATCGTATCACATATTGAAAAATGAGTGTGTGTTAGTGTTAAATAGTAACTACTATTATATTGTAATATTAACACTGCATACTAACAAACCTATGTTCTCCAGATTAAACTACATACATACCAACCACTAATTCTCTAAACCCATTCAACATGCACAATCTAGTTCTGAAAATCAGATAACCAGTTTAGTTCTACCGTCCGAAGACAAATATCTATCGAACACATTCGGTTAGTGCAATCTATAGCTAGAGTTAGCAACTCGGCACACAGTCTACGGTGCGGGGTGCGGGAGGACCGGATCGCGGGTGCTCTTACTCGCTCGCTTGAGGAAAACTCATTCCCGTGAAGGAGGTCGACAGTGTTTCCGTGTACATCTCGCATCCGGTACCCTGCAGGTAATCGTTCTGCCAAGCTTGTGTGTCGGGGGACTGTAATCAACCAACAGGAAACGCTAAAGCTCGTGCTATGTTAGTTCATCCCCGACAATCGCGCTAACGACGTGTAGCTCGCTCCTCTTTCGGTCGCCGTTGTCCGCCGCCTCCTATATTATTAGATCTTTACTAGAAAAATTAGTATCATCCTCCTATACATTTCTATTCTATCAGCTAAACCAACTAAATAGTTATTCAGTGCAGTACCTATGAAGAAATTACAATGAGATTTTAAAAACATTCAAGTTCATATCACAGATTGTGAAGCCGGCAAACAAAATTGTACAAGTAACACTAATGAGAGAAGCTATGCGTTAAGTCTGTTAGTGACGGTTGCCGTAATCACCGCGGTATGGGAATGCTCAAACACTTGAACAGTATAAAAAAATTGTGCGACGTCGTCTCACGTCACTGTGTTGCAAGCATCTCGTTTCCTGCCCACTTACTCAGAGGCTTGCGAGAAGGGCATCCCGATAAACGTGGTACTTAGCGACTCGGTGTACATCTCCATGCCGGTACCTCGCATGTAGTCATTAGTCCACATAGCCATCTCTTGGGACTGTGGAAACGCCGCATTAGTCGTTAAAACTTTGAGCATGATCGAAAAACACTATAAATAGAGTCAATTAAATCTGCTGCGAATCATTCACGAGCATGCTCTGTTTTCGAAGACAAATTTAGAACAAAAGACTGAAAATAAATGAAAGGCTGACCGTCTTGAAACTCCTCATCGCGAAGAGGTTGGCCATCATAGTGGAGAAGCCAGGGGCGAGGCAGCTCTGAGCGATGAACCCTAATTTCAATTCCGCTAAACAGATCACGTCGTCGCCTTGCTTCCAGTCCCACGAAGGAATGTTTAGAAGATATGCCTGAAAAACACGACAAAAAAGTAATCAAACGTTATTATAGTTTCCCTGAAAACACAATAAGATTTATATACGACTAACCTTATTATGATACTGCATCAGCTGAATAATGACCCGTATGTCGTCAGAGTAGTTTTTTATCGAGATCACTCTCATGATATTGGCAGCGTCTTCGGCGTCAGGATCCTGGCAGTATTTATTAGCTAGCACCAAACACGCGTCCGCTTCATGTACCTACAAGTTACATTAATGAAGTAACAGCTCTTGCGAATAGAGATACTGCAAGGCTTTGTTTGTATTATAGCAACTGCATCAGTTAAGAAATCACTTACCAGATTCTCAAGAATCGGGATTCAACTACAATAGAATCAAGATCGTCAAATTGTACAAAAATAATTTAAAAAAATAATTGGGTGGCGTCTAGCTATTATTGATTTTTTATGTAGACTTTTATATTAGGTTAGGAAGTAAAGTCTTTATAATTAGGTAAGGTATTTATAAAACATTTATGTGACTACATCACGCTATATGTTTAAATCAAGCATGTATTGATATATTCAAGCATGAAAAATAATGCATAACTTTATTAAATAACGAATACACAAATTAAATGTCCACTACGATCTAGTACCATGATTTTAATTCTTTAGGATGGTGAGGTACTATTATTACCTATTACACACAACATCGATTGTTATTACGTAGTGATCATTTAGGAAGAAGCAGGTGGGTGTTAAGTGTGGATCAAAAACCATGCAAATATTATTATTTCAATAAGCCATGCAGTTAAACTTACCATAATGCTCGACAATCGACAACTGTACTTGGAACTACATCAATAGAAATTTTGAAATGGTAACCCTTTCTTCGGCAGCCATTAATGCCAATACGATGGTAACGTACAGTAAAATCGATATCGAAGTAACACACGGGATGGCATCGCATACAACACCCATTATTGGTACAATAAGACATACTGTGGCCGGGCTGGGCGCGGCGAAGGAGTCAGAGGGAAGAGACACACAAAAGCCTCCGGGTCAGTACGGTACGGGGGTAGCCTTGCTGAACCGGGGCGCGAACACTCAGTAGCGACAGGCACAGACAGCGCTCAGTTCAAATAATAGAAGGAACACCGCGTCGAGAGCATCTCGAGAATGTCAGTGAACGAGCACCGCTCTACTCTATAGAAACGACAGTCTGTACAGCTTTCAACTGACACCACGCCCAAATATCAATCTCCGTGTGCAATTTACTTACTTTTACCCTCTGAAGGTCGATTGGATTCATAATGGTGCCTTGAAAGAATTCCACAGTGGTAAAGTGTCTCTTGAACAGGCCTTCGAGCTCCAGGTCGGGCGGTTTCCTGCCATCAACGCTCAGTTAACACTACTAACCAAGTATAAGACAGTCCGCCGCCTGTCGTGGCCTTACCATGCAACGCTATTTACCAAATACGCAGTTGTGGGGTGGTCCGGAGACGCCTCCGGGGTCGAGGCGCCGCCGCACCACCGTGAGAAGCAAATGATTGCATCAACATAATAATCACAAGATAAAGTTACCAAAGTGATAAAAAATCCTAAGTGACTATGGACAGCATCTTGATAGAAAATTTGTATTATGCACATAATAATAAATAAATAAAAAAAAAGATACTGATTCACGTAGACGCGTATTAATGATAAGAACGGCCGTGCGATTATCTAATGCCTGCTCTATTTGTCTTACTCTAACCTTGACTCGTTCAAGGTCGACGGCATTCATCATTGTACCCTGAAAAAACTCGACGGTGGTGTAGTGACGCTTCAGGAGACCTTCCAGCTCAAGGTCGGGCTCTTTTCTGAAAGCGTCGTTCGAGCATACATGATACGCTACCCCTTCAGTTGACTTACACATTTTCCAGAATGCAACTGTTCTATTATACTTTCGTCATAAAAAAATAAAGCAATACTTTTTGTTCTCGTAGTTTTTACTCAGTTTTCTGGCATTATATCATTCTCAACTAGTCTTATTTCTATTTAATTTAAATTTAACGTAGCAATACTAAATTTTACTTAAAACAGATTTAAAAATACTAACCTGTGTAAAAAAACAACTTCAACGTCGACATCTTCCCGGTCCTCATGTAGGAAATCTTTTAAAAAATGGCTTACTGATTCGTATGTTATATGCCCACATACTACTATATGCCTGAAAACGTAAAATATGTTATAGCATCTAATCATAAAAGCAGTGGCAAAGGTGCATCTACGTAAGTGTTGCAATTTTAAAGGAAAGAAGCAGTTCAAAGCAGATTTTTGTTTCAAGAATTTTTTGAAAGCATGTTTTTATTGCGAATTGAGTCCTAAATATTAAACTTGTTGCAAAACTTTAAGACTGTAAGCTTTGCTGCTCTCAAATTTTAAATTTATATTGGCATTTATTTTTGAAAGCAAAATTTAAAAGCTTAGTTCTTAGAATAAAAAGATAGGAAAGACAGTATGAAGCAATTTGAAGTTTTATTTAACACCTGGGACCAACAAAGATACATCGAGAGATTCCAGTAAAAAATATCAAATAGAAACAGGTCGCAGCAGGGTTAAACAAAACAATACGTGATAAAAGCGTGAAAAAACTACTTAAAAAATAACAACATCTTCATTTTATGAGCCAATCCTTATAAGATTCGAGAACAAGAAACATTAATCGAGCATTATCATGAGTTTTTTTTTTTGTGAAAACGAAGACGTTGCTAAAATTATAACCTCCATAATTTACAATTATTGTGTTCATCAATTTGTGGTTGAACTGACTTCGATTTTACCCCAAAAATTGTGTCAAAAGTGTTTTTTTTAGTTTACTTCCACAAAAAAATGAACCACTTAACTATGAAGCTCAGTTTCGTTCAGGATATGTGTTTACTATCTACCACACTACAAAAATAAATATATAAATTATACCAGGAAAAGGAAAGGGAATGCTTGCCAGGACTGTATGGTATTTAGGGTAGATTACATGTAAAAGAATATCATTCCATGTAAGAACAAAAATAACCAACTTGGAATGGATATGTTTAAAGGGTAAAAAAGTAACAAGTCTAAACGCAGATCTAATCACAGTTTCAATGCGTGTCTTTGGTTCATCGAATACTTAGATTGTTTTGAATATCGTAATTAGGGTTAGTGGCACTGTGTTTGGGCAAAACGTTGCAATAACACCAAAGCTTGCGTCGCAGTACAATTTGAAATGTATTTGAGGTATGCGAGTTGTTTTCTGTAAGCTCATTGTATCGATATCAGTTTATTTGAGTCCGTTTTAGAGAAATTTAGATATTAAAACAGTAAGTACGAGTTGTTTGAGTGTGGATAGTCGAAGTGTTGGTATAATGATGGAGGTTAAAGCT
The DNA here is from genome assembly GCA_950106695.1 of Biston stratarius. Lineage (NCBI taxonomy): Eukaryota > Metazoa > Arthropoda > Insecta > Lepidoptera > Geometridae > Biston > Biston stratarius. The sequence goes on from OX467107.1 coordinate 4,092,188, forward strand.
TATAAACAAACCAAACAGAAGGGATAGGCCCTCAAGTCACTCAAACCATCACAGAGTAGAAAGAAGACGAAAAGATTTAGATGCAGATCAAAGTTGCAAAACTACATACAAACATGCAATCTATTATTCATCTAAGGTGTGGCAAAGAACTGATTCCATTTTCACCAAAAAATATTTCAAAATTGTCTACTTCGAATACTTATTGAAGTATACCGCATAAAAATGGCAAACAATTTTAAAATTATTCAATTTAAAATTTAGTAAAAATGATTCGTGTACTCTTCTAGGTGATGTTGATTGTTAAATGGTAGGTCGAGAACTAAACTAATTTTGCGTTAAAATGTCCTCAATGCACACAGCCTTGCCACGCTCTATGAATTTATACGTTACATTACACTAATTTAACCGAGGGGATCGATCCAAAGTACAAAAACAGATCATGAACATTAAAGAGGGTCAACATTAAGAGTAGGTAAGAGTACAGATACATTAACAGAATACAGTCGTGCAGGCAGGAGACTGGGAGCGAGGGAGGCGGGGCGGTGGTGGCACTCACTAGGTAGATACGGGCACGGGAAGAGACGGGACGGCCCAACAGCGCCCTCGGCGACGAGCGCTCGCGCGCCACAGAGAGGAGCTGTCGAGGCCTCGCTTCACACCACAACTCCAACAACGCACTACGGTACGGTACCACTCAACATTTAACTCTCCGTAACTAAGCTTTACGATAAACATTCCTTTACGTACGTATACTAACAAGAACATAATAAACCTACATAATTATATACGACGAGCGATAACACTAGCCACTATCTGCTGTTCGCTAGTTAACTGAACTCAAATCAATTTAAAGATAATTTACAATATCGACTCAAAACAAAGACAACTCGCGGGACTCGCGTCCCGCCAAGATAAGTGAGAACACAGAAGCGTGCTAAGAGAGGAAAAGGAAGAATATAGATTTCACAACACGGAACACATTCAACGGAACGGAATGAAGACAGCGGCTCACCTGCGTCCCCGCTCATTCTTGAGGGTGCCGCCATACTTGGGTCTAGTGCCGATTAAGTCAATTATCTCTGGGATACAACTGGCAAATATCGCCTAAACGCCGACAGACAAAACAAGACATTCACATTGAATCGAGTGGTGAGTGGGGAGGGTGCGGCGGAACGGAGCCGCCGGGCGGCGCGGTCGCGGCGGCTCCGTTCTGCGGCTCCTCTCTGGGCGGCGCGGGTCGGGCAGCGGGCGCGCGGCTGGCGGCGCGGCACTGGCTGTGTGACGAGTGACGGCGGGACTCGTGGCGAGGTGCCGGAGCTAGCGCTACAGCGTGGCGACAGGCATCGTGTGCAAGCGAACAAACCAAACACTACTTCATCGACAGCATTACAAAACTTTACATCGGCTCTCTCCAGATCTAGTCTCGTTAGAAGGATTAAAAAGCTCAAGTTATCTCGAGTAAAATTTACGAAAAAAGGCATGTAGTAGTGCGTCGGTCGACCGCGCGCCTGTCTCTCGTGTTCGGGGAGAGGGGCGCGGCCGCCGGGAGCTAACTCTTCGAGCATGCGCCACGGCACCGAGAGACCGATTCTAGTGAAGGATTAATAAATTTCATTAGCAAACTCCGCATTCAATCAACCAAGATCGAAACCGTGAGAGGTAGGAAGGCAGGAAGCCGCGTGGAGCGGGGGCGTGAGAGCAGGGTACCTGCGGCGGACGTCCTTGGTGTACCGGCCGCCGTATTTGTTCCGCTGCGCCGCCAGCTCCGTGATCTCGGGGATCCAGCTGGCGAACACAGCCTACGATACACAGCAAACACCGAGAGGTGAGTGACCGCGCCGCCCCCCGCGCCCCGCGCGCCGCGCGCCGCCCCGCCCCGCCCCGCCCGGCCCGCGGCCGCGTACCCTCGCGCTCGCACAAGGCTGTGGCTTGAGTGTCGTCTGTCTGCGTGGTGGCTGTGGCTGTGTGAGTGTGCGGGACTTGGGTGCCGTGCCGAGCTACGCTAGCGGCGGGAGCTGTGACCGGCGCAAGCCGTACGGGGACTCGTGACCGGGTGCATGCAAAGCCTAAGGATACATACGCTAACTAATCGATGAACAGAACTTAAAAGAAATCGGTACGTCCGGTTCCTGAACTAAAACGGTGGGCATTCGGTATAGACGCTTGGTAGAGCACGCTCACAAGGGGTCCGGAAGGACGGGCCGCGGCAGGGGGCGCTCGCCGCGGCTCTACCCGCGCGGCCGGGGAGCTGTCGCGTAGGGCCGCGGCGACACGCTCCTGGCCGCCCGTCCGGCAGGACCGCGAGTGGACGCGAGTAGATGACACAATACATCTGACGGCACTGAGCAAGCTTCTTTATGTGATAACCTCACGTCTCTCCGAGAGATCGGGCGATTCATAAGCGGCGCCTCTCGCCGCGGAATGAATCGCCTTCACTTTCGGTGATCGATTTATATATCAAACTGATACCTTTTTCCATGTTCGCGCTTCAGCTCGCCACTGTACTTGGACCTACTTCCTACCAGCTCTATAATTTCAGGAATGCTACTAGCGAACATTGCCTGCAACAGACCACGGTGTCGATCGAACATCCAGTCTGAGGTCACGCGGACACCATCGCGTGGTGCACGACAATGTCCACCTCGAGTCGGTAGTTCTAAGGTGACGCATAGTCGTCATGTGCGGCCGGTAGCGGAGCGAAATAAAAATAAAAGGAACGAGTGTGTGTCTACCGGTGATGTGAGCAACTGAACACAGCCAGGCACAGGTGCGGCATGCAGAGATCGCGAGGTGGGAGGGGTGGGTCGCGGCGCGGCGCCGGGCCGCCGGGCTGGGCCTTGCACTCGGCGCGGACGCGGACGAGCTCGCCCACTACAAGCTCCTCTCGTACCAAACCACTTCCCCATTTACTCATCTCGGAACTAAGCACGGCGAGAGATCCTCCGGCGGCACAATAGTACTGACTATCACGTAACAAAGCAAAAGAAAAAACAAAAGACACCCATGCAGTCGCTCGATACGAAGCACGTTAGTGTTCGGCAATAGTAAGAGATATCGAGTGCAAGCAGCCCTCGGATTAGAAGGGGAGAATAGAGGCGACCACGGCCGCGGCCGGCCCCGGCCGGGTGGGGGCGCCGATAGGCCTCAGCGAACCTTGATTGAAATCATTGACATGCTTCTATAAGATGGTGCACTAGTCAGGCTTACAATCATTCAACGAGCTGTGCGGTTAACCAGTACGCTTGTCTAGCAAGTCCCATGTGAACTAATTGTTTAACCTTTTGATGGTAAGTCAATATTTTATTTCCTTTTGCTTTGTTATTCATTCAGCTATGCAAGGAATAGCAAGCTTGGCGGCTTGAGTGAATTTAAAAAAAACGGTGAGCGTCATTTCTGACTACTCTATCAAACAATTCAAATCTAAATGTAAAACTTGCCTCTCCTTGCAAATGTTAAAGTATAAGTCTGTTGTGATATCAAATAAATTCATTAAATAATCATTATAGATATGAAGAAAACGTATGAAAGTAGAACTTACCAAGCCAACGAGGAGAAAAAATACCAAAAATGTTCTGCCGAGTACTGTGTGACAGAACACGTCACCGTAACCTACTGTGGACATGGTCACTATTAGAAAGTACACACAAGTCCAGTACGATAACTTCTGTGAGTTTTCAAATTCTAATGGGTCGCCAGAGTTTTCCAGCTGTAACAGACGTTTGAAAAATACATTAAATGTGTCACCATAACATGATCTGCGGCGTACATAAAGTTAAGTAAAATTTAGTTATAATTTAGGTTAATTGTTTTTGCATTTTGATTTAAATTTAAAAAACAAGCAGATATCGAATTCATTAATAAGACAAAAATATGAACGGGAACCTAAGCCTTACTAATTTTCTCAGATAGAAACTTGTATGCAGTCTGTTAAATAGGTAAATACCACAGACGATACAACCTATTGGGTTGTCTTTGGTAAATACTAAACAAATATACTTACCTATATATAAACACTACTTAAACTTTACTTTATATATATATACATATATATCTACACATATATGTGTGTCGAGACACATTTATTTGTAACGAAACAATTCAACACAAAATGCAATAGAAACCAATAGAACAATAAACTAGTTGTTAATAAATATATTTTTTAAATTGTGCTCAGTTTTAGACTTTAAAAAGAAATCTCATCAATAAAAACAACACACTGAAGTTTAATCATTTTAAGAGATTAGACACATTCATACAGACAAGTCTTAACTAATCCTAAACTCTTAACTACTAGGAGGTGTCGAATTATTGGAATAATAGGATTACTGGACTATATTAAGAAATTGATAATCCAATAACTGTTATAGGAAATATTCAAGGTAAGGTAATAATATGAAGGATTACATATTTAGGTGGCAGGTTATGCAGTATGTGCGGCTTAACTCACTTCTAGGGAAGCGGGGACGCGGAAGGCCGGAAATAGAAGCTCGGATTAAATTAATTTCGTAAGTAAACGACAAATAAGTTAATGCGCCCTAATTGAAAGAAAGTCTAACTTACAATCTAGTGTTCTAATAAGATCTGGAACGCGCATGTCTTTTTTATGTTGTATGGGTCAATTGTTAATTGTCGCTAGCTTTAGTGTGAAGGAAAATGTAAGAATCGTCGTGCATGAATGTCTTTTTGAAGATGTGTGAATACTGCCAACTCGCACTTGGCCTGTGTGATGGGCAAGCTTTTCCCTCGTCACAATGAGAACTACATCCAGCAAAGGAGCAGTTTAAAAAAATTGGGCTGATCCTGAGGTACATAGAGAAGGCGCGAGTGGAGTCAGTTGCGCCTTGATAAGTCTATGATAAAGATGAATCTTTTTTAATCTTAAAGCAGAATAGTAACATTGAAATTGATAAAACGCACAGAATGCGATGCTAAAGAAGAAAAAAAAGCCAATCTTCACTGACGTGTCGATGTACTGAAGCGTTGGATTAGTAAGACCACTGTTGAACAGTCTAATTCATATTCGAAACATAAATTTTGTGATAATACTTACCAAATGAATAATGCCAGCGGCTGTGAGCCATACTGATATAAATATAGAAACTAATTGCGCCAACCGAATTGAGCTCGATGTCTTTAATATATTGAGGTATTGCAAAATATCAGGCACGGTCATTAAGCGTAGAGCTCTGAGAAATCTCAGCCCTGGAAACAAAAAAAAGGTCATCTGAGTATGTAGTTGGTACAAATTGTGCTTGAACCGGGCGGTAATTATCGATGTCCAGTATAGATACTTAAATTGATTCCATACAATATACAAGTGCATTTCTTAGAATTTTATTCCATGTTTATGTTGCCTAGCTTGGAACTAGATGGCGCTTTGTGTAGTATCCTCCAATATTTATTTATTTTGCCCCGCGGTTTCACCTTGTTTTCCGATATAAAACTTATGTGTTAATTCAGGCTAGGTATAACGATGCTAATTTAAACCAAACACATTTTACCGTTGCAGCGTGAAAAAGTGACAAACTGACATACAAACTGTCGCATTTATAATCTAGTATAGCACTACCAAAGTAATCACAGATCGCCCGCGGTATGAGGAGATTGGTGTCGACAGCGCAAGGACCCACACGTGATTAGTGCACACGAGATAATTATGTCGTGAGATAATTATTGATTGACGTCATAGATTTGCGTTGACTTAATGGTTTTGCATGTATCAATGCATCTATGAACTACTGATATTAAAAACTATTGATTTTTAAAATCATATAATCTATCAATAATCTTGTCTACCCCTGCAACATCTGAACGTCACGCTGCTCCACCTACCTCCTCATTCCGCGGGCGATCCGTGATTACCTTGGTAATGCTATATATAGTTAGTGTGATGTGGTTATATATATATATTTTTTATCAGTACATCTTTATGACTATCTCAGCTCGACTCGAGTTTCACAACATTATATTTATGTAATGTAGGTAGTTAAGTTTTTTAAATATCAAATAACAGTGGGAGCACGGAAAACTTCAGATAAGATGAAGTTCACTTTATAGAAATATTTCAGGCTAAACTATTTATCATCATCACAGCCTTCATTATCCCACTGCTGGGTATAGGTTTTCTCGTTATGCCATCTGCCTCGATCCTGTGCTAATCTGGTCCAAGATTGACCTACGACGGTGAAGGTACCGTCGACCCATCTTGCGGCTGAACGCTCTGCCTACCTTGCCTAGGCCACTACTGTTTATCATAGAAATTGAAACCCAATATTTTTTAACTGAACAATATTTTGATTAAAAACGCAAAGTAGCGGTAGCACGGCACACTTAGGAGTATCAATACCTACATAATTAGGTAGGTTTTGTAATTTAATTAAATTTTTTAAATTAATAAATTGTCTTGTGTTTGACCGCTAGCACGCCCGATGTTAAGCAAAGATGATATTCTCTGGCCTAAATGGAACGATTCACTCTAGACTTCAAGGCACCCAGAAAGCATCTATCTGGAAACACTTGGGCAATAATCTCTTAGGCAGCAAATTTCACTGTTTAATATTTTTTTAAATGTTTCAAGTAATGAGACGTTCGTGACGCTCTCCTGCTGGTAAGAGATAACGCCTGCCCGTAACCATTGCAGCGATACACAGAACTTTGAGTAGCAAAACAAAGTCCAAGGCATCGCTGCTTTGGCGCTCATTACTTTGGGACTTTCGATGGTTAGTCTCAACAGCCCAGTAATTTCGCTAGCTGCAGTACCTTCAAACCAGAACACAGTAATGTTTTATACTCTACTGCTTAGCGGCAGAATATCTGGTACTTCAGCGGTACCTAACTAGACGGCCTCCTGCTAAGGAGATCTACCACCAAGTTAAATGTTTCGTTGATCGTACGTTTTGTTCAACTTTTGGAATATTTTATAACATAAAACAGCAAAGTGCTTATTGGCTTACCTATCCATGTTCTATCCAGGTATATCGATACAAAGGATGGGGGTATCGTGAAATAATCTACAAATGAATACATTTCGAGCATGAACCATAGCTTGTCACTAGCTGCTATAAACTGAAACAGAAAAACATACAGTTTAATTTATATGCACCAAAAAATACTTAGACAAAACATTAGAAGGATACTCACTCGTATAAAAAAGTAGACCATAAAAAATATGTTAAAGGCAAGGTCAATTTGTTGAGTAATATTGTCACTCCATTTCTGGCATCGCTCCACGTCTTCACTGAAATTGGACACGTGAAGCATAGGTAACATACAATACTACAACATAAATATAATATACATACATATATGTTACGGCTAAATATGGTTGTGAAAAAAAAAACTTAAGTCCAGCCGGCTAAACTTAAGTTTATTTTCGAGGGGACGCGTACGACATAATGTTAATTAGGGATAAATGATATAATTTCTAGCCGACTAAACTGCACATTAGCCTAAACGTAATGGTTAACTAGTATTCCGGATTTCTTTGTATCTCAATTAGATCAAACTAAAAATCACCAAGAAATAATCTAATCAACATCCAAAGTAATTCGGATAGCTATTTAAGATTTATATTAGTATGCCAGGATCATAACAAAATTTGTTCAAATTCGCCTTCTACGTACAAAAATGGCAGCAAAAGTATCCAATAGAAGTACCATAAATTCGCTTCTCGAAATATTTTGCATATTTTTTTCGCCACCAAATTCTGCAATTTGATCATGACTGATAACTTCCAAGAATAGATGTTTAGTAAAAAAGGTTTTAATACGAAAACAAATTTATATTTTTCTTTTTTATTTGCTTCTTCATTTTTGGCCAAAGAATTGCGACTACGTTTAAGTTTAGCCAGCTAAAGATGACAAAAACTAACTACAGCCTCACCTCGAAAATAAACTTAATATTAGCCGGCTAAACTTAAGTTTACTTTCATATCCATTTTTAGCCGTAATATTAATACAACAAACAAAATAACAAGTCACGGGAAAGCCACTTTCTAAAGAACATCAGCTGATAAAGAAAATAAAGCACATATAGGACTAGTTGCAGCAAACGTTTTGGACCACATTTATTTTATTACAGATGGACTCACGTATTCCTTGAATTCAGCATTATTGTACAAGATCAAATTAATATTATTATAGCAACTAAATTAAATTTGAACTAGAGGAATTAGATATGAAATTACCTGGATGCGTCAATGAAGTAAATTATGAGTGATGCTATACTCAGTATGAAGACCAGCACTACCTGAAAATTAAAAATTAAAAACATGTTAATAAAGGTTTGTTGCATAATATATATCCAGTTATATATCAATTATTTTTTTACATTAAATATGTATATAAAAAGCTCAAGCTCAAGGGCTCAAGCTGTAGGTGATTAGGTTATAATATTATTGTTATATTAAGTATTATATGCCGCCGCTATTTGAAATGTCCAACGATTTTTTATATATATTTTTTTTAATGGCGGCATCCTCGTATGCAATATTCAAAGTACCCTTCCACCATGCAAATGTTTGTTTGTTTTTATTAGGCATAGCACTTTATGCATTGTACCAGTGTCAAGTAATAAAGCCATATTTATTTGCTAGAAATGTATTCAGAAACTATTTCCATCTATATTTATTGCCTATATAACAAAAATAACAATACGATAGGATTTCTGATCCAGATTAGTAGTCTAAAACTTCCTTATAATAAAACAATTAGAAAAATACAATAATTGCATAATTCATTATGCAAATGTTATCGAACACCTTACTACCAGTGACGAGTAATACGTAATTAATTCCAATTAGTATTCGTGGTTCATTACAAAGTCAAATAGAGTCATGTTCCGGTAAGATCATCAGACCATTTTATCTTTATGACTTCATGGTCCATCATCGTTAATATTCTTAAGTAGTCCTTGTGTTTCCTTGATTTCTGAGGCTAAAAATTGCAAATGCAATTATCGTAACGATTGTTACTTTTTAATTCGTTTTTTACTGTTGTTAGGTATTTTACCACAACTCTCCCGAACCTCGCGTGTGGTGGTCGAAGATATATATATTTTTTAATGTGAAAGCAATGTAACGATCGAGACACTCCTGATGGTAAGAGATAGATAACGTCTGTCCATGACCATTGCAACGATACACAGAATTTTGAGTAACAAAATAAAGCCCAAGGCATCGCCGCTTTGGCGCTCATTACTTTGAGACTGTCGATGGTTAGTCTCAACAGCCCTGTAATTTCGTTAGCTGCAGTACCCTTCAAACCGGAACACAGTAATGCTTGGCGGCTGAATATCTGGTACTGCGGTGATACTTACCTAGACGACCTCCTGCTAAGAATATTTACTACCAAGTAAGGTACCTACCCTGAAATGTAACTCGCCCTCAAGTGAGGCTGCCGTTATACCGATAGGTGCTTGGCAGATTTTGACCTTGAGGGTGGTGGCTGGCTAGCCGAGTACAAGAAAATATTCTTACACACAAAAAAAAAAACATTTTGCACTGTGTTTAGGTGCGTGGCGTGCCCAAAATATTGTGTCGCGTGCCATTGGTTCGCCATCCTTGTTCTAACACTACGCTATGTTTATCTCACGATCCTTTCCTTCGCCGGCTGCTCAGGCTCTTTGTTGGGGTTTAAGAAAACGACTATCATCGCTACAAAAGACTTGTCTTTAGTCTAAGTCTCTATAAAAGACAAGTAAAGTAATTTAGCCTAGCCCCCAAGTAATATACAAGGTGTAAAGGGAAAGCTCTTGAAAACGAAAACAAGTGATTGTGTTAGTAGGATTACTGATACAAGATAATAATAAAATAAGTGAGAGCTTAAAAAAATTACCTGGGCTCTCCCGTTAATCTCTATTATCAACGGATACCAAATATATCAAAATCAATTAGTAAGTTAAAGAAATCAAAGGAAATATTTTTATGTTATTGCAACAACAATCGTATTAAATGTCTTCAAAACTCCGACACTTTTAAATAAAGCTTCCCATTGCGATTATCTCGCATTTTTTCTTATAAGCAAGTATGTACAATTCTTCGACAAATTAATATTAAATCATAAGTTTATTTTATTTAAAAAAAGCAATAAAATGCAAAAAGACGCCATATTGATAAATAGTATTAGTAATAATTAACACTGCCACTTGTTTATTAGCGGAATAAAATTAACAAATGCGAGATTTCTATTTTACAAATGGTCGCTTCAAAAGGAAAGAGAAGTGTGAACGAAGTGGTATCTAGCGTTGAAAAGTAAAAATTTTTTTTTTTTAATTGAGACCATTTCAAACATGGTGGAGATGTATTTTTTTAAAATTAGATTACAACATACCTGGTAGTATGGGTGCACATATCAAGGTTAATCCTGTTACACTGATATCCAATTATGCAGAAACGAGGTATGTCTACGAGGCATCTACCTATCTAAGTATGCCACTAGGTTGAGATACTGGAAGGCTGTCCCTTGACTTTAAGTAAGATTTGTAACAATGGGCTTATAAGATTAGTCTTTTATTGCCCTTCCAGGAAGGAAACGAGGGGAGTAATCTAAATGGATGGACGAGTATATATCTCTAGATATGACATTTTGACCGTTTCAACGATTTTGACGAAATATGTAAAATCTATCACTTTTGACGATGTTTTTTACTGATAGTAGCATTATTGACATTAAAGATTTATTTAACAATCTTATTTTATTGTTATTTTTTGTTTGAATTACTATTATTGTGATTGAATTGTGAATTGAATTGAAATTATTATATTCTGTTTTGTGTGTTATGAAATAAATGAATAAATTGTAATATTTGTGACGTAAATGTAAATGTTTATCTTATCGTTTTTATGTCAATAAAAGTAATTTGAATTTGAATTTTTAATGTCGAAAGAGATTATAGGTGGGTAGCAAACATTCATGAATGTAGTGTAAAATACATATAGCTACATACAATCTTAGTCTATCGTCGCGTCGCGTCGTTTACTATAAACGATCAAAAATCGATATTAGCCCGTGTATAATAAGACATAATATTTAATTGTTTAAATATTAATATTATAATTTAATTTGACAAAGTAACAATATTAATTATTAATACCCTGCACCTCACACTATCACACTCAGGGAGTCCTGTGACGTGAGGTTCAGTGACTTCCTCGTAAATATGTATATTGTATATATATATATATATTATATATATTATTTTATATTTATATATATAATAAAAATACCTAAGAATAAAATCTTATAAATAAAGCGGGTAGTCCATTGCCAAAATATTTTTATAATAACAAAACGCATAACGTCGCAAAAGCTCGAGGGCTTGGAGCGCCGCCCGGTAAGCGTACGAATATGTATGCGATTGAGTTATATTTTAATACATTCGTGAGAAAATGTACTAAAATTATGTACTTATTTAAGTGAATTATATTATTATACAGAAAACCAGTAATCTCAGGGAAGTTCCCAGAGCAATGGCCCAATAATCCACAGACGCTCAGTTAATACGCAACTAAGGAGTCATTATACAGGAACTGTGATTTAGATGCTGCGACTGCAGACTATATTGTTTCAAGAGTAAAAGATGACAAGATTGTAGCAAAAATTGATCCATTAAATAAAAGAATTTGTTCACTATATGTCATCGGCACGGTAGAATGCAAATATATTTGAAAACGATAAAATAGCCCGTCACAGACGGAGCTATGCTATATATTAATATAGTGTGCTCTATATTGTAGCAAAGTTTCACAGACGGTGACAATGGTATATTATAGTACAAGTATACACCTTTTTAAAATATGTAATATATCTTGCATACATATACATATGTATATATACACGTAATATATACCGAGATATGGCCTTGCTAAGTATGTTCACATATTTTGATGACGAAACAAAAATATATGTATGTACTTTAAAGCTGCGTGTATTTACTATCAATATAGTACTGTAAATATAACGTAATATGCCTATAAGTTATTTAATATGCTACAGTACCTGGATGACCGAGTTTTGCTCGGCTGAAAACACGAATAAAACGACGTTTTCTGAAAATGAAACCTAGCTAGATCGATTTTTCACCCCCGAAACCCCCTGGATACAAAATTTTATGAAAATCGTTGGAGCCGTTTCCGAGATTCAGATTATATATGTATATATATATATACAAGAATTGGTCGTTTAAAGGTATTAGATATCATTCGTCTCCGTCGGTGACGGACTTGAACTATAAACCTTGATGGAATTTTGCTTTTGTGGAGTTATAAAAAAATCAAATAAATCCCAATAAGTAAAAATCTGACTTTGCTACGTCTCTAGATTTCGAGTAGCCGTTTATTTATAAACAAAAATATTTATTTATTAAAGTTTTTGTAGAAGTTCTCATATGAAACAACTAAATTCGTTTAGCCCATTCAAAGAAATTATTTTGAACATTCATAGCTGCAATTAATATAAATGCCGTGTTTGTTCTGAGTAACATTAATAGTTCGTTAATTACCTTGCAGTAGAACACACAGTTAAAATTTATTGACCTAAATAAATGGGGCACAGGAAGACTCACCGGAATTTGTTTTAACGTAGAATGCACTCAAAGAGCAGTTTTTATTGTTACGAATAGTTACTAGATTTTTTAAGTTCTTAGCGCAATATTTTTTTATTTTATTTGTAGCCTTTTCCAGCTGTATTAGGTATGTCATCACCTCTTCGAATCCTAGGGCGTTGTAGCTGACGTTTGCTGATTCGGCGTTCGTCTCAACTCGAAAACATATCTAATCCAAATATTATCTGTTCAGCAGCAGATGTGATCAGTCCATTGCTAAGTATGTTAGGTTCGATCGGTGACTCTCAAAATTTATTTTGTTGGGATTCGGGACTATATTTTAAAACATAAAGATCGTGCCAAAAATGAATCCGCTCCGTACCAAATTTCAAACCCGATGGCGCTTGAAGCACCCACATAAAAGGGATAGACTCAACGAAGCACAAATCGATATCTTTATATATATAATGAAACAAGAATGTCAATGCTTTCACACTGTCGTGTACTGCAAGATAAACATGTGCGCAGGGAAAAATCTCAAATTTGGGTCACCTAAATTCATAATAGGAACCCGAAGTGATTCTTCAAGGCCGCACCGTCCCTGACAGGAAAAGGCTGAAGAAATAACAAGGTATTTTGAGATCAGATATTGAGTCTTTGAGTTTGAAGAGATTGAGATATGACTTTTAAGCGCACACCTACACAGTACCTATAGGCTACCCCTTTGACAAATTGTTTGCAAAAGTACATCATAGCGGTTACTGCTAAAGTAAAAACGAATGCTATAGCTGTCTACATAAGCTAGCTTATCTTTTATTCATATCTGATATTTGACTAATTGATTTTAAAATAATGATATGAATCATCAAATGCATTCTATTCAACTATGTGAAAAGAGGACGCACACGTCGTCAACTAATTAAAAGTAGAAGGATCCATATATTCAACAAATAAAGTCACATTTATACTTTCATCAAGAGACTCACGAAGAATTTCAAATTAAGCCAAGTCAGAATCGTGCTACTTTAAGAAATACGATTGACAAAGTCAGCTGGAACCGAGGGCAATATATCACCGTAATGAAGTGTCAACGCGCTGCTAAAAGTTTAAGCGTCGGGATATTGGTGTGGATTTGGTTTGGCTTGTGGCGAAGTTAGTCGTGGAAATGGAACACAAAACATGTACTTAATGAAGTAGAAGGACGCTCATACATAACAAGCTACCAAATAATATTTACTAAACATAAATAAACAAACGCGCAATACAAAAAATATATACGAACGTTTTTTTTTGTTACAAATAGGCTTGCGTTTGACTGCCGACTCGCCGGATGTTAAGCGAAGATGCGGTCTACAGTAGACGCTCGCTTAGAAGGAGCCGATTTACTCGCGCCTTGAAGGCACTCAAATTGTATCTATCAGGGAACACCCACTCGGGCAGCAAATTCTTTTGTTTAGCGGTTCGTACAATGAACGTCATGTAAGAGTATAGAGGTCGACAAACTAACAACGCGGGCCTAAGTTGTCCTAAATAAAAACTTTGAATTTGAATTATCGACAAGTAAATTATAACAAAAAAAACGACTTCATATGTTTTTCTCATGGATACCATTGTGAGAACTGGACCAAATTGAAATAGGACCACACGGGAAGCACTAGCTTTCAAATAAAAGCAAATAATTAAAATAATTTCAAAATCGGTTCACCCAGTCGAAAGTTTAGTTTTTAAGAAAAAAAAAAGAAACCTCCTCCTCCTCCTCCTCCTTTTTTGAAGTCGGTTAAAAAGAGATCATTCATTATATTATATTTATAATCATTGTTATTATATTTCTCTTCGGAACTAACTCTGAAGTCACGAAAAAAATTAGTTGATTTCCGTTTTGTCGGGTGTAGGTGACATAATGACAGTACGTATGTACTGTCATCACAGTCTGCACGGAAATACCGTCAGAGCAATTTTAAAGAACGTGATGAAATTGATGTATCTAAATACTAAACTTGATATATCCAAAAGGTCACTCTCTCATCTCTGATCTTTCTAGTATATACATCACAAATCACTAGAATGCGCGAGTGAATCCTCGGGGAGCAGCTGTTTATACAAGATGCACAAGAAGTTATAAAATTGAATTAATTCAAGTATTCATTCCGCACATGTAACCTCATATTTTCTACTGAATATAAGGCACATAATAAGTAATTGCAACCGCCACGGAAGTACCTACTCGCCATTGTTCGCTCGCTGTGCACTAGTCTTTTGTGTTAACGCCATTTGCATTGCTGCCTAAGTGATAATTTGGCTGTTGCTTATCAAAGCTTTTGTTGTAGATGGCAATTATTTTGCTGTGACACGCTTCTTCCACTCACTGAAGTCTATTACGAGTAGATATATGTTTCTATAACGCATACTTTTAGCAGCAGCTGCAGGGCTGTCCAAACCAGATAAGATCCCGGGCCATTACAAATTACTAAATAGGTTGGAAGACTGCAAAAACACCTATTCATTTCTGGGGACCTTAATTTTTGTAGAAAAAGATACAAATACAGGGATTCCATTGTTGTATTCAATTCTATTAGATATGTAACTCTTTATTGTAAAATTTGAATAAAAAATGGGTAATTTTATCGCTTAGCTATCTCTTCCAGACAACCTTTTTAGTTCTTAATCAAATTATCGTTTATCATTCTTTTACTTATGCGAAATTACTCACGTTTGATTATATACTTCCACTATAGTTCCGGCCACATCCACGCGGCTTCGCCTTGCTTCACAGAAGTAAAATATAATATATATATGTAATAAGAATATTTTCATATAAGGGTAGATTAAAAACACGTCACAAGCCGCACAAATACGAATATAAGCCGCGACCTGCACACGAATAGTCGATCGAACTTTGAACAGCCTGGTAGACCCGCATCATTTTCATCAGCCGGGAAAGTGCCAGTAGTTTTGCAATGAAAAAAAAAACATGTAAGAATACAGGTAGATATGAAACAAGTATTTTGTTGTATATTTTAAAATATTTCAACAATTGTATTTGATCCATTGGTCTTGCAATACTTATCTCTATATAGTATAAAACAAAAGTCGCTTCACGCCGTCTGTACGCTTAGATCTTTTAAACTACGCAACGGATTTTAATCCAGTTTCCATCAATAGATAGAGTGATTCAAGGGGAAGGTTTATATGCATAATACATGCATATTATAGCAGAGAAAGTTCGAGAATTTCAAAGATTTGTAATGTGATGTCGTAAAAACATGTTTTTGTGTGCTTACATTGCAAAGGCTAAACCTTACGAGATAAATCAAAATAATGTACTACGGAACTCGACTACGCGAGCGAAGCTGCGGGTAACTGCTAGTAATAACTAGATTAAATGTAGAATTTAAAATACAATATTAAACACTATTACGCGTTTGAAAGCATGCATTTAATATTAAATCTGCGACCGGCAAATACTGATAAATCGCGGCCATTTGCTTGCGATACGGATATTAAATTAGATTCGTTTATTTGCTTATAGTATTTATAAACATGTCAAATTGTGATAATTGCTTAATAAAGTTTTCCTTCGCGTATTTCTGAGATGAGATTATAAATTATTTAATAGTAAAGTTTAGTAAAATTGTTCTCGCTAGGCACAAAAAACAAAACTTAATCTAAACTTGGCAATACACCAAAAATGAGTAATTAGTTCATCTACATATAGCCATATATTTTCTATTACTACAAACGCTAAATTTTTAAAATGAAAGAACGTTAAATTTCTTATAAATAAAATATCTATTCTCCAAATTACAAACAGTCATCTGGGCTCTTACTAGAGCATATAAAACGACTTCACGTGTGTAAAGGAACACGTCTATTTTAATAGTGACACAGAAATCCGGCGTTTTCCGCACCGAATGACAAATGTAAGGGTATAAATAAAGCGGATTCCTTGCCGGTTCCGACGACGCGACACTCCGGCTTTAGTCTTTATCAAGTTAAATGAATTGGGTTTTTTGCGTTATAGCAGAGTAAACAAACTATTGGTGGGCTTTGGTTTGGAAAAGTTTAATTGCGATCATCGAAGCCGGATGCTTTCAGGTTACGTCATTGGCATGCTCTGGGATTCTGGATGATATGAATTGTAAAAATAAATTCATTTGTGTACAAAATGACGAGATAATTGTTTGTTCTATAGATTTAAATCTTGTTAGACAATTTCATTATGTTTAAGAATGCAAGAGGTATAAATATTTCGACGATTACGGTGTCTTGTACTGTTGTAGAATCTGTACTGACAAAGGTGGTGTTGGTGTTTTATTGAATGAGTTACCCGTAAAAGGATCTATGTGTTCTTTATGATAGAGATAATGCAGTTTTTGTGTGTATGTCAAAATGTATGAAATATACTTTTTTACAGGTAACTCATTAAATTGACAAGCTGGTAGCTACAATTTCTCTTCAATGTAATTTCAGATAAAGCTATTCGGAAAATAAAAAATATTTACTTTATTCACTTAGTATAACAAAGGATAATTTAGAAGCAAAAATTCTAAAACCCGAAATTTTAATGAAGGAAAGTTATATTCGGGTAAGTAACTACACGACCCTTGACCTAATTTGTAGGCACAGTTCCTATCTGCCCTGTATTTCTGTTTTTGATTCATTCGCCGAGTTTAGTACCACTAAAATAAAATTGTAGGTAGTTTTATTTAATTACTCGTTTAAAGTTCTCAACCTGCATGCGTATCTCTGTTATTGTGATGCTTACTGTTTTGAACCTTGATCCCTCGACATAACGTGGTACAGGAGCGTGATAGTCGAATGCAATTATAGATGTTTGCAGTGTGGTTTATTGGTGATTATTTTTCCGACCCAAATATCGACCAATAGAATTGCACCATTCGACGTCACGTGGTACAACCTACATGGTATTATACTGATAATTTTTTGACATGTAGGTTGTACCACGTGACGTCGAATGGTGCAATTCTATTGGTCGATATTTGGGTCGGAAAAATAATCCCCCGAATACCACACGAGCTTCAAAATTATCTGGCATTTCCCTCAAGGTGAACCTATCGGGAAATACCCGATAATTTTGAAGCTCTTGTGGTATTATAAGTGATAAACTGGCATGTTACTGCATTAGACATTTTAATTGTGCTCTTCCTGTGATTAGTAAGACGATGTTCTATTTAGGTTTACTTCGTTTAATAACCATCTTTTATAATTCATTAATTTAATCATTATAGATACTATAAAGATGTCTTTACACGGTTAACATAAATGAAGTTCATGGTAGCATTTGGTTTGCGTGTGAAATGGCAATAACTGTAGGTCGCTACTTCTTCTGTTTCTTTACCCTTGATACCATTATAAATTATACATTTCTATAATAGCCTAAAATTATACCTCATATCTTTCTCTACATTTCGCATAATTTTCATATCGCTGGGCATAACATGGGATAACTATGTCCTATTTGGTTCTGTTATTCTGTTAAGTATGTTTCCAGTCCCATTTATTTTGTGTCTGGCATCTTTTTATGGCGTCAGATCACCTCATTGGATTTCCCACGTGGCTAAGTATACATTTATGTCTTGTAACCTTTTTAGTATTTTCCCAAGCTTCTGATAAATTTATTGTAATTGTAACCACTGAAGGCGTTAAAGTATCACCTAATTGGTCAACATTTTCCAAAGCTCTACTATAAGTGATTCCAAAGTTTTCTTACAAGGTTCGGTAAAAGTAATATTTTCTAATAAAGTCGTCACATTACCCCCAATATTGAGATTATTAATGTCCCAATGTCACGCATATTTATAAGGGGCGTTGACATCCGAACTTCGTTTGCAAGTTTATTGCTGTTTTTATTGAGCGTTGAATTGCCCTCGGTTATAATGCTAAAAATGCAAGGTCGCTGGTGTAATCTGCGTAACTGTTCAGTTGCAAGATCTTAAGTAAGAACATTATTTAGTAGTAGTAGTAGTTGTGTTTAGCAGTAGTAGTTGTTTTAGTATTGTTCTCCTTATAAGATACTTATATCATAAAGGGCGTTGAGACCCAAACTTCTTTTGCAAGTTTATTGCTGTTTTTATTAAGCGTTGCATTGTCCTCGGTTATAATGCTAAAAATGCAAGGTCGTTGATGTTATCTGCATAACTGTTCAGTTGCAAGATCTAAGTAAAAAGATTATGTAGTAGTAGTAGTTGTGTTAGTATTTTTCCCTTTATAAAGTACTTGTATCATAAGGGGCGTTGACACCCAAACTTCGTTTGCAAGTTTATTGTTGTTTTTATTGAGCGTTATATTGTCCTCGGTTATAATGCTAAACCACGGACTGGCAAACGCAGCGTAGGACGTCTGCCCACAAGGTGGACAGCCGACCTCACGAGGGCCGCAGGAACGCGCTAGATGCAATCCGCTTCCAACCGATCTTCATGGAAATTATTGAGGGAGTCCTATGTCCAACAGTGGACGTCCTCCGACTGAGATGATGATGATCCTAAAAATTCTAGGCCGCTAATGTAATCTGCGCAACTGTTTAGTTGCAAGATCTTTAGTAAGAAGTATTTTACATTTTTTTCTTTCTCCTTATAAGGTACTTCATCTGATTTCTACTTTCTTGGACAAATTTTCTTACATTATTGTTTTTAACCTTTTTGTTTCTTTTTTGATCTAGAGACTCTTCTGCTGTTTATAAGAGTTTCCATAAATACACGACGAAACTGAAGTCTCCACTTTATAAGTGTTTTCACTCTTTTTAACAGGTTAAGTATTTGACCGCAGCTCACAGACCACAGAAAGTCGGTGTGGTCGAAGGAGGTAAACACACCTATTCTTTAATGGGAGCTGGCTTTCAATTTATATTACCGGAACATACCGTTAGGTTCTTCACAGATTTTCTTTGGTAGCTAGCCAACAAAGTACTAGAAAGTACCCACCAAACCACAAGTACCGCCATGTTGGTTTACACGCGATGTTTTACTTCAACGGCAGCTTAAGCTTATTAAAATAAAATAAAATATCGTAAGTCACAGCGCCATCTAACCCCAAACTAAGCAAAGTTTGTACTATGGGAACCAGATAACTTATAGACTACTTATATATATTTTTTGTAAATACACACAGAACACCCAGACTCAGAACAATCATTTATCTTCCCATAAATGTTTGTCCTGGTCGGAATCATATCTGCTTCAAGAACTGTAGGGACAGTTCTTGAAGCAGATATTCTACCAAAAGAGCTAACAGGGCAGTCGAAGATCAAGAAAGAGTATTGAGATCCACTCTCTTCGACGTATAATTCGACCACGCTAACCATTAAACTGCCATCGCTTCATCTACGCCACTAGATAGTGATGTCTTAACACAATTAAAGAAATATTTTATTTGAACTCAATATTACGCTTACGCGCAGTAAAATATACATCAATGTTCGACGGAATGTTATAAGCAGGGGTCATCAAACGTCGCACCGCGGTCCGGATCCCGACCGCCGACCTATTTTGTGCGAACCTTAAGTAAACAACACGTACGTTATTTAATTTACAAGCGCTTTCTCTTTGCTCAGTAAAAAATACTCTCTGCATCCTGATAGTGAATGGATCGATGAAGCTGCAAATGTTTTCGGGGGTAATAAGGCTGAAGAAGGCTGAATAAGGCCAAGAAAACACTGTATCAAAACATAAAAACACGAGAGTTTCTTGCCAAAAGTTTTGGATAACATTTGTGTGGTAATAATTTACTCGGTGGTAGATTTCCTTAGCAGGAGGTCGTCTAGGTAGGTACTGACGCAGTACCAGATATTCTGCCGCCAAGCAGTAGTGAGTAAACATTACTGTGTTCCGGTTTGAAGGGTACTGTAGCGAAATTACAGGGCTATTGAGACTAACCATTTAGTCTCAAAGTAATGAGCGCCAAGGCAGCGATGCCCTGGACTTTGTTTTACTACTCAAAGTTCTGTGTATCGTTGCAATGGTCATGGACAGGCGTTATCTCTTAACATCAGGAGAGCGTCTCGTTCGTCTCATTACAGTTACATAAAATAAAAAATGCCCAGATCTAAAAAGTCGTCTAGATACTTTGTACTGTTTAGATCAATAAGTATATACCTATTTGTGAAGTACCGTTTTCCAAGATGAACTTCATTAAAAATTGGATCACGACAGAATTGAGTTTTATATCTTCATTGGTACTTATGGGGTTGAGGGTTTTTGGTGGCTTAATATCTCATCTTGTGTAAACAACTAAAAACGGGCCACAACAGTCATATTATTTAAAAAAAAACAGACTCCAAATGAAACAAGTTGGTGATCCCTGTTATAAAGTAATTAGGCAATATGCCAACTAGCAGAACATTTATTGTTTTATGAGAGTCATAGATGTTCTTACTGACAACTGGTCAGTTAGCGATATTTGTTGGGAAAGCTTGCTCGGCAGATAAAAAGAAAGCATGTTGATTCAAAACACAACTTAGCTTTTAAAAGTCACAACGATGCGAAATGAAATAAGTACGACAAAATGATATGATACATATAATACTTCATTAAGGTCTTCTATCGTCCATAAAAAAATCAAATCCAAAGTCAAATTCCTTCTAAAGATCCAAATTTACCAAAACTCGTGCTCCCAAATTGCCACACGCGAAGAAAATCGATCGATCCGGGGTGAAAGCCTTAGCACCTGACCTTTCCACCCTTGAGATAAGGTTTGAATTAGCATATCAGAGGAAACAGGGCATTGGCGATGTCGCGCTATGTGACACGGCCGGATATATTTAGCAGGGTATATTTAGAGCGGCGTCCAGCGGCTAACTTTCTGGTGACGACCGCGTGCGTGCAAATGATCTGTTATTGGAAGCTTGGTAGATCAATAAACAATTTGTTTTATTAAGAAATGGTGAAAAGTTGATCTAAGACTTAGTTGGATAGGAATTTAAATATTCTGGAGCTTAAAGAAATATTAAAATTTCGGGAAGCTCTGGTTAATCACCAATCAACGCTAGCGGAGATCCTAAGCTAGGCGGGTTCCTGTCCCTGCAACGCGATGGCCCCGGCAACCACACAATGATACCATTGAACGCAAAGAAGTTTCGTCGTCTTGTCTTTGTAGATTAAATGGAAATGAAGCCACTGTCATAACCTGACGCATTTTCAAACAATTCAAATATTTTAGGCTTATTTAGGTACTTATTTCTGTATAATTATTTTGTTTCACATCTTCAGCCTTAGGACATCCACTGCTGGACATAGGCCTCCTCTTGGTGAGGGGTTTTGCCAATACTCGCCACGCTTGGTAGGCGGGTTTGCGAGCGCAGTTATGTGTGATTGTTCAAGGAAGACGCTGCTGCCCATCTTCCGTATTACATCCCTTAGCCGACTCTTACGGCAACCACGGGTAGAGAAGGTGGGATACAATTCTTACGCCAGCACCACCGCGTCACATATATTTTATTTGTGTAAAAGAAATGAGATAAACGTGACCATGATTATGGCAGTGGTACCCAGAATTTCGAATATCAAAACAATACCTTTTAAACCGAAACACATTAATGTTTACACAATACTGCTTGGCGGCAAAATATTTGTTACTGCGATGGTACCTACCTAATCGACATCCTATTAAGGAGATCTACGACCAAGGGAGACTGGTCTAAATTTTTTTGAGATGCTCTTTGCCCACTTGTCTCTCTATAAATGTCTAATACTTATTAGAAAATTTGCGTGGTAAGGCACTTTCTAATACTCCGTTGTACAGCTACTTGATAGTAGTAATATCTACCGCCAAGCACCTAACGATGTGTTCCGATGTTCCGGCAACCTCATTTGAGAGCCAGTACCACTTACAATGACTTTGACAATAGAGCTGTCCACTCGGTCTAGGTAAATTTACTATACTATTTCGATACTGTCATCTGAAATATTAACGCTTAATTCTGATCCCAAAAACGGGCAAAGGGCATAGCAGACAAACACAGAGGATGCGTTTATTAGTGCTCATTGAATGATTAATGTTTAGTCTAAATACCTACACGGATTTTATTCGGCTTGATGAGTCTTCTCATGAATTGTAATCGTATGCATTACGTGGTCGTAGATATCCTTAGCAGGAGGTCTTCCAGGTACCTCCGCAGTATCAGAAATTCTGCGCGGAATATTCTGTTGTTCGAGTGACTCAAAGCAATGAGCGCCAAAATAGCTATACCCTAGACTTTGTTTTTTATATAGGTGTTACGAGGTGTTTTTAACAGAGTTCAAAAAAGGAGGAGGTTCTCAATTAGTCAGAATCTTTTTATTAATGTATGTTCTCCGATTACTCGAAGACGCCGATTTGACAATTTAAAAAAAACTAATGGTCAGTCAGTATCTGATGATGGGATCTCAGAAAAATCGGGGGCAACCCTCAAATTTTACAGGGACGCATAATTTGTTTTATATATTTTCTACAACTATTCAAATGTGTGCGTCTGGTACTCATAATCTCATGTTGCTTATGATGGTTGATGATGGAAAATATAACTTATTAACTATTAGGAGTTAGCGGATAATCGGAATATGAATGGGCAAATTTACCATTCACGAGATGGTGATACATCATGTGAAAGCTAAATAAAATGCTTAGCAATTGTTCCTTGCCGTTGGATTCTGAACAAAAAGTCGATTAACTTGCTCGTGCGTCCCAAAAGGTTAATTTTGAAAACCAGCGCTGCTGACAAATTGGCAGGACTAATGCTGAAAACTAACCTTATATAAGGCACCACAGCTATGACTTTATATTTTTTATTATTATTATTACTTGTTTTCTTTTATTATATGTATGTGTATATTGTTGTAGTGTAGTGTGTAATAAAATAAATGTTTCTTTCTTTTTTCTAGAGACCAAACAGTTCCCTATAAAGTACGATAAACTATCTGGAGCATGCAGAAGTGCCAAATGGTATTGGCAACAATCTAACTTCGCAATTGCATGACAAACTATGCAATCGACTTTATGGACGCGTCCGCAGGTGGGTGGAATATAATCGATACCAAAACTTTACGTTGCCAGGTAGTATTTAAGTGCCTACATTCATAGATATCTGTCAAAACCCTGTAGATTAATAGAGCTTCTATATTTTCAGTGCTGTATTTAGGACTAAACAATTTATAAAAAGGAAAAAAATCGAACGCGTCGCCATTTCACCCACTAACTTATAGGAGCCGTGAATTCTATTGATATCAAATCTTGTCTATATAATGATACTAGTTTAAATGTTAACCTACGGTCACGACAATTAAAATCATCTAAAAGCCGTTTTTGACCGTTTTACACACATTTTCTTTCTTCTTTTTTGGCATCGCACTTTATTATTTGCCAGTATTAAGTATTTCGATATTTCATAGTATTTTATGATAAATAAAGAAATAACTCACAGTCAAAGTAATACAAAGTGGAGTCCTCATTTATTATATCTCATTTTACTAGTAAAGTAGTAGTATATTTACTACAAGCTTCGACGGAGTTTTGGAAGTAACATGAACATCATGTTTCTCCACATTATATCACTTTTCTATTTACACCGCTATTTTTATACATAAATTTTCGAAAAATACAAGTTTTGGAAAATAGTACTATGCAGCGACATGATTCTGGCCGCATTTGACACAGTTTTTTTTTTTTTTTTTTTAGTTCTCTTTTAGGCACATAGAATTCGTTCGTCTAGGTATGTTATTTTTGGATATATGCTACACCCATGTTAACTTTATCTCCATATTCTGCAGTAGTCGAAAAAAAACTGTTTCAGTGGGTTATTGGATAACCAACAAAAAAAACAGGAATTGATATCAAAAGAAGGTAGCCATTGATAATGATGAATAAACTTGCTAAATATCTGTTAATGAGTTATGAACCTTATATTTCCAGATTCCAAAGATACAAGTAGGCGTGATGTAAGCTGCGGTCTAATTTTGTCATGTGGAAATGAGACAGACATACATTTATGTTTATCCTTATACTGTTTTCCTGTAAGTACGACAAAGATAGTAGATTGTTGCGTTGCATATGCTGGAATCTCATCTGACTGTTGTAGTAAATCTTAGTAAATTTGCTTCAAAATCTATGATTTACTTTTATTTGGCAGTATTATCTATGGGTGTGACGAACGGCTGCCAATGAGAACATCCTAGTGTTTCGTCGTTTGTCGTCATCATCAGTAAAATTTAGATAGTAGATGCCAAAAATGGAGGACAATGACTTTGGAGTGGGAGGGACAGTTCGAAGACCAATGCATTTTTTGCTATAATTTTGAATTAGACATGAATTTATTATACAAATTAGTTGAGCTATACAATGCTCGTAATCAGGGTCGTTTGTTTTATCTACTTTTCAAGTCTCCATCATATTCAGTGACTGCTAGTGTCCTATTCTTTCCCGACTACACAAAAAAGTAAAGTTATGATTTCAGCAATCTATATAATACTAGTTGTTACCCGCTACTATCTATTACGACTAGTAACTGCTTGTCTTTAGTAGTACAAAGCGTACTACTCGTAGTTTGTACAAAGCAATTTAATCATTTACCTGACGAAATAAAAGCTATGTCAATAGGAAAATTAAAAAAATATTTAATTAAAATGTTACTTGATAAATGTTATTATAATATTGACAAAGTCTTAAATAATACACAACTTGACATTGTTATTTAATAATACTATGACATTAATTAATATTCTTTTAATTTTATATTTATCGAAATTTAATATGACATTAACAATTTATTATGATGATATTATTAATGAGTAAATGAAATAAAAATGTTTTTTTTTTCTTGAAAATTATACCCTGTTGATACCTAACTTATAACACCAACATGTAATACACAACCAACAATAAAAAAAAGTATTTTGATAAATGTATCTTTAGAATCGTTTTAGCTATATGCGTTTTTGATCCCAAGTGGTATAGAAATCTACTGTATATAAATTACCCATGTAACCAATTAATTAATGATCAACTTATATTTGTAAATAGATAAATATAAATATCGTAGGACATTACACACAGCACCGTCTGCTTCCAAACTAAGCAGAGCTTGTGTGTAGAAGTCGGATAACTGATTACATAAATACTTTTTTTTTTAAATACATATTTATAATACATACAGAACACTCAGACACAGAACAAACATTTGTTTATACCATAAAACGTTTGTCCTGGGCGGGAATCGAACCTAAGCTCTACGACTCTTAAGGCAGACATATTTCCAATGAGCCAACAGGGCTGTATTTGTAAGGTTATCTATGTTATTTTCTCATGTGATCTGGTTCTTTTTCTTGTGTACTTGTTTAATATGTTGGTGTAGCTTGTATGAACATATAAATGAAATTGGAATTATATTTTGTGCTTTAGAGAGGGAGAGTTGGTATTTTTATCTTAAGCAATTTTATGAAGCGAAGGATTTGCATTTTTATGAAAATGTTACGTTTATGATGTGGCTATGTTTCATATATGAGGTGAAGATGCATTCTGAAAATAATCACATACTGTCAGATATGTTAGCAATGTTAGAATACTAGAGATCGAATCGGTCTACAATCTTAAATTGTTATTCAATTAAAAACGGCACAGAGCTCGGACAACAAGTAAACGTATTTCTACTGAGTTAAAGAGGTCGTTATATCGGAAAATTTGTTATCTAATACAAAATGTCCTCATCCTAATAATGAGGTAGAGAGAACTCTTGTTTTTTTAACGAAAGAACTGCAAACCAGCGTTCTTTTCGCCTGATGGTAATGTCACTCTCGCTTATGGATACCTGCAACATTGGCGATGTTGCCTATGCCAACCTAGATGTATATGGATGCCCTTTTTAAAACGATTCCTGTTGTATCTCCGCGGAGAGATCTTGATAGGGAGGACATTCCATCTCTTGTAAGTGCGCGGAAGGAATAAGCGTCAAAACAGTGTGGTACGCAATTACCTGATTCATATCAAAGCTACGAAATTGTATACAACATTTAACACTAAGCAATAGTACAACAATAATCGTCCTCGTCGTTAAGAGTAATCTGTTCTAGGCAATGTTGGTATAGATAGGACACGCTGAAGAGGTACAAGGATGGGGAGTGCCATCGGAAGGAAAGCACAGAACATTTATATAAATCACTAGCGATTTGTAGCGATGATAGCTCAGTGGTTAGCGCGGTCGGTTCGCATACCGAAGGGCGTGGGTTCAAACCCCAACAATGAGCTTGAGCTGCCGGTGAAGGAAAACATCGTGAGGAAACCGTAGCGTGGTGGTAGGGTACTTTCTAGTACTCAGCTGGCTAGCTACCACCCTCAAGTTAAAAATCTGCCGCCAAGCATCTAACGATGTGTTCCGGCAACCTCACTTGAAAGCCATTCCAGGCTAGGTGTGCTTAACCATCTTCGACCTCACCGTCACGTGACATCAGGTGAGTTGTGGTCAAACACCAAGCCTGGCAACCATTAAAAAAAAATGGTAACGCTTCGCAGTTTCACTTGCGTTCTCCTAGATAAAAAGTAGCCTATGTCTTAATCCAGAGTTCGCTATCTTCGTTGTAAATTTCATACAAATTTGTTAAGCCGTTACAGTGTGCAGAAGTAGCAAACAAACTTTCGCATTTATAATATTTGAGTAGTAACAGCTACTTACGAATCCATAAATATAACATATTTATATACGTATATCGAATATATGTACGTACATAGGTAATTAGATACCTTATGTTACAAATATAATTCCAAGGTGTGTAGTAGACGCATCCAGGTAAAACATAGGGAGAGGTGCCAAACACCTAATTTGTGAGTAAACAAATTAATTGGCTGACATTTTAGGGCGGTACGGACTTTTAGCAATTTTAGTTTGTGTTTTTATCTAGTAATAACAACCAACTTAACCTAACATTAGAATAAAAATATCTCATATATCAAAATTAATCATATGTTTTATCAAATTATATGCGAGAAAAACCTCTAAAATCGAAGTGACGTTCACAAACTAGTCTGGTCTTATTTTGTAACTTTCACATATCAATTAGTCTGAATCTTCCAGTCCCTTCGCATGGAAACAATAGGTATCACATGTGCGATATCTATATACATATTTTACTTTTGAAAGTCGCCGCAAATTTCCTTCTAAAAATTACCTTTTAGTTCTAATATTAATTTATATCAGTGGCTTACATGTAGTACATTTCCCAAGACATTAACTGCTATCTAATGAAAATGTCCCTTGGATGGTCTTTCCACAGAGTTACAACATGGACCGTTTTAAAATGGCGCCTTAATGTGTTAATGTATATATGTGTATCTCTGGTTTGACAAAGCATCGAAAACATCGCTGCAAGTGTTGATAGGCAGCGGTGAGCTTACAATCAGGCGAACCCTATGCTCATTTTCCGCCCAACAGTAAGTAGTACAAAATTAAGTCTGATTTCACGTGTCTGTTTGTTTGCTTAGCTTAAAGTACTTACGCAGCGGATTTTAACAAGGTATATAGTTGCGAAGCGGGGGTAGGTCGCTAGTTCTAAAACATAGTAAAATTAGGTATAACCGCTATTTGAGGACGCATCAGTAACCGCCCGGGAACAATAGGTCGCTGTTATTGAAATCGGCAAGGAACACATCTATAGGCCTATGTTTTCGATAATAATTGGCTATTCAAAGTAATACATATGCACCCTACTAACACTAATTATATGCTTTTACAATAATTATCATAGTCACTTTTGTTGCTAGCGACAGGGCAAGAATAATGATGCTTTTGCTCTACATAGACCGATACGAGTTTAAGTGAAACGGTAGTAGGTACCTACCTAGCCGATTAGAGATTATAATGAACAACATTTACTAGATATGGGGCTGACCATGCCAAAATGAATGAATTATTTAGAGTCTCGACATGTCATAAAAGACATGACAATTATAGAAAAACTTTCGTCAAATTTTGGATTTCAAATTTTTCACTTACTTCTCCGTTTTTCAAGACATCATAATTTCAATATCGAAAACTCTTAACTAAAGTTTTATTCGCTATCTATGGAGAGGGCTATGGTCGGGGTTCCCCTATGAGATCGAATCAGAAATGAAGATATTAAAATTTGTAGACGACCTAAAGTTACAGACATAGCCCAACGGATTTACAAGTTAAAGTGGAAGTGAGCGGGGTACATTAGACACAAAACTAATGACCGATGGGACTGTAAAGTTCTGGAGTGGAGACCACGGACTGGCAAGCGCAGCGTAGGACGTCCACCCACAAGGTGGACAGACGACCTAATGACCGCAGAAACGCGCTGTATGCGCGCCGCTTCCAACCGGTCTTAATGGAAATCATTGGGGAAGGCCTATGTCCAGCATGCCTACGGCTGAGATGATGATGAGGGTTAGACGCATGATTTTTGTTGACTTACATTAAGTGGATTAGTACCCCCGAAACACGTGGTTTAATACTATACCTATTTCAAAAACATAACCCATAAATTAAAAAATTAAAAATAATTCAACTTATAAAAATACTCATCACACACGTTTACATTTCAGCAACACCATAAAGAGGTCACGTGCTATGACGGTTACATTCAAAACAAATACACGGATTTTAAAAATAATTCGTCTATTTCGTTAGAGGGGACAGCTGAAGTGGCATTCCGCCAAGAGTGTACTACAGTGTGACGTCATAGGGGCAGAGTTTACGCAGTAAATGCTACTTAATCTGTGGAAGGGTAAACGTCATGGGCAGGCGCCGTATGTCACTAGAATGGGCTGGGTCCGAGAAAAATTCAGAAAAGTCGGTATAACTTCCTTTTTATCTGCTATAAAATGGGTGCTTCGCATAGATAGGTCGGAGCTGCGGAGATTATGTTATGGAATGTCATGTCTGCATCTGTGTGTTATGAATTAATATGTTTAGTTTTGTCAATTACACTGATATTATAAATGTGACAGTTTACGTGTAGGACAGTAGGTAGTAAAAATAAATTATTTGTCTAATTAAACTGACTTGAAGTACAACGCTGTATCTAAAAAATACCAAAGCCCCGGGCTTAGACACCATCACCTCTGAACTGCTGAAAGTCGAAGGTGCTCTTGAATAAAGGGTATCTGCTTATAAAAAAGATATAAAATGAAGAAGAGACCTCTTCAGTTCATATCTTTTTTATAAGAGGAGAAAGTCTTTAGGAAAATCTATGAAGCAATTCGAAAAGATAACGGCACATATCGTACGCAGATAAATCATGAACTGGACGAGTTCATATTCAGAAAAAACATTGTCAGATACTGTAAATCATAGTAACTTAAATAGGCTGGACATCTGGAGAGAATGGGTGACACTAGGACTGTTAAATCCGTCTCTATGTTAACCTCGCAACAAAAAAGACCTAGAGGAAAACCCCTGAAACGGTGGAAAGACTTTATCGAGGAAGATCTCAAGAGTATGGACCGAAATCAATTAGAGAAGAGAGGTCAGAGACAGATCGAGAAGTAAAAAAGATTGTAGAAGTTAAAGCGCCGTAGGATGTAAGAAATTAATATAACTAATGTAAAACTGTCTCGATTAAAAAGTATTTGAAATACCTTTTTTGAGCTCTATAGATACTAAATAAGACTGGGTTCTTCCCACTCATGAGGTTTTTTTGTTCGAGAAATCATTTATTATAGCCACAAATACAGGAATGCTAGCAATTATTGATAGCAAGTGGTTCCACTTGCTATCTTATGAGCGTGGTATCACCATTTATCATACTCATATTAGCTACTGGATAACCTGTTTGAAGTGCGTGATTTTACCCAAAAACATCAACGCCAATAAAATAGAGCGCCATTTTTTTGTTCAAGTCATTTATATATTAGAATTAAGTATTACAGATATAATGTTGCGTAGAAAATGAATGAAGATTATTAAACCCTAGAATTTTCAATTCTTATAAGCTAACTACACGCAAATACCTCAAGGTCTTTCGTCCCACAAAACATCATCGTTCGTGTTGTTTCTGTATATGAAGCAAAATCATAGCACCAAGGAGTCCACTAAGCAGGTTCGCCTATTTTAGTCTGTCTTAAACTTTTTGTAAGAATAAGTACTACTTCTTTTTAAATCTGTAAAGTTACATTAAGTTTGGAATTTCGACGACTATACAAATTTATAATTTGCGTTACATACCTACTCTATGCTAAAAGTAAGCCTTCTTTGTTAAAAAGAGTGAACAGATAGTCCGTGTCTTTTTCCTTTACCTTTGAATCTCAAATAAGGGTGTTTTCTGGGGCACTTTATTTTAAGGGACACTTCGAAGTCCTTCGAACTGTTACGAGTTTAAATGATCAATTTATTTTTATAAAGCAGTTTTTTACATTATCGGGGTAACCTTTGGGTGGAGAGGGTGTTGTTTCATTATTCTTCAACGCAATCAAACGAGGGGTATTTTCAGTTTAGTTTTTATCGTTGTGTATATCCACGGCATCGCAGTTCCCAAACGGCTGACCCGATTTTGATTGAGGTTTTTTTTGTTTATAAGGTGATTTTATCGAGTATTCTGTGTAATACTAGCTCCTTTCTAGTTGATGACTAGATATAAGCATCTCCCACAGGTCTAATAGAGTTGAAATTTGGTATTCCGTTATTAGTGTATTTTTTTTTTTAATTTTCAAATTGTAACTTGTAGGTAAGTCAACTTGCCTTTGTTACAGAATGGTCAGGATATTCTTGAATTTAAATAAATAAAGTGGTAACACCTCAGAACTCGACAATTAAAGTGATTGAACGTTATTTCACACTCCACAATTTATAAACGTTTATTAAATAATTTAGAGTAAAGTACGGCACAAACAAACATACAGACATAAAATTCATAATTCGTCTGAGACATTTTTATTTTACTTATTATTTATACGGGGTTACGAACCCATTGCCCGTTTGATAAGGTCAGATACACCCCCTATACTTTCGATCTCATCCGGTGACCTTTTAGTTTGTTCTGGGACAGTCTGGTAAAAAATTTAGGGTTGTTGCCATCTTGCGATGCCACAAGGAACATTGTTTCGCACTTCGAACAAGTAGTAGCCTACCACTCCTTATAAATAAGACACTGGCAGTGAATAATTCATCCACCACCGAAGGCCGCTTCAAGCGGTCGGGGTTACTTACTCTACAGACTATCGTTTAATCTGTGAGGGCCTTACCGTTCGTTAAGGTCAATGTCATATCGTTGATTATCTTCAACATATAGGATGTACAGTTTTTTTTAACTAAATCTATGATGGAAATTCATATGACTGACTAATTAATACTAATTCCCCATGGTAATATTTCTTAAACGAAATGTTAAGAGTTTAAAGTTTTTTATATCCGGAACAAAACGCAATCTAAACCAATTTTATACAAAAAACCAATACCAATATAAATACTATATAAGAATTTTGTTTTTAAGTATGCTTGATACTTTTTTACGTTGTAAATGGCGTAGGTATACCCTGAAGTAAAATAGCCTACATTTTATTTAAAAAAAAGAAAACTCAGGGCGCAGTTAGTTTATGATATTATATTTAGCATTTCCATCAATCACCAAGTCTTAAAATCTATCTAAACGGTTATTTTTTTATTTTAAGTGGCAAGTTGTGGAATATTGTCGTGTCAAAGTTACCAAGAAAACAGCCGTTCCGTAGAAAATGTTCATTTATTTTTGCCAATAATGTATGAAAACCCAGGTTTATCTTTCGAAATTAAAGTTTTAGAACATGTCATTAAACTGTACTAAACTTGATCCTAAAATGTTGTTCGCTAGTAACCAAAGGCTTCGTACGGTAAGTGAAAACGCAATAGAACCAATTGGGATTCGAGTACCTTCTAATCTGCGTAAATAGGTCACTAGGTGGCGCGGCAGAGCCCTATCGATTGCGGCTCACAGGAACTGGCTGAAACCAAGGGCCGTTCCGCTATTTCCAAATATCTATGGTATCAGCAGCTTTGTTTCAGAATAGTTCTGTATTGTATCTTAACAAGATCGCGATTCACAAAGATTTGAGGACTTAAAATTAATCACAAGTTGATTTTAGTACACCTCCCTGTTTTAGGGTGTTTCCCTAAATACCGGGTGACATAACATGCTTTTAATCGATTTACTATATTCCACTTAATTTATTAATGCCAAAGCGTGAGTGAAAAATGTACCTACTCAAAGTTCTGAGTTGTGCTAAAATAGCGTTAATAATTTTGTACTTGGTTATAGATCTCCTTAGGAGGAGGTCGCCTAGGTAGGTACTACTGCAGTACCAGAGATTCTGCCGTCAAGCAGTAGTGTGTAAATATTACTATGTTCCGGTTTGAAGGGTACTGCAGCTAGCGAAATTATAGAGCTCTTGAGACTAACCATCAAGCTAAACGAGCGCTAAACCAGCGATGCCCTGTACATTGTTTTACTATTCAAAGTTCTGTGTATCACTGTTATAGTCATGGCCAGGCGTTATCTCTTACCATCAAGAGAGCGTTTCCATCTTCTCATTACATTTACATTTAAAAAAAATCTTAGTTGTAAGAGAACCTATTTTATCAGAAGAGAATTTCGTTCGTCTCAATACTTTTACATTAAAAAAGTACATAGACATAAATACTTAACGTAAATGTTGGTTACTTCTTTACTGTAGGTATAAAAGCTCGTAGATATTGAAACAGCATCTTCTCTGAAATAACACGTTCCTAAGCTACATTTTTATTCCAGTAAAAGAATATAATTCCTGTAAGATAGACGATAAAATCGCGAAGCGATGCAAGTGGGTACCATGTACTTCTATCTGTAAAGTATATACGTAACAGTTACAGAATATGTAACAGGGAGTTCTCAAGGTTGTTCCCGCTGACCTATTTACAAGGCTCGGGAAGATACTGAGGCCAATCCGTTAAACTTTGCCGCAGTTGCCGACGACGAGTCGGCTTACTCTGTGCGGTCAAGATGGGGAGCGGAAAACGACTGATGGCATAGCTACCGATAGATCTGGAGAATCGCATCACATTCATATTACACACACTAATGTCAACTACAAAAAAGTTAATAATAAAGTCTAGTAAGTATTGGGCGTTTAGGTACTTACCTATATTCTTAAAAGTTTGAGGCACTACCCATTACAGGTTACAGATTAGGTACTTGCTATACTTCTCTGTCTTAAGCTTTTAAGAATTGCCCAGATAAAAGCTTGTTTTTAAAAATATTTTTCTACTTTTAATTTATTTATTATTTACGCTGCCCATAAATCTATTATTACATTAAAACTTGTTAGTTTACAATTCAGTCATCTCCTCCCGGCCCTCCATCGACGCCGATATTCATCATATAACACCGCCGTTCCGATATTTGATAGCCAAAAAATTATAAAATCAAAGCTTCGCGGCCTTAGGTTTTAAATTCCACAATTCAAACATATGTTTATATCTACAGTATGCCAGTTAGTGCCAAACCATTGACCTACTTGATCACTTCCAGTCTAATTGCTTGTGTTTGACGAAATATGACAAATGGTACATTACTCTGCCGATGGAACGAAGCACCCCTTCCCCTTGTACCTACTATGTACGTTCCGCGTTGTTCACATATTTTTCCAGAAAGAAGAACATACATTTACATTATAACATAAAGAGTTTTGCGTGAAAATAAATGAAGACTCCTTGGTTCTACATAATTATGTTACTTGTACTAAACGCACACAAATACGCCAGCGCACTTTTTTTTTTTTTTTTTCTCTTTCTTCTTGGCATCGCGCTCTGTGCATTCTGCCAGTTTCAATGTTTCTATATTTTGTGAGTAGTCTTCATTTTTCAGTTTCTTTATCATCTATAGTTACAGTCACAGTCTAGTCTTGATCAAGTCCAGTCGGCCCCAGTCAAATCAAGTCATGCCTTAGTAAAGTAGTGGCGACTTTACTATTAGCTTCTGGGTGGAGTTTTGGGAGCAACACGAAAAGTCATGTTTAACCACATTATATCATTATCCCACACTCGCGCTTGTAATTCAGCACTTTATAAATAAAACACCACTATTTTTATGCATAAAAGCTCGAAAAAACACTAGTTTTAGAAAAAAATACAATGGGGCGACACGACGCTCACCGCGTTCCCGCCAAAACTCGCCAGCGCATTATGGTGTTCAAATGCATCAAGGTATTTTTTTCTTTCTTCCTTGTTTTTCACGTCGCACTTTGAGCATTTGCCAGTGTCAAGTGTTTCGATATTTACAAGTATATTATGAAAAGTGAAATAAGTCACACAATGTATGTCAAAGGCGAGTCCAGTCTTACCCTAGTTAAAGTAATAGTAAATTTACAGCAACCATTTTTATAAGTCTGTATTGAAAGCCTTAAATCTGCCTTACATATATTTTTTTTGTAAGTACCCTCACTTTTATATTTTTATAGATCAAAGTTTTAGAAGACGCTCTTAGTCTAAAAACGGTTTACTGATAAGATACTTTGTCGACTAGTATCTACGAATACAGTTACGATTCGTTGCAAAATAGTTTAAAATTAATATTGAGTAGTTTTAGTTTCCAAATGACTTTGTTGTTATGACTAGATAAATACTTCCTATTGAAAAAGAACTGGAACTTAAGAATAAAATAGATAAATAACTACTTACTCTATTGTACACCGAAAATGATAAATGCAATGATTAGTTAGCGGTAATACAACGACGGCCTTGTCGTCTAAAGCGTTAAAAAGATTTAGTTATAGAGTAAAGTAGTGGTACGTAGATATTGGATAGTTTATCACATCTTGAGAAAATAAATCAAACTGAGAGCTGCAATATTGAAGGTTTCAAGACGCGATAAAAAAGGATAAAAAAATAGGATAAAAAAGGGTTTGCGTAGGCCGGAGTAAAAATGTTAGTAATGTTTGTGCTTTCCCTGATTTTGCACTCGGACCCGATAGATATTTACTCAGGAATCTCTTCCAGGTTTTTGTCATAAAAAACATTTGATATAGTAGTCCTAACGTTGCCTGAATAATATCGCTCTTAGCGATAAGGCCGCCACTTGTAGGTACTATTATTGAGTTATTTCTTTTACTGTACCTTATTTCTGGTGTGAACAATAAATTATGTTCCTATAAACAATGAATCGTTGTTGGGGGTAATCAATGCTTTAAACAACTGAACTTTAACTTCTTATCAACTTTATCGCTAACATGAAAAGTAACGCGTGAAAAATATTTTTTGAATATATTTAAAAGTGATGTGCCAAAC
Source organism: Biston stratarius (assembly GCA_950106695.1). Classification (NCBI taxonomy): domain Eukaryota; kingdom Metazoa; phylum Arthropoda; class Insecta; order Lepidoptera; family Geometridae; genus Biston; species Biston stratarius. Next base: position 4,127,955 of record OX467107.1, read on the forward strand.
TAGACGCTCTCCTGATGGTAAGAGATAACGTATGTACATATTTCCATAACCATTTCAGCGGTACCTATATTGAGTAACAAAACTAAGTTCAGGGCATCAATGCTTTGGCGCTCATTATTTTAAGACATGGTTAGTCTCAATAGCCCTGTAATTTCGCTAAATTACTTTTTTGTTTGTAAGAACTACTTTAAACATAGATTAACTTTATTCAACGTAAGGCCTAAAGATTAGTTAAATAAATTGTTATATATTTTGCTATGAAAAACAATTAATAAACTTAAAACAGCGCACATATTTACAAGCAGTCCAATTATTCGATTCAGTTTCTGCTTTGGATAGAGAGCGAACTGCGGGATCTAGTTAGTCCTTTACAAATCTGATGAAATACCTAATTATTAAAGCAAATTGCTTACTAGACGTGTCAAATGCACGACTCTGCTCACATTAGGTTTTGCTGCTAGCGACTGGGTAGCAACAACTCTCATGTATTTACATGCTAATCGGTATTATACTCCAGAGACTATAAGCGATTCGACAGACGTCCTAAGTTCTAAAACTTTGTGAGTAATAATATTTTAACTAAATTTTAGAGAATAGCATTTCACTCCAATTCAACCCGAACTGCGTCGCGTTATGAATCTCTGATGCGTCTGATGGGGAATAAAACTACTGACGAAATTGGTCGTGGTTTGGAGGTTTGACATTGGCAGAATTGGCACTCCTTTCCTCAAAAAAAAAACAATGCATAATGTTTTTGTTCTTTCTGTCTGAAGGTACTATCATTTATTCTGTATGGCTGTAGTTCAATGAAATATCGCGATTCGCGAGTGACATCGGATAGCATATCCTAGCAATGATGCAATGCGATACAGACTACAATGGAGTAACGCTAATTCTCCTAGTCATGATTCACTCAGGTAAGTATAGTAATAGATATGTTGCTAGGTATGATTCTTAACGAAGACACGGAGAAAAACATCTGACTCATTATTATAACTATTGACTTTTTACGAATGTTACTTATTGATCATCGGTAAACATCATGCGTAGGATGCAGCTGTGGCGTTTGGCGGGAACACGGAAAGGTCGTGTATTATTTTCCATAACTTGTATTTTCGAGTGATTGTATATAATAATAGTGGCGTTTTATTTATAACTTTTAATGAAATGGTATTAAAAAGTTACAGAAGTTTACGTGTGTCTTATAGATATGATGTTAACGAAGCTACGAGCAAAAAAGATCTATAGAGGATTTGTTCGTAGACACGATATCGACATCTCTACACGCGCCTCGCGCTAAACCTGCGTCAATCAACGCTAGTAGGGAAGATGTTCTACTTGCTCGGGGCCGCGCGCTCCAAGTAGGTACTTTGACTTGGGCACGACCGGACTCGCATGAGACTTACTTTACGTGACTTTGACTGTAACTTATTTAATTCAATTTTTAATAAAATACTTGGCACTAGCAGATGCAAATGCAGTGCAACGCCAAAAAAAAAAGAACTAAACATTAAGATACAGCTATGGATTTGAAACGAAGACAAGACGGGCATAATTATAGCCTAGTGGTCTTCACTATCACTATCACTACATAGTTTAAAACAAAGTCGCTTTCTCTGTCCCTATATCCCTATGTATGCTTAAATCTTAAAAACTACGCAACGGATTTTGATACGGTTTTTCAATAGATAGAGTGATTGAAGAGGAAGGTTTATATGTATAATAACATCCATTAAATAGTGGAGAAATACTGTTATTTTTTAGGTTTATACCCGTGCGAAGCCAGAGCGGGCCGCTAGTATTAGTATAAAATCATGTTTGATAGGTCTTTATTGTGTTTACCAGGAACTAAAATACAAATAAGAATCTTACGAGTTAGTACCACAAGAGGCGTTTTTATCGGTAAAAGCGAACTCTTCCTGGCAACCCCGATGTTTGTCTGAGAGTTTTTGTTTCACGTTGCAAAGAATCGATGTGATTTTTGCCATGAATTTATTCAATTAATAATTACTTGTCATTATTATTCCATCGAGGATGTATACAGGGTTTTAAGCTTAGGATGTACTAAGCCGAAAGGAGTAATTATGAACAACTTTTGCTATAGGAACAACTCTCAAAATGCTAAAAAAAACAATCATCAAACAAATCAGTTTTTTTTTATTAAGTAAAAGTAATTTGACGAACGAGACGCTCTCCTGATGGTAAAAGATAACTTATTATGGCGTACAAATATAGTAATCATTTTAAACAATATTAAAAAACAAAAATATATAAAGGATAAAAATGTTGAAATAATTTGATAAATGTCATAATAATATTTAAAATGGCATATAATTAAAAAAAAAAAAAATATGTACTATATATATATAATGACCATTCATACATTTAAAAAATCAAAATGTCAATTCACAATTCTACGCAAACAGTTTAATTACTCTTCACCATAAAAAAGATAACTTTTATTACTAACAAACAACTCACTAAAAACGATTTTAATACAATACCGTTATCCTACGATTAGCTGAGAGCACGTTATTAAACTACGAGTTTACCAATTTCGGCTTTTTGTTTAGGGTTCGTTGATTCTAGACCCATTTGGTAGATATAGGTAGGTAGTACGGCCGGGGTATTGATTGATTGGCGAATGGGAAGGGTAAAGTGTTTTACTCTGCCCACAGTATTACATACGTGCTTATATGATACGAATACAGTAATCTGAACGATACACACCCACGCACATGGTACACCCTTTTTGAGGGTCTTATGACTCAACAACGAAATTATTTTAGGAAAACAAGCATTTATTCGACGACTTTATTTAGTACTAATACATACGGTACACATTTTTAAAGTAGAATTTATTACGACTTCCACTGGTTCATTCGAGTTGAGATTTGTCAGGTTACGACAACAGAATATGGGCGTGCCATGCCCATCTGTGTCATTTGACAGTAAAAAGTTTCGTTTAAATTTAAACTGTTTTACAACAAAATACAAACTTATTTAAAAAAAATGTAGGCACAGATATATAACTTAGGTTAGAAAATTTGAGAAGATTCCTTAGATCTACAACTTCGTTTGACATACACCCTAATAACTTAATCTACATACCTAGTTAAGATAAGATCAAAAACCAGTAATACCCAAAATGTATCTTGATGTACGTAAATGACGTTTAGGCCTTGATTTGTTAGCGTTGACAAACGAAAATTGTAGGAGTCTTTACCCATTTCTATACATTATATCTGTGTCACTTTTTTTAAATATGTGATTACAAATTACAAAAAATACTAGCTCTTGGCCTCAGCTTCGCTTGCGGGTAGTGTAATTTTTTTTCTATACCTCCGGAATATTACTTTTTCGGGATAAAAAATATAAACTGGATAAAATGCCCTTATCTGTATCCCTGACAACGTGTATGCAAAATTTTATGATGATCGGTTTAGTAGTGAAAGCGTAAAAAACTCACATTCGCATATTTATGTAAGTTAGTTGGGATAATATAACGATGCGGGTAAAATTGCGGGTAGGATTGTTTAATGTTAGAATAATTTTCATATTATGGAAGCCTAGTAGTCGGTCCATTGTGAAAAGACTCCAGTAAGAATGAATGCGGGATATCGACCAGATGGGACGATAGTGTTGACGAAATATCTAACCCGGTCCGGAATTGACAGCTTTAGCGAACTTACATTTTATTATCTTCATCTCCAAGCTCCAACAATATAAGTAAGAGTATATTTTTATCTTTTCTGCGAGTAGAGTAGTATATTTTCTTTTTATTATTCTGCGTCCATTCCTTCGAATAGGTTACACGGAAATATTTTTACAGTATTTTAAATTTTAAACGTATTTTTATGAAAATATTTGCGTAAGTCCCGATAAATCCTAATTTTTCTTTGAACTGTCAAAACTTAACGCAAATGTTACACGTGAAATTTATAATTTATTCTAGTATATTATTTATTACAGAGAATCCTTTAAACACTGTAGAAATATTTACTAAGAAGCTTCACTCAGCTCACTTATTTGCACTGTGACTCTGTGGTGTGGGATTCGAACCCAGATCTACCAACAATGCTGCCATCACTTGATTAAATTTTGCTAAAATTACACAAAACTTGTCCACCATGACCTTAAATTGTCATAAAGATAATAAAAAACATAAATTCGATGTGGCTTATGGAAGTACATTATCAACGTTTTGATACATTTGTAAACATTTACTTAAATTAAATCGTTATAACGTAGTTATGATATAAACGACACAAACTATTCTTAATAGTTTTATGAAGTTATCGCTATTCTCATCAAATTAGGCAATCGGTGCAACGAGAATACCCTACACATGCAATTTAAAAACAATTAAGTTTAGGTACAAGTCCAATCAGTCAGCGGGCCAAACTTGTACCTAAACTAAGACCGTGATTCTAAATCCAGAATAGAACAAGGCAATTTGGATTGACTAGACCTAGATTTAAAGGTCAACCTGGACTGCAGACATTCTCCAAAAATGGCTCTAGAACGACCCAGATTCTGTTCCGTTTCTGGACTGAAATTCGAAATGAAATGATTCAGTCTAGAAGACAAATGAAAGTTGTTAACCTTTTTAAATTTCAAGATTATTTTTGGAACTTTAAAAACTTCATGACTAACAAAAAAAACACTAAGAATGTTTCCGAAAGCTAACCCATAGGCAAGTCTAAATTGGCCTCCCAAGTGACCTGAATCATTTTGCATGCCTGCAAGCGTTGAGTTCTAAAACTGTTTGAAAGTTTTATAGGTCACAGGTACGTGTGACCGCTTTGCATTTTAGATGATGCTAAAAGAACAATGTGGTGTAGACATGATAATGGACCTGTTTAATTTTTCTTCTGCTTTGCGTCTGCAATATATATCGCGCCCAGCCCCCGCAATCTGAGCTGCTTATAGCGATACCTGTTAAACACTCAGGAAATAGTTACGCGACCACATATCGTATAATAAATCTGCGCAATAAGGTTCGCAATCATACAGCTTTTTCGTGAGCACCTAAGTTAGGTGACCTAACAGATATCAAAATAAGAAGCTTAGAGTACTGAGTTGGATCGTGTCATGCATGCTATTGTGTAAACAAAACGTAGTGCATGTGATTCAAGAACAATATAAGGCTAGTAAGGAAACTAAACTAAATATATAAATATTACATTTCAAACAGCGCCAATTAGTTTTTTTATAAATACTAACTTATAATACATACGTTTAGACAGACAGAAAAACATCTATGATAAAAATGTAAATGTAGATACTGCTTAAGAAATGGATCTCTGAAGGACTACAGAACCTACGATATAAGCACTGCTTTGTGTACCAACAAATTGTTATTAAGCAAAGACTAATTACGCCGTGTAAATGTAAAGAAATCTGACCTATGTAAAGAAATGTGCAAATAAAGAATTTATTATTATTATGATTATTTATTATGTTTATCACTGTTTGTCCTGGGTGGGAATTGAACCACGCCCTTCAGCTCATGAAATAAACCTTCTACCGAAGGAGCAATAGAGCAATTGACCCAGCTACTTATTTACACTATTTTAGTAAGGAAGTGTTTAAAAAAAAAAGTGAATTTACTTTATTGAGACATTTATATTTAACCTTACACAAATTACTATGGTGGACGTGACTTATATGCCGACTTAGAATGAGAAGTTTATCTATGGGATGTTAACCCAGTAAGATAAGACACAATATCCTTCTTTGTTTTTTTTGTACACTTACATATACGTATATATCTACAAAGATACGTAGTATAAACACAAATATTGAGATAATCTGAATGAAAAATATTGAGAGGAATAGCTGTATAATAGCCAAAGAGAATGTAAGTAACACCAATTTTTTTAATAATAAATAAAACTTCCAGCAAGATGTACAAAAATAAATTAGTATATGACTCATCACGACTCAAGGCCGCACATAGATCAAATCGGTAAAGATCTCCATGTTAATTTCCTTAGCAACAATCAATTTACGCTGACCAAACACTGTATCATATTTATTAGTATAAAAAATGGTGCAAAAACTGGTCTCGCGTTGAAGTCTTTTGCATGCATGTTATTGCTGTTTCTTATTCTGTTTTTATATAACTACATCAAAGCAGTGATAATGTAAATTTTTTATTTCTGTCTTGGTGTTATTTTCTATCCATTTAACTCAAGTAGTTATTGTTACTGTTTATTTGTAGAAGACCTTAAAAGATGTCGCTTCTGCAGTTTATGAGTTAGATCTGTATTTAGTCCCCGACGTATTACATCTTGTACACCCACCACAAAACGATGTTGGGGAATTTTCTGACGGAGTCTGTGTTCCCCGCCAATTACAATACAGATAGATTTTTTTTTAAATGCTTTTAATTGTCACATCTAGCATTCCTTTAATGTCATGTAGTGTTAATAAAATCACGCTTTAGGTTAATTGTTGCCACATTTCCAGATGTGAAAGTAAATTAATTAAAATCTAACTTAAAAGCTAGCTTTTTTTTAAAATAGGCTTATGTATGACCGCCTTCTCACCTGATTTTAAGTGCTCTAATATTGCCCTTAATCAAACAGATCTGACCACGGATTTCTTTCTAAAATTATAATCACTATAAAGAAATTTTAGTTTTGATATCCGTTTAATTTGAAACAAAAAATTCTAACAAATCTTTGTATATTTTCCGCTCAATTATAAGATACAAGAAGTAAGATTAGCAGTAGTGTGTAAACATTACAGTGTTCCGTTTTGAAGGGTACTGCAGCTAGTGAAATTACTGGGCTGTTGAGACTAACCATCGAAAGTCTCAAAGTAATGAGCACCAAAGCAGCGATGCCCTGGACTTTGTTTTGCTACTCAAAGTTCTATGTATCGCTACAATGGTCAGGTGTTATCTCTTACCATCAGGAGAGAGCCTCGATCTTTTCATTACTATTACATTTAAAAAATAAAAACAAACACACTCACAAACTTTCGCCTTTATAATATTAGTGAGATCTACGAAAAACTCGGAACGTGCGAGCGAGACAACCAATTCACGACATAATTCCCCTTTATAACATTAATTTTTTTGTTAGTCTACGGTTAGTTTACAATGTCCGCTATAAACAACGGGCTGCATTAATACAGCTTACAATATTCTTGCATTGAACTTCAGTTGGCTTCACCCGTAGCCGTGAGAACGCATCAATGGTGTAACGAAAGGGAAAGGGCGGGGGTTCGATACCGTAATCTGGGTCAGGGTTGGTGGCAGCGTCACGTGGCTGACAGGGCCGCAATCAGGATCTATGGCTGCAGAGTGAAACTCTGAAGTAAGGACATACTACTTTATGTTTCCGTTGATATTGCAACCCTGTATTGTAATAAGATCTCAGCAATATCATATGACTGCCCTGTTAGCTCATTTGGTAATATATTTGCTACAAAGGTATTAGGGTGTGGCTTCGATTCCCACCCAAAACAAACATTTATGTACAATACATATTTATTCTGTGTCTGGGTGTTCTGTATTATAAGAATGTATTTACAAAAAGTGTATTTAGATATCTGGTGCCCATAGTACAAGCTTTACTTAGTTTGAGGCTAGATGGCGCGGTGTCAAATGTACAAAGATATTTATTTATTTATTTATATATACATACATGTTTACAAATATGAATATGGAAACGACTGTAAAAAACGACATTGAATATTTTTTGCCATTCTATAAACGTTGTTTAAAGTTAATCGATGATTAAAATGTTGTGTCAACAAGAAACGGCATGCGTGAAAACGGGACAGACTAATATTTATTGTATTCATAATTGACATAAAGGATATTAAATTAACTAGAATTACATATAACTAACATACTTTTTTTTATAATTTCGACATATTTTAACATTATTTTGATCTATTAAAATTTTGTTTATTTTTTTCTACATATGGACACCATATGAAGCAGGCCATATGTGTCGTGGTGGTGCCGGCGTAAGAACTGTACCCCCCTTCTCTACCCGTGGTTGTCGTAAGAGTCGGCTAAGGTATGTAATACGGAAGATGGGCAGAAACGTCTTCCTTGAACAATCACACCTAACTGCGCTCGCCAACCCACCTGCCAAACGTGGCGAGTATTGGCAAAATCCCTCCCCAGGAGGAGGCCTATGTCCAGCAGTGGGCGTCCCATGGCTGATGATGTGATGAACCAGGCAAGGACACGTGTACTTAAGAAACCATAGATTAACTTTAAAACTTTAACGTTTAAAAGTACCTGTAGTTAATACAAATGAGGAATATAATTTAACCTCAATATCTCTCTGACAACCCCGTGGCTTAGTGTTGGAAATGGAAGTAGCTGGTAATCTCATTACCTTGGTAAGACTAGTAGAACTTTGGCTCAAGTATATGATGCAATATTTGTTTTGATTTTTAGGGCGTTAAATTAACGCTAATTAAGTTAAATAACTTAATAACTGTATCATAGCAAAGGCAAATGTAAACAACAACGTATGCTGTCAAAGTTGAATCGCATTATATAGATAAAAAATAACGCTCATTATAACGAATAAATAAATTGGGTAGTTTATCTGATATTAAAGCGAACGCTGTCAAAGTTAGCGACGTTAGCGTAAGTTTTGTAGCGGTGATAGGTCAGTGGTTAGCACGATCGGTTCGCATGCCGAAGGGCGAGGGTTCAAACCCCAACAATGAGCTTGAGCTGCCGGTGAAGGAAAACATCGTGAGGAAACCATAGCGTGGTGGTAGGGTACTTTACTACTAGCTACTTTAGTACTGGCTAGCTACCACCCTCAAGTTGAAAATCTGCCGCCAAGCATTTAGATGCTTGGCGCCAGTTCTAATCCAGGCTAGGTGTGCTTTACCACCTTCGACCACACCGTCACTTAACATCAAGTGAGTTGTGGTCAAACAGGTAGCATGTCAGCGATAAAAAAAAAGTTCAAGTTCAATCGCATTATATTGGTAACTAGCAGCACGCCCAGGTTCTGCACGAGAACCAAAAAAAAACTGTTGATCAGATCGCTACCAAACTTGAGATCACCCGCTAGACTAATCTGAAGATTGAAAGTTTGAAAGATTGTTGAAAGTTTCACCGAAAACGGTCACGCCGTTTTGAAAATCATACACACACACTTGGATTTTTATATAGGTATATAGATTCAGCTTTATATATTATGAACTAGTGACCCGCCCTAGCTTATCACTTATAGTACTTATTTTCACGACTTTATTAGAAAAAAAAAAACATTGAATTTCTCTATTTGCACAAAAGTTTATATAAGAGACACTAGTTTTTACAGTTTGATCTTATAATTTATTTATTTATTTCGGTCCACAAAACAGAAATTTTTACATCAGCATTATGTAGGTGACAAAAAGAATTCGATCTAAATTCTATTCCTTGATAAATGTGTATATTAAAGAATAAGAATACATTATAAAGAAACAGAAACTAATGTAAATATTACTTTATCTAGGCCCTCTTGATAGTAATCGGAATCAAGCACTGTTTAGATGACAGGGAACAGATAATGCAAGTTGTGATTTAATGTGTTTCACTATTTAGTAATGGGTTGTTGCTAGCGATGAAAAGTGCAATTGTGCTGTCAAGCTTTCGATTAGTCCAAAAATACAAACAACTCTATGCTAGTAAATGTGCATTGTGCACTTTACACTTGCGTTTTATAATCGAATGCATACAATATATTTTTATTAATATATATGACTTCATATATATGTGATTTCAGAGAAATCGATGATATCATGTACTTTTATCTTAATATAAATAATAATTGTATAAGTTCATTTGTGAGTTCAGACGTGGGAGATAATCTTTGGAAGCCTTTTCTGACAGTATTATCGAATAAAATAACCAACAGAAAAATTGCCTACTTCGTTATATTTATTACGATGACATTACTTCGTTTATAAGTACACTAGCTGCGCCCCGCGGTTTTACCCGCGTGGTAATGAATTCTGATAATGATGAAAAGTATCCTATGTTTTATTCCAGGGCCTAAAGTATCTACATGCAAAATTTCATCCAGATCCGTTTAGCCGTTCTGGCGTGATTGAGTAACAAACATCCATCCATCCAAACTTTCACATATTATTCGTATATCCCACTAATATTATATATATAGTGGGATATACGAATAACATGAAGGAAACGTCGCAGTTATTTATTGCTTTTTGTATAATACAAAATATCTTAGAAACATATCGACAGTTTATTCTTAGCCTTTGCTTTAGTATATAACTTTCTCGCTGGAGAGCCAAATCCATTCTAGGTTAGGTGTTCTTATCTACGTCCACACCGTTACATAACATTATTTGAGCCTATCAACCATAAAAAAATCTCAATTTCTTTAGTGCTTTCATGAAACAATTTGTGACATTTCTATCTGAAATATTACCAAACATCTATTAACTATCACTAACTTCTCCCTTAAAAAATAGGTCATGAAGCCTCCCCTAAGTGTAATGTCAAGTTTCTAGAAGGATGACGTCACCACGGAATCCAATCCCATATACAACTGTTCTGTATTCTGTGGCTACTTCTCTGTCCTATGAGATCACCCCTCACTAGAGTATTTATGTTTGTCTTGTCCTTGGTTTTATGTAAAGTCTTTTACATAGTTTTATATACTATTTGTGTAAGAAGATCTACTATATATCTTATCTATATATCCCGGAACTCCAGTCGAATCCAGCAATACTTGTACAATATAATAGCACTAAAAGTGATGAATTTTTTTTTTTGGAATATAGCTGTATCGAAGATTTGTGAGTACAGTATATTTTTGAACACTAAGAATTCCATTGGATTTCCATGCCATTCCTGACTCAACGTAAGGAATTCTTATTCTTTAGATTCTTTGTATATGAAGTGGTGTCATTATTTTATGGGATGTAGATTATAGATGTGTAGCTGCAACACCGAATTGTATTTCCCAATTTTGTTATCATCAGTTTTCTGAATTGCCTCCCTGAAAATCGCGCTCGCTTTTTTTAATATTTTTCATTTCAACTTTCAACTAAATTTCGTGAGCGTTGGTACATAGATTTTTCGATTTCATAATCAGCAGATGCCTGAGTATGTTCGGTTGACGTTTATTTGTGACATATCTTATATAAAGTTATATATAATACAATCGATTAGAAACCGTATTGCCTTGTAATATGTTTTTGAATGGCATATCAATTCTAACCGTAGGCCTTGCTAGATATATATGTAGGTACGAACATGCTAGTATTCGTACGTCAGTTTATTGATTTTATTGTACTTATGCACGTCTATTAGCATCCAAGGTATATTCAATAGTTTGAACTTGTAGATATTTTTCTAACTGGAAATAACGCACATAAAACGTTTCTGTTATCTTGTATAATAATATTTTAATTTCTGATATGCACCATGACGAATTTTTTTTTTATTTATCTTTATATCTGTATATTGCCGTGGTGGTGTCGGCGTAAGAATAGTACCCCACCCTCTCTACCCGTGGTTGCCGTAAGAGTCGGCTAAGGGATGTAATCCGGAAGATGGGCAGCAGCGTCTTCCTTGAACAATCATACCTAACTGCGCTCGCCAACCCGCCTGCCAAGCGTGGCGAGTATTGGCAAAACCCCTCCCCAGGAGGAGGCCTATGTCCAGCAGTGGACATCCTATGGCTGATGATATGTGAGATATCTTTATATAAATAAACTATATTTTTATATTTAAAGATAATTTCTATAAATTCCTGTACCTACAGTAAAAAGTTTCTATAAAATAAATATCGATATTTTCACGTCACTAATAGATTTACACCACTGTTAACCGACTAATGGGCCCTTAGAAACATTTATACAGTGCCGATCAATCGTGCGAATAGAGTGTATCAATCGACGAATGTAAAAATACAGTTGGTAATCTTAGACAGTAAACAGAGCACCGTGAAATTTGCAAAGAATTTTAAATGTATGATGAGTCAGTTTTATTTGACTTTGAAAAACATGTACCTACACATTATCTAAATGAATAAGTTTACTTTACTACAGATGTAAAAAAAAATTGATTAAAAAATGACTAAGTACTTTATTGTACAAAAACGATCACATCATTTATGAAATGCATTGTATATTAATTATTTCTATTATAAGTTCGAAAATGGCACACTTTAACTCGGTCGTTTTGTTTGTTATATTCTCAACATCAACGGGCTCAGAAGAAAAAAACAATCGAATTATTAATAGTTCTAAATTTGTTTTATATAATCTTCAGTGGTGGTGCCCTGAAAAAGTAATTATCAATAATTCTGTATAAATGACAGCACTACAGCAGTACACACCTACATATGTACATACACCTACGTTATTTACCCTTGCCTAAACAAACTTTTACTGCCTTATGAATAATGTAAGCACTTACCTATCTCTATGTACATAAGAATTCTAGTACCTACATAAACTTGTTTTTCAATTATTTAATTTCCACAACAAGGTATTTTTTTTTGGTATTTTTCAAAACCTGTTTACGTAATAAATATACTTAAAGTATAAAATTACGCACACATAGAAGTTATTAACTTTGACAAACAAGTAATGCATACTCTTATCAAAATTGATAAAATGCACTGTAACATTTTTGGGGCATATGTAAGTACATATTATAAGTAGGTATCTGATACAATTTGATGTATACCTTAAAATAATAATACACAAGATGTGTCGCTACTTAGCCTTATCCAAAGCTATAAAACCTAATAGTTATGTTTGAACTCATTAAAATGCTAATAAAAGTTGAATCAATCAATATAATTTACAATAAATTTTACTCGTGTACTCATATCTTAATGTTGCTGGCAATATTGCTCCAACCAAAACAATGAGACTGACGTGGTTTTTTTTTTATTAAAACAGAAATCATCGAATGCTCTCCAGTCAATTTGGTGTAACTCAAACCTTTAACATGAAAACACAGTGACGTCATCAAGTAATTGCTATCTATTCGCAAAAGGGTGTGTTCCGAGCGATCAGGCTCGATTTGGCAAATGGATTGACGTCATAATGGTCGAAATGAGGGTAGGAATGCATATTTAATGTCGGACTCATTTTATATTTCTACAACTAAGTGATGAGACGAGTAAGTCGGTCGACTTTTAGTTAGCGATGTTTGACCATAACCGTTGCATTGCGGTGTCCATAATTCAAAAATGTCAATAGCCAAAACTAGGACCAAACTGTTAATATCTTTGTAGGTTTAACGTTTACTAGTTTCGATGAATTCATATGTCCGTAATAGTTAATTTTAGTTATTTCTTTTTATTTAAATCCCAACACACTTCGTTCACATCTTACATAAATAGTAACTTTATACAAACATTTACATTAGTCGTGTAGTTTATTAATAGTATTATTTATATACAACTAAAGTTTAAAGTATATTGAGTACTGTTATGTTGTGATTTAAGAGCGACATGTCCATAGAATTATTTTTTCCAAGTGAACATAACCCTGAATAAAATTGTCTTGCGAAAAAATCCGTGTCTAAATTATAATTTTCAAGCCAAATTGAATGGCTTAACAACGAACAAACAATTGTAACTTATTATGCAAAGGCTACATGGAAAAACTTTGTTCTGTGATAAAACGTGTTTCATAAACCTATGCAAAAAAAATAAAGGTAATTAAGAAAATCGGTATCGACATCGATATAAGTTTACACATTATATCGATATAAAAATACTTGATGTTTCCTTGATGATTGTTTAAATATTTATTTTTATTTTACTTTTTGCTAAAAAATAATGTATTTTTTTCAAAAAAAAAAAAACTTGACTTTTACTTCCTTCTACGTTTGAAACGGTTCAACGGAATTCGTTTTTTTTTTTAGTTTTATACGAGAACATACTTTTTTGTGCTAATCAAGTTCAATGTAGTGATAAATGTACTGACCAGTATCCGTCCGGTGGTGGTCTGACCGGAGATGAGCTCGCCAGCCCAGTCCTTCGCTTCGGTCATGAAGGTCCCCTCGAACTCCTGTTTCCCCTGTCGCGCCGCCTTCTGCTCCTTCTGCTTGGGATCGTTGGGCGCCAGCTCCGGCTCCTTGTGGCAGCAGACGAACGCGCACGCGCGCCATAACAGCACCACCATGAGCCCAGCCAGGAACGTGAAGATGGACGACAGGAGAAAACACCACCATTTTCGCACACTGAGGCATGCTGCGACATCATCATCAGGGAGCGACGTGGTAGACGTCTCTTCCTCGGACGAAGCCATTCCCCGAGGGCGCGAGGCATCCAGTCAGGCGCGCCATGCACGTGTGGCGATGCGCGCGCCTCGCACTCCCGAGCGCGACTGACGCGTCCCGCCCGCGCCGCGCCGCCGCGCGCCTCCGCTCGATGCCGCGCGATCGATCGCCGCGCGCCGACGCGCTCGCACTACCGGTACCGACTCGGAGCCGAAACCTTCCTCATTCTCTCCCCACACGCTCTTCTTCTCCGCCTTTACGACCCGCGCCTCACTCGAGCCTCGCAGCCGATGACACTACGCCTTTTACGACTGCAGATGTTATCGACGCCATAACAGGTCCGACTCCTTATTTCCTCCGAGTGGCGTCGGTCGCCGAGCAGAGGAAGGAACAACGCACGCGAATGAGATATTCGGTGGATTTCGACAAAGGTCAATGTATTCCGCCCGTGGCCCGATGAGCGCAACGCTACGCCGCCCTATTACTGCGTCAGGCGCTACGAACCTCGTAGCTGTCTACGGCGGCCGCGATTGGACGGCTACGAGACGGATTAAATATTAGTTACTACGGATGCGGGGCTAAGTTCAGGGGGTACTGTATTCTGTGTTTGCCCCGACTACCCACCGATTTGTCTTTTCTTTGTTAGGTACATACTGAGAGTGTTTTATGTAAGTTGCCCCCAGTTAAGGAACGAGCCAATTAAGGGATAACGGTGGTTTTTATGTCTCAAAGTACGCAGTAAATTGTTATGTAACTGCAAGTCTATTTATTATTGTTTAGAACTTGACAGTAGCAGCGGTGCGTCTATTTGCGCGGAGATGAGATACTAGCGGATTTGTTCGCTATCCTACAGAAACCGTGTATTTGCATATTCGAGGATATGAAGTAACCTTATTTTAAATATCACAACCTTAGATAAAGTGTCAAGATTACAATGTATAGAACCATTATTATAAAGGTAGTCTTCTATTCTTATTTACGAGTTCTAATTCTAATATACATAATAAAGAGTTTTTATTTATCTATCTTATTTCAAAACCCCTTAGTTGCCACGAAATTGTTTATTTTTAATACACCTGTTTCATCGTGCATTCATTTATTACACATACAAGATGAAACTAGTTTATTTTCTGCAATTAAGTTATTAGACGACCAAATTAATAGCTAACCCACGCGCTTACTCGGACATTTCATCATTACAAAAATATTGTAGCGAAGATAGCTCAGTGGTTAGCGCGGTCGGCTCGCACGCCCAAAGCACGCCCCGTGGGTTCAAACCCCAACAATGAGCTAGAGCTACCGATGAAGGAAATCATCGTGAGAAAACCATAGCATGGTGGTAGGGTACTTTCTAGAAGTCGGCTAGCTAGCTACCTCAAGTTGAAAATCTGCTGCCAAGCACCTAACGGTGTGTTCCGACAGCCTCACTGAAGAGCCAGTGTCATTCCAGTCTAGGCGTGTTTACCATCTTTTACCACGATGTCACTTAACATCAGGTGAGCTGTGGTCAACTCTCCCATGGTACATTGTCACAAAAGAAACTATTTAACGCACGTCAAAATGGCTCACTTAGATATTGAAGTCGAAATGTTCTGAAAGTTACCTAAGCAATGCAATGGTTTCATTGCCACTGCAATAACGAATGAAGAGACCATAAAACGTAGCACTCTCCTAATTGAAATAATTAGAACAGATTGTAGAACAGATTTACGACGAACGTGGATTTTTACGAAGCTAATAAAGTTTTATAGTTCTAGAACGTATGCATGTCAATGTAAAGTCAATACAAATAAGTGGCGAGACTGCGGTAGCTTAGTTGGAAGATCGTCCGATTTCGAAACCGGGGTGTCCTGGATTCACATTCCACGGCACGGACCTCTGTCTTTTATAAAATACTAGTGACCCGCCCTGGCTTCGCACGGATAATCAGAAAGATATAGTAAGCTATCCTTAAAAGGAAGATATATGCCACTGCGGACTTTTTGTAGATCTATAACAGAGGAATATCCCAACATGAATTATTTAGTTATATCTTAAAAGCAGCGTTTTCGATTAAAGCTCCCAGGTGGCTTGATTTTTCCGACACTTCCAACAATTATCATCATATTTCAACCAATTTACACAAAACCTTGACAAGTTATATACACCTAAACCTTCCTCGTGGATCACTGTATCTGTTGCTGAAACTCGCATGATAATCCGTTCAATAGTTTTTAAATTTATCGCGAAAAGACAAACCTACAGACGCAGTGGACGACTGTGTTGTATAATTTGTGGTGATTTACGTATGTGCCGCAAGCTTCAATCGTTGAGGAAAAACATCGTGTGAAAACTTGCCTGTCTGAATGCTCTTGAAGGTTTGTGAAGACTGCAATCAGATTTTTCATAATATACCTAAGTACTTGAAAATTTCCAAACACTTCGCACTGGCAAACGCACAATATGACGCCAATGTGTCGGTAATGAGTAGGTATAGGCGTTACTTTAGTATCAATGTAAACGTGCGCGTGGACTGTCATTTACAAGATGGTCATCAGATGACTCGTAAACTATCGGTTCCGTTTCCTGGTCCTAGCAAATAATGTACTAGCTCGAACATTAAAGCTAGTCAGACAACATTTAGCCCTGGTCATTTCTAGGCGAACTCTAAGGTACTCCGAAATGCCTGAAGCAATTGTAATAGTTACATTTTTATGTAAAACCTTACCTACATTATTCTAATTGACATTAGGAAATGTGTTTTATTAATTTCCATTCTCCAGTTATAATTGTGTCAACACGATTTTAAGCAAAATTTAAATCTGACGCCAAGCACTTAAAATGTGTGATTAAAATTCTGTAACAAAAAAAATGGGGACTTAGGATGGTATCAAAAATACAAATTCAATTGATATGCTTTATTTTAGGCATAAGTAACGAATTCTATTCACCTATAACAGAACTTGAAAACAAAACGGCCAACCAATGTTAATGATTGTTCTATGGGTGACGGTCGATCATTTCTGTAGGTAACATTTTTTATAAATCAAGCAAATTTCTAAAAATTCTTGATTTATGCCCTAAATGCAGTATTTATACAATTTGTTTAATGTAAATGTAACGAGACGAACGAGATACTCTCTTGATGGTAAGTGATAACGCCTGTCCATTACCATTACATCGTTACACGGGACTTTGAGCAGCAAAACAAAGTCCAGGGCGTTGCTGCTTTAGCGCTCATTACTTTGCGACTTTCGATGGTTAATCTCAACTGCCCTGTAATTTCGCTAGCTGCAGTACCCTTCAAACCGGAACATAGTAATGTTAACACATTACTGCTTGGCGGCAGAATATCTGGTACTGCTGTCGTACTTACATAGACGACCTCCTACTAAGGAAAAAGTAAAAATACCACCAAGTAAAAATATATACTCGTTTGTGTGGTTTTTTAAAATATATTTTGAGGCACACCTACAACCTCAATGTACTGTGGGGATGACTGGTAGAAAATGGTTTAGCATTAAATCCTCGTTTCATACATTTAATAGTAAATCTGATAAAAAGAATTAAATAAATTAAAAAATTTATACAGTACTGCACAATGCACAAACTTTACAGTAGAGAAAACTTAAATACTAAAATGTAATTATTTTAATCTTTGCACCCGCTGCATACTGTTTCTGGAACTGTTTCCCCAATCCACTTTAAGTATGGTGGGTTGCCATTCTTGATAGGTAGTGAAATTACTTCACAAACTTCATATGGATGATTTGAGCGCACATAGACCGTTAGTTTGTCTACTTGAGATGTCCGTGTTTTGATCATCAGCAGGACCTGGAAAATGCAATAATATATTTATTAAGGTATGCCAACAGCACATGTTGAACGGCACAAAAGATCTTATAAAATGTTTTGTTTAATTCAACATTTCATATAATCCATTTTCAACATTTTTGATTAATACATATTTAAAATCTATCTCCTCAAACCTACACCTAGATCCAAGTCCTAGACACTATGGGTTCCTGTCCCTGCAAACCCATGGACCCAGAACCCGCAGTTATAAATAAATAAATGATGTAGCTTGTTTAGCAGGTCTAAAAGAATGATAAGAGTTACTAAAGAGACTATGCCAGAAGAGCAGAGCCTCATTCCAGTATTCCAAGGACTATAGATGCCATAATTTCAAATATTTTCCAATTGTAATTTTTTTGTAACGTAAAAGAGAACTAACAAGATGCATTTCTGATGGTAAGAGATAATGGCTGTACATGGCGATAGCAGTGATACACTGAATTTCAAGTGGAATAACAAAGACCAGGGCAATGCAGCTTTAGCACTCATTACTTTGTGAAAATTAGTTTCACTAGCTGTGATATTGTTAAAACCAGAACACAATAATGTTTAAAGTACAGTTTCATCATCATCTCAGGCGTAGGACACCCACTGCTGGACATAGGCCTCCCCCCATTGACTTCCATAAAACCAGGTGGAAACGGCTCACATCCAGCACGTTTCTTACAAAACAAGGAAACACAAAGTATAGTCAAAACAGAAAGTACAGTTTAGTGGTAGAATATTTGGTAGTGTTGTGGTATCTACCTAGAAAACCTTCTGCAAAGCAATCTACAGCACGTGTAAACTGTAAAGCACATGTTATTTTAGTTTTTGGAATACAAGATTGTAAGCTGTTGTTAAACACTACAGAAAAGTATGGAAAGAAACTGTTTCTATTCAGCTTCTTATAATTTATTTCGACTGTCAGCACTATGTGAAGCATTTTAGCATAGCTTGAATATATTGTATTAAAACATACTTCACTATCTTCGTTAATTTCATTTTTCCACTCATATACAGACGTAATTTGAGGGATTATATTGACACAGGCTGCGAGCTTGCCTTTCACAATGCCATGAGCTAGTGTCTTGCCGACTTCTATGCTTGGGACTGTCACATATGCAACAGAGTATTTATCTGAAAACCATAAATAAGATACTGTTACAAGTAGAAATAATTTAATTATAGCATATAATAAGCTCACATATAAGTTAAAAGATACGCTAAAAGATATTTATATAAGTCAAACACCCAAAGCCTTTGGTTCTAAGCCTGTTTAAATCGTACTTCATCTGCTATCATATTACGCAGATGACACCGGCAATCCTGGCCCCCAGCTCGAAATTAGTAGCATATGCTATCAAAATTTAACTCTGCTTTTCTCTTTCGCGGTATCCGTAGACTTAATATTCCTAGATAAATTGCTAAAATATTTAGGTCCCTGTGTGGGCTGAGTACATTTGCCCAGCTCCACTAAAAACAGAATGAAAACGATAGTAGAATGTAGTGTGAAAATAAATATTTGATACAAACTAGCATCCACGCTTCCAGAAGACATATTAGCGTACGTAACAGCCCAACACGGACGTAAAATAGATAAATAAACAGCAAAAACTGATTTTTTCGAAAGAGAAAATATCATTTCACGTTAAAATCGATATGCAGCTCATTCAAACTTAAACTAGTATTCTGTAGTCTCCGCGTGCCCCTTCTAATGACAACATTAATCAGCTGATTGCTGGATTTCTTTTTTGTTTTTGGCATTATACTTTATGCATTTACCAGTGGCTAGAGTTTCGATATTTTCAAGTACCTATTTTATAAAAATCAAGAAAATAAAATAAGTCTCTGTCGAACTCCCACAAAATAAGACATGGTCGAGTCAGGTCATGCCCTTGTGGTGACTTTACTATGATGGAGTTTTGGAAACAACACCATAAGTCACGTTTCACCACATTATTTTAATTATATTACTTTTCCACACTCATGTGCGTAACTTCGGTACTCAAAACCACTACTATTATCTAAATCAAAACTGGACGAAACGCAAGTTTAGGAAAATACAATGCATTAAAATAATTTTCCCGCCAAAAACTCGACAGCTACACATATAATGACACTGACAACTACACATTACTGACACTGTTAGCTGTTTCTTTTTCTCTTTATACTTGGCATCGCACTCTGTGTATTCTAAAGAAGCTGAAAAATTAAGACTACTCACAAAATATAGAAACATTGAAACTGGCAGAATGCAAAGAGTGCGATGCCAAGAAGAAAGAGAAAAAAAATCTGACAGTGTCAGTAACATTACGTAAATATCAATGTCACTTTTTTTTCTTTGTTTTTGACGTCGCACTATATGTATTTCCTAATCTAAAGTGTTCCTAATATTAGACATTTTAAAATGTCTAATGGAAAACTAAGTTATAAGTCTAAAAGTAGGTAAGTCTTGTTTGAGTCTAGTCATGCTTTAATAACGTAGTGGTGACTACTTATACAAACTTCGATGAATTTTTAGAAATAAGAAGAAAAGTTTTGTTTCACCACATTGTATTTCACTTTTCCAAAGTTACATAATTATGTAATTCGCACCTTACCACATTCCGCCAAAAACTCTTCTTTATTTTTAGTAATAAACTCTGACCATTATCAATATCTAATCAAGTGCCTTCATGGCCTTGATGAATAACATTATATTAAATAGTATTTTTTTTTTCCTTCAAAAATTATTTTGGTTAAGATACGTTAATGCTGTAACAAAATTAACTTTGATGTGAATCAGACAGCGACGGTTCGCCATGGTTAGCGGAAACCAATTTTGCAAGTTTATTAAATTCAACACTTACCTACTTAAATTAGCTAGCTACCTATTATTTTATAAAACACTTCATACGTTAACTTTGTTCGTTTACTTTACATACCAACCTATTTTGCTGGTATGTAATAGTTATTAAGCATGTAAGTCTCAGATAAATTAACCAGCTACTCGAAGATGTGGGTACCTATTATCTGGCCGTCACGACATCCTGTAATTTTTACTCAGCAGGTACTTACACCAAAAAATTAAACGACCTTATTGTGGTCGTCATAAATTGGTCCCAGACGGCAGGTAGGTATCTACTGTCTGCCACCTAAGTAGTAAGTTGTA
Organism: Biston stratarius; assembly: GCA_950106695.1. Taxonomy (NCBI): domain Eukaryota; kingdom Metazoa; phylum Arthropoda; class Insecta; order Lepidoptera; family Geometridae; genus Biston; species Biston stratarius. The sequence continues at coordinate 4,149,170 of OX467107.1, forward strand.
TTGACAGTCGTGTATGCCTCTATTAAATTAATTATGGTCACGTAGCTAGATTGTACAAAATAGAAAGTCGCACGCGTATCCGGTAAGGAAGTCTGGTAGACTAAGAACTTTTGTTGTATTCTGTGGCCTGTATGAATCAATTCTGTTCTTCATTCCAATATTTATATAGTGAAGTTACTTCCCTCATTTATTCTCGACCCAAGAGAAAAGAAGGTTCTCGTTACGCGGATGAGACCAACATTACCTACATTTGTGGACAGATTAACGTACATAATTATGCTTAAGGTGCAAATCTCATATATTTCACTTATTTTCTATATGATACTATTATTTTTATTCTATTTTATACAGGTATTTCCATTCCTAATTTTACTTCAATCCGTTGAACCCTTAATACGAGAAGTAACAAACATACATAATTTATTCAAGTTTCGCATTAGGTAGGTTTATTATTATTCTAAATAGGTATATTTATTACTCTAAAGTGTGATTGCATTACCTACTAGTTCCATTATTCATAATTTTTAAATTTTTAAGTAGTAGGCATCTTAGAAACCTAAATTTTATGGCCATCCTTGTTATGCATCTTACCGCAACGCGTTACATGGTATTCTTACCGTGTCAGCCGTTTTATTCGTAAAAAGAAACAAACAGACAGAGTTACTGACGAATTTATAATATAAGCATAAGTAAGTAGGGAATTAATGATATTTAAATCGGTTTTAATTTCTTACATCATTTAATAGCCGCTTAATAGCTAAAAAAAATCGCAAACATAATAGATTCACAAAACCATGTCATACTTAGTATCTAATTTACATTCGTTATCTTTAGCCTTATTGTAATTTCAAATTCATTCGATAAAATACAAATAATAAAGGCTCAATACACGGAAATACAAATCTTAAGACCAGTCTTTACGTCAGTTTGGCTTGACTGTACGCAATTATGATCAAATCAAATTCCCTTAGCATACTTACAATAATAAATCTGACACATTTATGCTGATCTTTTCACAAATATTGTTTAGATATTTGTGAAAACGAGACTAGAATAAAAAATAATTAACTTCATTTATTCACAAATTCTTATCACACTAACAGCTATGCCAAGCCGTAAAGCCAACAAAAAAAGAAAATCGAAAAAAATTATGTACAATGAACGTAATTAAAAATATTAGCTATAATATTACGACACACATAGTGGTGTATCGGTGACAAACATTGTAACACTTAATTATTATAAAAGTTTAATTCTAATACTTAAAACGATAGATACAAAACTTAACGTAGTGTTTAAATTACAATTCTGTTTAGCTTATTGGCAATCTTTACTCATAAATATCAAGAAGAAGTTTTATAGCACACTGTGCTCTTGGCTAAGCTAGGATTAAGCAAAAGTTAATTCCAGTTTAGATCATTAATAAAATTAGAACTTAAAAAAAATAGTAGGAAAAAAAACATTCCTATGAAATGTATAAATCTTGATTATACGGTTTATCTATAGAGATACGTTCTATCTACATGATGTCTATATAAAGCTCACAGACATTATAAGTACTTATCAGTAAGCAGGTTCAGTACGGTATTACGTACATTACTTAACTGATCTGAGCTAGACTAACGCACGATCCTTTTTGTTAAGATATTAGTTTTGTACTTCTGAGCCTCAATTATTTGACTGTCCGATAATTTAAAGCAATCAAGCTTACTTAATGCTTATTTAATGAATTAAAGATTTAACATTTGTGAGAAGTTTTCCATTATTATTATAATAATTATTGTAACGTACATTCGTACACGTATAATTATTAGGTATTTGATTATAACACGCACTCTTGGAATATTCAGCCTAAGATTCAAGATTCAAGATGTTTATTGCTTCCATAGGTACAATACAAGATGTTATACATACAAAGTAGTATATGGTACGCGGTCAAATATGGACCTGTAGGATCGATAGGCCTGTCGGGCTTTGTTGTGACCGACAGGCCTATCGACGATGTTTGTCCATTCTATTTTCGTCAATGTTTTTCTCATCACGAGTACGTCATTAGTTTCGAGAGCACTAGAAATAGGGCCAATTATTATATATTATTATAGATAGTGACATAGTGACATGCCTAACTTTGAATAAGAACCTACATTTTCAGACTTTTCCAAATTTAATCCTTTACCAAAAGTTTAAGCACATCGTTAGAATTTGAACACATACCAAGCGGTGGCGTCAAGCAACCACTATTTATTTTATGGACGCGTGCACATAGCGACACAAATAGCTAATTTCGGTTGATCGTTTTACTAAACCCATCGTATTCGGGCAGAGCTTGGCAATATTCACACGTCCCGCGTGGTTTCGTTAGACGGAACTGAAGATAAACTGATCGTGTGTGGCAGCATTAATTTCAAGAATTATCGTCGAAATGGATTCACGGCTGTAACACTGCAGGAACAGCATCCTGGTAGCCTGAGTTGCTTTTGCTTATGTTGCCCATTATCAATGGCCTCCACCATTCTGTAGACATACTTCTGCTTGCAAGTGCCTTTGTACCCACTTTGGAATTTGACAACTTCGCTGCAGTTTGAACCTTCATCTCTGGAATGAACAGAATTCAATTACATAACGATGATAGTGATGATGGTTAAGGCCAGCCCCACATTAACGCGGCTTGCAGCAGCAACTATGGCAACCACCGCTATCGTAAGCCGTGTGTTTGAGGGATATCTTGGGTGATACCGCATCTGCGATCACAAGCCGTGGCAGCGTGGGCAAACTATTTTTAGCAAGCGTTTGTGAGTGTATAAGTGTTTTTGTTACTTCTTCACGCTCATACGGTTTGACCAATTTTCATGAAATTGGGTATGGAGGTAGTTAACGCCTTTTTTTTCTTTTTTCTCTCCAGGGAAAATAATTAATGTATACCACCGGCCCTAGGGCGGGGACGGTGGTTATGTGGGACTCTCCGTCCTAATGACGGCCTACCCACTAAAAACCCTGGAGTGTTCCACCTCGGCGCTTTGTGTCGAGGCTGCGGGCACGCTTTCTGCATTCTTCCGCGGCCTCGACAGCACTTGTCCTTGCGGACCCATCTCAGGGAGCCCAAGCTCACCCCGCAATGATAACGATGTGTCGGAACACCAGACACATCGTTATCCACCTCCGAGATCTTACCAGCAATGCAGATAGATTAGGCCTTTCCAAGGTAGCTATCTACATTCTAGTTATTGAAATGAGATTAGTTCCCGCTTGCGCTCGATAGAGAGGTGCTGTACCATTTTCAAATATTTTATCGAAAAAGTACTTATATGTATTTTTAGATGTTTTTGTTTTTATAGGATTATCTATTGACTGTAATACTCACTTGCACAGTTCTGCGAGGAATGATTGTACTGGGTTCCCGTCTTGGTTTACAACGAACCACCATTTACCGTCCTTATCTGGTAACGATTTGGGATAGATGAGCTGGAAGCAAGAAATCGAAACATTAGTAAAGTCACAGTCAAATATCATGCCGCATGCTAAAAACCTACTCTGCCAAGACATAGGTCAAGCCACAGGTCAACACGATTTCACTGATCTATGATTGAACATCTAGGATAAATAATATTAATTTAAAAAAAAACAATGAGGAGGTATTTGTGAGCGTGAATACATGTTAAAGGGGATCCCCTTAAACTTACACCTGGGTCAAAAGTTCTAAATGGCTCGATACCATTAAATATACGCGGTGAAAGTTTAAACATCAGCAATATTGATACAAGGGATTCAGTACTCATCTGTCGTTCCAAATAAAAAATTTGGTGGTAAATATTTGATCTAATTATCCTGAGCAAACACACACTCAAATCACGCGCACCGAAAATTACATGGTAGTCGCGCGCGGTCCCATATGTGCTAGCTTGGTGCGTAAGGCTACGCGCTGTCCATGCATTCTGGAGTCTTGGGAAAATCTTTAACCAAGGTTTTTTTAGTTTTTTTTTTGTATTTGTTTCGATTTTTTTTCTTTATACGTTTCATATGACCATTAACTAATATGTCTTTGAATATTGCTAATGTTCAAACTGTCAGTCTGTATAGTAAGAAGTTTCGTCTTAATACATTAAGAACACCGAAACAGAACAAATCCATATGTTGGGCACATAAATGTTTGACCTGGATAATAATTTAACCCACGCTTTTCACCTTACAAAGAAGAGTTAAAAATATAAAAACCAAATGAGCTAATGATTTCTGTAGTTAGGTTAGTAGTAGTGTTCCGTAAGGCAGTTCAATATTTTTGTAATAACTATAAAGTTAATGGCAATTAAAAAATCACCTGTTCCATACATTTTGTAAAATCTTTCTAAATAAAATGTAATAAATATCTGATTTTTGGAGAGTATAGATATGCTCCTTCAAAAAATCAGCTAGACTGCATCGTTGCTTAACATCGAGCATATCGGGTGAAACGCATGAATGAACAAAAACTCAGGGCATCCTACGCTGTTTGTCAATTCGCGGTTTGCACTCTAGAACACGTCTACCCCAGCGGTTATCGGTTCTGCGACAGATGTGTCCAGCCCATTGCCCCTTCAGCTTACTAATACGCTGAGCTATGTCTGTGACTTTAGTTCCCTGATGAATTACTTAGTTCCAGATGCGATCCATAAGATCCTAAGGGATCGCACCTAATTTTTCTAAGGCTTAGGGAAATTAGAGAAATGCCAAGCACAACTCTTTCTATAGCTCGTTTAATTCATTGTTTTGTTCATTGAACATCATCTAGTGCTAAGTTGACAAAGACTACGGAACCCAGTGTCTGTGGAGCGACAATATTAAATAATAATAAAGAAACTCTATCTTGTGCGAACGTGCTTTCGTCAACTTATCGAGGAAAATTACATAACTCGACCAAAAATTAATTATATTACGACTACATCCGGTACATTATAAATGTAACAATTTTTAACTTGGTAGGATTGTAAGTTTTTGGCCTAAACGATAGTGCAAAGTATGTTCATGATAGACAAATATAGTCTTCGAACTTCTATTACATACCGTTTCATTAATAGAACAGAGAGGGACTTCTTGTTCACTGGAACCCCCGCCCAGCCTCTGAGCTATCTGCACGCTGTCATCTTTAGCGTCTTTTGGGAACTTATTCACCTCATCTCCAAGCTGTGAAAAACAACAACCATAAATCTATATAACAGTTAAATAAATATATAGAATAAACCTTTTGTAGCGATATTAGATCAGCGGTTAGCGCGGTAGGTGGACATGCCAAAGGGCGTGAGTTCAAACCTCTACAATAAACTTGAACTGCCGATGAAGGAAAACATCTTCACGGAACCATAGCATGGTGGTACGGTACATTATAGTGCTCAGTTGGGTAGCTACCACCCTTAAGTTGAAAATCTATCGTCAAGCACCTAACGATGTGTTCCGGCAGTCTCACTTGAGAGCCAGTTTCATGCCAAGCAACATTAATTTAAATTTAACATCAGGTGAGCTGTGGTCAATGTGGTCAAAAACCTAGCCTGCCAACTTTTAAAAAATCTTTTTGAACCAGAGTAATTGAGGCTTAATGTAGGTAGTTTCGGATCTCCCGAAGTAGTATCCGCTGTCGAAGCCGCGGAAGAACAAAGTCGTGCCCGCAGCCTCAACACAAAGCGCAGAAATGGAACACTTTAGAATTTCTAGTAGCTAAGCCGTCACTAATGGGATAGAGAGTCCCACATAACCATCCTGCCTGTCCCAGGGCCAGCGGTATCTATCAAGGATTTTCCCTGGACAAAAAAGGATGTCTTGCATAAGTGTAGTAACACTATATGGTAATAATTTACCAGTCAATGTGAACAACTTTTACTATGAGCCGATCCTGATCGCCAAGGACACTTTTCTTCGGATAGTGATCGGACTGAGTAATATCGAAAAGTAACTGAGGAACACTGATTTACACCTTTCAGAATTACAACACTTCTTTAAAACAAGTTGTATAAGTATGTATTTAAATATTAATAAAAGTACATGGATAAATAATGTATGTATATATTTATCAATTTATCCATTCCAAAATGTGTTCAGTACAGATAAGACAAATATTTTACTCGCATAATACTTATCTGAGATTCATTATTTATTGTAGATATTTAGAATAATGAGCCTAGGGCTCAGTCGTGGCAAACAGTGAACGCGATGCGCGAGCGTAGTGAGTATAAGAATTCAGTGCTTGCGAAATAAATTAAGATTTAAGATGAACAGTAAGGATACCTGGTGCTTGACGACATACTAACTTGAAGGTGCTACATAGCCATCCGAGTACTAGAAAGTACCCTACCACCATGCTATGGTTACCTCATGATGTTTTCTTTCACCGAAGGCTCAAGTTCATTGTTGGCGGTCGGAACGCGCTGACCACTGAGCTATAATCACTACAAAGTTACGTAATATTTACAAATTAGTTATTTTGATGTGTGCTTACCTCAGCAATTAAATTTGAAACATACTCCTCTGGATAATTTAACACCTCGTCGCTTCCGCAGTAACCCCTCTTTTTGCACTCTTCTGTGAGTTTAGGACCTTCCTCTTTCTTGATTGACTGACCGTTTGAAGTTGGTCCGGGAAACACGACTCTGTCATTTATTTGAGATCCATATTTTTCTAATGTTTCTGAAATTTGAAAAAGAATTATAATGCTTCTTTGTTATATTGCTAAATTAGGTTTTTACATTGCACAGATGGGCTCATCCATGAGCTTACATTGCCATTGAAGTTGGCGATCACGAATAAGTTATGCGACTGCAGACCTATTGCACGGGCACATGATATGCGTATGGGAAGCTTTTTCGGGATCACCTAACTTAAATACCTATAAGAACTAATGAAATCTCCGCTAACCTATCCTCGAAAGGTGATTGAGGAATATTCCACCATATTGGCACATAAGCGATTTGATTTTGTCTCTAGCCCTATATGTAGGTTTCTTTGGAATGTTCACATTCAGCGGTAAGTATGAGTGTATGATTTTTTTAAATAGGTACGTGCATAAATTTCCTTAGCCATCTCATACCTCATCGGTAACAACTTAAGCTAGAATCCACAAAATACGACTTACACGTATATCTTCTAAAACTTTACACTGCTGCCGTGGTTATAATACAAAAGTTTTTTACTACATTATAGAGTATCAAAGGCATTGTACTGTATAAGGTGCTAAATTACGTGAAAAATATGACTGACTTTTTTAATGTAATAAGATGAAGAAATCGTTCCCATGATGGTAAGAGACGCTAGTTCAGGACCATCACAGTTATACCCAGAACTTTGAGTAACAAAACAAAGACCACTGCATCGCTGCTTTAGCGTTCACTTTGATATACCTATTTGATGGTTAGTCTCAATAGCACTGTAATTTTGCTAGCATATATTGCTATATTTCATACTGAAACACATCAGCGTTTACACACTACTGCTTGGCGACACAATATCTAATATTTTTGAACGATAATATGTGATAGATGCATTCGAACATTGATTCGAACGATCTAAAAATTAAGCCCCAGTTATGAAAATTATTAAGCTTCAACAGTTGACCAGCTAATCAAAATATTAAATAACAATGGTCCAGTATTCAGTGAAAACAATTAAATTGATTTGTAAATACATTGATGATATGGTTAATTTTGCTTGCATTTCATAAGCTGGTCATTGAAAAATGGACACAAATGTAATGAGAATTAAACTAAAATAAATGCCAAAATAATTCAGTTCTATGTTTATGAGCGGCGATTACAACAAATATGGTACTGATACATAACTGTAAAAAACTATACCTAAGAACAAAAATAAATAGATGGAAGAAAATAAAAATGTTAAGCATGCAAAAGGGTTCTCATGATTGGTTAATTTGAAATAATTACCTACAGGATCACCTATGTTAGGGATAGATAGTTGCCCAAGACCATTGCAGTGGTACCTAGGATTTTGAGCAACAAAAACAAAGCCAAAAGTATTTAGTGATTATTCGTACAGGTTTAGGTAGAGACAAAAAGCTTGTTCACGCAGACTACAGACTTACTCCCCCTTTTACTCTAGAAAATAGGGATTAGAACGTCGTGTGTCCCTCCACCAATCAGAACTTACAGAAGCAGCTTCAATATCCACCGAAGAAGGAAATATCACTTAATTACAATGAATGACAATGCACCTACCTATGGTGGCTCGCAATTCCATTAAAAGTATTTTATACAAATTAATTCTTAGCCCACCTCTTTCTATTCTTGTGTTTTCTTGGTTTGTTTCTAAATTAAACTTTCTAACGTCTGGAATTCTTCTGTAGAGGTTTTCTGGGTTTTGTTGGTTATACTGTAAGTTTCTGCTATATATTACTTCGCGTGAGTTCAGCGGATATATGTTCCGAGTTTGTTCTTGATAATAGCCTCTTTGGGACAGCACTGAAGACATCATCTGAAATAACATGTTTTTTTAAATGTAAAAATAAATAAGTTCTTATGATGGTAAGAGACAACGCTTGTTCATAACTATTCCAGCATTCTGTCTGTACTGTTTAACAGTGATGTGGTGTAGGATGGAGCATGAAGAAACCTTCCTAGTATCTAAGTATAGATTTGAAAACAGTAAAAACACCTTAACCATTTGCATAAAAGTGTACACTACAACTCCCACCTTTTCTTATTCAGGTTTCTATCTATCTAATAAACTCAAAATTCTACACATAACATTCATATTGAGTGACAAAAGTCTAGAAGATCCATATATTCAGTGGCAAAAGCTTGGATTATACTAAGCTCAAACTGGGTCAATGTGTGGTTGTACTCATAATTATGAACAACTTTTACTATGGACACAACTCTGAAATCACGTAAAATAAGCGAGCTGCTCTATACATTTGGTCAAGGTTCAACAATATTTTTCTATAGAACAGTTGTTTTTTTTCGCGATTCTATTATATTGTAAAGTTTTTCATAATGACGAGTACAATGTCCCCCTTTTGACTTAGTATACTTAAGCTAATAACCCTGCACACAAATGCCAGCATGCTAAAATAGCTGATTATAAAATGTAGCTGTTTCTGATAAACAAAAAAATGTGAACGACCCCTTTGACAATTAAAATAATTTTAATGTGCTAATTAAAATGCGCTTGAGTACTCGCAGATAGTGAAATCACAACTATATAATATATAGCTTTGTATATAAACTCATTAAAGTTATTTACAGAATAATAGATATTTATATTAGGTAGGTATTTATTAAATTAATTAGAGCTGATTAGAATTGAGCTAATGAGAACTTTACGGAAAAAACTGATGGGAAAAAATTGAAAGTACGTTCTTTAATGGCTCTATACCCTAATGGGGTTCAATCCAATATTTTTTTTATTTGATTGAGCCCAAGAAAGACTGCGGCGCAACGTGGCCTGCGCCGTTCTAATGGAGCATGATTCTGCAAGATGAAAATACTATCAGCATTCCCTAGACATTTTCGAGAGCAGAGTGCTGGGGGTTAGAAAGTTGTAATATAATATTATATTATATCAGTGCGTTCCTATGGAGATCCCGGTGCCCTCCGCCAGAGACAGGCATACAGGATTTTAGTAGGTACAATCTTACATAATCTGGCTGTATACAACCCGGTATCTTTAGAATATCGGCAAAGCCTCCCCTCGTTACAAAAAAAAGTTAGATACTTATTGACTAAGTAGGTGCCTAGGTAGTATGTATCCATACCGATAGATAAGTATTTAATTGTTAGTTTAATTAGATATATTAATGAGCAAAACGAGTTCTAATTGTTATTTTTATCAAATAAACAAATTATGGCTTGGTTTTTTACATACCTATCACTAACTGATTGAAACTATTAGTCACAGCTTTCGGCTTCGCAGATATAGGTCACGGAACCAAGGTATAACCTTCGGATTCAACACCTAAATTCAATTTTCGAAATTCATTTATTTTATGTAATGTAAACGTGGCGTAGAACGCACTGAGACTCAATAATATAAGACAAGTGAACAGTGACTTGAAGCTATAAACCGAAGATCAGACAAGGTACACTTACACTTACACTTTGGAGAATGCACTTCAGATCTACATGACCTAATTCCAGCTTGCCCATTCTACTATCGGAATGCCAGGAGCTCTAAGAAGCGACACCACTTCATGGTCGATATTCCAAAAACTTGAACAAAACGGTTCGAATCTGACTTCACTGTACGATTCGCTCAGCTAGACAATAGAATTTGCTACCCGAATCGGTGTTCCCCGATGGTTACAATCTGGGAGCCTTCAAGTCGCGAGTGAATCGGTCGGTTTCTTCTAGGCGAGCGTGCTCCACCGTAGACCGCATGTTGGCGGTCAAACGCAAGCCTAATAGTAATTAAAAAAGATGTTGCAGTTTATTAGAAGAGACCTATGTTCTACAGTTTAGTTCGCAGTGGGCTGATGATGTAAAGAACGTCCGCATAATAACTTATATTTCCACTATAGGTAAGTAGCACTAGATATAATTATGTTGATAAATAAATAAATATCATAGCACACGTTACACACAGCGCCCTCTGACCCTAAACTAAGCAGAGCTTGTGTGATGAAAGTCAAATAACTGATAGGATACATAAACACTTTTTTTTTTAAATACATACTTATAATACATACAGAACACCCAGACACAGAACAAACATTTGTTTATACGATAAAATGTTTGTTCTTGGCGGGAATCGAACCCGCGCCCTATAGCTCAGGCAGACATACTACCAATGAGCCAACAGGGCTGATGCTGTTTTACTATTAGTCACTTATTATAAATATATTTATTCACAGTCAAATATAGTTTTACAAATATAATTCAAGTACATTTTGTCGTAGATTCGTTGCATTCCTTACGATATATGTACATTACTATCATAAGGGGTTTGTTGACGCGCATCAATGTGCCATCCGCTAAAAAACATAATGCGAATCAAAAATGTCAAAAATGACTCCACGTAATGACCCCTGCCTAAAAGCGGCCATAATACTCGCGGTGTTGCCACGCTGGATAGCGAAAGATGCTGTATATAGATACAAAATAAGATCCTGCTTGAGGGTTACGCCATTTCTCAAAGAGTAGCACCGCAATTATACGCCAAGAATTATGTAAAGCCGGACAAGTACACAAACAAAATGATTATTATACGCAGAAAATAATAATATATTTATTTTTATGACAATAAATAGTATTTATTGATCTATTACGAGAGCAGGCTGTTAGTCGATCCACCACCTGTTTAATCTGTCGTCTGTCAATCATTGTAAGTATAATTGAAAAAGACAAGTTGATACCAGCGCAAAAAATCACGGGGAGACGTTCAAATTCATTTAACAAAAAGTTACAAATATTATAATGCCTTAAAACCTCGTTTGACCAGATAATACGATGCCTACAGTCTTATAGCAAATATTTGTATTTCGTTCGTTAGTATAATTACTTTTACATAAAAAAGATAGCATAATAGAATCTCATATAAAATAACAATAATCGTAATTTCAATTATATTTATTTAGATAAAAGTCGTAATTGGCCTTAAGTTGAGATTTATTATAGAAGATATTGTTTTCATGTTAAAGAGCAATGATTTTCGCTAAATAAATAAAATAAAATTTACATTTTATTTGCCTTTATCTTGATCCATATTTATGAAGCTCTTACATTAAACGCGTTTTCTCTACAATAATATGCAGTAATTCAATTATCAAAGCTAATTAGCAACCTGTCTATGCAAATGAAAAGTAAATACAATGTTTTTTTCATATAGATACCTTAATTAAAGCCTTTAAAATATGGCTCTTTTTACGTAGACGGAATTAAATGGTCTTTTGTGACACTGGAAACTAAAGTAATTATTTTTATCCAATTACACATTTATACGAATAAGTAATGTTTTGTTTCAGGTACTGTTCTAAGTATGATTATTTATAGGTAAAAAATTTAATCGTAAAGACATTAAAGCATATAATGGTACACGGATAGGTAATTTTTAATTATTTTTAAGTAACTGCGTCCATAACTTGCGTTTGGGGATTTTGCACATTGTGAAAGTAGGAAGGTCAGGTATCAAACCAGATTGCCAATCGACACACATGATCACGGATACAAAAATCACATATGTATATACCAGTTATGTCGTAATAATAACAAATTGATGATCTGCAATAGAAAATAATTATCTTTTTTATAGTTGGCAGGCTGGATCTTTGACCACAGCGTCCACAGTTCACCTGATGTTAAGTGACGGTGTGGTTGAAGATGGTAAAGACACCTAGCCAGGAATGGAACTGGCTCTCAAGTGAGGCTGCCGGAACACACCGTTAGTACTTCGAGGCAAATTTTCAACTTGAGGGTTGTAGCCAGCCGAGTACTAGAAAGTACCCTACCACCATGCTATAACCATAGCACTAAACGTGAGGACGTTTTCCTTCGCCGGCAGGTCAAGCTCGTTGTTGGGATTCAAACCCATGCCTTTTGGCGTGTGAACCGACCACTGAGCTATGATTTTGGGGATTTCCGATACAGCAAGAACTATCAAAGTTTCACCATGTCCAAATGGGAAAAATTATCTGAGGTGAAAACGTTTTTAAATATTTAAGCTATAATGTGATGTTAACTAAATGCCCCAGGTCAAGTCGATAAGACCGCCATTTCAGACTATTTTTAAGGTACTTACTGATGCATTATTTTTAGTACTTACAAAGACTAACCATTATATGTCTCATTTTCTTTTAATGTAAAAGTAATGAGATGAATAAGACGCTCGCCTGATGGTAAAAGATGTCCGTGACCATTGCAGCGATACACAGAATTTTGAGTAGCAAAACCAATCCCAGGGCATCACTGCACTGGCGCTCATTACTTTGAGACATTCGATGGTTAGTCTCAACAGCCCTGTAATTGCGCTAGCTGCAGTACCCTTCAAAACGGAACAAAGTAACGTTTACACGTTACTACTTGGCGGCTGAATGTCTGGTAGTGTGGTGGTACCTACCTAGACGATCTTCTGCTAAGGAGATCTACCACCAAGTAAAAAATTTGATGATCACCAAAGTTGTGATGCTCTGGATTTTGTTACTCTGAACTTACCATCAGGAGAGCGTCTTTTCATTACATCAATATATAACAATTTTTTTAGGTAATGTCCCTTTGTGGTGTCAAAAAATAATTATTGTATAGTTGTATTGAAAACTACAAGATCGAGTAGAGAATGTAGAAATTCAACGTCGCTTAAGGTGCGTGAAGACGGAACAATGAACGACGATCACGAAAGTGAAATGGAGTTAGGCAGGATATGTTGCCAGGCGGAGTGATGGCAGGTGGTAAACGTTGACGGATTGGTAGCCACGAACTGGGAAACGAAGCGTCAGACGACCAGCTCGTTGGATCGACAACATCGTAAACGTTGCGGGTCGAACCTGGGCAAGGTTAGCACAGAAATGGGATGAATGGCGTACAAGAAAAGAGCCCTATGCTCAGCAAAATTGATGAATGATGATGATGATGTACTGCTAAGTGTGAACGCGATCGCGGACCGAAGTTTCCGTCCAAAAAATGTTTGCAATATGACATTATTGTCAAAAAATCTTAGCGCAAAACTTGTTCTTCTTCTAAACGAAAAGTAAGTAAATTACACTAAATATTTTTTTTCTTCGGTTCTGCCTTTTTATACTCGTCCCACTTCACTCCCTTTTTATTATTTGCTGGTTACGATAAATACTTTAGAATTTGCACTATGATCATACGACGCTTGACGTTTTTACGGAAAACCATTTTATATGCAATGAAATTTACAAGGAAACATTATAAAGTATTGATAAGAAAGCATATAGGTACTGTCATTAAGTATGACGTAAAAGGATAATGTATTCAATATTGTACATACATATAATTGAGGTTTCAGAGTAAAGTACTCATAGAAGTAGGTATGAATACGTAACTGTATGAGGTTTACATAAGTCAGTTCTGCGAACCAACATCACCTATGACGTATATAATCACTTGCAATTCCTTTAATTTTCCTAGCGAAATATTAATAAGGTTAACAACTAAATAAAATCGTATAAATAAATCTAAACTCGTATGTAACAAAGCTATTCCTTATCTACTTAGAATTTAGCGTTATTATGTCGTTGTTAGAGTTTTTTTTTAATGTTTGACAGACTAGGTGCTCGACTATAGCTTACCAGATGTTAAGTGATAACAGCACACCCAGCCTAAAACGGAACTGGCTTTCAAGTGAGGCAGCCGGATCAAACCGTTAGGTGCTTGCAGATTTTCATTTTGAGGGTGGTAGCTAGCCAACTGAGTATTAGAAAGTACCCTATCACATGCTATGGTTTCGTCACGATGTTTTCTTTTACCAGCAGCTCAATCAAATACTCTCCGAACGCTACACGAGATATCATCGCTATTATTAAGTATCAATTACGACATTAACACGATACTGACTAATAATTGCTACTGTTAAAAGTATATTATAGTTTTACACATTGCGAGTTATACTCGTATATTAGCTATACTATATATATAGTTATATATATAGTACAGTTATACGCTCGGGAAATACCCCATGACACAATGGTCTGTGTACCTGAGAGCAATAACTAGGTAGTTTAAATAGTTACGTATTGTACTCGCATGTAGGTACACTTCGGATAGATTTGTCTACTCTACATGAGTCATTGGACAACTCGTCAAGTAATAAAGCCCGTCTAAATTATTATGATTCACTATATTACGTGATTTGTAAGCAATTAAAATTGTCGAAATTGCAAATATTAAATATATATACATATATACTACAGACCCACCCCGGCCTTGCTCGCGTGCACTTTATGTAGGTGACTTAAATATCCGACTTTTCCCGGGAGGCTTTCGAATATATCGTTTAAACCTTCTTCTGACAATTACGATCAGTCGAGCAGTTCTCAAGATGCTACGTCATAAAAGTTGATTTGTATATGTATGTATATGTAGCCAATATAGATAGATGGATAGTCTTTATTGTGCTAAAGAGCATAATATATATTATGTATAATTTTTATTTTACTTACGAGGATTTCTCACGTTTAATTAAACTGTTAACTCCGACTATAGTCCAGCAACAACCAAAAAAGTGTCAAAACCACGTCAGTTGCCATAGTATGTATAATAGTCTCTTTTTTGTTAGTAATTTTTTATTTATTTTATATTTAAAAACCTTTTCTTTTTTTTTCAGTTTTACCTGAATATTTAACTTTTATTGCTATTTAAATTTAAGCAGTTTTATTAAGATTTTGTTTTCTATTCACACTGGAAACTTAGTACGTTTGATTATGGCCATTTATATAAAGCAAAAAAAAAACATTTTGAAGGCTTAGATCAATACTACATGATTGAAGGTCGCAGGTGAATATTATTTTGCTAAGTTTTATTTAAACAGCGTTTTTCTACATGCTAAACTAGTGATAATTAGTTGAACAATGAACTCTAGTCGTCTCGGAAAAGCCACAGAATCTCCCTGTTTTTTTTTCGCTATGTAAACTGCCGTACTTCAGTAAAAACCATAATGAGTTTCGATGATTTTAGAATCGTAGGTACAGTTAAATATTATCTGTTTGTATGTAACCCTATGTGTAAAATCTTTGGTAGGTAACCATAATTGCGGTTCGATGGTTTCCTTGGAAAATTAATTAAATAATTATTATAACAATATAATAACTAAAACACTGTTGCCAATATATAAATATATCTATTTAATACCTTTGGTCGAGCAATACTTGTATATATTATCTATATACATATAAATATAATGTGAATCACGGTAGCGGCTCCAACGATTTTCATGAAATTTAGTATGCAGGGGGCATCGGGGGCGATAAATATAGGTTTCATTTTTAGAAAACGTCGTTTTGTCCGTGTTTTCAGCCGAGCAAGGCCGATTTGATCTATTTTTGTTTTACTTATGCGGGATTACTTACGTTTAATCTTATGAGAAACTTCGACTATAGTTTCGGCCAAATCCGGTGGCCTTCATCATGGAGACAAAGCTGAGTACAACGCGTGCACGGCCTCGTACGAAGTTTCCGATAAAATTAAACGTGAGTAATCATAAGTAAAACATAAGTAAAACAAAAATGTGTCAAAACCACCACCCTACCAGTTTCCATAGTATCAATTGATCTATTAAGTATTTTTTTTAAATATTCAATGCAGGTTTGCGTTTGCCCACACTGCCTAATGTTAAGCAGGTTGTGGTCTAAGATAGAACACGATCACTTGGAAGAAACCTGTTTACTCTGGGTTTGAAGACACCCAAACGTATAAATAAATACTCATCAATAACTCTTTTATCGATCTATACTCCTATTTTTTTCCGAATGAAACATACATATATTGGTTGTAAGTTCGGGTTATATTGACCCGATTGCATTCAACATTATAAACCTTGAAAAAATCTGCTATTCTATAAAAAAAATATTGTTAACCTTTGGTTAAACATATTACTAGTAAGTAAATATGATTTTATTATATTGACAGTATTTTTATATTGACAATATTCAATATTTGTTTTTTAATCATTGACATGTAATCAGTGTTTCAAAACTCTTTTAATGTTATTACAAAAATGACTTGTAACATAGATATTATCAATAAAATATTTGTATTATTTTTCGCGATTTTAGGTTTATCCTCATAGTAAAAGTTGTTTCAAGCTTATACCATTGTATAGTTTAATATTACATCCACAAATAAATTCAAAGACGCATTCACGTCAAAAACAATTGAATTTTATATTAAAAGTTCATTTTAAGAAAAGAAAATTCGATAACAATGTAATGTTTAAATGCTATAAAATCATAAAACGTTTTCTTTCTGTGCAGCATAAATTCGTGCATAATTAGTATCATTCACGCATCTACATACCAACAGCGCCAATGAAAGTGACCGGCACTTTTGCTTTCGATGTACGAGTATTATAAACAGTATGATAATACATTTAAATGGGTATACTTTTACCAACTTGTTTCATCAGTTACAAGCGCCCGCATCGCTAGTTTTAAAAGAAATTATTTCAAAGTTTACCGTCTTGCTCTAGAACTCTAGAGCAAAAGACAGTCTCAAAGACTGTCACTTATCTTTGTACCTTGTGAGAATATCTTTATTCGGTGTAGACCTGACTGTGCCGCTTTCGATACGGAGCGGTTCGGTATTTGTAGCGATGATTGATGATAGCTCAGTGATTAGCGCGTTTGGATGACACGCTTAAGGGCGTGGGTTCAAACCCCAACAGTGAGTTTAAACCGCCGGTGGACGGTAACTGTGTGTTCCGACAAACTCACTTAAGATGCCAATTCCATCCCAGGATAAGTGTTCTATACTATCTTCGACCACACTGTTATTTAACTTTTAGGTGAATTCAAACACTTAAAATGTCAAAAGTAAAAAAAGACGGAAAAAGATAGACTATTAGTAATAAAAGCGTAACTTAATCTGTTTTTTATCCATAAAAACGCGGGAAAAAGCCATACAAATGTTACATATGTACATCATTATATTTCCGTTGGTTTCCGTGACTGGCGTGAAAGACTGTCCTCGTATTTCTCGTAACTCTGCTGGCTTTACAGCGCTTGGCCCAAAACCGTTTCATAATACTAAGCATCGAAATTCTTTGAAGCCCTCGATTGCGAGAGTGCACTTAGAAATAGATAGTCATACAAACAAAAAATATTCCCTCCTGCTTAGACAGTTGGACGAAGATTTCTACGTATAATATCTAAATATTTTAAGAATATCTTTTGTCAATCTCTAATTAATTATATTACTGTTCTGTCGAATGTTGTGTTATTTTCTGTCGCTTGTTGAACTAATTTTATAGTTTAAAATTATTCCACCTGTACAATTAAATTGGTATTAGTTATGAAGCAAAAAATATCGAACGGTAGCGACTCTATTACCGGTTTTTTATTGCTCTGGCTTGGTAAGATTATGCATAATTTCAAAACATATTATGAGTTATATTGACTAAGGATAATTCCCCTTCGTTATCATATAAGATATGTTTAATATAGATAATTGTTTTTATTTATTATATTATAAATACCTATGTAGGTAGAAGGAAGTCATCGACATTAAATTAAATTGATATCTGTCCATTCACAAGTAACTCTGTTTCACGAACTGTGTGGTGCGGGTTTGATTCCGACTTAGAACAAACATTTACGCGATGAACGTAACAATGTATTTACAAATAGTCTAATAATACGATAGATATCTGGTTCCCATGGTACAAGCTTTGCTTAAATTGATTAAGCATAAGTGTTTCTAGGTAACATTTTAAGCGAACAATCGGTCATATAGCAATTTATGTAAAGATATAAATTAATAAATAAAGTAAATAATAAATACGTATTCGGTCATATACATAATCATCATCAACCTATCATAGTACACTGCTAGACATAGGTCTCTCCCAAGATACACTACTTTGCCGGTTCTTCGGTTTTTCGCTTCCAGCCACTGCCAGCAGTCTTACGTATATCGTCACTCCACATTAGTCTCAGGGCGTCCTATACTACGTTTACCGACTCTGAGATCGCGAGTCATTACTTTAGATCACTAGACTTTAAAACACATCTACCCCAGCGGTTGTCGGTTCTGCGACAAATAAGACCAACCCACTGCCACTACGACTTACTAATACGCTGAGCTATATCGGTGACTTTAGTTCTCTATTATATACTTATACTAATATGTATTATTTATTACCTTTCAGTTTAGTTGGAATGTAACGCTCCGATAGAAAAATATTTCTTTCCTACAACTGATTGTAAGTAAATTCCAACCAACCGCAAATTTCCAAATATCTTTAGACAATTAATAAATTATAATTTTAGCTTTCTTACAAGTTTTTTTTAATAGCAAGAGTTAGCTGTAATAATCTACTGACAGACCAATCACGCAATCTGAAGTTGCTTGCAAGAGATCGCTTTTAGCGATAGCCTTATTCTTATTCAAAGTGGGGGCGATAAGTCCTGCACTGACGTCCTGCTTGGGATGGTTTGTGCATTTCCCCCTACAAGCGTCTAGCCGAGCCAACCCAGCTCCTTCAAGTATCGGAGCGAGGCTCTGGGCCGCTAAGGTCGGCACCTACTACTTTTTTTTCTTTTTCTGTAGGTAATATTTGATGTGGACAATAAAGAGTTAATCAATCAATCTAACAACGAAGCCGAATTAAGAAATTTGGGATGTTAACTATTTAAGGCAAAAAAAATCTAACACGAGAAAGATAAGGGGGTCAAGGAAAGTCAATATTTTATAAGAAAACCTATAAAGTCGCTAACAACTACCTAAATTCTTTAGTTCTGCGTAATTTATTTACAAATTAAATATTTACCAAATGTTTGTTTCTGACGTCATCAGCAAGAATAATAAAACCGCAACTTGGCTCTCAATTGGAATGGTCATTTAGCTAAATCAGTCGTCGACACGCGCTGTGGTCGTTCGAACAAATTGCCCACCTATCTTACAAATATAGTCAGATATATCAACATCGATTTTTTCCAGTTGATTCAGAGACATTAGCTTTACTTAGTCGGAATCGGATCATACAAGTTATGCATATATACCTACAAATAGTTCAAACCATGAAGATGTTTGTTCTATTCTGCAAAAAATATTCGCAAAAGTCGTGTAAGGAAACTTGCTTCCTGATTATGTAAATGTATCATAGTTTTAGCGATAGATCTTTATTAGCTGACAAAAATCAAAGCGATAGATGTATTTTATCGAGATTATTGTTTTTTATGTAAAAGTTATGAGGCAATCGAGACGCTCTGGTAAGTCTGGCTGATGGTAAGAGATAAAGTCTGTCCATGACCATTGCAACAATACACAGAACTTTGAGTAGCAAAATGTAGTCTAAGCAAAATATTTTCTTAAGTTTCTTTCATTGGTAAAACATATTTAATTTTCATAATTTCTTTTATCACTAACGGTAATAGTTTTCCGTACTTACATGGTCGATTATCTTCTATTATACAAACAACCAGCATATTTCAATGCTTCTGTAGTTCAAGGAATAATAGGAACTGTACAATTTTTATTGATTTCTGTTAATTTCGTCTTTTAAGAAGTAGAAGCGTAACGCTGTTCGTGCCTACGAGTATCTAGGAAGGCGATGCTAACAACTTTTTAAAGGTAAGTTGTTTTGTCTGAAGCAATTATCACATAACTACTTTTGTTTGACCTTTTCGATAATGGTATTCCGGTACAATAACAGGTCAGATATTACTGGTTTCGTCACATTTTAATACCAAGTAACGGCCTTATGACTGGCGCTGCCAAAACTAATATTTGTTATGGAAATAATAACCGTGTCTGCAAAAACCACACGTGGCTAAAAACTTAATTTGTGTGAAGGATTTTTTACTGTCATTAATACTGGAGTATTTCCACAGATTGAGAAGTAAAAATAGTCATTATCTATTGCGTTCAACTCATTTTAGATGTTTTCATTGTTCCTATAAGATCAAATAACAACAAGGTCACATAATTCCCAAGTATAACACAAACCAAAAAGTCATCCGTAAACTAACAATTCCACTGACGATACCTCTATTAAAATTAATAAAATCATAAAAGCAGCACCATTAAGATTGGCTGATAGCTGCCACTGACATAAAAGCCGCGTTTACATAAACTATCCACAAACAATAACATTGAATACTTACCGCGGTGATGCAAACGAGAGACTGTAGAATATGACCCATAATTATGCACTTCTTTCGGTTTCAGCAGTTCAGCGAGCACCGCACTGCTTGCAAAGCGGTCACTTAATATACATATTGATGTGTCCACTTCACTATTTACGCGGGCAATTCGATGCGTCGTAGGCATGTGAATGATCGATATCGATACTCCTTGAACACGGCCTCCCGTGGATGAGCACCGGTGGCGACTGACATGAAAAGTCCGCTGCCAGTCTGGCTCTGGCTTCGCAGACTTTGTAATTAGTACCGACCATTTTACTAAGATCTCTTGCTTGGCAATTTTCTTGGTAAAACTCCTCAGAGATGACGTGCGTTTGCGAGGTCAACAAGGATTCAAATATTCTGGTTTTGCTATGCAGTCGGCCTAGGAGTAGATTGTCAAGTTTATTGACGCATGCCCTTTCGTGGCTAAAGTTCAATATCATAATGAATGTCGGTTATGGTGTCGATAAACACGATATCGTAGGGCATCCCTAGTTTCAAAGGAAAATTAACGGGACACAGGAGGATAGAAATATAAAGTAATTAATTTAATACTTATTTTTCCATATACATATGTGAGTAATAATATAAGCAATGACGTTAATGGTTATTATGCAATAGTTAAATACTGTTAAATAATACGTACCAAATCATAGTAAGTACGTACAGGAACTTATTAACAGTTATAATAAAGTTGTATTGTATTGTAATGCCTTATATTTTCCTTTGGAAATGCCTTAATTAATACACCGTTACGTGGAATTACGTGGAATGTTAGTGCAAAGCTAAAATACAACTTGGCACTCTTCAAGACAAGTGTGAATAAGTCTTCAATGAACTTTATGGATATGACGTGCGCCATATAAGAAGTTGTGGTCAAAGTTAGGCCATTCTAATTATTACTACCATTATAAAAGCGAAAGTAACTGTCGTCTTTCTGTCTATATGTGACTTTTTCAGGTCTAAACTGCTTAATGATAATTATAAATAATCATTATAAGAAGTTTTTTGGGTACAGATATCGAGCAACTTTTTTTAAATGCGCTTTGTATGTTAATTCTGATTAAAAAATCTGTAAATAATAGTGATTAGGTGCGCCGGTTGCTATAAACGTCAGGCGAACGCAGATTTAATAAAACTTATTATTTATTCTGTGAGTGTGCTGTGTACTGTATACTATGGCGCGCTATTAAAAACGCGGGAAAAATACTTACTCATTAAAATAGCAACACACAAAAAAAATTAAAACTAAGATAATATGGTCACAGAACAGTCACATAAAAAAATTAAAGCAACGTTTTTAAAATGACCTTACCGAATTGGCCACACTGACGAAACCGTGTATAAAAGCTTGTTAATTTATTGAAAAATGGGACCACACGGGAAGCACCAGCTTTCAAATAAAAAAAGAATCATCAAAATCAGTTCGCACAGTCGAAAGTTCTGAGGTAACAAACATAAAATAAATACAGTCGAATTGAGAACCTCCTCCTTTAAAAAAGAAATTTTATCATTATGAACAAATTTACTAATCAACTTAAAAATGTGAAAAAAGTGTAGTTGTTTCCATTTTGTTGAACACGGTGGTATTTTTACCCGACTACCAAGGAAGGGTTATATTTTTCGCGCGTATTTTGTATGTACAATTGTACATAAATGTATGTAAATTTCCTTATTACCTTGTATCTTCCAAGCGACCAAAATGGCCAAAAAATATATATAAGTTATATGTTTAAATTTAATTAGGAATAATAAATTTATTTAAAAAGTTTTTTTCCTATTTTTATAGCTATTTTAATCGCAGTTGGGTTATAGGTTTTTTAAACTCTTTAGCTTGTTTTATAGAAGAGTTGATGTTATATAAGTCATATTGTTAGTAATGGATAAACGTTATACAGGGCTTGCCTAAAAGAGGTAATTGTACTTATCATTATGAACAACTTTTTCTATATACAACTTTTATTACGAGCACAACTTTGAAATCGCGAAAAAAATCAGCTCATACATTTTGTTTAAGATGATAGATATTTTTCTATGGAGCTGTTGATTTTTTCCACGATTTCAGAGTTATACTCGTAATAAAAGTTGTTTCTAATATTGCGTTTCAGCTTAGTACCTACACCACAAAATTTACAACCCTAAATATATAGTTAATATTATTAACGTTTGATAATGTTAGTATACATTTGAAACTCAAAACCTAAGGAGCTTTAACTATTCACAGCCACCATAATCATAATAATTCTATGTCATATTAATAACTCGCCTTATAAAAAAACAATCCATTTTTTTAGTATTATATTGATATATGGCTTATGGGTAACTCAAGGGTCACCCGACCGCACCATTTATTTTTTAAATTTAAATGTAATGAGACGAACGAGACGCTCACTTGATGATAAGAGATAACGCCTGTCCATGACCATTGCACCGATGCACAGAACTTTGAGAAAGTCCAGGGCATCGCTGCTTTAGCGCTCATTACTTTGAGACTTTCGATGGTTAGTCTCAACAGCCCTGTAATTTCGCTTACCTTTCAAACCGGAACACAGTAATATTAACACACTACTGCTTGACGGCAGAATCTGGTAGTTCGGTGGTACCTACCTAGATCACTCCTGCAAAGAAGGTCTACCGCCAAATAAAACTGATAATTTTGTACTGCTTATAATATATAATAATTGTCCTACCTTTGTTTAAAATACTTGAAAACTTTACAGAATAACACAAAACCGGTTGCAATGAACGCGGAAATAAAGTTTGCGTGCAGTATCTTGGTCCCAATTCATCGAATTTTGCAATATTGTTAAGGTATCCTTATAATTGTTTTTGCTGACAAAGAATTACATATCGACACCTAACGTGGTGAATTGGTCGTCTACATACTGTTTTTGAAGTGAAATCTTGAGCCGCGTTAAGTTATGTTTTGGTAGGGGCAAAACTTATAGGTTCGCACGGCACCAACATGCTAAATGACGCGTTTTACGTTTTTTTTTATTTGACAAGCTAGGTGTTTGACCACAGCTCACCTGATGTGAAGTGGCCGTGTGGTCGAAGATGGTACGCACACTTAGGAATGGAATAGAACTGGTTGTCAAGTGTAGCTGCCAGAACACACCGTTAGATGCTTGGCGGCAGATTTTCAACTTAAGGGTGATAGCTAGCCAGCCGAGCACTAGAAAGTACCCTACCACCACGCAAACTACCCTCAAGTTGAAAATCTGCCGCCAAGCATTTAACCGTGTGTTCCGGCAGCCTCACTTGAGAGCCAGTTCTATTCCAGGCTAGGTGTGCTTTACCATCTTCGACCACACCGTCACTTAACATCGGGTGAGTTGTGGTCAAACACCTTGCCTGTCAGCAATAAAAAAATATATAAAAAAGTGCCTCTCGCGTAGCTTGTCGTGTTTTTATGGTTGATAGACTAGGTGTTTGAGTGCAGCTTATCTGATGTGAAGTGACGATCTGGTCGAAGACGGTAAACAGACTCTGCAGTAAAGCTGACGGAATACAACGACAGGTTCTTGTTGGCGGATTTTCCGCTTGAGAATGGTAGCTAGCCAGCCGAGTACCAAAAAATACTTTATCACATGTAATGGGTTTTTCAACTTTAACCTTAGATAGAATAGAGCTATTTAGATAGAATGTACTTGTTTGTGCCTTTTGGGGTTGAAACTTTAGGGCCGTGGGGGCCGGCCGCTCACGATCTGTATCGGGACCTGGCCAAACGTTTAAAGGAGGCTTCAGGTGACCAGAATGCTGGCATCTACTTTGGTCAAAAGCTTAGCATTGCCATCCAACGTGGCAATGCTGCCAGCATTCTGGCCACATATCCCTCATCTGACGGCCTTTTTATTTAATTTTAAGTTAGTTTAGTTTTCTCTAGATGTTTTAAAATAAAGTCTGAACTTAAGTAAGATAAAAAAAAAAAAAAAAAAAAAAAAAAAAAAAAAACTTTAACCTGGATAACAAAAAGATTTCACGGTAACATCTTAAATTTTAGAGTTATTCCTTATATGTATTTAAAATAAGATATTTATTTTAATTCATTATTATGTTCGTTTTCGGCACCCAGGACTCCGTGACGCACAAAATACTATGAAATAACACATAAATAATACATAACACATATAATTATGTATTGTGAAAGTTTAAAAATTACATGACATTTTTTCCATTTCTAATTTCATTCGAACTTTTCAGCTATTGTCAAGACTGCATATTTCGAATTGGTAACTCTACACGAAGAGAGAAAGTGTTGCAAGTGCTAAGTGGTTTATAATTACCTCTCAACCTGTTTTTCTTGTCCGTTTCACTGTTTTATTATACATACAGGTACATATATCTTGTCCAGACTTACATTGGACCAACAAATTTTTCTCTGAAGGAATAAAAGAAAGAATAGAGAAATTCAGTTGGCTTGCATAATATTAAAGTTTTAGTTTTTTTTAAATAGATTACAGGCTAGGTGTTCGACCACATCTCGCCTGATGTTAAGTAACAGTACATTAATGAGCGCCAAATCAGCGATGCCTTAGACTTTGTTTTGTTACTCAATGTTCTGTGTATCGTTGCAATGGTCATGAACAGGCGTTATTCGAGAGAATCTTACGAACAGGAGAGTGCCTCGTTCATCCTATTACTTTTACATACAAAAGTCCAAGAGGATAAGCACACCTAGCCTGGAATGGAACTGGCTCTCTAGTTTGACAACCAGATCACTTGACACACGATAGGTGCTTGGCGGGTAATTTTCCACTTGAGGGTGGTAGTTAGCCAGCTGAGTAATAAAAACAACCCTACCATCATTACATGCATTAATAGCGCTACCTAATCTTATAAAACATCTAAGTTATAATACGAGTAGTAACTACCAATGTAATACCCCAGGAACTATGTCTAAAATTATGGATGATAAACATTAATGATTACCCGATGTTTTTTATTACTGTATAAATGTTTTTATTAATTCAAACATTTAACAAACACTGTAAAATAACCTATTAGTTTTTTATTATTATTTAACTTACCCGTAATACATAAAAACTCTGAAATCATTTAAAAAAATGATATTCCATAGCAAAAGTTCGTTGACCATTGATAACTAATTGATCAGCTGATATTTTTATGTCTCGCAGTTGTACCCAAATCGTCTCGTGTGTCTCGTTGTTTATTATCAGTAAGATATATGATGTCCGTAACTAAATTTATGAGCTTCATGTTATGCCTGAATAGGCGTACAAATTTTTGATGACAACACAATATTGGCAGTAATTTACGCTACAAAGTAAAAGTTGTTCACAATGATAAGTAAAATGATCCCGTTTTAGCTTCATATCACAATTAATTTAATTGTTCCTTGATGTTATCTGGAACAACCACATAGACGTTAATTTTGACAGTGTCGATGTTGTGTAGCAGTGGCAGATTTTCAACTTATCTTAAGAAGTGATAGTGGATCTTCTGTCACGACTGTTATAAATATTGGAGAACATTTCACTCAGTGCCATCTTGTCCCAAACTAAGTAAAGCTGATGGCAAGGCAACCAGATAGGTGACAGAATACCTGTATACTTATTATATATATTTATAGTGCGTTTTGTTAATACATTGAAAGGTTATGCTACTACTTTGCAGTCCGAGCTCACCTTATGTTAAGTGAAGGTGTGGTCGAAGATAGCACACTAAGCCTAGAACTAGCTCTCAAGTGAGGCTGTCAGAACGCACCATTGCATTTATTTATAAATACCGTTAGTTGCTTGGCGGCAGATTTTCAACTGGAATAGCCCGCTAGCAGAGCACTGAAATTACCCTAGCATCATACAGCATACTATGGTTTCCTTACGATATTTTCCATCAACCCAGGCAACTCAAGCTCATTGTTGAGATTTAAACCCAACATCAACATTGATTTTAACCCGCTCGGCGTGCGGTCCAATGCGCTAATCACTAAGCTATCATCGAAATATTACATTTAGAACACCAAACACAGAACAAATATTTATGTTCATCACACAATGCTGTTCTGAGTAGGAATCGAACCCTCAGCACTTGAAGCAGAACAACTACCAAATGGGCTAAAAGGCCAGTCATTTGGATATTATTTTAAGTTGCGTTATTTTACATTTTTTTAGGTCGTATTCTCGTTATAATAAAAAACTTTTATAAAAAAATGCTTTTATTTTTAATTATTTTAAAAGTACACGACTACGTGTGACTAGGTATATATTATGAATGAAATGTATAGTTATAAATGGCGATAGCAATCTCTACTATTATATAACTAAATTAAAAATATAACAATTGTTTTTTTCTTAAATAAAATAAAATCGAGTACCAAAACATTTTTTCCAGTCTTGAGACGACTCTTGACAACAATATTTTTAGTACAAAAAATTTAAACATAGTTCGTTTGTATAAAGTTGAAGTTGAGCAAAACACTAAGTAGGTTAGTTACATAGTAGTGCCCTTTTTCAAATACCGTTTCTCTTTTTGGCACTTACTTTTAAAAGAATAACATCGCCATAGTATTTCATACTGTCTTAAAATTTTGAGATTTTTCCGTTTTTCTGACGTAACTTGCTGACCTGATTCATTATTAACCTGCCTCAGGCAATATATTTTATTTTAAGTCAAAAAAGGATCAAAGTGACAGCATCATTCTTAACTGTCAACAAGCTAGCGACAAATTGATGAATAAATTCTCAGATCAAAAACTCACAAACTCTGAGAAATACAATGTCACTTGTAGCTTGTAGTCTTATTGGATTTTTCATAGAAAATTTCAAATACCATAGAGCAAAAGTTGTTTGTATACAGAGGTTAATCATAAGAATAATCGTTACCAATAACTCAGTGTGCTTACTTAAATCTGGGGCACGGCAGTGACGCCAAGACGAGCCAATAATTATATTCTATAAACTACTTACATAAATCCCTAGTAAAATCGTCATTTTCAAAAACGAAAGCGATAAAATGTTTCACCAAATTTTTAATGCTATTGCTTACAAATTATATATAGGTAGATACAGTGGGTCGAGCAATAAAGGCGACACGGTCTCAAAATTATAATAGAGCAAAAAAGTCTATCAATTTTTGACATAGGAATTCGTGAATCTTTTTTTTTTCAAGATATCCTGGACAAATACAGCAGAAGCGAAACGTGCGTAATTCAATGACTTTTCGTAGCCGATCAGCTGTATCCCATGTTCTTACTATCACTATGTTCTTACTATCACTATGTTTTTCTGTTGAATTTTGGACTTTTTCAATTCCATAATTATAATTAATTCAAAAGTCTGTAAATAGAGTATTTATATAACTTCTTAAGGCTGTATTTTGTCAAAAGATTTGAGCGAAATTCGGTAAGAATTTTAATATATAACTTAATTCACTTATCAATCAATCATATTGTGACATTTTTATGACCATAAAGCGGTTGCTATTATATATAGTTGATAGTTGGCTTATACGAGTTTATAGTGGCAAGAGCAACATGTAGGAAGATCTACTTTTTCTTTTGCGGTCTCGTTCTCTCCAGTAACTACAAGAAACTCCCATGTGCTGTATTTTTGTTTGCAGAACGTCTTGACATCTGGGACCGACGGCAATGCTGTAAAACAGGGTTTTCCGCCTCCTCTGTAATAAAAAGATAATGAATATTGTAATATGTCATATAAAATACGTCAATGAATCAAACTTATATGGGGTTACGCATATCGGTAAGTAATAAGCAGAAACGAGTTTATAATATTCATCATTATGAACAACTTTTTCAATTGAACCAACTGGTAAAACTCGAAAATGGCTGTTCCACTGACAAATGTTATTCACCCTCAATGAAATGTATAATATTGCTATTGTTTACCATTTCAGAGTTAATTTCAAAAGTGATTCATGTTATTAGGTAGTAACAATGATTTCAATTGGGCTCAAATATTACCTACAATTCTGCTAATATAACCCATTCAAAATTACCGATCACGTAACCTATTTTGTATACGCACGCATTTTTTTAGCCTTCTATTCTAGAAGTTATTCACTTTGATGGGCAGGCCTGTAAGTTTTGCTTGAGCTGCTGCTGAGATGAGCGCAATATCGGCGCCAACATGACGACAATGAAATGTCTTTATAACTTATGGCAGCCTTATTGGGAGACCGAAGCTAGTTTTCTTGTTGCTTCTAAAACTCCGTCGAAGCTTATAGTAGGTAAAGTTACCACTAATTTACTATTGCATATGCAAAGTCGAGTCTGAACGGATAATTTTTGCGAGTTTAACTGTGACTATTTTTTTTAAATTGAAAATATTGACATTGTTAACACTGGAAAATGCACAAAGTGCGGCGCCAAAAGCAAAGATGAAAAAAAAAGCAAGGATGATCTGACAATCTGATCTGAATCTGATCATTGCGCTATATTGGCAATAGCCAGCCCTCGTACAAATTACTGCGAACCTTACTGCAAAAGGCCTATTATATGAGGTCGCGTAGCTGTTTCTTGAGCGCTTGACAAGAATAGCAATTAGAAGCTCACAGTACGGGTACAGCTTATTGTAATTCTTGTGAGGCGCTCACGAAAAATCTACGTGACCCTGAATCTTATTGAGCGTGCATACAATATACCTACAGCACAAAAGCAGTTCATGTAATGAAATGCTTGGAACTTACTTGCAAGATTCCAGTCTGACCATCTGTACGTAATTTTCATCTGGAGCCTGAACGACTGTGCGCCAATCGCCACGTTTATTTCGCACTTTGTACAAAGGTTTGTACTGAAAAGTAAATAGTATTCAATTAAAAACTCCTCCCCCCAACACCAGTACCAGAATCAAACAATTGATAGTCATCAAACGATTGAACAAATTTTCTTGAATCATTTTTTTTGAATGTGATAAAGTAGCAAACATGCGACGGGCCACCTGATGGTAAGTGGTCACCGCCGCGTATGGACACCTACAATATCCGGGGCATTGTCAGTGCGTTGCCTACCTTTAAGGGCCTTATTCACCCTTTGTTTTTTTTTTGCGTTTATGTGACTATAGCTAAGAACATGATCAAACATTGAAAAAAGCTAATTTTAAATCGGTCCACTTGTTTGGGAACTACGATCTTACGATCACACAGATACACATTAAACTTACATACATATAATACCTTTTTTACCACCTTTTTTTGATGTTACCACAGTAAAAGTTGTTCATAATAATAATTGCAATATTCCTCTTTCTGCTTGGTACAGCTTTTATGCCTGAACTTATTATTTACATAAAATTTGAAATGAATGGCTGTTTATTGTGCTTTACAGGTTATGATTAGAGGTTATTAGGTACTTAGGTACCTATTCTATAAATCTATACTCGATATTGATTTATATCATGTTCATAATTACACACAATAAATAACTAAGTAATTATATTAGATATTATCATTAATGATTCACATTGTACAAAGTTGTTTTTCCGGTATATTTCGTGAGTCTGTCGTTAAGCGTGTGATGTTGACAGAATTATTATTACTCCTCACACTAATGTTGATCATGAGAAATGGCACAATGCAAGAACGTACCATGGCCGGAGAAAAAAAAACTAATGTTGATAAAATTATAGCCATAGATAAAATAAAATGAAATTATGGCTATGAAACCCACGCGCGTCAGGACCGAGATTTGAAATCATTGACCGACCTGATTTTGTTTTAAAACAGGTAAATAGAGAGACAAATATATTAACGTGTGGCAGTTTTAATATCAATTAACCCGTTGGCTTTTACTTAAAATAAATCCGAATGGTGTTGTTAAGGAAAACGTTGTTAATTAATATTGCCTTGACAGTTGCGATTTCCTCAAGCTTATTATGCAATGATGTAATGAACAATGTATTTCAACTACTCAACTACCCCTATAGTTCTCTGTCGTAGACACTTTTGTCATATAAAAAATTAATTTGAAGTAAATTTACATATCAATGTACAAATGTGTATTTGAAGTCGAAAGAAAAAAACGTCGTGTCTTCGAATAATAATATTCTAAGCGTCGTATGATCAGAATCAATTGCGAACGACGCATCGTTCTGAATTTGCAACCTTGATAGCTTTCATTTCCGCGAGCGCATTGTACTCAGGTAAAATGATAAAATTTGTCCCATATGTATGACTCCCGACAAAAATTAAATTAAATCCTTGGATAAGCAAGGCTTCCGAAATAAATTATAATTTAGTACGAAAATTCACTATAAAAACACAGTTCTTTAAAAAAGGTGTCTAAGTCCACGTAGGTAAATTGTAGCAAAGTATACTATACTATATTTACCGAGACTTCCGAGTCACAGTCGTCCATATCGTCGGGATCGCCTTGACGGTCGGCCACAGTTTCGATTATAAGAATAGGCTGCTGTAAGGGTTTCTGAAATTGAGATAAATAAATATCGTAGAACATTTCACACACCGGCCTCAACACAATGGTAACCAGATAACTGATAGAATACTTATATTCTTTTTTTTTTAAATACATTCTTATATTTGATACAGAGTCCCCAGACACATAACAAACATTTATTGCCACATAAATCGACCGTAGCAATTAACATTGTCGGATCTACATTTTTGCTTTTTTCATTTCATTACATTAAAGGTCTTAGAATATGTCTAAAAATGCCCCCGAAAATGATCAAATTCGATTAAAAGACTTAATTGTTTTACCATTAGGTTGATTTTAGGAATTTAATAATTTTCGGGGGCATTTTTAGACATATTCTAAGACCTTTAATGCAATGAAATGAAAATAGCAAAAATGTAGATCCGACAATGTTAATTGCTACGGTCGAAATGTTTGTGTTGGTAGGAATCGAACCTACGCCCTACAGCGCAGACATACTACCAAATGAGTAAATGGGCAGTCAAATACTTCATAGGACAGCATTCCAAAAGACTAGATAGATCAAAAACACTCCGGAAATTCGCAACGTAATCCTAACTCCGAATCAACCCAATTTTATAAACTATGCCACTGCAAAGCGCAAACCTCTTCTCATTGTGAGAAGGGCAAGGCTAACCACGCTGGCCACTTGCAGGTTGGCAGACAGAAAAAAAGAATGCAGATATGCAGGTTCGATCACGCTGTTTTCCTTCACCATCTGAAGCTGGCCGCATTGCAAATATAGCTATGGAATTACATATTAAAACTACATCGCCTAACAGAGCCTAGGCACTACTAGGCACCGCAAGTATTTAACAATACTGTCGTCATAGACAACGATATGCATGAATTAGAAATTTAGACAGCGCAATGGTTCATCTCATTAAAAAAAATTGATAATACCGAAATATAAATCAGGTTTTGGCGTGTTTCAAATTATCAATATTCAGAAACAGCTCGAAAAGTATAACCACGAAGTATATTTAAACTATATGAATTGTGCATTGTGATTGAAAGATGATGTGCTCTACGAGTATGTATATCAAATGTAATATTTCAAATGACTGACCGTTCCCCGGAACATCTTATTAAACCGGTCCTGGGGGTAATCGGGTGGTTTAATGGCGCAGAAGGTGTGATTCCGGCATGGTTCAGGGACGCTCTCTTCAGGGTCTCCATATCGAGTTTCAGTAATTTCCTGAATCGGTCCTGGATACTTTATCGGAATATAGGGCTTATCTGCAACGAGAATAAAATTTTGTTTTAATTCCTCAGCATCTTACATTGCTTTGTAAAAAGGTTATTAGAAGGGTACTAGCTAAATGACGCGGCTAATAAGCTTCACCATTGAATAAGTCAAAGCGATGAGAACGAATGCAATATGTCGATAAGTAGGTGTTAATATTTGGAGAGCGTATCATTGTTTTTATCATAAAAAAGAGTCCGGCGCTCCACGCCTACATTACGTTTTATTGGTAATAACAAGTATTTTCACAAGGTGATAAATCTCCTTAGCAGGATGTCGTCTAGTGTCAGACATGTTACCGCCAAGCAGTAGTGAGAAAACAATAGAGTTTTCTGGTCTGAACTTCAGAATATATGTACTTAAAATACTGCAGCTAATGAAATTACAGTTCAGAAACCTTACCATCCGGATAGTGTTCCGTTACTTAAATATAATATGTAGGTATAGGCAGGTAAGTCATACCATCAACGTCAAAGAAACAATACATAAAAAAATACATAAAATAACTAGAGAGGTACCCGTAATTTTGTAAGTACATGGTGACATGACAGTATATTAGATTTGCTATCAACTTACGAGTATCTCCGCAGTAGTTGGATACCTAATCCAATTTTCTATTGGAAAGTGCCAAGATCTCGAGAATAGCCTTTCACTTTTTCACCTGGCTAGTTTCACTTATCCTACACTTATACAGGATGCTTGTTAGTACGGAGATAGGTACTATAGATATAATACCTGTGTGTTTTCTCTAAGCTAAGCATCTGGTTTCTAGCCAGGTCAAATAGCCTAGAGAGTGTTATAATCATTAGGTATCATCACTGCCGACCTGCTGTAGGTACAAGCATTAGAAAATAAGTTATTTCAGAACTGTGCCTATAAATCAAATTATTCACAATGTTGGGCACCATGACCCCTTTAAGGTTTAGTATACCCAACCTTTTAACCCTGTAAACTTCTCATAAATTATTAGGTTAAGTATTGGCGGGAACGCGTAAAACAATATAATTATTATTTTCAAAAAACATAATTCTTTAGTGTGTATGTATTAAAAATGTGGTGTTTTATATTTTCCGTGTTGCTTCCAAAACTCCGTCAAAACTTGTAATGAAGTTTTGTAGTTTTGGCGGGAACGCGAAAGAGTCGTGTTGCACCATTGTATTTTTTTCCAAAACTAGTGTTTTTCCGAGTATTTATGTATAAAAATAGTGGTGTTTGATTCATAAAGTGCCGAATTACAAGCGCGAGTGTGGGAAAGTGATATAATGTGTCGAAACAACTTTTCGTGTTACGTCCAAAACTCCATCAAAGCTTATATAGTAAAGTCGCCACTACTTTATTGAAGCATGACTAGATTTGACTGGCACTGGCTGGACTTGACCAATACTGGACTTTGACTACAAAGAAAAAAGCTGAAAATTGAAGACTGCACACAAAATACAGACACATTGAAATTGCCAGAATGCACAGAGTGCGATACCAAGAAGAAAGAGAAAAAAATATATTTTATGTGATTTTGACAGAGAATCATCATGAATCATGTGACAATCAAGGTCACATAATTCGTGATAAAACACCAAATACTAATATCTAAATACTTGACACTGGCAAAATGCAGATATACTATGCTAAAAAAAAATGGTAATTAGCCCACCTGTAGTGACGCCACCATGCGCCAACTGGAGGCCAAAAACTGTTACCTGTAAAATTATACAAGAAATAAAGTAGGAACAAGTCATTATGTATATAAATATATATGTATATGTAATTATGTACTCGTATAAAAGAAATGTATTCCAGATGAGACGTGACTAGATTAACAATAAATGTAACTTAAGTACCTACCTACATACCTATGGTGCCGTATTACATTACCTAGCTACTTATAATTAAGTTTAGGTCATGTCTTATTAAAAGAGATGATCTCAGTAAATACGTTTAAGCTCCAGATAACAGACAAGTTTAGGTTTTATGTTCGTCTTTATTAGGTTATATGAAATCAAGACTTACCCGGTGCTCGAAATAAGTACCTACCTAGTTTTATCCGCTGTCAAATAGATTAAGACAATGAGTGTCTGAGGTAAGCGAATAAAACAAAGAGCAATTTCAGGCACATGAATAATTTATATACCTATAGTCCTATATACATATGTTGGAAAATTAAAACCTGTCTATTTTCCATAGAGTCATTCCTAGCGCTTGAACAAGATAATAAACGTTGGAGAACTGAAGCCTGCCGACTTCCAACAGAGGAATTCCTAGCGCTTTAACAAGATAATAAACGTTGGACAACCTGCCGACTTCCCATAGAGACAATCCTAGTGCTTAAAAAAAAAAAAAAAAAAATTTATACATGTTGTATAAATTAAACCTGCCTACTTCCCAAAGAGGCATTCCTAGCGCATGAACAAGATAATACACGGTAAATGGTTGTAATATGTACTTTTAATTAACATTTAATGTTATGTAGGTACATTTAAATGGCATGTATGGTTGTATGGCATAACCCGTGTAATACGTGTAATGAGTATATTCCAAATACCCGTGCGTCCTGCACAGGTATTTGGACTGAGTCCAAGAGCCGTCTTTTGTAAAAAGAAAAAATATTAAAGTAAAAAAATCTCTTATTTTTAGAATGTATTGAATTTTAACTTAACCCTTAGTAGCCTGATTTACGAAAGTGATTATTTTTTATATTATTGTGTTTGCTTGAAGGTCTAGATGAAGGGAAAAATAGCTAAAAAAATCACAATATTTATTTTACATATTTATTTAGAAAAAAAAAAACAGGTATCAATTTTGATACTTCAGGCATTAAGGCCATGAAGAAATCAAATATACCTATGCATGAAATAATGCGAAACATTGATTGTTTTTATTATCGCATAACGACACTTTACACTTTTTACAGAACATATAATTACTTTTTACTCGCAAAAAGTAATTATATCATAGCGAAAATAATATATTCACTTACCTCAAAAGTATTTATATTCTTCAGAAAAAGAAAATATATCAAATTTGTATTCAACAAAACTTTTAGTAAAATGTATTTACTTGTTCACTTTGCCGCGCAAGTAATATGTCATAGATAAAATAAAACAATAATGACATTTGTTTTTTTTTTAGTTTCGTTGGAAAGAATATTATACAACAGTAAAATACGAACAGCCAACATATAAAAAAACTAATAGTAATGTGAACATTCGGTTTAAAAGATTGGTATCAAAATTGAAACTCTAGGTTATTAAGGGTTAAGGGTACCTATATACAAAAGTTATGTACTCTGATATAGGTAATCTGCCAGAGGTTGTTAAAAAAAACTATTACGCTGCCAAAGTCATTGCAACAATCAAGCGCCAAAATAGCGATACCGTTGGCTATGACGTGTTGCTAGTTCTGGGTGCCACTGCAATGATCGTGCACATACGTTATTTCATACCATAATGAGATCGTTTGTCTCATTACTTTCACATACAAAAAAACTGCCTTAATAATGTATTAACTACCTTACGCCCGTGACTTCGTCCGCGTTAACTTTACAATTAGGTTCAGAGAGAAGTGAAACATGTGTAAGTAACAAATAAGCAATAGTCATTGAACTTGCGCTATTATACTATTAGATAAAAAAAAAAAAGATTACCTATATTATGTTAAGTTCAAGTTCAAATACAAGTGTTTTATTCGCTAAAGATGTGGTTACATTTTAGATCTTTTTTTTTTTGGCTGACAGTCTAGTTGTTTGACCACAACTCACCTGATCTTAAGTGACGGTATGGTCGAAGATGGTAAAGCACACCTAGCCTGGAATAGAACTGGCTCTCAAGTGAGGCTGCCGGAACACACCGTTATATGCTTGGCGGCAGATTTTCAACTTGAGGGTGGTAGCTAGCCAGCCGAGTACTAGAAAGTACCCTACCTCCACGCTATGGCTTCCTCACGATGTTTTCCTTCACCGGCAGCTCAAGCTCATTGTTGGGGTTTGAACTCACGCCCTTCAGCATGCGAACTGATAGCGCTAACCACTGAACTATCATTGCTACAAACTACAAAATCTTAAACATATATTAGTACAGCACATCTTACCCTAATTGGCATGCGAATTTACAATATAATAGCTTAAACTAAATTATGTTTATTATTATACTTCTCACAATAATTCACTACAAGAATGGCATTAGGTATGTACAATTATGACAAGAATCATCACGAAAAATATTAACCGATATCAAAATAATAACTACTTCATTACTTATACAAAAAGAAAAAATAAAAACATAAGACATTTCTATCATGAGATCAAGAATGACTATTACTATTTAAAATGATAATTAAATGACTATTTTTTTGGTAAAACTGTATGAGTGATCATTGTATTCGAGGAAGTGCTTGATGTTGTAGAAACAGCGTTCAGTTAGCCACCTATACAGCGTAACTATGAATTGTTGAGACGGAAGTTTTTTTTAAGTTTCTAGGATTTTATTATATATTATTAGAGCCATTACATAACAATTTCTGCGGTATAGCTCATTTTATTATACATTGCGGTAATACTGAACTGTTTGGGTACCAAACAGTTTATTGTTTGTTGTGTAATAACTACGATTATCTCCCAATTTATTAAATTTGTCGGGATTATTTTTGACAAACACACATTTCAAAAATATACATGGATGGAAGCGTAAGTAGCTTTAATTCTTAATTAATCCAGGTAATAAACTATATGTGTGCCAAATTTCATCCAAATCCGTTCAGCCGTTTTTGCGTGATTGAGTAACAAACATACAAACTTTCACATTTATAATATTTCCAGGAAAGTTAACTGCACGTTACGCACGATTTGCTTTACTGGTACATGCAAGGTTTCTAAGTGACTGGTTACTCGCTATAATTTTTTTGCATTGTAATTAGAAATACGTTGAATTAATTTGAATTATAAACTATGTTCGTGTAAGATAAATGGCCAGTTTTAATGTCCGAATTACAATGTCTGGAAGTTTTTTCCAAGAACATTGCAGCGATACACAGAACTTTGAATGAAAAAACAAGATTAAGGGTATCGCTGCTTTGGCACTCATTACTTTAAGACGTTCAATGTGTCTTTCAATGACTTAGGTAGGGTAATAGAGTAAGTGCCATGAGTGCCGACCGAGCACCCGAGCAGTCGGGGTTAGCACGTAAATATCAGACTACACTAATTACTATCAGACTACAATAAAATATTGACCACAGATTTAGAAAAAAATATTCTACGCTAAATAATTCATATAACGGGCCTTCACAAAATTCAAATCAGAGAGTATGTAAACACAGCGCATAAGTAGACATTTAATTTTGTTACTCGTGTCATTTTTATAGATTCAACATTAATCAGAACAAAATATAGAATTAGTCATATAATTATGCGAATTCAAGGTTACGTGAAACGGCAGTACCAAGCCAAAACAAAGTATGCGATGCGCTTGTACGAAAAAGGCTCCTAAGCCTTGAACATCGTCGCAAAGTCGCTTCTCTGTCGGTTTTCTATCGGATATACTTTGGCGAGTGCGCTTCAGATCTACATGACCTAATTCCATCTTGCCCATTCTACTATCGGACAGCCAGGAGCTCTAACAAGCGACACCGCTTCATGGTCGATGTTCCAAAAACTCGAACTAAGCGGTTCGAAACTACGTTCATTGTGCGAACCGCTAGAGAATGGAATTTGCTGCCCGAGTGGGTGTTCCCCAATAAATACAATCTGGGTGCCTTCAAGTCGCGAGTGAATCGGTTTCTTCTAGGCGAGCGTGCTCCACCGTAGACTGCATCTTCGCTTATCATCAGGCGAGTTGGCGGTCAAACGCGAGCCTATAAGAAATAAATAAAAAAAAAAGTATATGTAAGTTTACTCGCTGATAGATCTCCTTAACAGGGGGTCGTCTAGGTACCACTGCAGTATCAGACATTCTGCTGCCAAGTAATAGTGTGCTAGAAACATTACTGTATTCCGGTTTGAAGGGTATTGCAGCTAGTGAAATTACAGGGTTGTCGAGACTAACCATCGAAAGTCTCATAGTAATGAGTTCCAAAGCAGCAATGCCCTGGACTTTGTTATGTTACCCAAAGTTATGTGTATAGCTGCAATGGCAATGGGCATGCGTTACCTCTTACCATCAGGGAAGAGTTTCGATCGTCTCATTACTAAAATGTACCTACTCATTACTCCATCACCCGCCTCCCCAACCCCATCGTCCCTCATTATTGTTTTTGACTGTTCTGTTACCTCATTTGGAAGAATATTTGCTGCAAGAGCTGTAGGACGTGGGTTTGATTTCCTCAAGAAAAACATTCAATAAATGTTTGTTATGGCGCTGTGTGAAATGTTATAGATAGATAGATAGATAGAAACTCTTTATTGTGCACACTGAAAAAGAAAAAGAGTACAGAAAACAAAAGAATATTATGAGCTAGTGCCACAAGTGGCGGCCTTATCGCTAAGAGCGATCTCTTCCAGGCAACCAATAATGAAAAAACTATATAAAAAAAGAGCAGACGGGAGATGTTATAACACTAAAAAGAAATAATAATAATAACAATCTATGATATCTGATCTATGTTCTATGATATCTATCTATTTAATACCTTTAAACGAGCAATTCTTGTTTATAATTATAATCTGAATCTCGGACCGGCTCCAACGAGTTTCATGAAATTTTAGTATGCAGGGGTTTCGGGGGCGAAAAATCGATCTAGCTAGGTTTCGTTTTTAGAAAACGAAAAAATCGCGAGCAAATTTTAGTCATCCAGGTAGGTACTTTATTTATAATGAACCAATTTTGCTGGAACAATACTGAAATAGCGACAAAAAAACACTTTTATCAAATAAATACAATGTAAGTCGAACTCAACCAAGTTTACAAAAGGGCAGTTTTTTTTCATTAGATTTTTTTTTGACTTCAAAGTAGTTAAAAATGATGTTCACAATGATGATTTAAAAGGCTCCTTTCGGCTCAGTCGACCGTTACGAGTATACCCATACCTGTACTACTTATGCAAAGCA
The DNA here is from genome assembly GCA_950106695.1 of Biston stratarius. NCBI lineage: Eukaryota > Metazoa > Arthropoda > Insecta > Lepidoptera > Geometridae > Biston > Biston stratarius. The sequence goes on from OX467107.1 coordinate 4,188,630, forward strand.
ACACGTTCCAAAAATGCATTTACTAAAACTAGTCAGGAACCTACAACTACAGACATTATTTATTATTATAAACCAGTTTAAAAATAGATTTTTTTCGTACAATCATTACCTACCAAGTCTTAGTTACATAATTGATATTATTTCTAATTCTTCTAAGTCATTTTTAGCATATCTGAAACATATTTGAAATGTAATAACACTTATCTTTAACTTATAACGATTAAAAAATTCAAATATTTGTTATTATTCTATAGCTACCTACCTAACAGTACGCGTCGTGTATGGCATAGTCCAATTTACTTAGCATGTAGCTTAGTTCAACTTATTTAATTTAAGTTATGATGTATCTTTTGTGAAAATTACCAACCTAATCGTCAATAAACGTTTAAATCAACACAAAGGACACAAAAGTGAATCATACAAATTTAAAACTCTTGACAATTTACAAGAAGTTATAAACGCATACACTATTTTTTAAATCCATATATAGCTACGAACACGAAGCAACATGCATACAAAAATATATTATTATTTACTTACAAATAAAACACAAATCCCCGCATACATGGTTATAAAGGTCACTGCACAAGTAATTTTAATAATTTAACGCTTGGAAACACATGTACGCTAGTCTTGTATTCTTATTGTGTACTGAAGTAAGCTTCTTCGATCTTCGTTCGTATGCGTATAACGTCGCAGTCGACGCACACTTTTCCAATAAGGTAAAGTGTACATTGAAGAGAAAGGAAAACGCGGCTGGTAAAGCGCTATGTGGGAGGGTTTCTTTGCTATTTCATCTCATTTTATCTTACTTCTCATTAATATTTTATATGCGAAAGTTTGTGTAACTAATTATGTGTTGTTTTGTAAGTAATTAGTACCTATATATACTTAGTTTTTAAGCTTTCACGACTTGAACACATAATTGTTTATCACCGGGTCTTAATCGTGCACAAAAAACTATGAAATTGAAATAAAATGAATACAATTTAATATTATTTACTGAACGATTAAGATTTAATAATAAATATAATTATTAATGGTAATGTTTGTTCCTTCTTCACGCTGTAACGCCTTCTCGAATTTGAATGTTTGGAATGTAAAGCTAACTTTTTATCCCAAAAATCTCAGGTGAAACTACTGTGTATATTTATGTATTAAGTAAACATCAAATGAGAACATAAAACAAAAATTATAGTTAGGATAATATTCTGCGTTGTTTTATTTTCCAATTGTGTCTCCATGTAACTTGATCACATAAAACAATCTTGAATTCACCCAAAAAAATATTTCCAGAAGTTTTTGACTTTAATAGATATATAACCACTCTTACGTTTAGTATTCTATCAACATGTGTATGAAATAAGTTTCATACAATAGATTAACTATGCTGTCGCGTTTAATGCTCGCAATTTTAAAATGTAAACTTGGCCACGTTGAAGACTTGACATAGAGAACAGAATCTAGAATACTTCTTAGGAATTTCCATAACGTTGACTCAACCTTCGAAACACGTCACAGTATTGTCCTTACTGTCAACATACTTACATGTAACATTCTGTAAGAGAAATGCTTTAGGTAGGTAATAGTGCTGGTGATTACCGACACGATACGATGACAAAATGATGTTTATCATCGGGTTTCATCGCGCACAAAATAGCCACAAGTCTGTATTATTGCTAAGCGTTTGTTGAGGAGGGATTCTTTTATTAGATTGTGCTGCACGATCCGAAAAGTCTGATCAAAACTGAACAACATTAATATTCAATATGATTTGATTTTACATAGATGATATTTCCTGTTTGTTATTTTTTTATCATATTCTATTTTTTTTAACTATAAACTTTTTTTAAATTTGAACAATTATGTTTATTTATTATAGGGATTAAATGCGTGCGTACTATAAATTGGTTACGTTTATGTTAACCAACGTTTCGGTTAAATTTTAATATTTGACGTTACGTGTTGATTGGAGAATGCAAATCGTCTCGGTAATAACGAGGTTGTTGTGATCTCCTATACTAATTTAGAACATAATTATGAAAACATAAGGTTATCACTACGGCGTTCTACTTTATCTGTATCAGCATGCCTTTTGGAAACTAAGTACACAGCATTTGCTTACAGCCGGGTTCCACGATACCGATAACCTAAATCTATCTTCCCATTTGAAATTGTTTTTTTGTCGGATACGTAATATAGTATAACGTTTTTTTTTTTTTTATGTTTTACAGGCTTGTTGTTTGACCACACCTCACCTGATGTTAAGTGACGGTGTGGTCGAAGATGGTAAAGCACACCTAGCCTGGAATGGAACGTATATTCTGACAATGCTGCATATTCACTTCACTTCAAAGTCCAGTTTCAGTTTCCGCATACGTTCACAAGAAGTGTTGATATACTTTTAATACATTTTAATATATTACACTTCTCTTAAGTTTTTTCGATAGTCGCCATGTTAGACCTACAATATCATTAGTGCAGTTAGTAGAGTAGAGGCGACGCATTGTCGGAAACATAAATGTGATCATTTTGATGAGACGTTTTACTTCTGAAGCTATAATGTTTCGATCGCATGAGAGTAAAGAGAATTGTTTCACTTTACTATCCTGGGACTCAATGTACATAACGGCTGATAGATCAGTGAGCTTTGTCACATACGTCCTAGAAGTGAAAGTTAGGTCACCACGGGTTCCTTCTCTGTAGCAATTTCTTCCACCTTGTATTGATGTCTTGAATCCGGCATGCGACCACCCAGTTAATATTGTTTGTGGTATCATTATCACTCTACTAAAACCGAATAATCCTACCACGTTAGCCGCAAATCCATACCAATCTAGGCTGCCTGCGTACGAACATGATACAGCTTTTCCTCTTGGGAGAAATCTGAATCCGAACAGAGGACATAAGAATTGATTTTTCTCTGCCACTGCGTTGGCGATATGTATTTTATTTCTAGGATTGTTAGTCACATCTTCTAGGTCGGTTTCCATTGTTGATGTATAGCTCAAATCGTCACTATCTTTATTTGATCTTGCCACTACAACCCATCGTTTCATCCGAAATTCTTTTCTTATATATTCAAAATCATCTTCTGAATAATACGGTGGAAAATCCGGATCTTGGAACGCCACCGCAATATGAATTGTCAAAATCACGGTTAAATAATCCATGTTTTAGTAGGTACGATATAATCACGAGTATTAAGAAAAGTAATTAAAGGCGCTTTCTCGCATATAAGCAACTGTATCCGTATAGCTAATTCTTTACGCTACTAATATATATTTAATTATCATCACTTCTTTAACAACTGTTATTCGGCAATATTTATATTTTTTACAATGGAGCATTGTTAATTCATTTTATTTGATTACGATTTTCAATGAGTAGGTATAGGTGATCTCACTAATTAGGAATGGCCGCGGTTTTTTTTTTTTTTATAGTAGGTGCCGTAGAAATGAACTAAGTTAATATCAATGCTTAAGTAGTATGACAGTAGGCCATTGAGACATGGCTTGTCTTGCAATTGTATTGTCATGTCGTGGACTTGATGCGCGACCCGCACCAAATCTTACCACAGGTTTTTGGTAAAGTAAAATGTCATCAGCATAATGAAGGAGAATTTAAAATGCATACCTTTGTGTCCAATTATCCATTCTACGTCTGTGAGTGCTAGCAAGCGAACGTACCGTCGGTGTCTCGTCCCTTTAAGATGGGATCTAATAATATAGTAAAATATTGAAACTGCAACTTTGTGAATTATTAGCTATTATTATTAGCAACAAAACACAGGTCATAACTAAAGAAAGCCTTGTGCGTATCAATACAACGCCGTTAAGCAGAAGAAATCGAAACCGCAATAAGGTTAGTAAATGACAGTTTACAACTTAAAGAGTGATTTTGTGGCTTTGAGCAAGAGAGAGACGAAATGGACGGAAAACCTGAAATACGTGGTACCACCAAACGACTCAATAGTAGTCACTGCCCGGTATACTAACATAATACCCCACTACAGAATCTTGGAAATAGTAAAAACCATTGAAGAAAGCCCTGAAGTGCAAAATCTAATGAGTCATTAAAGTCCAGGATATGACAACCTGGGTGGTTGGACTCTGAACAAATGTGTGAAACAATCATCACCACATATAGCGAGAGATCAACGGAGAAGAATAGGTGACTTAGTAAAGACTAAAGTGCGAAACATGGCTTCTGTCTTATTATGGAAGTTGACATAATTTTACATATAATTTTTTACTTATAAGGGATCACTCACGTTATGTCGGACACTCTAACTATACTTTCAGCTACATCCAGTGACCTTCGCCAAGGAGTCAAAGCAAAGCACCTTATGTTGTTACGGACTGCCGCTCACGTCGCACTTGAATACAGCGGTTGGTGTTATTAAAGGTAAGTACTCCTGCATAAGAAAAACAAAAATAACTTCTGTCCTCATAAACTGTTTTGAAAAGCGCAAAAGGAAGATGCAGCGTCTTCCTTAAACAATCACATCTAACTGCGCTCGCCAACCCGCCTGCCAAGCGTGGCGAGTATTGGCAACCCCTGCTGTATTCTAGAAGTTATTCACTTTAAAGGATAGATTATAAACCTTAAGTATTCTATATACATAATATATAAACATTTCAAAGTTTTTTTACCAAACCTTGTAGGAGAACTAAATTTGGAAACACCACATTACGTGTGGAACAAAGAGTAATGTAATATAGGGGGAATACATATACCTTGCATACTTCTTAGGAATTCCCATAATTTTGACACAATCTACGAAGCATGCCATGGTATTATCCTTACTGTCATCGTACTTACTTACCTGTAGCACATTTAATGAACATACGGGGTGTAAAGGTGGGTAATACTGTTGTTGACTACTGACACCATACAATTACAGAAATCACGGAAAATATCCACCTAAGTATATGCTGCTTTTTTTAAAAGTGAAAATTTCTTTAGCCGCGTTGAGTGATTTATGTCAGGTGTAAAACTTATCTTCACTTAACTTAAAGTTCGCGTCATTACCATGTTAATGTGACGTGTTCTAAGGTTTCACTTCTGTCGGCAATCCCCATAGCTGCCTATTTTTTTATCACAAACACTAGCTAAGAGGATATTTTGAATATTAGGTATATTTCGTTTTTATAAGTTAATCTATATTTACTAGATAGGTACAAAGAAAACACTGATGAATGAAAATCATAAATGACTATATTGGGCTACAAATGACTACTAGAAGCGATAGCTGATGCTATGACAACAGAATATCTCTAGTGCAGTTTGTAGAGTGGAGGCGTTGCATTGTGGGAAACAAAAATACGACCTTTTTGATCAGACGATTTACTTCTGAAGCTAAAATGTTTCGATCGCTTGAAAGTAAAGAGAATTGTTTCACCTTACCGTTTCGGGACTCCATGTACATAATAGCCGTTAAGTCACTTAGCTTTGTCACATACGTTCTCGAAGTGTAAGTTAAGTCACCACGAGTTCCTTCTCTGTAACAATTTCTACCACCTCGTATCGATGATTTAAATCCGGCATGCGACCACCCTGTTAATATTGTTTGTGGTATCATCGTCACTCTATTAGAACCGAATAATCCTTCCACGTTAGCCGCAAATCCGTACCAATTAAGGCAGCCTGCATACGAACATGATACAGCTTTCTCTCTTGGGAGATATCTGAATCCGAACAGGGGGCATAACAATTTATTATTCTCTGCAACTACGTTAGCAAAGTATATATTATTTCTAGGTTTATTATTAACATATTCCATATTATATTCAGTTTCTGTGGTCGGCTTAGAGATGTCGTGGTCACTATCTTTTTTGGAGCTTGCCACTACGACCCATCCTTTCATTTTAAATTCATTTCGTGTATATTCGCAATCGTCTTCGGAATAGTAAGGTGGAAAATCCGGGTCTTGGAACGCCCCCGTAATAGCAATACTAGTAGTCAAAACCACGGTTATAACGAAATAATCCATGTTTTAGTAATATATGATCACGATTGTGCAGAAAGGTACGAAAAGGCGCTTTGAATTTTTGGTCTATGTGCAACTGAATACGTACGTACCTGTAGCTAACTCTTTATGCTACTAATAAATGTTAGATAGTCTCAAATGTTTGTCAAATATATTTACAAATTTTGACAATAGAGCATTGTTTATTTGATTACAACTTTCAATTAATGTAGGTGATCTCACCGCATATGCATAGCTACGGATTCACTAAGGTACTTGTAAGTACCATGCTGTGGAAGAGAGCGCAAGTGTTCATCTGGCCCTAACTGGAACCGCTGAGAAGGAACGCCCCAGGGTTTTTAGTGGATAGATTATCATTCTGACGGAGATTCACACGAAACCAACTAGCTCCCCCTGAGCATGGTAGTATCCTTAAAAAAATCCCTGGAAAAAGTTTTAGGTACCATAGAAACAAAATAGCCTTGCTTTGTAGCATAATCTTGAAAACAAAGCACAGTAATGTTTACAAACTACTACTTGGCGGCAGAATAATTGATACTACGGTTTTGTAGCGATGATAGCCCAGTGGTTAGCGCGGTCGGTTCGCATGCCGAAGGGCGTGGGTTCAAACCCCAACAATGAGCTTGAGCTGCCGGTGAAGGAAAAATATCGTCTAGTACTCGGCTGGCTAGCTACCACCCTGAAGTTGAAAATCTGCCGCCAAGCATCTAACGGTGTGTTCCGGCAGCCTCACTTGAGAGCCAGTTCCATTCCAGGCTAGGTGTGCTTTACCATCTTCGACCACACCGTCACTTAACATCAGGTGAGTTGTGGTCAAACATCTATTCTGTCAGCCATAAAAAAAAACTACTTATACGAGCTTCTGCCAAAGAAGACCACCGCTTAGTAAAAGTTTTTTATGCATTAACTTAGATATTTGTATTATTTTTATATTAGTCTAGGGAGTCCTAGTACCTAATGACTTTATTTAATTTCGGTTTGTATACTATCATTATTGCTTAATTTTTTTAACTTTTCTACGTACCTATCTAATTACTTGCTCAAATAAGCTGTATTCGCTAGTTATGTCGAAGCGCCTTAAAATTTTTGTTTGTTTTCGGTCTAGTAATATTTTTGTTCTTTGCTATAACAATTTCAGCAGTAGGCATATATTGTTTCAGATTTCACACTTGAGGGGCTAGGATCTTTTACGAAATTCACGCAATACATAAACAATACAAAAATATTGTGGAGTAAATTGAAACTATTTTTTTCGTACATTTGACCATCGTTTATATACATACCTACTCTTACTATGTAATTTTCGCAAATTAATATGGTTATGCCACAGAATGATATACAGCCATATAAATACTTTGAGCGAAAGCCATATGTAATAATGGTAGGTACTAAAGCATGACTAGATTTGGCTGGAATGGACTGGATTTGACCAAGACTAGACTATGACTATAAAGATAAAGAAGCTGAAAACTGAAGATTGCACACAAAATACAGAAACATTGAAACTGGCAGAATACACAGAGTGCGATGTCAAGAAGAAAAAGAAAAAAAACCTTTGACTATGACAAGTATATTATCAAACTTCAAAGTGACAAGCATTCTTTTATTTATCTTGTTTTGTTTGGTTCATCATTCATTCTTGTTTTATTGGCTTAGGTTATAATTTTATAGTATTTAGGTGATTTCGTTTTTTTACGATATTATAACACAAACTTATATTTAGTCATAAATAGTGTTTATGTTCTCTTTGTTTCATTTCATACAATACAGTAAAAAGTGAAGGCAAGGTAAGAGTATTGTTATTTAATATTTCCTGATAGTGTTAATCTTTTGGCTAACCTCAATCTAGCCGTCTCTTAAACCACGCTACTCAGCTCCGCATCCAACCGCTGCCAGCTGTCAAATATACTTATCAACTCCTTAACTTTCACCCCATAAAGTCGTGGTGTCTCTTGGAATGTTTGCTAATTGCTTACATTTATCCTAATTGTCTGCGATAGTGGCCGGTCAACTGCTACGTAAATTTCTTAGTCGGCTATAATCAATTATTCACATTTCACAGCAATTTTTTTTAGTTTTATGTATGTGTTACTACCTCAGAAATACTTTTTTTACTACTTATGTTGTTTATAACCAAAAGTATAATAAGCCTGTTTTGGTTTAGTACAAAAGTTTGTATTAATGTAATATATGAAAAGCAAATAAAAACAGGAACATATATTTGAACAGATTTTGCGGGTATTAAAATCAAATTTGGTTAAAACACAGCCAGTGAAGGTGAACACTGTATGTATCGAAAGGGAACTTGAACACAAGGAAAAGGAAGGGATTTAAATGAAGTTGATGCTACACCTGGCTCACAAGGTCTACACACTTCATGGGATTATATCATGGCAATGTATCTGACACCTAGACATAGCTAAAACCTTTGAATGTGTCCTTTATCAGAAAATTCTGACAAGAATTTTGTTAATAAGTAAAGTACTGACGCTTAATGAGTTATCTATATATTGTTTTTATTTTAGTAACTTGAATCTGTTTGTTAACTATTTTATTTTGTTATTAAGTCCTGCAATAAATCTATAAATTTTCATCACAACTTACACAAACAATTTTAGGGTTGACACAAATTAATAGTGTTTTTTTAATACATAATTTAACTTCCTAGGACTTTGAATTTCTGGGAAACTAAATAATTGATTGATTCAGGCGCTACTTTGCGGAAGTTCATTTTGAATGTTGCTTGTGCAGCAAATGTTAGGGCTCTGTGTGATTGTTGACTTTTGCTTATAAGTATTTCTTTCTCAAGAACCTAATAAATTAAAGTATTATTAACATTGAAAGTTTTTAACATTCAAACTATGTGGTATGGTATCCATCGCATATTTTTTATGCATTGATGTAATATTTGGCATGGAGGGACAGTAAAATTTATTATTTTTAATTCCTGTAAATCAAATGGTTCCTGTATCATTGTTGCTGCTTGTAAAATTTCAGAATGGTAGTAAATGGATAATATGTTGGAGTTAAATTTAAGTGACAACCCTACACTGAAATAGAATACAGTCTGGTTAATAAACAAGTTTACATTTGTTATCAGGAACCCCTGCATAAGGTCAGCTGATACAAGCTTGTTGAGAGCAATTGTCGTAATATCTTTAGTTCAATAAAACTATTTGGAAGATACAGACATGGCCCCCAATGGAAAGTTAGGTAAGACTTTGAACTATATTGAGTAACTAATATATAGTGTTGGATATAGTTGTAAGAAAAGAATTAAATAATAGTTCATTTTTTTATGTTTGATAGGATAGGTGTTTTGAACACAGCTCACCTGATGTTAAGTGACGGTATGGTTGTAGATGGTAAAGCACACCTAGTCTGGAATGGATCTGACTTTTTCCCCAGCACTAACATGTTATAAGTTTAATGAGTCTATCTGTGGCAATGTAGCTATTAAATAGCTGAACCAATTATGATTTAGATTTTCGATTGAAAGGTGACTTGATCGAGGGTGTTCTTAGTTATGCTTATTATACAAGAAAATCTCTTCAACCATATGAAGATTCAACTTTTTTCTAGCTGTTTATAAATGTGAGCATCTTCAGATCTGATTGAGTCTAAATTTGTTTATTTGTTGAATGATGAAACATTGATTGATGAAACTTACTTAATGGTGTTGCAGTTTATTAAAATTAAAACCCATTAATAAAGTTTTAAATTACAAATCTGGTAATGAAAAGTAGTTTTCTTAATTTCAAAATTTGAATTTAGGCTCTGACTTATAGATACATCTGTGTATGTTATTATCAATCTATCATCAAATTAATTTGATCATACTCGAACACTAAGAAATTTTAGAAAACTAAAGATTCTTTAATGAACCTTTTAAATGTTTTACCCATTGTAGCTCTGTTAAGTGTGTCAGACAAGACTGGACTACTTCCTCTTGCCAAGGCGATGTCGGAAGTTGGTCTGCAGCTGATCGCGAGCGGAGGAACTGCCACGGCGCTGCGCAATGCCGGCCTTAATGTGCTTGATGTCTCAGACATCACTAAGGCTCCAGAAATGCTTGGTGGAAGAGTCAAGACTTTGCATCCCGCTGTACATGCTGGTATCTTGTCAAGGTAATACTGCATTTAACTTTTGATATCTCTCTGCTAGGCTTTGAAGGTTAAGCAGTTAAGCCATAACACAACATCAGTGGCCCGGAGTTGATTGACAAATTCACATTCATATATGATTGAAAGTAACACCATGCAGGTTTCCTCATGACATTTTCCTTCACCAAAAAGACAGCTTTTTGAATTGTCTTTCATTCCATACATAAATATAATCCTTTCCATACAAAGGTTGTCTGGAAGAGACTGCTCTTAGCGACTGCTCTTAAAAATAGTAGCCTTATGGCTACTATTTTTAAGTTGATTCTTTCATTGTATGTTATTTCTGGTGTCAATTAGTGATCTTCATACTAGAATAAATTTGCCCCATTGGTTATTATTAGATCTGTGACAAACATTGACAACCTGAAGTCAGCTTACGAACACCTTTATTGTTGACGCTAAAATGTATCTAGTGGAAAATACAATCAAACTAAGAATCTTCCTCATTTTTTAAATTGTTGTAAAATAAACAGTAATTCTCTTTTTTTTACTTTAGTCAAAACAATATTTTTACCAGTTTTTTTTTGCTAGCTTACTATAGACTATAGACAATCTTTTTTTATTATAGGATCACAGACTCTGACCAGGCGGACATGAGCCGTCAGAAGTTCGACATGATAAGCATAGTAGTGTGCAACTTATACCCATTCGTCCAAACCGTCTCCAAGCCGGACGTGACAATAGCTGATGCTGTAGAGAATGTTGACATTGGAGGGGTGACACTGCTTAGAGCGGCGGCCAAGAACCATGATAGAGTGACCATTATTTGTGATCCTGCTGACTATGGGATTGTTATAAATGAACTGAAGACTAGTAAAAGTACCTCTGTGGAAACCAGGTAAGATTTGTTTTTAGGCTTCCTTACCTCAACAGGATAAAGGACGAAATGACTATGATATATGTATGGTTACAAGCTTAACCATGAAATCGCGATAAAAATCAGCTTCTTTATACATTTGGTAATTGGTTAACTAACAGCTGATTTTTTTAAACGATTTTAGAGATTATCATAATGATGAATGCAATGACCTCCTTTCGGGTTAGTACACTCTAAGCTTATAACCCTGTATAAATACATTTAAGATTTTTAAATATAATTGTAAGTTTTTTTATTCAATCTGATGCTTGATTGCGTAAGTGTGGTCGAAGATCATAAACACACATAGCCTGCAATGAGAACTGGTTCTCAACTTAAAAAAAATAATGAAATAGTATTCAGACGAATGAGACACTCTTCTGATGGTAAGAAATAACGCCTGTCCATAGGTGTCCATGGCTATTGTAGAGATACACAGAACTTTGAGTAGCAAAACAAAGGCCAGGTTAACGCTGCTTTACTTTGATACTTTCGATGGTTAGTCTCAACAGCCACGTAAACTTGTAATTTCGCTAGCAGAAGTACCCTCCAAACGCAGGGCGCTGAGTTTGTTCCCACTAAAATCCGCAACAGATAAATTTGGATTAGAAATGTAAACTTCCTGTAATAGATGGAATGATTACGACTCATGGTTGTTTAGGTTTTGTAAATGTTGTTTCCATTCCATAAGACACGTTTTTCTTGTTAATAAGGTCTAGCTACCAGGATTAAAAAAACGGTATTGTCATAATATATCATGTACTTATCCCTTGTTAACTCTGCTTTGCCATTTATGTACTATATCTTAAACTATCATGATTATTCACTACAGTCATATGATTATTTACGGTATAGAAAAAAGTTTAAAGTTTTTTTAAAGAAAATTATTACAAAATCGTTATAAATGCTTGTTATTATAAATGTTGTAAATGCCTTGCACTAAGCAAGGCCTTTATAACATTTATATTTATACATTACAACAATCATATAACCAAAATGTAATAATGGTAAATGTTTGTTGTTGTGGTGTTGTAATGTGTGTTCATAATAATGGTAAATATCCCGTGGAAGGATTTGTAAATGAGCACATCACTGTTTTGTCAATCATGTTCTTCTACATATTTTTCTTTTAAATTTCTTTTTTACATAAGCCAGCTTATAGTTTCCATAAATTTATTTAGTACCAAATATAAATTTTGAATGTTTGGCCTATTAAAAAACTCACATAATGGTCTGTGTGCATTCCATATCATCGCTGTAGAAGAATGCTAGTGAGAAACTGCATAATATAATTAATATTTTAGATATGTATATAGATTTGCCGTGGTGGTGCCGGCGTAAGAATAGTACCCCACCCTCTCTACCCGTGGTTGCCGTAAGAGTCGACTAAGGGATGTAATCCGGAAGATGGGCAGCAGTGTCTTCCTTAAACAATCATACCTAACTGCGCTCGCCAACCCGCCTGCCAAGCGTGGCGAGTATTGGCAAAATCCCTCCCCAGGAGGAGGCCTATGTCCAGCAGTGGACGTCCTATGGCTGATGATGTATGTATGTATGATGTACTAGATATGTACCTATTATCTTTTTTATTGTGTTTATAGGTCGCTTTGCTTGTTGTTAATGGAATGTGCTTGAAATTAACTTAGAACTTAAAATGAAGTCTAGTTTGGTAGACAGCAATTCGTTCACCTATCATTTAATTTTATCTTGTGACATTCCACAGGCAGAAGTTGGCATTAAAGGCTTTTACACACACGTCGCAGTACGATCTTGCCATCACTGACTACTTCCGCAAACAGTATTCTGCTGGTCAAGCGCAGATGACTTTAAGATATGGTGAGTATTCCTATAGTAAATTAAGTATTAATTTTGTTTCGGCGCCGTATGTTATTAATTTATAATTAATAAATATCGTACCTAGTCTTATTTACAGAGAGCCACCTAACCTCAAACCATCCAAAGCTATATAAGAAAAGTAATAGATAAATACTTACATACTTTTTTGTGAAAACAAACAGAACAAACATCTATGTTCGTCACTAAAATGTTTGTCCTGCGTGGCAAATTAGTATTATAAAATGCTGGCTTATCACGCGTCTAGGTAAATCTGTAGGTACAAACCTTTATGAATAAATGAAATCGAGTACCAGGTAGCCTAGTGAAGTAAGAAATTTTTGAATTTTTATTGAAAAAAACATCAAATCGAGTAATATGATAACTTCTTTGGTAATGATTGACTTGCATAATGTTGAGTACAATGCCCCCTTTTCGATTATATACCAAGCGAATAGACTTGTATATATATATATATATATATAAATAGGTTTAGCTAGTCTTTATTGCCTCCAGGTATGAACCCCCACCAGAAGCCAGCACAAGTGTTCACCACTCGCGACAAGCTTCCCCTCACTACCTTGAACGGTTCCCCGGGCTATATCAACTTATGTGATGCCCTGAACGCTTGGCAGCTAGTTAAAGAGTTAAAGGAAGCACTGGGACTGCCAGCTGCTGCCAGTTTTAAACACGTCTCGCCTGCCGGGGCTGCTGTGGGCCTCCCTTTGACTGAAGATGAGGTTTGTATTATACATTTTATTGTTAGCTTCTTAAGGTTTATATTGGTTCATAGATCTCTGATTGCTTGGCAATAAAATCCAGGACCAGGTGATTTGTACATGACAGCGCGACTGCAGAGCAACACTTTGTTCAATACTTCGACTGTTCTAGATAAACGAAGTTCGTTCCTAAGGTTTTCTTCGTCTACTTAAAATAGCACATGTATAATTGAAACCAAAGCTAGCAGAAAATATATGAAAGTATTGAGAGCAATACCGAACTTAAAGATCAATATACTGAATCAATGTCAGGTAGGTATTTTTAGGGTTCCGTACCCAAAGAGTAAAAACGGGACCCTATTACTAAGACTTCGCTGTCTGTCTGCCCGTCCGTCTGTCTGTCACCAGGCTGTATCACAAGAACCGCGATAGCTAGACAGTTGAAATTTTCACAAATTGTGTATTTCTGTTGCCGCTATAACAACAAATACTAAAAACAAAATAAAATAAATATTTAAGGGGGGCTCCCATACAACAAACGTGATTTTTTGCCGTTTTTATGGATAATGGTACGGAACCCTTTGTGCGCGAGTCCAACTCGCACTTGGCCGGTTTTTTACACTAATTTGATTCAGAGAAAGCCTCACTGATAATCAACAAAAAAAATTGACCAATGACAATATAGCCCATTGACTGATGTCAGTACCCATAACCCTCAGTCCATACACGAGCAAGTATTGTTCAATACATATTATGAAATCTTCCACGCCAATCACAGACGTCGATGAACGTTTGAACGTTATTCCAGCTAGTATTCACCTTACTTTCCGACCCGGGCTAATGAGTAAGAAACTGTGTGTGTTTTTTTATTTTATAGTGTTCAAGGTATATTTAGTTTATTTCCGCTTAACAGTCGTTAAAGTTACAACAGTGACGACTTTTTAAATTTAACTAACTTGACAATAATTTAAAATAACTTATTCGAAACTTTACTTAATAACAAAAACGTTTTTTTTTTTAAAATAAAACACATTTAAATAAAAAAATCATAAGTCTTTATATCCTCTTCTCGTTGCAGTAGTTTATTTTTCATGTAAATGTATTTAGACGAACGAGACGCTCTCCTGATGGTAAGAGATAACGCCACAACACAACAACAGCTGCGATACACTGAACTTTGAGTAGCAAAACAAAAGTCCAGGGCATCGTTGTTTTGGCGCTCATTACTTTGAGAATTTTGATGGTTAGTCTCAACAGCCCTGTAATTTCGCTAGCTGCAGTACCTTCAACTGGAACACAGAATGTTTACAATTTTTTTTAAGCGCTTGGCGGTAGAATATCTGGTGAATTTTGTTGGAAGATGTATTTGTAGGTTATTTCCTGCCGGCAACAATAGAAAACGCTAAGGGGATATAGGACAAAAAAAAATCCCTTCGCACTAGATTGTCTATAAAGATGTCTGGAGTAATCTATTTTATTTATGACGCTGACAACAGAGAGTATCATTCCTCTTTTATTTCCGTTAGGCGTCAGTGTGCACAGTGTCGGACTTGCTTCCGTCGCTGAGTCCGCTCGCAAGCGCGTACGCACGCGCTCGTGGCGCCGACAGAATGAGTTCCTTCGGAGACTTTGTGGCGCTCTCAGACGAGTGTGACGTCATCACCGCCAAGATCATCTCCAGGTACAAATTATCCAATGATGACTGATTTGTAAAGTTTAGTCAATGTCTCTTTATTGTCATTGCAAACTATAAATTAGCAAAAGTACTTCGATCAGAAACAGAATATGGCCCCAAATAGGTATGACAAATTTTATGACCTAAATTAATATGGTACAACAAAATATTAGAACATATAATTATATGATTATATTACATATGTATACCTACTTGTATAGTACATTAATTATATAAATTTATTATTTTAATTTTGACAAATTTTAATTACTGTTTATATGGTATTCACTTAGCGGTAATATCACAGAATAAGTACTATCATTTCAAACGTGATATTTTTTTTAATTTCTTTTGTTAACTGGCTAGTTGTTTTGACCACAGCTCACCTGATGTCAAGTAACGGTGTGATCAGAGATGTTAAACATACCTTGCCAGGAATGGAACTGGCTCTCAAATTAGGCTGCTGGATCACACTGTTAGATGTTTGACGGTGGTAGCTAGCCAGCCGAGTACTACAAAGTACCCTACCACCACACTATGCTTTCCTCACGATGTTTTCCTTTACCGGCAGCGCAAGCTCATTGATGGGGTTTGAAACCCACGCCCTTCGGTATGTGAACCGACCGCGCTTACCACTGAGCTATCATCGCTCAAAAGAAAAATACGGCAATAAATCAATTATGATTATTATAATTTGGAATAAAAAATGTAATGTGCCGTAAGAAAGTAGTCAGTATTTTCATAAACTAGATTTTGTTATAAAATGTATGTCAGCTTCTAACATGGGCTTGTTTTATATAGAGAAGTGTCAGATGGAATCATCGCGCCAGGATACACTGCCGAAGCTCTCGACGTACTCAAAAAGAAGAAGGGAGGAAGTTACTGCGTGCTCCAGGTAAATAATATTGTAGAGCTTACCTGCTATCATATATAGGAACCATCTTTCAGGATGAAATTTTTATGTGCCAACTACAGTATACGAGTAAGTTTGTTCCAAAGTCCAAATCTCACCAGGGGCGTAGCTACCGCTGTATCAGCCGTATCAATGATACGGGGCCCCCGGAATACAGGGGCCCCATTATATATGAGTAAAGATTCGTAAGCCTTCAGGCCGCGTCAACAACGCATGTCCAGGGTTAGACTTTGTTTATATGTTCGTTAACAAGTTTGTGAAAGAATAATAAACATGACCCCCGAGGAGCTATGAAATGAAAGTCAGGTAGAAGGGCCCCCGACAAATCTTGATAGTCCAAGTCAAATACAAGGCACGCTCGCCACTGAATCTCACCTACTCTCACGTGGGGGAGAGGCAGATATCACGTAATTTTTTTTCCGCAAGAAACTGTAAATTGCTAGAAAACTGGGTTAAATTAAATAAGAAATGTTTCTCCACTAAAATAAATCAGTGAACAGTAGTCATTCTTGAGATCATACATGAGTCTCCGTGGCTTGAATTAGAATGAATGTTCTTTTCCGAATTTTAATAGTTCTTAAGTATTTTATTATTGGATTTTCTGACTATGATTCTAGGTTACGTTTTTAAAAATCTTAAACACTAGTCGTAACTAGCGTTTTTTTTTTTAAATAAACCCAACTCAATCAAACACAAATTTACTTATTTAGATTAAACGTATGCATTTAAAAACCTCACATGAGATTTGGGGTGGGTGAGGGGAGGGGGTCGAGCAAAATCTCACGAAAACTCACCAGGGGGCAGGGGGGATCGTAAAATCGTCAGAATCACCTCACGTAATTAATGGATGGATGGATTTCACCTCTAAGCAGACTTCCAACTTTACTAGGCGATTTCTCAAAAACAAAGCTGAGTTGGTACCTACAATTTTCGGGTTTGGTTAATATCTACATACACTATAAGCACGCGGAGTGGGGGGAGTCCATAACTCGATGCACCTCCCGGACCGTCTCCGTGTAAGCTGAAAGTGGGTTATTGTATTCATTAACATTAACAGTAAAATGTTACTATGGGCAAACTCTAAAATAAAAAAAACGACTGTTCCTTTATAAATTCATTCAGTCAATCATTCTAGAAAAAAATGCAGGGAGCAGCTAGGCTTTTTAGCGGTTTCAGAGTTTTTTCCATGTTAAAAGTTGTTCATAAAGATAATCACAGTGACCTTGTTTTGATTTCATATACCCTAAGCTTATAATTATGTTGTAAGCTGATAGTGTGGATGACATTGACTTCGCTGATAAGCGTACTGTCGACATGACCTCTATAAAGCAAACGAGGTTTATTTATATTTGCCATTTTGTATATTTTTTTCTTTTAAGAGGAAACAAGTCGTCATTTTCTTCATACAAACGCTTTCCCCATTTTCCTTCCAGGATTTTAATACTAGAGCAATAATTTTTAGATAGGAAGTAGATACTTGCTAGTTTCATGCCTCTCTGTTTTGATTTTTTGATATATGTTTTTTTTATAAGAGCTAGGAAGCTTCAAAAATCTTAAAATTTTCCTAGTTTCAACGCTGTGTTTCAACGTCCAAATTCCCATTCTCATAAACATAATCTTAAAAATAAAACGCACAGGCAAAGAACACATCCTTCTTATTTGCTTGTTAAAAGAAATACTAAAATCGGTCTAAATTTGGAGGAGGAAACAGAGGAATACGAAACCTCGATTTTGCTCATTTTATTTCGGGTTAATGAGCCCGAGGTGCAGTTGTCCCTTTCGCTCAGTATGTACGCGGGTGCTGCGTGCGGCGCGACAGAAATAGCTTGGTGAAATTCCTAATTTTCAAATGTCTCAGTTGACTGCTTTCCTCTTAAATCAACGAACAAACAAAAACACGGAATGAGACTGATTTCACGCTGGCGAGCACCTCTATCTTTTTTGTTAGCGGTGATAGCTCAGTGGTTAGCGCGGTCGCTTCACACGACGTAGGGCGCGGGTTCGAACCCCAACAATGAGCTTGAGCTGCCGGTGAAGGAAATCATAGCATGGTGGTAGGGTACTTTCTAAAACTTGACTGGGTAGCTACCACCCTCAAGTTGAAAATCTGCCGCCAAGCATCTAACGGTGTGTTCCGACAGCCTCACTTGAGAGCCAGTACTATTCCAGGCTAGGTGTGCTTTACCATCTTCGACCACACCGTCACTTAACATTTCCTTACAGATGGATGCATCTTACGAGCCGGACCTGATCGAGCAGAAGACAATCTTCGGTCTCACTCTAGAACAAAGACGCAACGATGCTAAGATAACTGCTGAATTGTTCAAAAACATTGTAACAGAGAAAAAGGCATTGCCGACCGCCGCCGTCAGAGATCTGATCGTGGCGACTATTGCGCTCAAATATACTCAGAGTAACTCTGTGTGCTACGCGAGAGATGGACAAGTAAAAATGTTTTTGTTTTACTTATACGGGATTACTCACTTTATTATATCGATACTACGATAACTGGACAAAGTTGGCCTAACTTTAAAGTTACTGCAGCGAGAAGGAGATATAAAGACTTGTGATTATTTTTATTAGATATTTTAAATTTATGTAGTATTATATATTTTAGTTTTAGATAATCGGATAAATATTTAAAAATTGTTAAAAATTTGTGTGCGCGCGACCTCAATACTGCGTCCTCTAATCAAGACAAGGTCGCGTCAGTTGCATGGTGACAAGCTACCACCCTTAACTTGAAAATCTGTCGTCAAGCATCTAGCGGTGTGTTCCGGCAGCCTCACATGAGAGCAAGCTCCAATCCAAACTAGATGTGCTTACCATCTTTGGGCACACCGTCATTTAACATTAGGTGAGCTGCGGTCAAACGCCTAGCCTAAACCATAAAAATGTTTCCGTAGTAAAACTTAATTCTTAACCCCCAACTCAAACAAAGGGGTGTGTCAACACGTGGGTATGTGTGTCTGTCTGTGGCATAATAGCTACCAAACAGCTGTAACAATTTTGATTTTTTATTTGAAAAGTTTCTTATTGTGAATGTTCGTAGCTATGATCCAAGAAAATCTGTTTTGTCGTTTGTAGATGTTAAGGTTAGATTTGAACATCTTCCACAGGTTTGATAGAGTCGAAATTTGGTGTTCTTTAGTGCCGGGGTAAACATTATTTAGTAACACATAAAATAATTTAAATTGAAATAATAAAGAAAAAAATATTTTAACTAGGTAAAGCTTTCTGTAAATGCAAAGCAGAAGATAAGAAATCTAAAAATGACTTATACATATACATAGTTGCATACATATACATATAATGTGATATATCAGGTGATCGGCATCGGCGCTGGTCAGCAGTCTCGCATCCACTGCACGCGGCTGGCGGGCGGCAAGGCCGCGCTGTGGTGGCTGCGCCGCCACCCGCGCGTTTTGGCCATGCGCTTCCGGCAGGGAATCACGCGCGCCGTCCGCGCCAACGCTATCGATAACTATGTCAACGGCACAATCGGTTAGTTACAAGCTTTCATTTAACTTGCTATATTTCTTGAAATGAAATTGAATTGAATAAAATGAAGTTGAATTGATTATAATGAAATTGAATTGAATAAAATGAAATTGAATTGAATAAAATGAAATTGAATTGAATAAAATGAAATTGAATTGAATGCATTAAATTGAATGAACTGAAATTGAACAGACTGAAGTGAAATGAAATTGACGAACTGAAGTGAAATGAAATTGAATTGAATGAAATGGAACTGTTTTTTTTTTCCTTTAATGATGTATCTGTTTGTTTTTAGATACCTCATTGTTATTACAATCTAGCCAAATTGAGACTAATAAGTAATTTTATTATAACTTAAATTGCTAAGTTGAGTTGAAATTGAAATGAATAATATCTTGAATGAAAAGGATTCGACTTTAATGGCAGCAAACATAGAAGCATGGAAACAAAGAGAGGCCTTTTCCCAGCAGTGGGATAAGATGGGCTAAAATAATAATAATATTTCTTAATTTGTTAAGGTGAAGTTGTGCAAATTTAATTATTTATTTATTTATATTCAAGAAACACCAACAGTACACACATCAAATATTACTTATAGCACAAAATCTTATGATACAAATAGTTCTGATATTTCGCCTTTTACCAGATGTTTACAACATTCATAGGGTGACGGCTCTAGAACAGTAAAAAATAATAAAAACAATTGTATTGACAACCCTGTTGGCTCATTGGGAGTATGTCTGCCTGAGCTGTAGGGCGTGGGTTCGATTCCCGCCACGGACAAATGTATGTTTGGTATAAACAAATGTTTGTTCTGTGTCTGGGTGTTCTGTATGTATTATAAGTATGTATTTACAAAAAAAAAAAAGTATTTATGTATTCTATCAGTTATCTGACTTCCATCACACAAGCTCTGCTTAGTTTGGGGTCAGATGGCGCTGTGTGTAATGTGTCTTACAATATTTATATTTCTTTATATTAGCTAAAAAAAAAGCAAGTAAGTCACATACTATTTCGTAATTTACTACTGTTATTAATAAATTTCAACAAAGTATATTTGGCGTATATGTAGGTACCAAGCTTTCACGCTGAACATGACGGAGCGTTAATCCTTAGAGTATTTTTCTGGTTAAATACCTGTATTTAGTAAGTTTATTCAAGTTAGTTTTAGCATGTTTAATAAACAAACCACTTCCCCTTATCCTTTTGAGTTGAAATTTGGCATATTGGTTCAGTTTCGATGACAATACAATTTTATGGTATATAAACATTGCCAGTTCTTCTCCTCGTCAATGACCAATTAATTCTCTTCTTCATTCCGAATTAGCTCCAAACGAAAATTTTGATTGCATGTTTAAATTTGTTTATTTATATTTTAGTAGGTATTATTATTTCATTTTTGTTTTTTTTAAATGTAAAAGTAAAGAGATGAACGAAACGCTGTACTGGCGGAAAGATACGATACGTTTTGAAAAAAATAATAATACATCGGTTTAATTTTTCCGCGTTCTCGCCAAAACTTCCATGACAGTTAGTAGACAATTTTTTTCTTTTTATATCAAGTAATGTTACTGCTTTCCAAAAGACTTCTTTCCCTCTTTTCAGACTGCGTGATCGTCAGCTTTAACTGACTGATCATTGAATGCTAAGAAGTTTCCTAGCTTAGTACCCTCATAAAATAAATGTCTTCTTATTTCTACAGGAACTGACTTGCCGTTAGACCAATGGAACTCCCTATTTGAGGGCGTTGCACCCACGCTACTGACGGAGGCTGAGCGCGAGGAATGGCTCAAGAAGTTGGACAAGGTCGCTCTCGCTTCGGATGCTTTCTTCCCCTTCAGAGACAATATCGACAGAGCCGTACAGGTTACTATATTTAACTATTCTATAAAAAGCTAATATACAGGGTTATACGTTTGTGGTATAGTACAGCGAAAGGAGATTATTGTACCCATCATTATGAACAAAATTAACTATGAGCACAAAGATATGATAGAGGTATTTTAGATTAGTTATCTTCTATACATATATGTACCTAAATAATTGTCCTGACTGACCTACTGATTCGGCAATATAGAGCCTAACCGGCTGGGGTTATAAATAAATAGCTTTTATGTTGTAAGCACCAACTAAGGAAGCATTTTTTTTAAAAAGGGATAAAGGGATGGGCGGTTTTACAACCCGTGCGACTTAACTGCAGACTTCACGTTATGACGTCATTGTGATGGTACGGTTGCCAAAAAAGTTTATTTCATAAATATATTTATTAGTACTTTGGCCCGAACTTTATGTACCTCGGGAGTTTTTTTTAATAAGTTTTTATAGTGAATGTATTTATTTTGTTTATTTTTTTAAATACATACCTAAATTTAAGATAAAAAATAAATAAGTGAATTACTGGTTAGTTGGAAGAGGAACAAACAAAATATTTATTTAAATTACATAAACAACGATAAAAAAATCAACAACATAAACAACAGAAACGAATGATTCAAAACAGAAACACGTGCAACGGTAACAAATGCGATATCGGTACTGAACGCACGAGGGCGAGCGCGGGGTGCCGTGGGATATGGCGGGAGGGGAGTCGCATTCCAGAGAAGTTCGCAATTAAGTCGCACGGGTTATATGGAAGTCCGTTATTTTCAAAGCAAGGAGCACGAAATTTAATAGACCTGCTTTTAATTAGAAATGTACGTTTATCTGAATTTTAGCCCAAAGAGGATGAAAAGTTTATATGGGAAGTTCGTCACTTTTGAAGGAAATATGAAATTCAATATCAAAACTTCTTATATCATAGGTCTCCCTTTTTTTCTCTTTCTTCTTGGCATCATACTCTGTGCATTCTGCCAGTCTCAATGTTTCTGTGTTTTGTCTGCAGTCTTCATTGTTCAGCTTCTTTATCTTTATAGTCAAAGTCCAGTCTTGGTCAAGTCCAATCAGTGCCAGTCATGCTATAGTAAAGTAGTGGAGAATTTACTATAAGCTTTGATGGAGTTTTGGATGCAACACGAAAAGTTATGTTTTACCACATTATATCACTTTCCTACACTCGCGCTTGTAATTCGGAAATTTATGAATAAAACACTACTATTTTTATACATAAATACTCGAAAAAATCTCTAGTTTTGGAAAAAAAATACAATGGAGCGCCACGACTCTTTCCGCGTTCCCAAAACTCCAAGGTCTCCCTTTTCACTTTCCTACCTTTTAGTTTTTTTTTTGTACTCAATCTAAGAGCCTTATTCACGCGAGCGAAGCCGCGGACATCAACTTGTTTTATTTAAATGTATTAGTACCTCTCTAGTATGCACCTATTTACAGTGTGGCGTGGAATACATCGGAAGTCCGGCTGGCTCCAACAACGATCAAGAAGTAATTCAAGCGTGCAACGAACACAAAATTACTCTTGCGCACACTAACCTTAGGCTGTTCCACCATTAGCACGCATCGGAAATCTAATAATGACAGCTTTTGCAAAAACTTTCGTCAAGTTTTTGATACCGAAATACAGTGTAACCTCAATATAGCGATTTTCTCGATTTAACACATTCTTTAAAATTCTCTAGTACTGGCCGTAAGCCAAAATATACCTTTACACTATGAATACTTTTAAAACTTTCGTTTAAAAACCTCGTTGTAAAGAATTTTCAATCATTGGATAATATAAATAGAAAGTATTATTTACCTCTAACGATTTTTGGCGAAGTAGCTAGAGCAGTACATAATGTTGAAGTTAATAAACAAGTTTTTTTCACCTTGTTAAAACGAATTTTAGACCAAACAAACCTCATTGTAACAAATTATTCGGTATAATGAATATTTATTATTCTAAGCGATGATAGCTCAGTGGTTAGCGCGGTTGCTTTACATGCCGAAGGTCGTGGGTTCAAAACAATGAGTTTGAGCTGCCGGTGAAAGAAAACATCGTGAGGAAACCATATCGTGGTGGTACTTTCTAGTACTCGGCTGGCTAGCCACCCTCAAGTTAAAAAGCTGTCGCGAAGCATCTGTGTGTTCCGGCAGCCTCACTTGAGAGCCAGTTCCTTTCCGGGCTAGGTGTGCTTTACCATCTTCGACCACACCGTCACTTAACATCAAGTAAGCTGTAGTCAAACACCAAGCCATAAAAAATAAATCTAATTCTATTCAGCTTTGTTATATCGAGGTTGCACTGTATATGAAAAATTAATTATCAACGCACCTGGCGGATGTAAACGGAAACATAAAATAATGTGTAAATTTATATGGTTAGCATATTAATTGATTGATGGTTAAGTGAAGATTCGGTCTAAGATGGAGCATGCTTCCCTTGAAGAAACGAATTCACTCGCGAGTTGAAGGCAGATTGTATTGGGACACGCTTTTTTGAGGGTTTTTTAGTACCTACTCTCTATCTTTATTCTAGCATAGTAAGTGTACTTTTGCATTTAATTTTAAGACATTGCCTTGTAAAAAATGTTTAAAATTAATCAACTCTTAAAATTCTCTGTCACTTTGCTGGTGTGAAATGTCACCCCAGAGAACAGGAGCGCAGTGACTAAATGTAAGTGAGGCTGCAAAGGTTGTGTCACTTACCATTCCAGATGATTTTGTAACGCTTATTATATTGTAATGAAATATGTTGCTTTTTGAAATTATTTCATGAAAAGAATCTCTGAATGAAGAATGCGCTTTATCATGATTCTTACCCGAATAGTGATTGTTGGAAAAGATGGGCTATATAAAATGTTTTTATCGTTATATTCATAAATATTTTTTAGAAGTACATACTTATACAAGTATTTTATATTAAAAGTATGAAAATATTATTAACATGTTTTTATTTGGATTCTTGCTACCACTACACCTTATCATCATCATCGTCATACACGCCACATAATAATATATTTTCGCGGCTTGGCCACAATTATTATGTTTATCACGGGGCCTTAATCGCGCACAAATACTATGAAATTAGTTTTGTTTATTTACCTTGACGTTTCTGCCATATTATAATAACCGTGGTCACGAGTTAATTCGCTAATAATGTCAGTAAAAGCTTTCAGGACATCGTGTTCCGCTGCCGCTGCTCCAAACAAGCTGGCGTTGCGCGCTGGGTGGGTTAGGCGTGTCGGGCTATGATTTTTAGGCACTGGATAGCTCAAATTGTGTATAGTTTTTGTGATTGCGCGGTATTATCCAACCCTCCCCTATATTTTTGAACACAATGAAGTCCTGATTTCCGTGTTTCTGATTCTCGCTCAACGTAAGAAATTATTTGATTCTTTAGCTATTGACTACTACTGAGTGGCGTAGGCAATTAAATTTTGAATGTGGAATGTAGATGATAGATATACTTATAGCAGAAAAAAAACTAAAATGTGTCAAAACCCATTGTGATATTACTTATCTGAGGTGATATTATTACTACGTAGTAATATTAGCTTAATGTCAAAACCACGTCAGTTTCCATATTAGGTACGTAGTGTTTGATCTGAGGTAGGTAGGTTACCTACCTACATATTATATTGGTATTGTAAAATATGAAATGAACTTATGTTTCTGTACCTACGATCAGAAAATGTGGATTGTATATCATATATACCTATATATATCATGAAATTATCGTAAAAATACTATAGGTAGTTATGGTACAAAATCTAGCTTTGGACAGAACCCGCGGATGATGAGACATTTATTAATATCATTCTGTGGGGATTTATATGATTCACAGTGGCTGGTTCTTCCCCGAGTTTGTTGACGTCATCAGTAAACAGAACAAATACACGAGGGGTGACCAACTTTTAAATTTCCCTAAAATATCGGGTTTTTTTTTTCAAAGTTTTTTTATATCTATTATTATCTACAATAAAATTAAAACAAAATGCAAAATTAAAAGTTATGATTTTAGCAATATATGGTATGGTTACTTGTTTTGTCGTATTTCTGAAACCAATAATTAATCAACATGTCTTACAATTAGCTGTACAAGTGTACACATGTCATAAGTACTATAAAATCAATATAGCTAAGAATTAATGAATTAATTTTGTAAGTTAGAATAAGTAACAATTTGGTTTACAGTGTAATGTTGCTTATTATTACACAATAAATAAATAAATAGCAAATTATATAACCAAATTTTTTAACTTCAAAAATGTTTTTCGTGAAAAACGTGATTGCTGTCAAGTGAAAAGATTTAGTAAGTACCTACCAAACAAACGTAAC
The DNA here is from genome assembly GCA_950106695.1 of Biston stratarius. Lineage (NCBI taxonomy): Eukaryota > Metazoa > Arthropoda > Insecta > Lepidoptera > Geometridae > Biston > Biston stratarius. The sequence continues at coordinate 4,214,492 of OX467107.1, forward strand.
ATATAATGTAAAATAAAAGCCTGACATGGCGTAGGTTACAATTAAAATATAGCGCGACAAAAGTTGGTAGTTTTTTAATTTTCCAACTTAAGGCAATTATGGCAATAAATTCTTATCGTATTGTGGTTGGATTTTAACCAATAACAAACTTTTAGCTCTGTATATCCACCAATCATAGATTGTTATTAATATTTTGACAATACGTTAATGTCAAGTTTTGACTTATTAGCCAATCTAAATCTTGACATTGGCAAGAGCAAAGCGTCCGAAGTTCCGAACTCTGTACACCGATTTGCATTAGGTTTAAAGGTAACATTATGATAGTGTGACTGTAAGAGAAAATAATATTGTTTTTAATTGTAATTGTAATGGGGCTCTTTGCGAGTAAATTAAACAAAACCAATAAAAACTAACTTTACGAATTTCTAACCACGGCCATAGACAGTTACAAATGTTTCCCAGTCTTATAGACATTAAGTATTGTGTTAAGAGAGAAAAGCTTTGAAGAGTTTGAAGAATGTCTTCCACCAGTGACCAGGAAATGAGCGAGTGCTCCAATTCCCCTGTCTCGTACACGACCCTGGAATCTCCTCACAGCTCTCCACTGCAGCAAGTGCCGCAGCTAACCGCGACACTCACCGCTCTCTCATGCACAGACAAGAATCTGTACAACTTTCTTGTCAAAAACAATGGTAAGTTAAAACTTGTGTACATATCATTTATTTTGTCACACTATCCTGTAGTTTTAGACTAATGTGAAAGTTCTTGTTTTTATTTCTTATGTGTGACAGTAAATTGGTATTAATTTATATTGTGTAGGATGTGCTGCTGCATACCATTATGTTAACAGAATTTGATTTTTTTCAATAATTTTTATTTATTTATATACTATAGGTAAATCAATATCGTAGGACTTTTCACACAGCACCATCAAGCTACAAAATAAGCAAAGTTAATACTATAGGAGCCAGATAATTGATGGAGTACTTATACATATATTCCTTTTTTTAAACTTGTGAACCACCTCGGGCGAGCAATTTGGAGCAAGGCTTAGTACTGCCCAAACCGATAATATATTGTTGCATAATAACAAAGCAATACAAGTTGATATTAAAATGAAGTAAAGATATTAATGTAAATTTAAAACAGATAAGAGAGATGTAGAACTTAGTCTGTGTCCTCTTTTGTTAAAAAATAATGCAACTTCACCAATAAAACCAACTCAGACTGTAATTTCAAAAAGAAAATTACTTGTAGATAACTCAGTTTACGGTACATCTATTTTATTTTCATCATACTTTTGTGATATCACGTGATTATGAACGAAGTAGTTCGTTAGAAACAAGTTGGGCGGAACATGATGAGGAAGATGAACAGCAATTAATAAATTTTATCAGTGATATAATATATGTATGTAGATCTACTTGACCTAATTATATATGAATATCATTGAAAATTAATTATTTGTATATACCTATCATTATCATCTGATGTAGTATTACATCTACCCTTATCCCGAGCTAGTAGAAATCATAGTGCCACATAGGCCGCAGGCAGCTTCAAGTGCAGTTACGCTAGGGAGAATAGTTTCGTCTGTTTCATTGCATGTCAACTTAACAGAATAACTTTTGTGATGGATATTATCTTCAGGTGTTATAAGAGCTTTAATCTTGCTTTACTTGTACATATCCTACAGCTTGATTGCCATAGGAATCTCGTTCAGATCTCATACTACAAGGATATTGTTCATCGAAATCTAGGTAAAAGTAAAAAAGACAAATTATTTATCTATTTCTATTTATGTAGATTTATATGCTATGTAAGCGTATTAAGAGTTACAATATTACTAGTGGGCCCTGTACTAGGAGAACCTGTATCGCAGGGGCCAAATACATGATTTGATGATATAATAGACATAGATGCGCTTACTAAATTAAAAAATGGACAAAATAAAATGGTGGTAACAATATTTGTAAACTGAAAAATTAAGCATAACATGAGATATGAGCTGATAGTGTAGTGTGTGTTTATGTTTATGTGCGTGTATGTTTATGCGTGTGTATGGTTTTGTGCGTGTATGTTTGAGTGTGTGCTTGTGTTCACATTTATTTTAAAAAGCACAAGATTTCCCTAGATGGTATTGACTATGTGACGAAAACCTAAGAACCCCAAAATTGCAAGGAATCATTTTCATGCTGTGTTACTAGCTTTTAATAATTATAGTTTGATTTTCATATACACATATCTACTGTTTACAATGTTAGTAAATATAAACATTTCCTAACTAGAAATAAAAATAAACATATTATGTATATATATATTACGTAAAATAAACATATAAACGTATTTTAAATTGTGCGTGTTCATGTTGTTTTTCGAACAATATTAAACTTGAGTCTACGCAGACATATGTATGTATAGGCCCTTTTCTCACTTAATTCTATGATAGACTGTCGATAAATTTAAACCTATCAGATTAGTTTCGAGAATTGATCAACGATTAACACCAATGTCTATTTGTTTTTGATATCTTGTTTGCTATTTTCTTAGAATGAAACTTGGCTATCAACCAAAAGTACTCAAATTAACCAATCACACAAATCATTTAGCACTGCAATTTATTTAATGTTCATTTTGTGTTAATGATAATCTTATTAATTATATTTTTAATCCTATTTAATTACATAGGTACTCAATATACATATAAAGAGAATGAAAATGGTAAACAACAGTCAGAATAAGTTGTAATTTTAAGTTGTAGAATCAATCAGTATTGTTCATGAATAATCTAGTGCTAAGTGTGTAACTCTAGATACTTTCTTGAAGGCATAAAGAATCTATTTAATTTGTGCCTTAACTCAGCATAACATGGATTGGATCATAAGACCAGGTTAGTAGAGCCATGTTTTGTTTGCTATACACATAACAACGAAACTGCACATGATAACCTGCCCCTGTTATCTGAGCTGCTTAACAATGCCTGTTAGACACTCAGGAAATAATGCAACCACATATCTTATGTCTGCGCAATAAGGTTTCTATTCGCATAGCTTTTTCGTCAGCACCTATCAGATATCACATTAACATTATAAAGGCTGGTTTGTAAGTTTGTAAGTGTGTTTGCGACTTCTTCACACTGAAACGGCTGGATCAATTTTCATGAAATTTGGTATGGCGGTAGCTGACACCCTGGATTGACACATAGGCACTTTTTATCCTGAAAAAATGTAGCAGGTAACACCGCGGGGCGCAGCTAGTATCAAAATAAGTACTTTAGAGTACAGGGGCTAGTGCAGTATGTAGTAAAAGTATGCTAAAGATAAAAAAGCAGTTTTTATTTATGGTATATAATATGTTCTATGAATTCTTGAATGTGCCTTGCCTTTATTTGGTGCTTGTCAAGGAACTGGACCTAAACTCTAATTGTTCCAACATTTATTTTTGCCTTGTTAGCTCATTTGGTAGTACTTAGCTCTGCTTACTGGGTGTGTTGGTTTGATCTCCAACCTGGACAAACATTTATGTACTTAATATAAATGTTATGTGTGTTGTATGTATATTTAAAAAAATTGCATATATAGGTCATATGTATTCTATCAGTTACCTGGAGTAATACAAGTTTTGCACTAGATGGCGCTGTGTGAAAATTCCTGTAATATTTATTTAAGTATTTAAAATCAATTAAAAACTAATTTTATATTTGCTAACATACGACTTTAATGATTAGGTATATTAGATAAATATTAGCTAAGCCTAACTCACATAATTATGTATAAGATGAGTATTTGAAATAGCAGACAGGTTGACTGGGTCGGCTCCTAGCATATGCTAGCATGTCCTGTGTATTAAGTGATTCATTTTAAACAAGGATGTTTTCTAAATTACTATAATAAAAATAAAAACACTTACATAGTTTTTTTTTATTTTTTTTATTTTTTTTTTTATGGCTGACAGGCTATGTGTTTTACCACAGCTCACCTGATGTTAAGTGACGGTGTGGTCGAAGATGGTAAAGCACACCTAGCCTGGAATGGAACTGGCTCTCAAGTGAGGCTGCCGGAACACACCGTTAGATGCTTGGCGGAAAGTAGCCTACCACCACGCTATGGTTTCCTCACGATGTTTTTCTTCACCGGCAGCTCAAGCTCATTGTTGGGGTTTGAAACCACGCCCTTCGACATGCGAACCTACCGTGCTAACCACTGAACCATCATCGCTACAAAAGTTATCGAAAAGGATGTCACTGGATTTTTCAAAGTAATTTAAAAATCTTCATAATGTTTTTGTTCATAACTTCTTAAAAACATTATTTAATTTTAATCAATTTATCTTTTTAAAAACTAAAAAAAAATGAAAAATAACAGCTTACCGAAATAAATACTTTTTATTTTTTAAATAAGAGTATTTTTATTTCGATAAAGAAGTAACGCAGTATCGTATTTTCCATTCTTGGTTGCCTGGAAGAGAAGGAAGAGACCGCCACTTGTAGCACTAGCTCATAAGATTATTTTATTTCCTGTACTTTTTTTCCATTTTTGGTGTGCTCAATAAAGAGTTTCCGTCCACGTACACGTATATAAGCTGTAAAGTCAGTTTTATCCTGATGATCCTGTTTATGATATCAGGACAGAGTTACCAAATAATTGCATTAAATTTTCGAGTTTTTTTTAAATGTAAACGTAATTACACAAACGATAGGCTCTCCTGATGACAAGACACAACGCATGTCCATGACGATTGCAGCAATACACAGAACTTTGAGTAACTAAATAAAGTCCAGGGCATCGTTGCTTTACCGCTCATTACTTTGAGACTTTCGACGGTTAGTATCAACAGCCCTGTAATTTCGCTAGCTGCAGTACCTTTCAAACCGGTAATGTTTACACATTACTGCTTGGCGGCAGAATATCTGGTACTGCGGTGGTACCTACCTAGACGACTTTCTGCTAAGGAAATCTTCCGCCGAGTGAGTCTAATTGACTTTTTATTTAAAAAACGTCTGTTTTTAGGCGTTAAACCGTTTCTACGTATTGTGGAGCAGCCTCAGAATCACTTTCGGTTCCGTTACGTCAGCGAAATGGTGGGCACGCATGGCTGCATCCTCGGCAAGACGAGCGCGAATAACAATAAGACGAAAACACACCCAACTGTTGAGGTAAGTAGAGGCCCTAACATAAATATTTTAAGAAGTATGATAGATAACTATATGAAAGAAGGAAGAGAGAGGAAAACTCTGTCAACCATTTACGGTTGACAGGCTGTTTGACAACAGCTCACCTGACGTTCAGTGACGGTGTGGTCGGAGATGTTTAACACATTATATCCTGAACTGGCCCGCAACTGAGGCTGCCGGAATGTGCGTTTTGGTGCTTGGTAACTTTTATGTTTAGAACTGCAAGAAACCTTTAGAAAAAAAAAACTTAATCATATGTGGTGCAGCCGTTTGAGAGCTACGACGCTAAAGCAGACACACAGATACACACGTTCTTCCCTCTATTACAGTATTACTGTTATTCACCTTCTATTGTTACGTTTTTATTTTCCTCTATTGTAATATATTTATATCAAGATACATATTTATATTGTATAAAAGTATATGCATATATATGTATATGTATTTATTTATATATTTGTTTTATTCCATTCTATGTTTGCCTGGAAGATATAATTTTTAGCTACTCTTGAGTCCCTTATTTGTGTTATACTTTTTAATTATTCTGATTTTAAGAGTTCTGGTGGCCACAATAAAGAGTTCCTGTCTATCTTATTAATGTCTTTCTCCCGTTCGTACAACAGTTGGTGAACTACAGTGGGCGAGCTCTCATTAGATGTCAGCTGGCTCAGCATAACAATACCGAGGATCATCCCCACAAGCTGCTGGAAGATGAACAGGACAGAGATGTCAGTTACGTCGTGCCAGAACAGGGCAGCTATAAAGTCGGGTAAGTTCGGTTTCCGGGATATATATAAGCCTGCCTTAATCCTGGTTATTGTATATGTATTCTAAGTTTCAGTTAAATCCGTTAAGACTATTTAAAAAATATCAAAATCAAGCCTTAAGAATATGTGTTTTGCACAAAATGCATAAGTGTCATAATTTATACGATGTATTTATCTATATAATTATATGGGCTCGGATAAATATGTAATAAAATATGTCCATATAGTATGGAATGAAAAATCTAAAATATGTAGTAAAAAACTGGTCAATGTCCATATAGTATGGACTGAAAAATCTAAAATATGGTATAAATATGTAGTAAAAAACCGGTCAAGGTAATTTCCTTAAAGGGTATATCTGCGTATATCATAGCGTAACATAAATCTTTCGAGTACCTAATTAGAATTTTGGGAACTACTTGCCATTGCATAAGAAAAAATAAAAACAAAACACGCGACGAAAGTGAACACCCCTGACCGCGTGTTGTTTTGGCGCAAATGTAAAACGTGTGTCCATCCAACTTACAGTGTTGAAAATATGGATTATTATTATTTTGTTATTCAAAGTATGGACTTGTTTAAAATATGGAAAACAAAAACTAAATTTTCTAAATCAAATACCATTATCTATGAAGAAAATAACATTAAGATCGAAAACAGAGTCAATTGAAAATATGTATTGACATATTAATTCGGGCTCTAATATAATTATATACCACAAGAACAACACAAATTATAATCCTGTACTAAATTATAAGTTTGTACATTAAGTTTTGTAATATTGTAAGTTGCCCCAAAATTGGCCAGAAAATATTAATTTATTTTGTGTATTAAGATATAGCTTAAGTGGGACGGAATGTTTCTTTCGATATATTAATAAAAATCTATGAACCTAAGTCATTACAGCGGATAGTAACAAACAGAAAAACTTTCGCTTTTATCATATTAGCAGAAGTAGTATATTATAGTAGCATTTTTTTAGTTAAAGTTGTCTGAAGGATCCCTTGTATAGAGAAAAATGTTAAATAAATAAATATAAATATAAAAGTACACCTTATACCGTGTTATCTACAGCATAATTTCAAAAGATCTAATCGGTTTGAGACCTTATCCAAGTATGTAATACGATACGCGTAATTTTTTTTGTCAATTGATTACTCGAATCCATTTCAAGACTTCTTCTAAATCAAGTTATAAATTATAATAACAGTGATTCGTATGACTTCCACAGAAACAATCGCCAACTTTTATGGTTTTAACCACAAGATATTTAATGTAAATTGACTTCCTGCAAAGGAAATACGTCCTTGTTACTTGTATATTTAATACAAAGGTGGATTGCGAACCGAGCACGGTGTCATAACTATTAATAAATCTGTGAATTTATTATCGAAATTGAATGCAATTGACCTTGCAATTGGACCTAACGATTCATTTTCCTTAACCGATGTGTAAATAAGTAAAGATGATGCACATTTTGAACTGAGAAAATCTTTGTCTGTGTCGTATATTCAATCTCCTTCTAAAATCCTCTAAATTTTGCTCATTAAAGGTTGTAAAAAATTGCTTTATGATAAGGTGATAAGGCCGCTCTTTGTACTGTCGTATTCCGTTCTAAATAATAATAATTAAAATAAATAATAAATAATTTTATGACGTATGATTCGGTGCACAATAAAGTTGTATTGTGTTCTTTGGGGGGCGATTTCGTATACAGCGCTGCAGCGCGAGCGTATGGATGTCTGGAACGGAAAAGCCGAAAATAGGCAATTAAAAATGTTAATGTGATTAGACGAATGAGACGCTCTCCCGATGGCTAGAGATAACGCCTATTCATGACCATTGCAGCGATACATATAACTTTGAGTAACAAAACAAAGTCCAGTGCATCGCTGTAATTTCGCTAGCTGGAGTACCCTTCTTAATGCTCACACGCTACTGCTTGGCGACAGAATATCTGGTACTGCGGTGATGGTGCCTGTCTAGACCGCCTCCTGAGATCTATCGGGGCGGATCGCTATATCGGTTATTATATAAACCGAGATTGCTGAAACCTGATAGCAAGATATAGAATATTACGTCAGAATTTAGACGAACGAGTATGGGTATATCAAACCTAAAATTCCAACAATAAATATATATTTTATAGCTAATTTTAAGGAAATGGTTAAATGTATATACATACATATGTATATGGCACTGGCTGTAGCTTGTATGTCCATTGGAAATTTTATATAATTTTTGGCTAGTATATTGCAACGGAGTCTATGTGTTTGCTTATTAATTTTAGCTCTAAGAACTATTTGTATGTTCCATGCATTCATCATCATCAGCCTATCGAAGTCCACTGCTGGACATAGACCTCTAGACCTCTCCCAAGACACGTCACTCAGCCCGATCTTCGGCTTTTCGCTTCCATCCACCGCCAGCTGCCCACGTATATCGCCACTCCATCGAGTCTCAGGGCGTCCTACGCTACGTTTGGCAATTCGCGGTCTAGAACACGTTTACAGTTGTCGGTTCTGCGACAGATATGTCCAGCCCATTGCCATTTCAGCTTGCTAATTAATACACTGAGCTATGTCTGTTACTAGTTCTCTGGCGAATAACATGCACTGTGAAATGATAATAAAGTCTTTTCACACGTGAAAACGAGACAGACGTATCCGTATCTTATAGTTTTGTCACGTTCCCGGATGGAAGAAGACAATTTTGTCCACGACGCGCGATAGCTGAATGCTAAACCTTACGCCCGTCGACAACAGTTCTAATTTTACCTCAACGCATTAAACGGTTAATGTTTTCTGAAAAAAACTTTATACTTTATTCCCAGGGCGAGTGGTATGAGACAGATAAAATAAATAGTTACAGTGTACTATATAAGTATGCGTTTGTTTTGATCTGGCATGCGATAACCTTGATTTGTGGTTTCAGATTTCCTGGTATGGGCATTATACATACTGCGAAAAAAGACGTAGCGAGCTTGCTCTTCAAGAAATTTTCGGAACGAAATCCATCAGTCAACGCTAAAGAGGTATTTATTTCTTGCTAAGAATAAGTATCTGCTATCAGATTGTACAATAATCGTGATTTTTAAAAAAAACAGGCCTATTGGCGCTCGAGAAAAGTTTAGATATTTCCTAATATATATAAATATTGTTACAAAATATATATATATGTATATATTATATTATATTATTATTGTATCTATATAATTATTGTTATTGTTGTTATTGAGCAAACGTACGTATGTTTGCTCAGGGTATACTGGATATACTGGGTTGCGCAGAACGGTATTCATATGTAAGTAATATTAAACTTTCGAGAAATATATGGAATAGATGTTTTTTTCCGCGATTTTAGGTTAGTTGTTTAAAGTTTTTAATGATAAGTATAATAATCTTCATGCGACTCAGGAAAAGTTTTCCGCGTATTATTGCATCATATAATTATTTTTTTATGGTTGTCAGGCTAGTTGTTTGACCATAGGTCACTTGATGTTAAGTGAGGGTGTAGTCGAAGATGGTCGGTAAAGCACACCTAGCCCGGAATGGAACAGGCTCTCAAGGGAAGCTGCCGGAACAAATCGTTAAATGCTTGGCGGCAGATTTTCAACTTGTGGGTGGTAGCTACTCTAGCTAGCCAGCCGAGTGAAACTAACTTACCACCATGCTATGGTTTCCTCACGATGTTTTCTTTCACCGGCAGCTCAAGCTCATTGTTGGGGTTTGAACCCACGTCCGATATGCGAACCGACCGCGCTAACCACTGAGCTATCATCGCTACAAGAGTCTCAACAGCCCTGTAATTTCGGTAGTTAAGTACCCTTCAAACCGGAACACATTAATGTTTACACATAACTGCTTGGCGGCAGAATATCTGGTACTGCGGTGGTACCTACATAGACGACCTCCTGTTAAGGAGATCTACCACCAAGTATACTTTGTTTTATTTCAATGTCTACTTTTCTGCGTAGAACTAAACGCTAAATATTTTGAAATCTGAGGCCATTGTTTCAAGCTTCCGCTACAACTTATGTCGGAGTGTTTATATTTTGTAATTGTAGTGTACAGAACGCGCTTTGTCCGTGTATTTGTGTCCGACCTAAATGCTATAAGAGTGTGCGTTATTCCATAGTATCAGCTTCGAGTTACATAATAAACATCAAGTTTTGGTGCGTTACTTCAATTGTTTCGTCGGAGTTTAACGGTGCTACAGGGTTAAATTACCAGCGTCTACCGAGGTGACCTGTATGAATTCTTACCGTGGTATTACGAAGGCTTAGCTTAGCAATGGTACCAGTGGTAAGAAATTACTTAGGTTATGGTACGGTTCTATCAGGATAAAACGGTACGATTTTATCGGGGTAAAACGGTACGATTTTATCAGGCTAAAACGGTACGGACTTAGCAGGAGGTCGTCTAGGTAGGTACTACCGCAGTACCATATATTCTGCCGCCAAGCATTATTGTGTTCCGGTTTGAAGGGCTAGCTAGCGAAATTAAAGGACTGTTGAGACTAACCATCGAAAGTTACAAAGAAATGAGCACCAAAGCAGTGATGCCCTGGACTTTGTTTTGCTACTCAAAGTTCTGTATATCGCTGCAATGGTCATGATCTCTTACCATCAGGGGAGCGTCTCGTTCGCCTCATTACTATAAAAAAGTACCTACGTGTTAATTCAGAGCATATTAAGCTATTTTCGTTCGAAATTACATCCAAATCCACCAAGCCGTTTCAGCGTGAAAAAGAAACAGTCTAACTTTCACATAGATTTTTTCTTGTTTTGATCGATTTCACATGTCACATATGCACACCAGAAATAAAAAATAAATGTACAGAAAACAAAACAAACCTTATTAGCTAGTGCCTCTTGTGGCACCAGCTAATAAGGTTCTATTGTTTTACCTCCCTTTTGACGAGGGCCATCCAGTGGTACCAGATCCGCAGACCACAGGCCGCCTATAGGTAAAATCTTTTACTCTGTTAGGGCTAGTCACTCGATCTATATGACCATGCTTAGATCCGCGAATTTAGTTGTTTAGAAAAGTCGATGGTTATCAGGATCGGTTGTTAGAGATACTCGCTCGTAGGTATCTGTACTTTGTGAAATTACAAGCCCAAACAAATTTTTAATAGATGACTAATTTATGTCAATAGTAAATTGCTATAATTAATTTAATCATCAAACCTAGGTACTTAAATTAAAAATCACTTCATTAAAGAAACAAATCTAATTATAAAGGATTAGGTAACTTTGAAAGCTCCGCCTGACTGATTATAACTAAATAACAAGGGTATGGATCAAGTGGTGATGTAATAAATGCAAATATTTTAGTATAATTTACCAAAACAACTCTAATTAACATTTTAATTTGTCATACTCACATACATTTGAATAACATGTAATGTGCATAATATTCATAATTGCATATAGATAAGTGGTGTATCACTACATATATTTTCATAGCAGGAAGTCCTTCCATCGATTTGTTACAAAATGTATTATTTATTAACAAAATATTTTGTGGTTTAATATATTTATTTATAAATTATGAGTATAAGTACCAGTAATTCAAGCGAAGTCGATAAGAGCAGACACAGTATTTTAACAAAACAGAAGCATAACTGGCTCGTTTTTAAAAGATTTAAAATTCTTGATGTTTGAAAGGTAAAATATCAGTCATAAACTGAAGCTCTACAGACTAATTTGTAAGATTTACGCACTATGATAACGATAGTAAAATTAAGGTACATGATCGGCCATCTTTGTTGTGACATGCGATAGAATGTATGTATACTTAACCATGAACCTGGTCTGATATCAATGATTTAACATTTATTTTATCATTGTAGCGAGAAGAAGTAATACGCTTACGCACACAAACATTCGCATTTATAATATTATTAGCTGTAGCTGCCCTTCACGCTGTAATAAGGGCTTAAAGAATTTACTTAAAACTCACACAATCATTGTAATATTAGTGAGATATGGTTTACTGTATTGTTGATGTAGCGTTCTTAGGATGGCATTTAAATTCCTATATAGTTAACCTACTGACAAAAACTTTACTGTGACATTACCTCCTGTAAATCAGTTGTGATTCTACGCACGGAAGCGCGATACACGATTAGGATACCGCGATGTTTTTCTGCCAGGAGTGCGGTATGTATCGTACGAGTATATATTGTTTATTTGTTTAGCTTCGCGCTCACTGCGACAACCTGGCTAAGTGTATGAACCTGAACATAGTTCGGCTGAAGTTTAGCGCACATGATGTCGACAGTGGCAAAGAAATTTGCGATCCTGTGTTCTCGGATCCCATTCATAACATGAGTGAGTAAATTATTTATTAACTAACTTTATCACATATGGAAGATTAGCAGGACTACCACCGTATTATCTGATATGCTGCCGCCATGCAGTAGTGTGGCAATGTTATTGTGTTCCAGTTTGAAGTGTACTGCATCTAGCGAAATAACAGATTTCCTGCGTTTCCTTGGACTTTGTTTTGTTACTCAAAGTTTTAAGCAATGTTCATAGACGAATGTTTTCTCTAACCAGCAGCAGAGCGTTTAATATTTCTTATTAATTGTACATTTAAAAATAAAACCATATTTACTATTAAAATACTAAATATTAATTTTCATGTCAAACTAATATGTTGATATTAAAAAAATACCGCTATCTTTAATTACTAAATGGCTAAACAGGATTTAACGACGTGCATGTTATGTTGACGAAAATACCACCAAAAATTACCACTGTAAAATCATGTCAAAACAGTAAAGTTAAATAAATAATAAATATTGTAGGACACATTACACACAGCGCCATCTGACCCCAAACTAAGCAGAGCTTGTGTGATGGAAGTCAGATAACTGATAGATACATAAATACTTTTTTTTTGTAAATACATACTTATAATCCATACAGAACACCCAGACACAGAACAAACATTTGTTTATACCAAACAAACATTTGTCCTTAGCGGGATAGAACCCACGCCCTACAGCTCAGGCAGGCATACTCCCAATGAGCCAACAGGGCTGTTAAAGTAGATCAGCAGTACTCAAACTTTTTTGGCGACGGAACCCAAGCGAAATTTGATGGAGCCCTAAATTAATCAAAAACTGTTTTATTTGTATTTTTATTGTCTTTTGAGTCAGTGATGTCAGTGACTATGCTCCTGGCGTCCATTGATTACGTGAGGTGATTTTGGCGATTTTTCATGTATGATGAATTCAGTTTAATCGCAATTTTACACAGTTCCTTGCGGAAAAAAAAATTACGTGATATCTCCCCGACGTGAGATTGGGTAAGATTTAGTTCGACCCCAACCCCCCCAAACGCTTCACGTAATTAATGGACGACCCCTAAAATGTCGTGCTCTCATATTACGCATTCTACTACTACCCTTTTAAACTTTTAGTTATATTCTTTTTAACTTTATGTTGGAATGTTTATACATATGTATAGTAACTCTTTAGTTTCTTTTTTATTATGACCAGTATTTTCGCGGATCTCTCACAGAGGCTTTGCCCTAGGGTTCCGCGGAGCACGCTTTGAGTATGGCGGAAGTAGAGCATAAAACCCTCTCAAAGTTTTCCTCAGGTTGAATGAAAAAGATCGCTTTTAAAGTCGCCAATTCTCAAAACACAAACAAAACATAAACACAAGCTCTGCTTAGTTTGGGGTCAGATGGCGCTGTGTGTAATGTGTCCTACAATATTTATTTATTATTTTATTTTATTTATTCCTAGACAAAACCTCATGATTGTGCTATAATTTCTTTACGATGTTATTCCTCATGTCATATTCATTGTTAGGTTTCAAACTAAGTCTCGATGCGTTTAGATCTATACACGCTTACTGCCGAGCTACATGCACCAGTATTATCAATGTATTGCTTTTACAGAGAGTGCCGCTACAAATGACTTGAAAATCTGCCGGATAAGCATATTCAGCGGCAGGCCGAGGGGTGGAGAAGACGTGTTCATTTTTGTTGAAAAAGTTAACAAAAGTAAGTGGCCGTTTGGTTTTTCTTGCTTGATATTGTAGAGTTATACTGAAATATAAATGTTAGACCTATGTAATCTGCGTAGCCAAGGGAGTTTGACCTCCAAACTTGCGCCCTATGGCTGGCGAAGCGGATCTACCGAATAAGCTAGCAGTCTGACGATTCCATTCACAATGTCTTCGTAACAGTATTTCTATCCATAACTCCGTTAATTATTTGCAATCATTTTGAGCCTGCATATTTATTATTATTAATCGTTTACAAGCTACGTGTTTAACCACAGCTCACCTGATCTTAAGTGACGGTGTGGTCAACGATGGTAGAGCGCACCTAGCCTGGAATGGAACTGGCTTTCAAGTGAGGCTGCCGAAATACACCGTTAAGTGCTTGGCGGCAGATTTTTAACTTGAGGGAGATAGCTTTAACCAGGCGAGTACTAGAAAATCCCTACCAAATTATCCTACCTGCATTAGCTTTTGACATACACTGCTACCCGTCTCGCCGTGGACATTCTGATCATTTGACGATTAGCGGCCGTTTATCATTATGCGCTTTTGACATTGTCCGCCTAAACCGTCTTCCCCTGTACGGAAATATAAATACGTCCGTTACGTTTTCGCGAGTGGAAAGACTTGTAAGGGGCCTCGTGCTGGCTGAGCTGACCATATGCCTGCCCTTGATAGGTGCTTGGACGTTACTCCACCACGCTGCCCCGATGTAGATTGGCGGATTCACATACGCCGTTGTATTTCTTCTCCTGACATAGCTATGCATGATATGATACTCATATTTTTCTTCACCGAATATCTAGTGGTATAAGACTGACTTAAAACATCATGAGGAAATAAACACGACCCCAGATTTCTTTTAAAAGAAAAAACCCTAAGTCTGCCAACTTTGGCCAGCTTTGTGGAATACGGCTTCATCCTCATCATAATGAGAATAGTCCCGTGCCCAGCAGTGGAACAGTTTTTTATGGTTGACAAGAAGGTGTTTGCCCGCAGCTTACCTGTTTTAAATTACGGTGTGGTTGAAGATGATAAAGCACACCTGGCCTGAAATGGAACTGGCTCTCACATGAATCTGCCGGGACATACCGTTAGAGCAGCTTGCTTGTTTGAAAAAAACAGGGCTAATTCGGAAAGAAACTCTCATACATACATACTTGAACCCTAAAAATTTACACTTTTTTGGCAGTCGTTTAAAAATTAGATCAAGTACGTCTAGAAAAAAAAAATTGTTATTCTTGTGTCTCTTTCAGAGAACATCATGATCCGATTCTTTGAAGTGGACGAGAATGGTGAACGTACGTGGTCCGATACGGCTACTTTCCTTCAGAGCGACGTGCATCACCAATATGGTATCGTTTTCAGGTAAGCTCTTTTCGTACAAAGATAAATAAAAAATCGCGAGAATTACGTCCTACGTAGGCGATAGAAAAATGTATGTGATATGTAATGATTAACAGAGATATATCGACCGTAGCAATTAACATTGTCGGATCTACATTTTTGCTATTTTCATTTCATTGCATTAAAGGTCTTAGAATATGTCTAAAAAAGCCCCCGAAAATTATTAAATTCCTAAAATCAACCTAATGGTAAAATTATTAAGTCTTTTAATAGAATTTGATAATTTTCGGGGGCATTTTTTGACATATTTTAAGACCTTTAATGTAATGAAATGAAAAAAGCAAAAATGTAGATCCGACAATGTTAATTGCTACAGTCGATATAGTTTAAATTCAAAATAATGATAAAATCGCTAAATCAAAAAGGGTAGGTGGAAATTTAGCACCGTAATTTTTTGAAATTGCTTTCGTCAATCAAGAGCTCTGTTATAGCGGTCGACATTAGATGTCCGTTGCGTTCCCGTGTCGCGCGTACAGAACATTCGTCCATTTAGAAACCAGTGACTTTGGAATTTTGGATTGTAATTTGTCCCGCGGCGAAAGCTGAAGCCGTATAGACGATCGTGGAATAAAGATTGGTGGAGTTTTCCTTATACCTTCACCAGTTTGAAAGGATATTATTATCCGTTTCTCATCTGGTTTCTAGGTGCATCTTATACAGTCCACTCTTTGATATTATTATAAACCTTTTTCCCGAGACCACGCGTATCGTACAATTATTAATATACAGGGCTATAAGCTTGGGGTGGCTGATAAAGTTTTATCCATTTGACCTTGTTCTTGTCATAATATAATGTTCTCTGTCAGCTCGCAGTTCTACACGCTAAACTCTCTGAAGACATATTTCACAAGAGGAACTGGGCCGTGGTACCAAAAGCCATCTATGAGGGCCTGCAGATCATCGCGAGTTGGCTCCAAAATATACTAACGTGTTCAACCGATAAAACAAAAATTGGGGCTTTTCGCATGTCTAGGAGATCAGCCCTCAAAGTTCCACTACGCATTAAACTACCCATATGCACCCAACACGATTACAATCAAGCTGATTCTGAATTTTCAACTGTAGGTCATGTACATGAGCTGTCATCAACTGAACATTACGCATGATTTCACAGGACACCAGCGTACAGAGATCCCGAAATAACAGTGGACGCAAACGTATTCATAGAGCTGGTGCGACCGTCAGATGGCAGGACGAGCGAACCCAAGCCTTTCACTTACAAAGCAGAACAAGTTTTCAAACAAATTAAAAATAAAAAGCGAAAAAACACTTCTTCATATTCGTCAATTGAGAGCTCTTCAGGTATATTTTATTACTGTCAGCTGCCGCGTTGTGTACACAAACGGAAAGGTTTCTAACTACACTCGAATTTTGGGAACGCGGTAAAAATCTTATTGCCATATTGTATTATTTAGTTAGAAAAATAGTAGTTTTTTATTCATAAAGTGCCGAATTATGCGGATAAGTGTGAGAAAGTGATATAATGTTAGTGACAAGGCTTTTCTTATTCCAAAATTCCATCAAAGCTTGTAGTAATGTTTACTATTACTTTACTAGGGCACGACTTACTTGTTATGACATATTTAATTTGATCTTTCATTTAATACTTTAAAATATTAAAACACTGACACTGGAAAATGCAAAAAGTGCGACGCCAAAAAAAACAACAAAGAAAGCATACCTATACTCTTTAGCTCTTTCAATCTGAATGTAAACATACCTTTTCGATTGGGTTCAGAATACGGGTGCTGGGGTCTTATTCTCTGACTCGCATGTTTTTTTTTTAAAAGATACCAACCTAAGCAGTGATGCCCTGGAATTTGGTTTACTGCTCAAAATTCTGTGTATCGCTGCAATTCAACGGGCGTTATCTCTTACCATCAGGAGAACGTCTCGCTCGTCTCATTACTATTACATTATAAAAAACACTTAGGGGGCGATCAAGTATTACATAAGCACCAAAGGGAGGTGGGGGGTCAATAAAATAAATAAATAAATCAAATTCTGTTCACGTAATACATGAATGGCCCCTTAATATAAATATCCAACATCTAATATCTTAATATAAATTTCCGCCGTACATGAACACTATAGTTATTTCTTCAGGTATCATCACCTAGAAAAGTGAAATAAACGCATATTATTTTATTTACAGGTGGCTCTATAACCAATGAACTACCTCTCACTGTCCTATTCAATAACAACGTAAGTATTATAATTGAGCTATACGTTAAGGTATAAAGTTTGTGGCTGAAGGAAAACATCGTGAGGAAACCATAGCGTGGTGGTAGGGTACTTTCTAGTACTCGGCTGGCTAGCTACCACCCTCAAGTTGAAAATCTGCCGCCAAGCATCTAACGGTGTGTTCCGGCAGCCTCACTTGAGAGCCAGTTCCATTCCAGGCTAGTTGTGCTTCACCATCTTCGACCACACCGTCACTTAACATCAGGTAAGTTGTGGTCAAAGATCTAGCCTGTCAGCCATTAAAAAAAAAATAGCTCAGTGGTTAGCGCGGTCGGTTCACACAAGGGCGTGGGTTCCAATCCCAACAAATGAGCTTGAGAAGGAAAACATCGTGAGGAAATGGTGTTAGGGTACTTTCTAGTACTCTGCTAGCTACCAGCCTCAAGTTGAAAATCTGCCGCCAAGCACTAACGGTGTGTTCCGACAACATTACTTGAGAGCCAGTTCCATTCCAGGCTAGGTGTACTTTGGCATCTTCGACGACACCGTTACTTAACACCAGCTGAGCTGTGGTCAAACACCTAACTTGTCACAAAAAAAAAGTTTGCCTTGTCAATATCATTTATACACTTTCCAAATTAATTGCCACTTATATATGTATTTCATTTTTTCAGCCAATTAACGTCAAAGAAGAGAGTGCAATACCGTCGTACAGTATGCAGGTCAGTTATTTTTTATATAAATATAGTGCAATTGTAAAATAATAATTTGTATTACAGCGCCATCTAGCCCTAAACTAAACAAGTTTTGTACCATGGAAACCCGATAACTTCTCTACATTTTTGTAGCGTTGATAGCTCAGTTAGCGCGGTCGGTTCGCATACCGAAGGGCGTGGGTTCAAACCCCAACAATGAGCTTGAGCTGCCGGTGAAGGAAAACATCGTGAGGAAACCATAGCATGGTGGTAGGGTACTTTCTAGTACTCGTCTGGCTGGCTACCCTCAAGTTGAAAATCTGTCGCCGATGTGTTCCGGCAGCCACACTTGAGAACCAGTTCCATTCCAGGTTAGGTGTACTTTACCATCTTCGACCACACCGTCACTTAACATCAGGTGAGTTGTGGTCAAACACCTAGAATGTCAGCCATAAATAAATTAAAAAAAAAACAGTATGAAACAAAGTCGCTTTCCGCCGTACGTGCGAGTTTTAGTTTTTCAACTGAAATCTTATGACGAAGAAAGAACTATCGTTAGAAGTCATTTGGAATTTAGCATTATGTATTATTCCAATGAATTTCTTTCACTAATCAGGAGATGAACTAACAGTATTGATGATTTGTCAGCTCCCGTTGCAAGCGTCGCCGGCTGGTGAATGCGGCTTAGGCAGCGCACTTGGCACCGCTTTCACGCCGGCAGTGTCGAGCCCCATGTGGTCGGGCAGTGCCGCTGGCATTGCCGCGCAAACACTGCCACAGCTGCAGCTCGACTCTACTGAACTCAACACTATGGCGCGTGACATGCCCATGGAAGATGGCCAAACTCAACAGGCATATTTAGCAGGTAATTAGGGATGTCTCACCCAATTTTTTACAAATTATATTTCGCATTTAAATTTTCACATACGAAAATTTATATTTTAAAGAAAAAAGGGCATGTCATTCATATTAAACTTTACATATTAACTACCCTGTAAAAGCATAAACATAATTTAGATTGATCGACTTCATAAAAACTTAAACGATAGATGATACTGAAATACGTGTTTTCCACGACGTTCCTTTGTGAGTAATTTAAGGAAAACTTTAAATTATTGCTAGATAATTACTATAGCATTACCAAAGTAATCACGGATCGCCCGCGGTATGAGGAGGTAGGTGGGGCAGCGTGACGTTCAGATGTTGCAGGGAGATGAGCGCGGGCGGGGGCGGGGGGCAGGGCACCGCTGTCACGTTTGGTAGTTCTCTCGCGGCAAACAGTCGACTTATTGGTTCCGGACGCTTTGAAGGAAGATACACACGATAAGCTCAAACAAACGATCGATCCCAAGATGAATCGTTCTAAAATTTTTGGGAATAAATATTGGCAGCCAAGCAAAAAAAATCTCCTCATACGAGTTTTGGCGGGAACGCTGAAATGTCGTGTCGACCCATTGTATTTTTTTCCAAAACTAATGTTTTTCGAGTGTTTATGTATAAAAATAGTGGTGTTTTATTCATAATGTGCCGAATTCAAATTCAAATTCATTTTTATTGACATAAAAATTATAGAAACATTTACATTTATGTCACAAAAATCACAATTTATTTATTTCCTAGCACACAAAACAGAACGTAACAATAATAATTTAAACTCAATTCACAATCTAATCACAATAATAATATAAACAAACAAAAATAATAATAAAAATATCATGGTATGTAAAATAAATCTCTAATGTCAATAGTGCTTTTTTTCTCTTTCTTCTTGGCATCGCACTTTATGCATTCTGCCAGTTTCAATGTTTTTATATTTTGTGAGTAGTCTTCATTTTTCAGCTTCTTTATCATCTATAGTTACAGTCAAAGTCTAGTCTTGATCAAGTCCAGTCGGTCCCAGTCAAGTCAAGTCATGCCTTAATAAAGTAGTGGCGACTTTACTATAGGCTTCTGGATGGAGTTTTGGAAGCAACACAAAAAGTCATGTTTAACCACATTATATCATTCTCCCACACTCGCGCTTGTAATTCGACACTTTATAAATAAAAAACCAAACTGTGTTGCTTCCAAAACTCTAACAAAGCTTATAGTAAAGTCACCACTACTTTACTAAAGCATGATTAGATTTGACTGGCATGGACTTGACTTTGACTATAAAAATATAGAAAATGAAAACTGCACACAAAATACAGAAACATTGAAACTGGCAGAATGCACAGAGTGCGATGCCAAGAAGAAAGAGGAAAAAAAACCATACCGCGGGCAATCCGTGAGTACTTTGGTAGTGCTATAGTAATTAATGTGATTTTCACACGTAAGAACTCGCGTAACCGCCAAATGAAACTCTATGTAATATGACATTAGTCTGATTATCGACTGAATTTACAAATCTGCTTGAAACTGCGAAATATCATTTATCGGCTTAATTTACTTACACTTATTTTTCTTTCAGAATATTTCAACACCTTCAGTTTGAGTCTAAGCGACTTACCGGAGGTAAATAATTGATTTTTATATATATGTAAACCCAAAAAAGTAAGAGTATATTTGTCTTGTATACAATTGCATCGTAAATCCTTTCTAAGATTTTCGAATACAGCAATAGTGAAGTAACTTCAAATTTATTTCTAGGTGAATGGCATGGACTTTATTCGATCAACGTTACAACCTGATTCAGGCCGTGGAAAGGTAAACATAATTTATCTATATTATACATACAAACACACAAGCTTTTGCATTTATAATATTAACTAGGTTTCATCCGTGGCCGTAGCCGATTTGGATGGGTAATTTTAGAAAAAGTCGTACAAATAATTTACATTTTTGTCAAGATCTATCCAGCCGTAGAAAGGTAATAAGTATATAGTAGACTGAAAAGTTATTTTCGCTTGTTTAATATCAAGATGACTCTTTATGTTTAACATCAATTGCAAACATTAATTAACAATGATAAAAGCGGCCTTTTCGCTAATTGCGATCTATCCACGCAACCTTAGTATGGAAAGAATCCTACAGAATATGTTAAAAAAGGTGTGTGCTATCAAGAGATACTATACACATATGTTAATAAGTATATAAAACATACTTACCTACATATATTGCAGCTACAAATCAATACTAACAAATTTTATACATATTATACACAGCTTTCAAAATTACAGAGGATGCTATAAAATACTGACGATCCAACCTATAAGACCCCGCTTTCATTAACTTTAATACGAAAACAAAATCGCCAATTCATGGCGGGGTGCCAGAGCTTCTATTGGATCGTTCAAGGACATGCCGAAGTTGACAATGTCAGTGATTGTCAGGTCATGTCGAAGTGTGGGCGGCGGAATATGGTATGTAAAGGGGCGGGGTTGGCTGTTATGCAGTGTCACCGCCTAACATTGGCGAAAGCACACCCCCCGCAGCGCGTCGTCTTTAGGTTGGGTTGTCTATACTAAAGAAGGAAGTTTCGATGTCGGAGTATTCAAGGCAAGACGTGCTGATTATAATGAGCGTGTGTCTATTGAATCCCAAAACTTAAATCCTGGAAGTAACGCAAGGAAGAGGGGTTGAAGGTGTTGGAAAGGAGGAACAGAATGAAAATTAGTTATGTTTAGTATGTATTAATATTTACTCATAAACAATGTGTTTATACCAGGTTGAGCAATCTCCATCACCACCACAGCCGTCTATGAAACCTATTGCCGAGGCAGGGACGAATTCAAGGACGACGTCAGGGGCAAACACAGGGCCAATGGCAAGCGCAGTGTCTGCAGCGAGTTCACGGCCCAGCAGGAACGAGGAAACGTCAGATGACGGCTCTGATTATCCCGCCTTTTACACGCCAGCTGACGCCGCGGAAGTAAAAAAGGTAACATTAGAACCTCTATACTATTTTCTTTCTGACTCTGTCTTGTTTTTGATTCATTTTTAACCGACTTCAAAAATGTACTCAATTGGACTATATTTTTTTTGTTTGTTGAGCTTTCGACTGGGTGAACCAATTTTGATGATTCTTTTTTTACTTGAAAGCTGGCTGGTAGCTTCCTGTGTAGTCCCATTTCAATTTGGTCCAGTTCTGACAATGGCATCCATGAGAAAACTATATGAAGTCGGTTTTTTTTTTGTGAAATTTTATTACAGTGAAACGCTGGAGATTACTGGTACAAAACGATTTATAAAAAAAAAAAAACATTTTTTACACAAACTTTGATTCTAATTCGATTGAAACCAGACGTAATTTAGACTTTTTTTTTACATTTAGTCACGTTTGGATTAGGTTGAATACTCGGACTATAGTTTCTACAACAACAGCATATAAAACGCGAATGTATATACACTATACAGTGTTACAATAAAATGGCGAAAACAGCAGCTAAAACTGTTTGATTTTAAAAGATTGTTAGTTACCGATTATTGTTTTCATTTCACTAATGCGGGATTACTCACGTTTATGTTTATGTTGGTTAGTCCGACTATAGCTAACGACGTATTAAACGTGAGTAATCCCGGATAAGTAAAACACAATTTTTTTCCATTCAAGACAAAACAAGACAAATTTTTCAAGACCACGTCAGTTTCTGTAGTAAAATATTAATGGCATCGCGCAATTTCATACTTTTGTTCCAGTTGGTCCGCGAGATTTGTGAAGCGATCCGCGATAAGAAGAGTTCTAAGAGCGACGCCGTGCGGACCAACCTCGAGCGGCTCTTCGACATCCGCCTCTCCAACGGAGACACGTGAGTTATTATTATAGTATTCGGTTATGTTCATTATCCTGTTTATGTTGTACCTTGTGTGGTGTCTTGCTCGCTTACAGTTTGAACTGGTTGTTGAATTTATACTATTAAGAAAAATAACGGTTTGTGCACTCCCTCTAGCGCGCATATTTATGGTCTTTTCAAACAGAATGCGAATGCGTGATTGAAGCGAACTATTAATCGGCAAAATAACATAAACTGTTTTATCCTAGGTATGATAGGCTAATTCATGTATGTATGTATATAGAAAGAAAGAAAAAGATTTTTTTTTAAATTATGAGATCTTTATGAGATCACACTTGACAATAAAAACTAAACTACTTAGCGCTAAAAACATATAAGATGCCGCAAAACTGGCCTCATTTCAGCAATGATGCTGTTTGGCCATCTGCCAAACGGCGCTGGTCTTGCGTTGAGGCCATACGGTGAAGTGACGAAAGGCTCACCGGTGAGTGTTCGGTAACAATTTTTTAACTCACCAAAATTAATTAAAGAATACTTGAACAAAGAAAGCACTGGCTCCAGGCACACTGTTCTAGGATTCGTTCGTGAGGATTAATTTTCATCCATAAAGGATGAAAATTAATGTAAATATGTACTTGTTTTTCTATCAAAAACAGCCGAATGCTTGGTACTTCGCACCCGGTGTATATAAACTTCACTTTAAGTACAACGACTATTTAAAAAAAAACACTCGTCTCAATCAGTTCAACCGTTCTCAAGTTACGCGCTAACCCACGAATATTATTTGATTTTTATTTATTTAGATAGATAGTTTTCTTTTTATATTTGTATTGAGTCGGAGACTCAAAACTAGACCTAAAATACTGACAATAAAACTCATTGACTGATGATACTCATATGAGGACTTCTCTCATGCTAAAAATCACAAATTTTAGTAATGTTCCGTTTTTGTGATTAGGTCCAATTGAAATTTAAAAGACCAGTGAAATTTTATTAAATCAAGCACAAAATACTAACACTTCATATTTTTTGCCGAGATGAATCGTGTCCTGCAGTCTCAAACCAGACTACAAGTTAAAGCGCTCCGCGGTTTGAATCGCCTTTTTTAGGTCAAAAAGTAGCAGAGTATACCTAAGCTATGTGAATCCAGCCGTTTCAGCATGAAGAACATATACATACATATGTATGTATACATCAAGCAAACTTTCGTGTTCATAATATTAATGCGGTAGCTCAAACACAAAACAAATCAAAAACGTGGCGAATAACTTGTAAACAAACATTTTACTCTCGCATCGCGTCACGCATTCGTTTTCTGTGAGTCGGGTGACATCTATCTCACTTACGTCTCGCTTCTCCTTCTCGACTGTGGTTTGTATGGCGCGTAAACGCGCTACGCTTACGCATTTCTGTCTTCAAACGACACGCTACATATGTATGTACAGAAACATCTCACTGGCTTGCGCGTAAATAATTTAGTAAGTATGGCCATACTTTTATTTTATTTAACATGGAAAACGAACAGCTGCTAACAAGGTAAAAGTTATTGCACATAAGCCAAGTTCTTACTTATACAAACTTATAATATAACCGCCCCATTCTAACTTTAACGTAGCCTAAATTAATAATCATTTTAGATAAATATTGAATTACATGAATAAACTCCTTGGTGTACATACACTACATTCCTCCCCAGCTAAATTAGTAAAACTATCATCTATAATTTACATCTAAATTCCTAGTTTCTCTAATAGGATAACAGCGTACAAGTTTTCGTTTGGGGTCCCTTGATCCGTATCAGAACTAGACCAAGCTCCGGAAGAAGATGCATCCAAAAATTCGTCTCCGGAATTAGCATCTCTTTTCCTCCCGATCTCCTCAGCAGGAGATCGTCTAGGTAGGTACCACCGCAGTACTAGATATTCTGCCGTCAAGCAGTTATGTGTAAACATTACTGTGTTCCGGTTTGAAGGGTACTGCGAATATAGAACAGTCATCACACAAGAATGAAACGGCCATTCCATTCCATTCCACCATTTCACCCTAAAGCGATCAGTTTGAAACAGTGTCATAGTGATTTTGTACCGGTGCGGTACTGAAAGGTAAGTGAGGTTTTCTTTAATTTTTATGTATAGGGGTACAGTCAAATAATACTATTAAATTAAAAATGTAAATTATAAAGAAATTATATTAATAACACCATGGTAATAGAGTTGGTATTTGATTGTCGCCCTTCTAATCAACAATCAGTGCGAGCTGGAAGCGAGTAAGGCCTTATGCAAGTTGCGTTCATAAATGTTTACTGAATTTAGTCGGATATCATAATAATAACCAGATAGTTAAGTTGTTATATAGTTATAAAAAGCACGTAAGTTTCTCGTTAGTTTAGTGCATCTTGCATGTGTCATTTAAGAATTATAAAACTGTCTGTGTTTATATATATTAATTATATTATTTATATTAGTGTGTTTAGTAATCGTGAATTTTTTAACACTCAATTCGACTGTATGTTTTTTTTTTGGACGCATGTTTCGCTATCATTTCACCAATTTATGAATCGATTTTGATAATGATTTTTTGTTTGATAAATCATACTTCAGAGGGACCAATATAAATTTTATCAAAATTGATTTATCCTTTACTCCGAAACTTCGCGGTTTCATTGGAGCAGTGAGTTTAGTTGGCCTAAGGGTCATGAAGGTGGTTTTACTAAAATTGTAAATTTATATTTGTTACTAAATATAAACTACTAACATTACTATAATGATCGCCAAAAATCATAATGAATACAAAAATAAATATAATTGTGGTTGTGGGCGTTACCTCTTACTTTCAGTAGGACGTTCTGTTCGCCGTATTACTTTTACATAAAACTTAACTTTTTTCAAAAGGTTAAGTGTTCTGATAACACAGCTCTCTCTCATCAACTGTTTGTCAAGTGATGCTGCCAGAATACTCCGTAAGGTGCTTGTTGGCAGATTTTCGATTTAAAGGAGTTTGTTGGTCAACCCAGTACTATGCTATGGTTTCTTTACTATGTTTCCCTTCACCGGCAGCTCAAGCTCATTGTTGGGATTTGAACCCACGTCTCTGGGCGTGCAGTCCAAATGCGCTAACTACTGAGCTAACATCGCTACAAACTTCTTGGTTTTTGTAGGTTTTATTTCATATGTATAATTTTAGTTTTCTACTAAACTATGGATCACAACATTTTCGTTTTTTTTTATGGATCTTCTCAAATCTTGAGTGGGCGCTGAGAAATAAGTATTTTAGTATCTTAAGTAATCTAGCATATAAATAAGGTTCATAATGGATAAGTAGATAGTTATCTTGCATGTGGTATTTTAGTTTCCTTCTTCAAACATATTAAAAAATATGTATATTATTTTAACACTAGAAATTTTTCCAAAGAAAAATAGACTAGGGGCTATCCATAAATTACGTCACACGAATTTGAACATCAGCTAGTTAAATGACTGACGGCATTTTTTCCTAGACATAATGGGTATTGCTTAAAACTCTGCACGTTTCTTCCACATTTTCTATATTTCATATATTTATTTCTGTCTGTTCTTTTTTTTATGGCTGACAGGCTAGGTGTTCATCATGCATATTTCTTTATTTTTATTAAGATTTATTGTTTCTGCTGTTTAGCATATTAAATGAAATAAGAAACAAGCGATTTTATTTTAACAATCCCTTTTTTTTCTCATACATCATATTAAAATAATGTAACATAAATAAGACACATCACATCCCACATCTAAGACAAATCTATTAACACCCCCTATGTTGAAATCCTCCTAATCCTCCTTCGGCAGTCGGGTATAAATAATTGTGGTGACAGTTGTTTTAATACAAAAAAAAAAAAAGGTAATAGGTAGGCATGCGTTCATGAGTTCGTGTTTTTATTTTTGTAGATTCCTTCACATGACGCTTTGCAGTAACCAAGCTAGCTTCGAAACCATCGTAAAGGTCATCCATAGCGTGAAGATGCCCCACCTGCTGAACTACGCGAATAATCGTGGGGAGACGATCCTGCATCTGGCGGTGATCCACGGCACGCCCGCTCTCGTGGGGCTGCTCGTCGAGAAAGGTATGCGCGATCCGTGCGGGCGGAGTGAGGTGCGCTAGTCCACTGAGCTGAGAGTAATCCTCCGGTGTGTGTGATGCAGGCTGCGACGTGAACGCGCGCAACTGCGAGGACGAGAGCGCGCTGCACTACGCGGTGCGCTTCGCGGGCGAGGACACGCTGCGTGCGCTCCTAGACGCCGCCGAACGCACCGGCGCACCGCTCGACCTAGATGCGCGCAACGCGGGTGAGTGAGGGGCATATTCTGCCTGCAAGACCACACTCTCTCTTACTGGAGTCTCGGCTTCAAAGCCTTGAGTATCGTCGTAGAGTTGCTAGCTTGTCGATTTTTTACCGAATACATTTCGGAGAGTGTGCACTTGATTTGCACAATTTGGACTACCGGACGGCCAGACAAACGCGACTAAAAGCGTCATCCGTACATGGTGGATGTTCCCCATGTACGCACAAAGCGTTTTGATTCCACATTTTTTTGCACAGCGAGGTTGTGGAACTCTTTGCCGGAGTCTGTGTTCCCTGTTAGGTACAATATGGGTGTCTTCAAATCTAGAGTAAATAGGTTTCTTCTAGGTATTTAAGCGTGTTCCATCTTGGACCGTATTACTTTTTCAGTTTTCCAGGCTGCTATTGTAAGCGTTTCTTTTTCTTATTTTTTTTTTTTTATAGCTGACAGGCTAGTTGTTTTGACCACAGCTCACCTGATGTTAAGTGACGGTGTGGTCGAAGATGGCAAAGCGCAACTAGCCTGGAATGAAACTGGCTCTCAAGTGAGGATGCCGGAACACACCGTTAGATGCTTGGCGGCAGATTTTCAACTTGAGGGTGGTAGCTAGCCAGCCGAGTACTAGAAAGTACCCCACCAAGTACCACCACGCTGTGGTTTCCTCACGATGTTTCCCTTTACCGGCAGCTCAAGCTCATTGTTGGGGTTTGAACCCACGCCCTTCGGCATGCGAACCTACCGCGCTAACCACTGAACCATCATCGCTACGAAATCGCTCTTATGTAAAAGTAATGCTACGAACAAGACTCTCTCCTGATGCTAAGATATAACGCATATCCATGACCATTGCAGCGGTAAGAGCTTTGAGTAACAAAACAAAGTCCATGGAATCCATCGCGGGAAAAGTAAAGGCTTCATTTCATCTTTATAAAAAAAAAAAAACTAAAGAGTTTCAACATATCGATCCTACCTTAAAATAGCTAGCAGGATGTATGGGTTTATTGCGAGGCAAGCTTGGGAAAGAAAAACAAATTTTTCCGTACTAGAGTAACAGTATCGTTTTCGGTTATTATTCTGTATTATGGAATCCAGACTCAGAATCAGGTATGAGGTACACTCAAAGCGACTTGCGCGTATATTTCGCGCTTTTTTTTGTGTGATCTTAATTAAATACAAGAAAAATTAAATGTAGTCTCTACTCTTCGTTAAGCCGGCCTGTAATAAAAGACCCTTTTGGAACTCTTAACTTAAGGTACCTCTGTGACAACAATGATCTGAAACTGTTAATCAACAACTGTAAAAGGAAAAGAAGGAAGGATCCTCTAAAGGAAGGACAATATAAGTAAGATGCTTAGGCTTTTACGCTAGTAAAAGCCTAAGCATTGTAATGTTTCCAGTTAAAAATTTTAAAAATGTGTGTCATGTTTCAGAGAGTGCGGGCGCGCTACACTTGTGCGCGCTGGACGGTCGCGCACAGTGCGCGTCGCTGTTGGGTGCGCGCGGTGCGAAGTGTGGGTTGCGCGATGCGGCAGGGCGCACCGCGCTGCATCTGTGTGCATACGACGCCCGCGTGGACGTGGCGTGCGCGCTGCTACCACACGCGGGCACGCACATACACGCACGGGACGGTGACGGCCGCACGGCGCTGGCAGTGGCGTGTGCGCGTGCTCCAACACCGTCCACACTCGACCTGGCGCGCGCTCTACTTGCGGCGGGCGCTCATCCTGAGCCTGCCTGGCGTGCGGCGCAGGACCATCCCGCGCTGCGGGATCTGCTGCGCGAATACATGCCACCCACGCACTGTGACGACACACCGAAGGCCGAGCCCGATGATGACGAAGTCAAATCCGAGCCCGACGATGCAGACGCAGACGAGTACGAATCCGCCGATGATGTGAGTCACCTATATTTTTCTTTCAATTCGTATTTGCTTCTATTTGACATTGTTAAATTACTAAGTTTTGAATTAAGTATATAGTATGAAATATATAACATTGTAATAAAACATATTTCTCTTTTGCTTATTTCTAAAATGTATATCAACTACAGGCAAAATTATCTGTTTTGTGGGGCGAGCAACAACATCAACTCCATTGATAAGCGCTTGGCCTTGGACCTATAACCAACCTCAGTGTGATGAAGAACAGTTACTAGTACGACTGTTATTATCCTAAGCAAAAATCGCTTTCATCAATTATGAGATGATCTTAGACGGTGTCGAGGATTGGGTCATATTTAACTATCTCCATCGCCGCTCTATCGATATTCGTTACAACTTGCTTTGGGAGCTATATCACTCGATCATCGTGAAAGTGCGGCTTAATAATCCCGTACCAATCCAAAGGTGGTTTTCCGTGGTGGTGCCGGCGTAAGAATAGTACCCCACCCTCTCTACCCGTGGTTGCCGTAAGAGTCGGCTAAGGGATGTAATCCGGAGGATGGGAAGCAGCGTCTTCCTTGAACAATCACACCTAACTGCGCTCGCCAACCCACCTGCCAAGCGTGGCGAGTATTGGCAAAACCCCCCCAGGAGGAGGCCTATGTCCTGCAGTGGACGTCCTATGGCTGATGATGATGATGAATCCAAAGGTGGGACCGACAGGGAGATACTATATCTCCCAAGCTTTTTGCGGCGGTCTTAGAAGATGTCACAAAATTGTTTGCATGAGACAAGGCCAATAACATAAATGGTATCTTTCTATCTCATTTACGATTTGCTGACAATTTGGTATCGTTTGTTTATACCCTGGATACTTAAAAATGTTAGTTCCAGGATCCAGTTCCAGTGGGCTGAGGTAGTCTACTTGATGTTTGCTAGAAGTATTGACATAGTTCGTGGTTTCACACTAGGAGCCGGAGACGAGCTCCGGTCTTGCAGGGCTTGGTATGTACGCGCGCGAGGTGGCGCGCCGCGTGGAGGCGGCGGGCGCGTGGCGTGACCTGGCGCGCCGTCTGCGCGCCGACGCGCTGCTCTCCTGGTTCCAGAACCAACCCAGCCCGGCGTACACTCTTCTCTATCACGTCAAGGTAAACATTTTTTATACATAGTGTCACATAAGTAACCGGGCCACTGACATAATGGCAAATGGTCACTGCCATCTTTTTATAGACATTAGCAACACTAGAAACGTTGCCTACTCTTTAAACTTGTAACTCTTTAAGGGTTAAAAGTTTGTTCCCACTTTCACCCCATATTATAAAAGGAGATATATTATGTAACAAAAAACAAACAAATCACAGTTACAAAATAGGGTCTCGCCTCAGCATAATGCTGGTCATATTATGAGATACGACCATGACTGCTGGTCGTACTTACTGACTATTCACAAATAACAACAAGTATAATATAACATAATAAATAGATGACAAAAAAGAACAAGCTTTATTAGACTGAGAAACGTTATTTTACTGAAATAAATAACTATTTTTGTTTCGTAGGAATGCAGAGACGATTTAACGTCTAAATCCTTGGCGTTGATACTAGAAGATATGGGATTAACGGACGCCGCAAACATTATCAGAAGCCATATCGAGTGATTGTTTGAAATACTAGCCCAGTACCCGATGAACTAAGGGCGATCTCATCGGTTCGAGCCATCGATCAGAGAAACTAATGTCGTGCAAAACAGTGTCATATTCCTATTCATACAAATAGCAACTCTAACCTAAGGAGTTAGCGCTATAAATGAAAAGTAAAAGACCGTTCGTCTCAACCCTGGATCTGGCAGACTTTTACGCAGGACGTGCTCGGACGGATCATGTGAAACTCTTTGTTTCTTTGAGCGCTAGTTCGAACAGTTATCTGCAGATAAGTGGAAGACTTTCGTATTTTCTTAACGTCATAAGTAGATAAAAGCGTTAGTTCTTTTGTTTAGTTATTTTTACAGTTAAATTGATAAATGAATGGGATTACACGTCACGGTGATACTTAGTTATTGCGCTCTATAACTTTTGTGAGGCCAAAGTCAAACCTGAAATTACCAAAAAATTTGCTGAAAGGGAATTAGATCTTTATATCAGAAGGTTTGGCGTAGCAATTTGGGGAAAAAACTTTATCAAGTTTTCGATATCACATTGTACGAGTAATGAATCAACGCTTCTGACAAACGTAAACGGAAACTAACGCAAAGTGTCATTTTCACACGATTTGGTATAAAAACCTTGACGAAGTATTTTCGTAAATTGCCATGCTAGGACTGATATTTTTTTATCGCGTTTTGAGGGTTGGACTTTTATTGAATGTTGTTCTTAATGAAGAGTTAAACTAACTTTTGACTTTCTACCGTTACGCGTAACTCTTTAGTATAGATATTCCAGTGTAATAATTCTATATACATCTAATGTTATTTTGTCGTGGTCTTGGTAAAAAATATTTGTGATACTCACGCCCTATGGCTATACTCATACCAAATGACTTTTTGACATGCAGATAACTAACTGTAATAAAACAAGAACTTATCTATATTGTAATTCGGCGTTATGTTAATGATTTAGGTATTAATGGTGATTTTTTCATTGAAAGATTTTAAAATGACTGCTATCAGGAAGCTATAAGCTATAATGGTTAGTTTAGTTAGTTACTAAATGGTTAGTCCGTCTTACACGGGTGCTAAAAGTCATTTGATATTTTTCCGATTTTTTTTTACTCTGGACAACTTTTGTTCTACAAATACAAGTTTGGGATATACTAAGGGAAAAAGAGACCATGTACTTATCACAAAATCTGAAATCGTGTACTTTTGCTACGGGAATGAATATTCAATCGTGTAAAAAATATACAGCTGCTATAGAAAAAAGACGTCACTTGGTCAAATGTAGAGAAGCTGATCTATTTTTTCACGATTGAATATTCATTCCCGTAGCAAAAGTTGCTCATAAAGTACCATGAACCCTTAGTACGCCCAATCTTATAACCTTAGTAAACTTCGTTTTACATTACACTTCTAAATCAGAGCTAAACAAATGCCAGTAATTAATGGCAATTTAGTAATGCCCTAGGATTTTGTTTGGTATTCAAATTTCCAGGCACCACTGCAATAGGCGCGATATGAAAAATCTTACAAGAACGTCTTCATCTTATTACTGAAAACTTAGCACACTATCTAGTCTAGACTATCGGATATTACGTCAGGTGTTTTCATGCCGTACATCCAATGAGTGGCGTGCTTTAACAAATAGCAACTCTCGGCAAAGAGCTTAAGGTCAAAGCCAAAAAAAGCCAAACTGGTTCTAGCATATTCATTTGCTAAAATGACATATTACATAAACGATATTAAAATGTGGAAAAAGAGCAGTTTCCATCTACTCCCGCCAGAGGCCACTATTCCTACATTTTCTATCGTTTATGTAATCTCGCAAATTAAACTCCATTGAGACTACTCAATAACCCGTAATGTCGCAAGATTATCCTCAACCGGAACACAATTTTTCTGTTCTGTTACTTTAATTAGAGTGTAATGTAAACAAAGCTTAACTCTTTAATGTTCACGCCAAAAAATATGGATTTAATTTTTATTATGGTGTACTATCGATATAATTAATAGATTGTTAAGTTGAAATAATGCTTCCTACACGGAAAAAACAACATGTCTGTGCCGTGTGGAAGCACCATTTTATTTTTAAAATGTCGCTGACTAAGTTTAATGTTGTCGTGCCTTTATAATGTGAAGGAATGTGCTTATGCAGATATATTTTTAATCAATTTTAAAGTATACTTTTGTAGTTTCTCTTTTTGTTAACTATAATTTTATCATATTTAAGAAATACGCAAACGTATATATTTTATCTTATTCTATTTTCAAAAATTAATTTGACATTTAGTTATTGGTTTCAAATATCAAATATTGTATCATTATGGTCAATTTTTTTTTTATCCTTACCAAATTGGTAGATAAACTCTGTGATAATTCGGCACTCGTAAAAATAGTATAATCGCTGAGCTATTTGGAGTAAGGTAGAAAATAAGAATAGAAGATCATTATTATGTATTAAGGTCTGTACTTATAAACGTTGCTGAGACTTAAGCCATGATTTAAATTCCCTGACGATTTCATGCTGATGTGACATGTCACTAGTGCAAACGAGACGGACAACTTCAAGCGTAGATTGAATTGAACCAACGCGGCAACGTTTAGAAGTAAGGTCGTAAACGCTTTTAAATAAAATATGCTGTTTAAGTTTTGTAATATAGTGCGCAAAATTAATAATTCGAATACATTAAACTACATTGGTGAGAGTCAGTCAATCGGAGCATGTTTGCGTTGCGATTAAATCGGTTTCTTCTAAGCAAGCGTGCTCAACCGTAGACAACATCTTCGCTGAACATTAGGCGAAGTGGCGGTTAAACGCAAGCCTATTTTTTTACCGTCCATCATTGACTACGCCAATTCGTGTAAGTCTAGCTGTGGTTCCAGCTGGTCGCGTCAGTGTGGGCCAGGCTTTGGTGGTAGTGGTTTGTTCTCGTGGACGTTGTTGGCCGTCTCTAGAAGACACGATTTTGTAGTGATGATAGCTCAGTGGTTGGCGGGCTCGGTTCGCATGCCGAAGGGCGTGAATTCAAACCCCAACAATGAGCTTGAGCTGCCGGTGAAGGAAAACATCGTGAGGAAACCATAGCATGGTGGTAGGCTACTTTCTAGTACTCTGCTGGCTAGCTACCACCCTCAAGGTGAAAATCTGCCGCCAAGCATCTAACGGTGTGTTCCGGCAGCCTCACTCGAAGGCCAGTACCATTCCAGGCTAGGTGTGCTTTACCGTCTTCGACCACACCATCACTTAACATCAGGTGAGCTGTGGTCAAACACCTAGCATGTCAAGCATTAAAAAAAAGACAGCGATTCTACGTCCCTCTGTGACTAAAATATTGATTAAATGATTTATTACTAAATGTAAATCATATTGAATCTGATTTTTGCAGTCTGGTTAATACGACTGTTCTGTTTCTCCCTCTTCCAGGTAAAGGGACGGTTACAGAAAATATTTTTCTGATTGTTTTACGTTTTTAAGGCTTTGCTATAACACCTCTATCTCGCATGATGACCGAAAGCTCTACATTGATGAAAATTGTAATTTCTATTTATGATTAATTTTGCGCACAACGTTATTGTATTGTGAAAAATCTGTTGTTTGTTTGTGAAGTGAAAATGCTCAACTTTCGAGGCAGAAATACATTATAAAAAAAATAGCACCGCATTATAGCAAACATAAGCAACAAAATCTATTGGACTGAAGATAATTTTATTTTAATGTTTAATGCTATTTTGAATAATTGTGTATCATTGAATTTTATAATGTTTCGATATAATTAAACTATATTTTATAACAAGTTTGATGTTTTCATTTTTTGTCTGCATCCACTACTATACTAGAAAGTGCTTGATGTTTAGTGCCTGAATAAATTTGTGAATAGTTTTTTTTATGAGACGAACAAGCCTCTCTCCAGATGATAAGAGATAACGCCTGTTAACATTGCAGCGACACACAGAACTTTGAGTAACAAAACAAAGTCCAGGGCATCGCAGATTTGGTCGATTAGATGGTTAGTCTCAACAGCCCTGTAATTTCCATAGCTACAGTAGGTACCCTTTAACCTTTTGAGCGCCAAAATCACCTATACGTGACTAGCACTTGCGCCGACGTCAATAGGCGACAAAAAACCCGGCCCACAATAATATTAAATAAAAAATTATTACTGGTATTCTTATTCAACATTCCTCAAAATAGAATATCTCCGCAACAAATGAGTATAAAGAAACGAGTCTCTAGTCACAAGAACTTAGAAATATTGATATTCAAGCAATTTGTTTACTTTGGGCCTTGGCGCACAGGACACGGGAATGCGTTTGTGGCGTGGCGCTCAAAAGGTTAAACCGGAACACTGCAATGTTTACTACTGTTTAGTATATACCTAGTCGACCTCCTGTTAAAAAGTTTTACCACCAAGTCAAGCGCAGACTAAAAGCCTTCGCAAGAGAATTTCAAATACTTACTCCTAGAAAATAATCTGGTTAGTCTCCGGTTCATATGGAGTTTAACACAAATAAATAACGATGATTTCATAAAATATAATTGTATTTCTACATAAAATAAAAAAGGTAAAACATAGTCATGATTATATAAAAATAATAGATTGAAAACATTATATACTACAAACTAATAGACTTATTATTAGATACAAGTAGTTACATACCTACTCATAATCAAGGCACTGTCGACATTTGTACCTATTTAATCAATAAGTATGGTTTATTACTCGTAACGATGATAGTCATAAAATTCATTTTAGTTTAAAACATATATTATAATATATAATAAGATTTTGGGGTTATCGACGTAAGTAAGAAACGCATTTAGTCACACACGCAATTTGCCACGATAGCAACTCATCGTATGCGCAAGTTGTCATTGATAAATAATCAGGTAAGTCTTTTAACACATACGTAATTGGTTAAATAAATAAATATTGTAGGACATTACACACAACAACATCTGACCCTAAACTAAGCTTGTAGTTTTATTTTGGTAAATACATACAAAATACTCAGTCACAGAACAAACATTAGTTAATACCATAAAATGTTTGTACTGAGTAGAAATCGAACCCACGCCCTACAGCTCTTAAAGCAGATATACTACCGATGAGCCAACAGGGCTATTGAATGTATATGAAACCATTGATTGATGCTCGTAGCGACATCGAATTGTAAGTCGTCGCCATAAACGCAGTTTGCGTTTATGGCGACGACTGTATCGTGACAAAGTTCGTTTGTGACGTGCTTACATCAACTGTATAGTTAAAAAAACACATAAATAAAAATAACGTAAAATAACGTTAACATTAAATCAATATAACGAGCGAAAGCAACCAGGTTACAGAGGTACAAAAAAAAATTTGCTTATATTATTAGCGATTAATTAGGGGGCGTCAAAATCATAATATAGGTACCTATAGGTAATATGCTTGGAAAGAAAGTTTGTTTCACAAAGCGCCTAGCATCCAGCGCAATCATAGGTACTGTCGATTATTCATTTGATTTTAAAACGCACAGTTGTTTATGGGATATATTATCCTACGTCGATTTTTGAACGCTTGCATATACATGATGCATCTGCCGGGGGAATCACCGTGCAATCTAGAACTGGGGGCTCTACGAGCGAGCTGAATAACCGCGGGGGTATTTGAGGTCGAAAAATCGATCTAGTTGTCTCATTTCAAACGCGTTTTTCCGAATTTTATATTGTATATACAATTATACACCGAGCAAAGCTCCGTCGCCCAGATACTAGGTAATATAATAGGCTTAACTACAGATTCATTCAAGGGTAATTATTCTCCCGGTAAAAAAAAATGCCACCATGTAATTTCTACCCCGGTTGGAATTATGATTGGCCGGGGCTGATTATTTTAAAACAATATGGCCACTGCTATTAAAAAATTGGGGTGAATTAAACTTACAAACTAATTACAACATACAAATGTACTTATGTGAAAAAAAAAAAAAAAAATTTGGTAATAAAACGGTGAAATCACAAGCGATTTTAATCAATTAAATTGAATTAGATACTTCTTTATTATGAATCGCATATCACAGAATCGATTATACATAAACCTTCTCCTTAGACATACCAACTGTGATTTTAAACATCACAGATCGGGAGAGAGATAAAAATAAATGTTGTAAATATACTTAAATCTAGTTAAGAACAAAAGTTGTTCAGCTAATAGAAATGCTTCACATATGTAACACATAATTTCCTGAACAGCATAGCAGCCAGAGACTTAATATAGGCACATTAACACCAGACCACGTTAAGTTTTGCGATATTTTTTTTTTGTGCATGAGACACTGGCCAGTTATAATTTATTTAAAAAAAACACGATTATTCGTGCCTTGTACCGTGTATACCTATTTTTACCGTGCGACTTCTTTTTATTCCCTTAAATATAAATCAACTCAAAGGGATACAGTTTTAATGAAATTAAGTATTTCATGAAAATACTTTAAAAGCGTACGGAAGGTTTTATACACCGCCAACCTCAAGTCATCATTTGTCCATCCAAAGGTTTTTTGGAAGTAATCGCTCTAGGCGATAAGCCTCCGTTGTACTACTACATATTAGTCAATGTTGTTTTGTTTTATTATCTTTTATTTCTTTCTCTTGTTAAAGTTTTTCTTTTAATACGGATTGACCGTTTGATACCCAACTCGTCTGATGGTAAGAGAGGATGTGGTCGAAGATAAAGCACGCAGACTTAGAAAATACGTATTCACTATGGCCTTGGAAAAAACTAGATTTTTGGTATACAAATAAGTTATATTTTCGCAATACTTTCTGAGCGCCCCACGTAAATCTGTCTTTGCCTGCCTTGTTGTTAACAAGCCTCGAGGAAGGACGACTATTATGTGTTATTATTAAAATGCATAGAAAAGGAATTAGTTATTATTCTCCACACTTGGGCTCTAAGACTTGCTATTTTGCGTAATAACTGACAGGTCGATTTACACTGGCGTGGCTTACGGTAACGGCCATTAAAAGTAAACGCGGTTCCAGGGGAATTTAAAAAAAAAGGTATTTGAAGAAATTATTGCCATCGCGCTGCGCCCGAACAAACAAGCTATGTGTGCGTGAATAGCTTGTGTTCGTGTGCGTAGCATTACATAACATTATCGAAAAATATTACTCCTTAGTTAAATACGTATTAGTCTGAAACCCCTCACCTCCTTTCCCTGTAGACAAGATCTAGACCTACTTTTTTGACTAAATTGAGGTTTGGTATTCCCGTTTTCTCCTCTAAAAATTGAGCCTATGCAATAATTTTTTGCACAATTATTTTGAAGAAGAATGCGTCTATGTCCCTATATTTTATTTATCTTAAAAATCTTTCAAAATTTTTTCATAGCCGTCTGATTATGTTTGTATAAAAGGGTCATTTATTACGAATTTTGAAGAGTCATATTTTCTGATGTAATTAGTTGGTAGAAGAAAAGGAATGATAGTGTCGTAACTCTAGCAGACCTTGATTTTATACACAAAATAATATTGCTCTGTAAGCATTATCCAGGGAGAAAATAGGGGAAAATACATTTGTACGGAAAAACGCTACTAGCGTACCCTCCGAATGTGACAACTATTGCAGGTCTTATTTCTGTGTATTGCCACTCCCGCCACCACAAACTGCAGCATAGATCTCGGTTTTACTTGGCTGCGTTTCAAGTTGCCTCTGTCTAAAGCAATTTTTATTTCATTCGACTCTATGAAGAGTTTGTAATGTCGGTCAATCCTATTGTTTCGAGCTTGCACGCCAAGGATTCCGGTGTGTCGGGTGCATCTAAATATTCCTGAAAAACGCAAGTAAATAATGATACATTTTTATTAATGATTTGCAAACAAATTGTTACAGCAATAAATACAACAAATATAATTATGTATGTATACATATTTTACTATGGAAACTGACGTGGTCTTAACATATTATTTTATTTATGCGGGGTTAGTCGCGTTTAATTTTATCGGAAACTCCGACTATAGTTTCGGCCTCATCCGGTGGCCTTCATCATGGGGACAAAGCTGAGACAACGCGCGCGCGGCCTCGTCTTGCTTCGCACTATAGTCGGAGTTTCCGATAAAATTAAACGTGAGTAATCCCGCATAAAGAAAACAAAAATATATTATAATATAGTATTATAATATATTTGTTGTATTATATACATACATATAATTGGGGTTTACTATAGACACGTCACTGATATAGCGAAAAAAAAAATCTACTGCTGTACCTTTGTTTAAGAGTTATCAATATAAAATAAAATAAAATAAATTAAAATAAAAAATCAATCTTTTTCTATGGAACAGCTAAGCTGTTTTTTTTTTCTCTTTTTCAGAGTAAATGATTGTTACCTTTTCGGCTTAATGAAGCCCAAGCTTATAAACCTGATATGATAGTTAACTTAGCCCACGATCGCCTGTACCGATGATATCAAGATTTTTAGACGAATTTTGAAGTATTTTATTATACCATTTTCAAGTAGCCCGGATTTAATATAAATTTAAATATAATATAAAAATTCGGCAGAGCAGTTAACTAAGGTGACCGCGTACAAGGCGTAGGACACCCAGAGACTCGATGGAGTGATGATATACGCAAGGCAATTGGTAATGACTAGGAACAAGTTATTTTAAATTTTCATCCATTTAAAAACTAGCAAAAAGCAGATTCCTAAGATTAACTTAAATCATAACTAAGAACACTCGATCATGTCACCTTTCAAACAAATAAATCAAAATCGGTTTAGCCGTTAAGGAGCTACGATGCCACAGACAGGCACAAATACACACGTTACTTATATAATAACACCCCTGTTTTCGTTGGAGACCAAAAAGTCGTGTTGTCTTGGTATAGTGCCTATGTCTAACAGTGGACTATAAGAAGTGTATTAATTGGAAACCAATTTAGATCGTATAGATCCCAAAAAAAAAATGTGTTTCCTAAATCATTTTCACAGATATAAAACTGTATTCAATCCAGTAAGTATGTTACTTGTAAGTATGTCTTTTTTGCGAAGCAAATGTAAACTCACATCATCGGCGGACTCGTACTCTGTGTCTGTGTCTGCATCATCAGACTCAGACTTGAAATCTTCGTCGTCAAGTCCAGACTCGAGCTCGTCCTCGTCGCGAAGCGTAGGCGGCATGTATTTGCGCAGCAAATCTCGTAGCGCGCGGTGATCCTTGGCTGCTTTCCAGGCGGGCTCGGGGTCTGCGCCCGCCACGAGCAGCGCGCGCGCCAGTGCGAGCGTGTGCGTCGAGGGCGGGTGCGCGCACGCCACCGCCAACGCCGTGCGACCGCCGCCGTCCCGTGCGTGTATGTGCGTGCCCACGTGCGGTAGCAACGCACGCGCTACGTCCGTGCGCGAGTCGTATGCGCACAGATGCAGTGCCGTGCGTCCTGCCGCGTCACGCAGCCCGCACCTCGCACCGCGCGCGCCCAGCAGCGCTGCGCACTGCACGCGCCCATGCAGCGCGCACAAGTGCAGCGCGCTTGCGCTCTCTGCAACACAACGTGCACTCGAGTTTTGGCGGGAACGCGGAGAGTCGTGTCGCCCCATTGTATTTTTTCCAAAACTAGTGGTTTTTTCAAGTGTTTTGTATAAAAATAGTGGTGTTTTGTTCATAAAGTGCCGAATTACAAGCGCGAGTGTGGGAAAGCAATATAATGTGGTAAAACATAATTTTTCGTGTTGCTTCCAAAACTCCATCGAAGCTTATAGTAATGTCGCCACTACTTTACTAAAGCATGACTTGATTTG
The DNA here is from genome assembly GCA_950106695.1 of Biston stratarius. Classification (NCBI taxonomy): domain Eukaryota; kingdom Metazoa; phylum Arthropoda; class Insecta; order Lepidoptera; family Geometridae; genus Biston; species Biston stratarius. Next base: position 4,255,082 of record OX467107.1, read on the forward strand.
ACTTGTACAGACTGGACTTTGACTATAAAAATAAAGAAGCTAAAAACTGAAGACTGCACACAAAATACAGAAACATTGAAACTGGCAGAATGCACAGAGTGCAATGCCAGAAGAAAGAGAAAAAAAAAACCACTCATTCACAATGCATGCCCTTTACGAACTAACCCGGCGGATAGATATATCATAATTATTTTTATTAGGAATTTATATCATCTATTATATTTACATGTTTTTTTGTAATTATATAATTATGACTTGCCTAGTGTAACGGAAATTGTTCACCACTCTCAACTCACCCGCGTTGCGCGCATCTAGGTCGAGCGTCGCGCCGGTGCGTTCGGCGGCGTCTAGGAGCGCACGCAGCGTGTCCGCGCCTGCGTAGCGCACCGCGTAGTGCAGCGCGCTCTCGTCCTCGCAGTTGCGCGCGTTCACGTCGCAGCCTGCATCACACACACCGGAGGATTACTCTCAGCTCAGTGGACTAGCGCACCTCACTCCGCCCGCACGGATCGCGCATACCTTTCTCGACGAGCAGCCCCACGAGAGCGGGCGTGCCGTGGATCACCGCCAGATGCAGGATCGTCTCCCCACGATTATTCGTGTAGTTCAGCAGATGGGGCAATTTCACGCTACCGATCATTTTCACGAGCGCTTCAAAACTGCGCTGGTTTTTGAATAGGGTCATGTTGAGGAACCTAAAAATAACATTTAATCAAAACCAAATGTTACCCGTGCTAAATATAAGCTTTCCAAAGTTCTAATTGCAAAATTACGCACGTTTCAATAATAACTCAATAACTCACGTATCTCCATTGGAGAGGCGAATGTCGAAAAGCCGTTCGAGCTTGGTCCGCACGGCGTGACTCTTGGAACTCTTATCGCGGATTGTCTCGCATAGCTCGCGAACCAACTGGAACACAAGCATTAATTATTAATAAACAAAACGTAGACAACCTACTTTTCAGAAACGCAGAAAATAATACTACCTTTTTGACCTCTACGGCATCTTTCTCGGTGAATAAAGCGGGGCAGTCAACGTCGGCCTTGACCTCCGCGCTCTTACTTGCACTAGCATTCTCCATTGTTCCTGAACTAGCATTCTCCTTTGCCTCTGTGCTAAGATTCTCCTTTGCCTCTGTGCTAAGATTCTCCTTTGCCTCTGTGCTAAGAGTCTCCTTTGCCTCTGTGCTAAGATTCTCCATTGCCCCTACATTATCATTCTCCATTACCCTGTCGTCTGCAGTTTTACTAGCGTCAGCGAGTACGTCTTCGTTTGCCCCCATGCTTGTTTCATTACCCGTGGCTAAAGTCTTTGTATTGTCGAGGCTAGTTGTATCGTTTGTATCCCCACTTGATTCTGTGACTTGCACTCCCTCTGCGGCAGTTTGCGAGCGCGACACAGCATTTTCTTCCGATACCGCGTCTTCATTCGGCGATTTCGATGGCTCCGCCTGAGAAAAATACTTTCTTATATAATATTCATTATGTGTAGCTAAGACATTAGCAGTAGTTCAAGCATATTATTATATGAATTTATGCTACTATGTATAGTCTATTATTATTTTGATTTGATTTTTCAGGCTTAGCATATAAGTAATGTCAAGTTCCATAACGATGATAGCAATGGAGCGACGGATCGACACGGTTTTGAGAACGGACAATAATAAGTACAAACGAACTTCGAAAATGTAACACATGAATCGATTAGTTTAATTAGGAAATATTTATTGGGCATCTTGGGAATCTATTAACTTGTAACTGTGTGAATTGAACATTCTGCAACTAAATAAAACTACCCACATTTTTGGTCCTTCGAGCCGAACACAAAAAGGAAAAAAGGATATGCTTATTGCTTACCTTAACACGACCCGAGTCGCCGACCCAATTGTTACCCTAAAACCAAAATAAAATGTTTACATACTAGACTACATAAGGGTTTCTACACAATGACAATTAAAAAAATTATAAAATACCACAGTAATATTAGTAGTTAGTGTGAAAAAACGCACGATAAACGTAAATAGAAACTGCTTCTCCATCCATATTTTTGACGTAAAAACTTCTTTTTTGCTTCTATAGTGGGAGGCAATTCAAAAAACGTCGTTTTATGGTGTAATTTAGAAGTAATATATAATACTTTTTACCTCTATTTCTGTTTGGAATAGATCATCAAGAGACATATCAAACAGGCCAGCATATTCTAGAAGAAGACAAATACATTAATAAACACAAACAATGTATTTCAAGTATGTTTCATATAAATCCAAACTTCAAAATATATGCGAAGATTTTATTATTTTTTGTAATGGCATAATAATATTATTATAGGTGACCATTACAAAGAAATTAATAATAACATCTTTTAACTATTGCTATGCGTTATCTGTGTATTTTGAACAGATAAATTATTTTCCATACATTATACAAGCTAATTTCCGATAGATCGATATTGACATATTTTGCTGTAGCAGATACGTACACATTTATAAAGGAAAATTGTAAGAAATCGGGCGAAACCGCGGTATAACATTACTTTGAACAAGTAATAATAACGTACAACAAAGTCGACAGAAGGTTTGAATTCTAACGTTTGTATATTCACCTGACAGTGCATTTTCGAGAAATTGCGACATATCCTCCTCTATAATAAAATCATTGGTATGTTGAGTCGGAAGCGGTTGTGCTGGCATGGAAGAAATACCGAGTTCAGCAGGGCATGAAATTGTCAGTGGAGCGGCAACACCGAGCTCAGGCTGGCATGGCATTGCCATTGCAATGCCCACATCAACTGGCTGCGGCTGACTGTCCAAGAGACATGGGCTCCACATGGGACTCGGTATCACTGGCAGTTCCAATGATTGACTAGGTACATTCTCAGGGAAGTCGAGAGTGGTACTGATTATACTCCATTCACTCTCAGAAGTCTGTTGGTGAGACAACTGTGGGGCTTCGCTCACTACACGCGTCTCATTTGGCTGTAAAGAAAAAGTTGGTGCACTTGGTAGATCTTCTTGGCAAGAGATAGTCTAGGTAGCCACCATCGCAGTACCAGATATTCTGCCGCTAAGCAGTAGTGTAATTATTACCATATTACGGTTTGAAGGACAAGTCTCGACCCAAGATACAGGTTAAAAAAAACTTTAATGTGACTTATTTAATAGTATTCTTTGAAGGACCCACATCATACACACATTACCGTCTCCATAAATTTAGGTTAAGCGTGAGTGGACGCAACAAAGTACAACAAACAAATATAAACAACGCATCTGAAGGGATTTGTTGCGATGATTTTTCAGGATGTCAACAAATCATCGCATTTACTTGGTGGTAAATTTCCTTAGTATGGAAGGTGTCTAAGTAGGTACCACCGCAGTACTAGATATTCTGCCGCTAAGCAGTAGTGTGTAAACATTACTGTGTTCTGGTTTGAAGGGTACTGCTGCTAGCGAAATTACAGGGCTCTCTAGACTTACCATTGAAAGTCTATAAGTAATGAGCGCTAAAGCAGCGATGCCCTGAACTGTGTTTTGTTGTTCAAAGTTCTGGGTATTCCTGCAATGGTCATGGATAGGCGTTATCTCTTACCATCAGGTGAGCGCCTCATTCACTTCATTACTATTATTAAACATAAAAGTAAATAAAATATTGGGACAAGCTGTGAAATGTCTCAATTTATTGAGCGCCAAAGCATCGATGCCCTGGAATTTAAATATCGATAAACGGTCAATGATCATGGATAGACATACTCTCTTACACTGTGTAATTGGGTAAAAAAAAAATTGATGTGAATTTATGTTACATATAATTCAACTTTAATAAAAATAATGGGTAACACCCGACCTGACCCTTCGAACTTTGTCAAAATGTGATTAGGGAAAATACAAGTACATACATACATTATTTATATAGTCAGATAAAAAGACTAAAAAACCATTTGTCATTTTTACCTTGTAATAATATGTATTTTAAAAGGACTTACATCATTTGGTAGGACTATCACAGACTGGTCAAGAGATGATGATGATTCATCTGAAATAAATAGAACTTGTAACATAAAAGGTTTTAAGAGGCAAGCACTCCAACCTCTGGACGCTGGATTGGTACACTCCAACATATTTCTTACAAGGAACACGAAGCCTTTACTTTCTCTTCGTCTTTCCTTGCACCCGCAGATAATATTCGCCCCCGCGAAATTACGAAAATATTCAGCAACCACAGGTGGTGAGAATCACACAGATTTGATCTTTTTTATTGTTGACAGGCTAGGTGTTTGACAGCTCACCTGATGTTAAGTGACGGTGTGATCGCCGATGGTAAAGCACACATAGCCTGGAATGGTATTGGCTCTCAAGTGAGGCTGCCGGAACACACCGTTAGACGCTTGGCGGCAGATTTTCAACTTGAGGGTGGAGCCAGTCGAGTACTACGCTATGGTTTCCTCACGATGTTTTCCTTCACCGGCAGCTCAATCTCATTGTTGGGGTTTGAACCCACGCCCTTCGGTATGCGAACCGAACGCGCTAACCACTGAGCTATCATCACTACGTTTCATCGTCATTTAGCATTTCACGTAAATAATCAAAATGATTCTAAAAAAACCGTGTCACTCTTCTGAACTTCTAGTCGTTAAAAAGCATAGAATGGACAAAAAGAATTACATCATGCATTTCGAAAACACACTGGCCAAAATATATACGATATTTACAACAATATTTGTACCTGAAAATATGCTTTCCGAACTGACGGTACAAGGTGTTGCAATTTTACGTCTCTTATATTGTTTATACACAGGATCAGCCTTGTAAATGAATTCCTTAGGTTCGCTTCTACTACCGTTTGAAGGTCGCACCAGTTCTATCCATACATTGACATTGACTGCTGTCGTAACGTCTTTGTAAGGTGGGATCCTGTAAAAAGGAAGTTAAATATGAGATTTGAATTTTAAGCGGTTTGTAAATCGGCCAAATAATATAAATACTGAAGTATATAAATATTAAAAAAATCTTCCACCTTTTTAAGTATTATTCTCTTAAGTAGCTCGGTCCCCAGCACAGAAATGTATGGATTTTTTTAAACTGGAAAATTTTATCTACTGTTAATGAATTTCTAGCGATGATAGCCCAGTGGTCGGCGAGGTCGATTCACACGCCGAAGGGCGTGGGTTCAAACCCCAACAATGTGCTTGAGCTACCGGTGAGGAGAAACATCGTGAGGTGAAACATCCCGTAAAGCTGAAAATCAATCGCCAAGCACCTAACGGTATGTTCCGGCAGCCTCACTTGAGAGCCAGTTCCATGCCAGGCTAGATATGTTTACTATCTTCGACCACACAATCACTTAACATTAAGTACTATTTTGCTTGCCGCGAGGCAAAATTTTCTTAGGCTCTTTGATTTTATTGAATATCCATTGTACCCATATACGCAATAAATGAAATTATGGATTATGTGAGCTGTGGTCAAACAGCCTGTCAACCGTATAAAAATAAATTAAACCAATACTTTAACATTAAATGTTCTATAATTATAGTATATTTTTAGTTTCTGTTTTTGGTGTTAGTACAGTTCTGCGTTTTGGGGTACAATTGCATGATTTGACGCGATCATCTCAAATTGGATGTACGAAAATTATTTTTAAAACCGGCCAAGTGCGAGTCGGACTCGCGCACGAAGGGTTCCGTACCATTATCTATGAAAAAGGCAATAAAATCGCGTTTGTTGTATGGGAGCCCCCCTTAAAGATTTATTTTATTTTGTTTTTAGTATTTGTTGTTATAGCGGCAACAGAAATACATAATTTGTGAAAATTTCAACTGTCTAGCCACCGCGGTTCTTGAGATAAAGCCTGGTGACAGACAGGCGGACGGACAGACAGACAGAGCGAAGTCTTAGTAATAGGTACGGAATCCTAAAAAAACGTAAGTCAAAACAAGTCCTTCAACAATTAAAAATAAATCGCATAGCGTATGTTATTAGCACGTTCGATAGCCACAGATCATATACGATATTGTAAGTAAATATCAGGGACTGTCCATACATTATTTAAGTAGCGTTTTTGTTAAGCCGTGTATCCACTATGTTCCCGCACCAACTGTTCCGTGCATCTGTAACTGCGTCGATGAAGACGGTACGCGTAACTCCATAAGAAACACGCATGCTCCAGTTTACTTTCGAACATGTCGTCACCGTTAGTAGCTAGTGCAGCAGTTTTTTTTTTAAATTTTGTTCTCGATGTCTATAGAAGCTTTTCTCGCTTTTGGGATGCACAAAAACCGCGCACCGTTGCAAGCTACAAGAGCGTAAACACATCCACTACTTGAGCGGTTGCAGATGCGCGGAGCACAGTTAGTGACAGACAATCTATTCAAATGTGCGTTGCGTCACAGAGTGTATATGTATTTACATATACACTCAACGCAATGTGACGCAACGCACATATTGAGGCTATTTAGCCTCATAGGTTTTTTCCTTACTAGTTCTAGAGCTTAATGTTTATTGGAGAGATACAAACCGGCATACGATAGCGGTCTGATGGTGCACGTCGCTTGGTATGAATATACCCCATGCTGTCCAGACTTGCTTCCCGTTCTCGTCCTCTTCATAGAAACGGACCTTTATGTCATCTGAAAATAGAGAATTAACTTCTTTACATTTATAAGAATAAGAAAATATAGTAAAACGTATTACACATTAGCCTTTTCCTAATAAATAAATAATCGTAACGTATGAGAAAAGTTTCAATTAACATTTGTCAGCCGTTTTTTTTTTTGCAAATGTCTATACCTACTAATTTTTGACATTTATGCGATTCATCATTTGACCCACGAAAAACAAGAATAAATCATAGGCAACAGACGCACTACGAAAACCAATCATCTGTCATTAATCTAAGTCAAAAATACTATTGAGATCAACGACGCTGTCAAAACGATGAGAACATTAATTTTATTTTTACTAGCTGTTACCCACAACAAAATAAGTAAAATATCTATAAGTAGAACATCTTCGCGATAAATAGCCAACACAAGTGGGAAGAGGCGGTGCGGTGGGGGCAGAGGACGCTTGCCGGCGTTCACTACGTGAGTGCCGACCGAGCAGTCGGGGTTAGCACGTAAATGTCATTGTTTTCTGTTGCGTAGGTAGGTAGGTGTTCATGTTAAAATTTAATAGGTAAGTGGCTTTCTAGTAAAAAGGATTTAAAAAGTCACAGAACTGTACCTACATGTCTTATAGAATTGATGTTAGCGAAGCTACGAACTAAAAAGATCGATCGAAGATTTGTGCGTAGACACGATATCGATATCCCTACACGCATCTCGCGCTAAACCTGCGTCAATCAACGCTAGTAGGGAAGATGTTCTACTTACTCGGGGCCGCGAATTTAACAAAAAGTTTGTTAACTTCACAAAGTTTACGAAAAGTTAATTATAATATATCTCGCAACGAAATACCCAGCCTAAGCTTAACCTCATTCTTCTTCTTTGCGAAGCAATGTTTCGTCTTATTAAATATAATTTTTGTATTATTTTGTCACTTTGTGTGGTAGATTTCCTTAGCAGGAAGTCGTCTAGGTAGGTACCACCGCAGTACCAGTTATTCTGCCGCTAAGCAGTAGTGTGTAATCATTACTGTGTTCCGATTTGTAGGGTACTGCAGCTAGCGAAATTATAGGACTGTTGAGACTAACCATCGAAAGTCTCATAGTAATGAGCGCCAAAGCAGCGATGCCCCGGTCTTTGTTTTATTACTCAAAGTTTTGTGTATTGCTGACATGGTCATGGACATGCGATATCACTTATAATCAGGAGAGAGTATCGTTAAAAAAAAATCTGCCAATCTAATTTTCTGTCAATGAATAAATAAGTTTTTAAATAAAAACTGATGTAAAAAGTATTCTATATGTCAATCCAGGTAATAAACTATATGTGTACCAAATTTCATCCAAATCAGTTAAGTTGTTGAACTAGTTAACAAGGACAAATATATTAATTCTCATACAAACTTAATATTATTTAAAGTGTTAGTTAATATAAGTTAATGTCGTATTAGGTTGGTAATCTACTAGGTAAAACTGCTACGCAGTTTGGCGGAATTCTATGACATTTAATGTACCTATATGTTGTATTCGAGGTAAAAATTTACCATCCAAAATGACTCACCCTCACCGTTAAATCAAAAGGGTCAATATAAGATTCTCATTATTTATCATCTCCGGCAAGAAATGACGTATACACCACAGTGATTGGAACTTACTCTTGTCAATTTTATCGATCAGAAGGAAGACATCGTCCCCGCCGCTCGGCCGGCCGCTACACAGGCTCATTCGGCATATCTTCAAGGCATTCGTCGCTGGATTTTCTACAATATAATCATTAAATTGTATGTTGTGACTTAAATAATACATTTAGTTCCACAGTTCGACCAAAAAAAACGTAAAAGTACCTAGTTTGAGACCTCAACGTGAGCGTAGATAGGTTTAATAGTTTACGCTAAAGAAACAGAGAACAGCAAAATCTCGCCTAATACGTGTTTTTTTTTAAAGCTACAGAGAACAGCCATGGCTCGTATACGAGGTTTTTTTTTTAAAAAAACAACTGAACAACCACTTTATATTTGGTGATTATATTATACGTATTTTTTTTTTGCTAACTTGTTAATTATAGGTTGGTAGGTAGGTAGATAGATCATCATCATCTCAGCCGTAGGACGTCCACTGCTAAACATAGGCCTCCCCCATTGACTTCCATAAAGACCGGCTGGAAGCGGCTCGCATCCAGCGCGTCCTTGCGGTCTTTATTAGGCCGTCTGTCCACCTTGTGGGTGTACGTCCTACGCTGCGCTTGCCGGTCCGTGGTCTCCATTCCAGAACTTTGCAGCCCCATCGGCCATCAGTTCTGCGTGCTACGTGCCCTGCTCACTGCCACTTCAACTTGCTAATCCACTCGACTATGTCGGCCACTTTAGTTCGTCTACGGATCTCGTCATTTCTGATTCGATCTCGTAGGGAAACTCCGAGCATTGCCCTCTCCATAGCTCGTTGTGCGACTTTGAGCTTACCAAAAAGGCACACAGTCAGAGACCACGTTTCAGCGCCATAAGTCATCTGGTAACACTGACTGGTCGAAGACTCGACTTAAGGCACTGAAGTAATTCGGACGAGAAAACGCTGCGCAGTTTTCCGAACACTGCCCAGCCGAGTTGGATTCGACGACTGACCTCTTTCTCGAAGTTGGATTGCTTGTCCCAGGTAAATGTACGTGTCAACAACTTCAAGAACCGAGTTTCCAAGAGTTCTTCAAGAACTGAGGTGGGCACAACATTGGCATTCAACATTACCTTCGTCTTGTCCATGTTTATTTTAAGACCCATCCATTAGGAAACTCGATTGAGATCTTCAAGCATTGTGCTGAAATCTTCCAACGATATATAGCCATGACCACCATATCATCGGCAAACCGAAGGAGAGTGATGTATTCGCTATTAATATTGATGCCGAATCTTTTCCATTCCAAGAGCTTGAAGGCGTCTTCCACTGTGGCAGTAAACAGTTTCGGCGATATAACGTCTCCCTGTCTTACGCCCCTTTTCAATGGGATTTCCCCTTTGAAGTCTGTTCCTGTACTTGGACAGATATAGTAGCTTTATTATACAGACACTTCAACACTTCGATATACCGATAGTCAATATGGCATCGCTGGAGAAACTCAACTACCGCCAATGTCTCGATCGAATCAAAGGCTTTCTAATAGTCCACAAACGCCAAACATAGTGGCAAATTATACTATTCGGTCTTCTGAATAATTTGCCTTAGCGTGTGGATGTGATCTATGGTACTGTAACCTTTTCGGAAACGGTCTTGTTCCGAAGGTTGGAAGTCATCGAACCTGCGACTGAGACGGTACATAATTACCCTCGAAAACAGCTTACAAACATGGCTCAGAAGCGAGATGGGTCTGTAATTCTTCAATAAGTGTTGTCACCTTTTTTGAAGAACAGCACCACCACGCCTCTGTTCCATGCTTCTGGCGTTACACCGTCGAGTAGATAGATATAAACTCTTTATTGTGCATATCAAAAACAGAAAGAAAAAAAAACAGAAAATAAGTTTTATGAGCAAGTGCCACAAGTGGCGGCCTATCACCACGACAAACAAAAATAAACAAAAAAGTTCAAATACAAAGGGCGGTCAGTTCCTGTTCTTTGCTTGGATGAATCAGTAAACAAAGGCAACTTTACAAGTTTTGTACTAATTCGTATGGCAACTAGGTTATCGCCTGACTTACTTTTATTCAGAATGGGATCCGATAACACAGGATCACATATCTCCTTATCACTGTCGACGTAGTGTGCGCTGAACCTAAGCCGTACGATGTTCTGATCAATATCTTTTGATAGTTTATCGCAGTGCTGTTGTAGCTACACAAAATAAAGAAGGCCTTTTAAGTAGGTAGGTACACAGTAAAACATGTCAGAACAAAATGAAAGCACGAACATATGAAAAAGTAAATGTAGAATAGATTCTTAATCGCTCCACGACATTTTTGCGAACAATATTCTGCCGTAAAACAGTAATGTGTTCAGATCTGTAGCTAACGAAATTATAGGGCTATTAACACTCGTTATTGGGCTATTAACACTCGTTATTAATTGTTGTCCTAGTTTTTTTTATGGTTGACAAGCTAGGTGTTTAACCATAGTTTAAATGATGTTAAGTGACGGTGTGGTCGATATCTTTGTAGCGATGATAGCTCAGTGGTTAGCGCGGTCGATTCGCATGCCGAAGGGCGTGGGTTCAAACCCCAACAATGAGCTTGAGCTGCCGGTAAAGGAAAAACATCGTGAGGAAACCATAGCGTGGTGGTAGGGTACTTTCTAGTAGGTACTCGGCTGGCTAGCTACCACCCTCAAGTTGAAAATCTGCCGCCAAGCATCTAACGGTGTGTTCCGGCAGCCTCACTTGAGAGCCAGTTCCATTCCAGGCTAAGTGTGCTTACCATCTTCGACCACACCGTCACTTAACATCAGGTGAGTTGTGGTCAAACAACAAGCCTATCAGCCATTTAAAAAAAACTGTGTTTATCAGGCGCTTACAACAATCACCACGCATTATCAATATTGTTCATACTATACATATAAAGCTCAGCTTTTGAGATATAAAGTAAAAGTACCTTTTGACCGTCCCCGAGAAATCATTTTCAAAAAATAATTCAAAACTTAATTTAGTAGGTATTTCAATTTTTTATTCATTCGGTGAAAGTACTGAATGCACGGATGAATGGCTAAATTGACTGAATTAAACAATCCTGAAAAGGTACCAAACAGTAAGACAGAATTACTTTTTTATATTACCTATTAGTTAAGATTAGGATACATATGTAATTAGTATCACCATACCTCACTTGTATTCACGGAGTTGTTTCTAGCCAGCTCCGAAAGTTTATTGTACAGTAAGTTAGCGAGAACTGTTTTCTTGATAGTATGTACTCCAATACCAGGAAATCTGCACGGAAACATGCGTGGTAATTCACTGAATGTCGCTATGAAATTATGTATTAAAATAGTTTTAAAACTCCGTAGGTACTTATAGTAAAGTTAGCACTACTAGGATATAGACTGGAGTTGGCCATGATTTGCTTTGTGAGATTTCGACTTATTTTACTAGATTTTGTCCTGATATACTAGAAAATGTGAACTAGGTACTTGCAATAGCAGAATGCACAAAGTACAGCTTAAAAAGTAGTGTTATTCTACTAAATGTGAGCAGTCATGTCCAGTAAAATATACCTACATTTGAATTCGTATTTTACAGGAAAACTACCTATCAATATTGTAATTATAAAAAAAATAATTAAACATTTGCCTTTCTGGATTACCATACTTTTTGATACAGCCAAATACCTTATTGAGTGCGAACATAACACACTCAAAAAAGCGAGATGATATAACGATATAAGCGAGATTTACGTAAAGAATTATCTGCTCGCGTCTACAGAGGTTACTGCTTTTTTATCCGCAGCATTGTAGTTTTTAAATCCATAAACATTCTAAAAAAATTATAATCCAAATATATTTATCTTTATTACACTAGACTAGAGCGCTGGAACACAATGTGATGTTGACTTAATGAGATAGAATGTTAGTATATTTTTTATTTATTGGAAACTTCATTTCTAGAAATGCAAGTATATTCTTACTACATTTCTAAAACGTTGTAAGATGAGGAGGATAGGTAAGGCAACATTGATTAATTACCAATTCTAAAAATCCGACTGAATGCCAATCTCATATACACGTCATTCTTAAGTATCATAAAATAAGGAAATACACGTCTCATGCATCAATCGCATCACGGATAAACCATCTAAGAGTAGGTAAGTTTATAACGTACCCGACTTTGTAGCTTTTGCTCTTTGGCACAGTGTAGCTCTTTGAATTTTGCTTATCTTCCAGGATTTTATAAATGTTCTTATGTATTTTCTTATCGTGGTCATACATAACGGAGCACTTGATGATAGCTTTACCTGAATAATTAACCAACTGAAACAAAGCACAGATTACATGAAAAGAATGACCATTATTCATAACAATTTTCATTCTTCATCCTCGCAGAGGGTGCCGTGGCAGCAAATCCAATAGACCAAAAGACCTCTGATTCTAATGCTTAAGAATGATGCTTTGCAATGTATGTTCAACTACAACATCGAGTTTTTAATTTGAAATACTCAGTCATTGTCATCGGACACCATAACACCTTGAATGCTTCTCGTAATCAATTTCATTAAACATTTTACCCAACTCACTGGAGCTACTATACCAGTGGCCCATAGCCTCGCTCCTTTACTTCAAGGAGCTAGGGTGGCTCGGGTAGATGCTGGTAAGGGAAAAGCACAACACCCCAAGCGCGTCATCGATGCGAGACTTTTTACCCCCATTTTCATCGGTAAATCATTACACTATAAGTTATAAGCTTTCTCCTACTTTTACCAATAATCTCTCTTTAGGAATTCACAGCATGTGTCTTCAAGTGTTCTTAATCAACAGTAATACATACTATAAATTTTATAATTAAATATTCATATAATCTAGGTATAACAAAGAAATTATATTTTAAAACTTTTACTACCTATATTAATAGTAAAATTAAACCTTAATTATTTGTCATGTTTTGACAAATGAAGTAATGTTACAGGATATATATTAAACATATACACACAATTTGCCGTGATGGTGCCGGCGTAAGAATTGTACCTCTCTACCCGTAGTTGCCGTAAGAGTCGGCTAAGGGATGTAATCCAGAAGATGGGCAGCAGCGTCTTCCTTGAGCCATCACACCTAACTGTGCTCACCGACCCGCCTGCCAAGCGTGGCGAGTATTGGCAAAACTCCCCTAGAGGAGGCCTATGTCCAGAAGTGGACATCCTATGGCTGATGATGATGATGATGATGATGATGACACAAATTACCAAAACATCTACTCATAATATATATACACACAATTTAATTCGAATTTAAATTAGTTTTGTTCTATAGTATATGTAAGTACAATTAATTATTTCATAATTATAGTTGTATTTTATTTCATAGTAATAAATTGTTTTATTTATTTATTTTAATTTTATTCAACAACACATGTATAGTGGGACTGCGAGTGCGCGCAAATTACAAGTAGGGATATCTTAAACAGAGTCACCGAGAGACCGGCCTTGCCGAGTTTAGGGTCCACTGATATACTATGATCAGCTTTATGTTTAGCCTTTTTTTGTTATTCCTTTTTTGTGAACTGTCTGTATTATGTTTTGTGTGAAAACAAAGTTATCTATCTATAATATAGACTCATATTTACGTAGCCATGGTAACTGTTTTTGGTGTAAAGAACTTTTAGAGATTTTTTATTTTTCAAACTACATGTGTTACAGTAAAGCTTGTTTATGGTTAGTTCATGTAAATAAAACATGTTGTTACCTCAACAGTAGGATGAGTTTTCTTGTTTGTTTTATTTTCAACATAGGATTTGCCCAGTATAGATCCATGCGTTGAGCCTGATTTTTCTGTATCATATCGGAACCTGAAGTGTTTTTGTGGCTGTTCAGTAATTCTTAAGAATGGAGTATTCGCTGGAAAGACAAGAGTTTTAAAATGATTATATGTTGAATGCCCTCTAGTATATTAACAATATTATAAGAACTACTATATGGCATGTTAAGTATATACATACATATAAATTATATTGCTTATTTTTGGCATATATGTATATAATTAAAATTAAATCATTGATAAGCAATTGCAATTTAATATAATATACGAGCAGACAGTTTTAACATTAGCAATATTCAAAGACATGTTAGTTAGTGGACATATAAGTGTGTCTGTATTTTGTTTTCTCAGGATAATTAGGTCAAATATTAACCACCTATTTATTTATATATTTAGAATGACAATCGAGTACTGGACCCCCTTTATCAATATTGCTGATGTTCAAACTTTCATGTTGTATAATATATGCATATATTATGGCGGCAGATATTCTATTGTCAAGCAGTAGTGTGTAAACATTACTGTGTTCCGGTTTGAAGGGTTTGCAGCTAGCAAGTTAAAGGGCTGTCAAGACTAACCATTGAAAGTCAAAGTAATGAGCGCCAAAGCTGCAATGCCCTGGACTTTGTTTAGCTACTCAATCTTCTGTGTATTGCTGTAATGGTTATGGACAGGCGTTATCTCCCACTTTTGGGAGAGTCCCATTCGTCTCATTACTTTTAGATAAGACATTTTTTAATTATTCAAGATATTTATTTCTTCCATACAGTACATGTTGAAAATATAAAATAGTATGCAGCACACAGTCAAATATGTAGAAAGATATATAAGATATATTCATAATTGAAAATGTCTACCTCACTGCAAAATGTACTTCTTGACTTCAAATAAGCTACCTTTGAGTCATTATTATGTAGCATCAGATATAATGTATAAAATCTTACCATTCTTAGGAGATTTGTATAAATTCTTCTCTGTACATGACAGGCCTAAGAATGTGGTCGTCAGCTGCGGCACTTGCTGCAACGGTGAACTTTGAGGGGATTCAAGTGTAGTATAAGAGGCTGGAGAGCTAGAACTCTCGCTCATAATATCCTGGTCACTGATTGTAGACATTTTTTACTACATCTGCTTAGATTATCCCTGTGAACAAACAAACTATGCATAAATCTATTATTGTTTGTATGCATTGTATGTATTTGTGTGCACGTGTACTGCTTGTGTAAGTACACTTTTATTGTTAATTTAAGTTATTAGAAATGATTGGAGTCAACATTTTGCTCCGGAAAACAGAATTCCTTGTCCGGAGTCTGACAAATTGAATGTTATATATTTTGTGAATGCTAAATTTTTATATCATAAATAAATTGATTTGAATTATAAGTATCTTTTGATCATTCCTGTTTAACAAGTCGTCATAGTCCACACCTAGAAATAGGCTACTATAGGCACTCACTTAGCCAAATTTAATGATTTTCTTGCTTCCAATCTAGTCATAACATATAAATAAACATCATCAGCCATAGAACGCCCACTGCTGGACGTAGGCCTCCTCCTGGGGGGGTTTTGCCAATACTCGCCACGCTTGGCAGGAGGGTTGGCGAGCGCAGTTAAGTGTGATTGTTCAAGGAAGACGCTGCTGCCCATCTTCCGGATTACATCCCTTAGCCGACTCTTACGGCAACCACGGGTAGAAAGGGTGGGGTACAATTCTTATGCCGGCACCACCACGGCACATAAATACATTAGCCTATAAAAATTAAGATAGATATCACAGTAGCCGTGAAGAAGGCCTATTACGGTAGGGTATAGGTAACCAGCATTAGAATAAGAAAGGCTGTGGATGATGATTTTCAAGTAGGGAAGCACATTTTTATTTATGTTTGACAGGCTAAGTGTTTGACCACAGCTCACCTGATGTTATGTGACGGTGTGGTCGAAGATGGTAAACACACCTAATCAGGAATGGAACTGGATTAGTTTTCAAATAAAACTGTAGGTATATGTACATATAGTAGACACAATAGCTTGAGCAATGCCATCTTCCGAACTGCTTCAGGGACTTCTTATATGAGCAATCACGGTAAATACAAAATCATTTTAATATTCTTCAAGTAAAGAAATGTCATGAGCCTTTAAGATAACATTTTTATCTCGTAAGTTTATATCTGGCGTTCTTAGAATACCCATTCACATTATATCAAGGTATTTCATTTTTGTTGCTTAAATTTACCACGGATATAAAATCCGTGATATTGAAGTATCTATTTAATCATTCACCAAGGAAATACAATAAAATAATATTCAATATAATTATAATCTCTGTATTTCATTGAAGCTATAAATACTTGTACTTACGGGTCTGCACTTTCACTCACTATAATTTGTCAAGACGAAAATTAAACAACACAAATAGCATTTGGATTCAAAGAAGTAGTTAATTAATTAATCAGACACAAAGGAAGTCGCGCCAAATCACAAGAAACAATGATAGTCGTCCAGCAATAGTAATTTAGTAATAGGTACTGTAATTTATATTTTTTATCACCATGCCGGGAATTTCCCATTTTGAAGTGCTGCCAGGAATAAACGAATCAAATGAGCTAAGCTTAAAGTTAGATATATGCTTTTTCTTCATGAAGCACAAAATTTTACAAATGAGATTCATTTTTGTTGAAAGTGGATAATAAACAACAGTGTGGATTAATGAATGAACTATCTATTCTGTTAGGAATAGATACTCATATACATACTCATGTACATTTATATAGCTATGGTAACCAATTGTTGATAGTTTGACGCTCAAATATTTCACGATGTACAGAAAATTGCTAAAGCTTTTTTGTATTAATTCTACATGACCCTAGTAAGCTTCCACACCATCTCTTTCTAATAATTATTTCTAATTTAATTGATTATTCTTAATCTCTTTTCGAAATTTCAATTATCCGCTGGGTTGTCCCGTCAACCACCACTTGACAATATTTTGTACTTCAAATTGCCCTGTCAACTACCACTTGACATGACACTCGCTGCTCCGCCGTCGTCAATTTTATTTGATATAGGCTTTTCCATGTTTGTCTATGGTTTATTTGTATAGATCTATCCTGCTCTTTGTAAAATTATCTACCAAATCATGCTAAACATCAAATCCATGCCTTGGAAAAAACATCTGGCATCTGAGACATGTAAAGTTTAGCTAGAATTACGGCTCGCCCGCCAGAATTTTGTGCAAAAATAAAGGTCTGTAAACAAATTATTTTGTATGGACAGGTGTATGGTTTTATTTTTTATCCTAATCTATATAATTTTAATATTGTAATTTTAAATAAAAAAACCCTATGTCATCGCTTTAATTTTTGAAATATGATCGTTTGAACACAAGCCGTGCTTAAAAACGCGCTATCTCTGTGTTCAGCGTATCATAAGTCTACACTGTAGTTGAATAATAATAAACAAAACACTTAAATATATAGCTTCATTCATACTGAACATAAAAAACATAACACTTGTGAGTGTTATAATAACAACTTGAGGCACAATGAATGGTTTTATGACACCCGAGCCGCGCGGCGCGATGCGGCGGCAGATATAAAAAATTACGGGACAATGTGGACGTATGTGGGTGAGCCCGTCGGACAACCGAGCGGTTATTAATACATACAAAAATTACGAAGAGTGCTTTGGTGAAACGCAAGGTTTTGACCTTAGATTATAGATGGGTCTCCGCGCGCGCTCCGACTTGATACCACGCTACCTAAAAACAACAGCCCCGTGAATGCGGTAACTTCTTACTGTAGTGTGTGTGTCTGATGATATGTGATCCCATTCTTGTAGTATTATTATTACACAGTTTCACTACGCAAACTGGCATTTTACTCCAGATTATGACGAAAATTAATTAAAACACTCGACAAGCCCACTTTGCACATTGTTTGCAACGAGACTGTCTCGGGTACGCCGATTTCGGCGTAGTATTTGTTGCCGCATTTTAAAGTACGCCGACGTAATCCAGTCGGAGTGCGCGCGGAGACCTCTCAATAATCTAAGGTTTTGACTTGTAACATATTTATCATCTTGTTTTATATAATCATAAAACATTTCTCAAGAGTAAACAAAAGGTATACCTAGCGATGAAAATGTGAGGACATAGAGATGCAATGTAATCTCATGTCAAGCTAGTTGAATCATTTATATTAATATTTAGTAAGCCAACTGTTTGAGAACATGAGAATTATGTTTAAATTTTTATTTGTAATTATTAAGAAAAACATCTACCGATATGAATAAATAAGAAAAAATCATTTTCATCATTATATAATAAAAATAGCTTTTTATTATATGAATCATCATCATCAGCCGTATGACGTCCACTGCTGGAGATAGGCCTCCCCCATAGGAGGTTTTGCCAATACTCGCCACGCTTGGCAGGTGGGTTGGCGAGCGCAGTTGGGTGTGGTTATTCAAAGAAGACGCTGCTGCCCATCTTCCGGATTACATCCCTTAGCCGACTCTTACGGCAACCACGGGTAGAGAGGGTGGGGTACAATTCTTACGCTGGCACCACCACGGCACCACGAATGCGCATATTATATGAATGTACGATAATTATTAAAACCCAAATTCGCAACTCGCTCGTAAATTGGACAAAATAGCTAAAAGTAGATCGATTCTTACAAACTTGCAGCACCGATACGCATTTTTACATAGGAATTCCATTACCATAGACTTTTTTTTTTGGTTAATTTTTCCCTTTCGGGAAAGGCAAAGGGTGTCAAGCCCATACAGCCATCGTCTGATGTTATTTTTAATTTCATTATTTCAATATTTTCAAAACGATTTACTTTTCTTTTCTTCTTTGTTCTTGGCATAGCACACCGTACATTCTGCGAATGTTTCATGATCGGGAAAACGAGCGTATTTTTTTATTATATTGGAACAATAACGAGATTGAACTACATTCATTGAAGTTTGTTGAGTTGATTTGTATTTGTAATTTTGTACCAGCAATGAGTATCTAGAAATACAGTTTAATTCTATCAAGAGCTTTTTGAGTGTATAAAATATATGTATAAAAGGGTGATATTTTAAAAGATTGTGCCCTGAGACAGCAAAATAATTGTTTTCAGGATTAAATACTATGTCAAAAATAAAAGTGATATAATAATACTTTTCATCATCATCATCAGCCTATTATCGCCCACTGCCGAGCATAGGCCTCTCTTCTTGTACGCCACTCGTCCCGGTCCTGTGCCAGTCTTGTCCTTGTTTGCGGTGACATGATTTTTCAGTGTTTCTGCTAAATCTATCCACACTCATAACTTCTTTCAATGTCATGGACTTGGTTATAATAATAATTTTATGTTTTGTTGGAGTGGAGTAAGGCTGACTCTTCGAGTAGACAACCAAAAAAAGTAGGCTGGTTAATTTATCTGAGGGCTGACTAGATAAAATTTGGCGGAAACGAAAATAAAACATGTCGCCCCATGCTATTTTTTCCAGAACTTCTGTTTTTCGAGTGTTTATATATAAACATGTGGTGTTTTATGAATAAAATGCTGAATTACAAGCGTGAGTGTGGGAAAGTAATATAATGGGGTGAATTCGGTATGTAAAGAAAAAAAATACTTTGCTGATTCCAAAACCATTTCGAAATATTACATTCCTGTACATTATTTTGACGTTTAAAACTCTCTAAACTATGAGATGGGGTATATTTCAATAAAATACACAAGACAAACTTGACTTTCAATGAGTCCCATAATGACGTCATGTAGTTCGCTGTGCAAAAGCAATGGCGAACCTAGACAAAAACTGTCAATGTCAAGTCAACGCAGCGTTGGATTTCGTACTATAATTACAGTATTTGTACAACTATTTCACGCTCCGTACTAGATACTATCCATATCTAAGGATAGTACGGAAAAATACTATAATTTCGTTACTTCACTTATAAAATACCAAAATAGGTAAATATAACAACCATGCATTGCCAAATCTCGTAAAAAAAAAGTTCATTGGGTTTGTCCCGGCGAATGAATGTATTTTCATTCGCCGGTTTGTCCTTTTTCTTTTTGGCATCATACTCTGTGCATTCTGTCAGTTCTAATGTTTCTGTAAAACAGCTGTAATAGATCCATCTATTTTTTTTAATCTTAATAGATTTGCCAGCGGCGTAATAGCGTAATAATCCATACTAAAAGTAATAGATTAGCAACATTAAGAAGCTTTGATAAACAAAATTCTTTACTTCATGTCAGTTGTCAAAGTCAATCAAATGTGTCAAAATACTATTTTTTGTTTTACATGGCAAAGGCCTACTATGGATATTATGCCAACCTCATGACGTCATCGCTATCAAAAGTTTGAAAACGTATTAAAAATCAACTACCGCATAAAAAGCCAAAATATTCTAATTAGTTTAATGAAATAAAGTTTACTATCAGAAAAAAAAAAAAAAAAAAAAACCAAAAAAAAACTTTACATACCGAATTGTGACGTTTCGTGTTACTTCTAAAATTCCATCGAAGCTTGTAATAAAGTCACCACTACTTTTCTAAGAAATGACTGGACTTAACCATGAAATACTTTGTGTGGCTTAGAAATAGATTTTTTATTTTATAGGTACGTAAAAATATTGAAATACTTGACATTGGTAAATGCACAAATTGCGACGCCAAACGCGAAGAAAAAACTGATCCTTGCCCAGTTGCCCTTAATTATGTAAACAAATAAAATATAAATTGAACGACAGACCAAATTATAATTATGTATTTAGAAGAATATTTTTATAATAATATATAGAAAGGAAATTGCCATATCAGTATTTACTGACATATTTCGAAAACTACGTACCTACATTAAAATAATATTATTAATACTTACAATATGAAGCTACTTTCCAAACTGAGACTGTTTACGTTGTTCTCTTTAAAACCTACAGCATCGGAAGTATTGACGGCATATCTTAAACAATGCAACGAACCACCTTGGACTTCATATTTTGTCAAGGTATGATCTAAAAGTTTTAGTGTGTGTGTAATGAGTAATTATTTTATATAAATCCAATAAAAAAAGAACTAATTTTGCTGAAATTTGGTGCCGAGGTGACTTAAATAGTAAATAAGCAGTTTTATTAAAAAATCCATATATGCTTCTTATTGGGTGACAGGTAAAGCTACAGCTACTACAAAACTACTTTTTAAAACTTTGTACATTTGTCAAGTTATTTATAGTATAAATATATTTCATAAAAAGTTGTTTGCCAACAGACATTAGATATAGTGAGTTTCAGTCAAGAAAAATCTCACTTTAATTAAAAAAACATTTCCTTAGAAAAATTTAACAAGAATTTGAAAATATTTACTTATATGCATGCAGCTCTTACCCAATGTCTAATAGTGAACTGACTAAAGCAAAATAAACGTTAACAAATAGAAAAAGACATAAGATAAAACATTTATTCAACGTAATGTACTACATTACTTACATGTAATAGAAAAAGACAAACCATAAGTACACCTGTTTCCAGTACAGTAGTGTAAAAGATGATCAGTTTGGCATGTCAAACTTCAACTGGCCAGTGGGGAAGTCGAACTACCAGATACTGAGGACAGGATGTTTCCCCTACATCAAGTATCACTGCTCAAAGAAGGCAGCAGAGAATTTGGGAACATCTGATAAGTTTATGAGAGTCATTAAGGTTACTAACCTAGGTAAGTTATGTTTATAGCTTCTGATGGCATAAGACCTATTAAGGATTATTAAGCTAGACGTCTTATATTACAAGTATGTAGTACCTGGATGACCAGGCTTTGCTATTTTTTTTTTCGTTTTCTAAAAATGATTTTTCGCCCCCGAAACCTGCATACTATATTTCATGAGAATCAATGGAGCCGTTTCTGAAATTCAGATTATATGTATATATATATTTACATACATAATATATGTTATGAATGTCTTAAAATATTGGATTTAGATATCCAAGACTTTGTTTTGCTTCTTAAAGTTCTAGGTGCGATGTGTTGTCTTTTACAATCAGGAGAACGTCTTGTTTGTGTCATTTCTACTTACCAAAAACCTTTCTTTATTTATACTTCTGTGAAGACTTCTTTTTCATGAATCTCAGTAAATAAAATCAACCCATTTATAAAAATTAAGTTATGTTGTGGTAAAGATTATTTTATTTTATAAAGAAGTATTGTAGATAGATTCAACTTAAATGACACCCGGGCTCCATAGCCATCAAATAATGTACTAATTATATTTTGGGCCACTATGTATAGAAAAAAAGTCAAAAGAATTTTGCACCTACCAAGAATGTGTTAAAACGCTCCAGTGCAGCAGTTTGTTAAAGAGATATAGAAACTTGCAAGAAATATTCTTTACATTTTTTTATCTGCGCCCTCACACATTTTTAGGTACCTATATTGTTAACATACAATATAATCATTTTAGTCATAATGGTGTAGCTTAGAGTTGCTGTTTGTGTGCTATTTGCTACTTACCCCACTATTTTTGCGTTACATGTACAGATTGTACAGTCATAAACTTTTATATCATTTACCTATTAGATAATTCTGTGCATCTGTATTATTTAAACAGATTATAATTTACTAGCGACACGCCCCGGCTTCGCACAGGTGCAATGTAGATACTAATGTGGTGCATATACATGTATTATACATATAAACCTTCCTCTTGAATCACTCTATCTATTAAAAAAAACTGCATTAAAATCCGTTGCGTAGTTTTAAAGATTTAAGCATACATAGGGATATAGGAACAGAGAAAGTGACTTTGTTTTATACTATGTTTGTTTTATGTGTTTCCCTAAATTTCAGGTATACCGTGCCTTCTGTATGGATTGGCAGCAACTCAACTCATTAGACACAAGGAAATCGTTCACACAAGCAAAGGCCCAGTAACAATATACTTTTTATTACCTGAACATAAGGGTTCTCGATATTGAAACATTAAGAATGTTTAATTTGTAAGTGCAATTATTTATTTATTTTATTGTAATTAGAACTAGAAGTTAGACTTAGTTAAAAATATGAAATTAAAGTATTAAATAAGATTCTACTGCTCTAAATTAGAGTAATGACTTAACATAACTATGTTTACAAAATAATGAATTTTGCATTAATAAAAATCAAGGACAATTATCTAAAATGTAACTATGTATAAGGGCTGGACCACACAAGATAAATTTTGCAAAGACTGTTGCCTGTTAGCCTTGTATATACTAATAAATAATCACTAGTAATAAATGTGTTTAAGTTTATGTTAAACAAATAATAATTTCATCCTAAAAAAAATATACTTTTATTCCCAAAATCTTATATCAAAATCCCAAAAACTTATATAATTAGTAGTACCTGGATGACCAAGCTTTGCTCGGTTTTTCATGGCCTGAAAACGCGGATAAAACAACGTTTTCTAAAAATGAAACCTAGCTAGATCGATTTATCGCCCCGAAACCCCCTGCATACAAAATTTGGAGTCGTTTCCGAGATTCAGATCGAGTGTCATTCCAATTCTAATCGAGGTATTTAAGGAAAATTTAAACTTCCTGAAACACAAATACCGCTGAATTTACTTCTTATTTTCAATTGTCTTCAAGAAAAAATGTTTATTTCTCCATTAAAAAATCTTCTTTTGTTAGCAAAGAGTAAAAAAAAACTTGAAAACAAAATAATGATGATAACAGAAAATTATTTTCATTGATTTGTGCATTTGGCATTTTAACGCCCTTTGCTACCTGGCGACCTACTTATATACACAGAGATGCCAGGTCACAATTCTCCCAAGTCTCCTGTTGAAAGTCAACTGCACAGCAACTCTACGAGGATTTTTCTTTGGCAGTATCGCGACGGATTCGTCCAGGTCGTCGAATATGACTTGAAAATCCAGTATAATCATATCCATCATTATGCAGCAATGAAGCAAAAAATGGAACAATGTGTATACATATCCTGAAAGTGAAATTGTCCATGGAACTTATACTGAAGTTGGCTTATCTGAAAGATAACAACACGGATACAAGGTTTTGTGGAAGGGGTTTCGTACTCGTTTTTTTTCTTACTAGTTCTGGGTGATATATACCGACTCTTACACTACTACTACTACTACAAAAAGTCTATTTTAGTTCTATCAATAGAATAATGTACAATTAATAGAACTAATGATAGACGTGGGAATAGATCCTATATTCCTAATTTATTTTTAATATATTTTAGCCAAAGAACGTATTAGGAAACATTGTTTGCTTGGATGCAGCACGCTTACATATATAAATAACCTATGTATTTTGAATTAGAAGGCACCCATGTTGGTATTACTTACCACCAAAGCATAGATTGAATGCGAGAATATACCACGCTTCCAGAGTCAAAAGCATTTCGTAGTGGGGGTGCGGTAGTGGTCGTCTTTGTGTAGCCACAGAGGAAACGCTAGCGGTCTGGTGATGTGCTCATCTCGTGTGGCCACTATGCTCTAATAAAGCAGCACAATGCACGGGTACAGGATGAAAACACCCGCATAAAGTGCTACAAACGCAGTCCAGCTGACGAAAAGCTTCCATATAAGTAATTGGCCTGCTAGAAATAGTTTCCTGTATGAAAAGTAAAAAGTTGTCACCTTATCTGGCCGTAGGGTATCCTAAACTACACTTGGTATCTCTTTCTCTCTAGAACTCGTCTACTCCAACGGTTATCGGTGCATCTGGTAATGTGGCCGGCCCACTTCCACTTCAGTTTTCTAATTCTTTGAGCTATATCGGTCACTTTAAGCCGGATAAATGTTATACAAATATTTACTGACTATTAAACGAAGAAAAACATCAGATTTCTCCTTTTTCCTATTTTCTTTGTTTATATTTTTTCCTTCAAATACAT
This sequence comes from Biston stratarius, assembly GCA_950106695.1. NCBI lineage: Eukaryota > Metazoa > Arthropoda > Insecta > Lepidoptera > Geometridae > Biston > Biston stratarius. The sequence goes on from OX467107.1 coordinate 4,280,013, forward strand.
CGTTTGTATTGTCTAATTAATTATTTATTCATGTGGCCTCAATGCTTGATTACAGACAAGTTGCGATGAGGGTATGAACAGGCGTTATGGAGATCATTGGGAACATACCGACTTCCTCCATCATCAAAATTGGCCCTTTTCTATTCACAAGAGATGAATAACTATGTAGCGTCCAAAGCTTGCGTGTCACCGCTCACGTTCCTGATACTAACCAATGGCGTGTTCAACGATAAAATACTCTTGTCTGGAAGTAATTGATGTACTTACTCGTAACTTGGAATCTTTTATCATATCTTAAACAAGAATTTCGCCTGCCAAAAAATATTCCTTGAACTGAGAGTGCCATATAAAATTGTGGGTGAAAATTCGAGAGAGTAATATCGGATCTTCCGAAATCATACTTTTTCTTTTATAGGAAATCCTGAATACTTTGAACGTACCGCATTTAAGGTCTTGACCCTTCAAGACGTCGGAAGGTAAGACCAGCTTTTACACAATACTTGAGCCATATCTACCCAAGTAGGTTTGTATTTCACGGATTTGCAATACATCATAGAACATTTGATTATTCTAATCAGTCATCGCACTTTGAATATACGTTACTTTACTGTACTTTATATGTATACACATTCTGTTGAAATTTTACTACAAAAAATAACAACAATTTTCTACTAAAACCAAAAACTTATAAAAGACTAAGTAACTATATTAATATGAACAGGCAACAAGGTCTGTATTATATCAACGTGTAGATATGTTAAATACTAACGGCGGGTTTTGCCCACGGGGTATCTATTAATTTGGACTAAGACCAACGGCGAACATCTAGGTTCACAGGGCATCATTATTTTAGGTAAACAGGAAGATACCAACAGCTAACATCAAGGTTTGCGGGTACCTTAACTTAGTATATATCTGGAATAAACAAGAAGAGCTACCAGCGGTGGACATCAAAGTTCACAGGGCATCTTTATTAAAATATCTAGAATAAACAAGACCAGATACCAATAGCGAACATCAGGGTTCACTGGACATCTTTATTAAGATATCTGGAATAAACAAGAACAGATACCAACGGAAAACATCAAGGTTCACAGGGCATCATTATGAGTAAACAGTATAATGGGGTAATTGAACATATTGAATAGATAAATACATTCTTGAAATTAAAACAATAATTTGTTTGTCATCGCTAGAGGAATCATTGGGTCTTTTGAAATTTTGCCACGGTCTGTTATTTTGGACTCTGTCAACTTCCCTTTCCACTAGCGTCTGATTGGTTGAAGCCGCGCTCACAGACAATAGTACGTTTAGCCAATACAACAATCATATTCATTGTAAAGAAACAGTATACATACAATCCACATTAAATACTCAATATCGCTAACACTATATATATAAAAGAAGAAACTGACAGACTGTTTCACTGACTGATCGACCAACACACAGCTGAAACCAAAAAAATCCACCCTTGAGGGGTGTTAAATAGGGGTTTGAAATATATATGAAACTTCGTTATTTTTGGTAGTAGCGTTTTCACTCACAGTAAGTTAATACTCTTTATTCAAAGTAATAAATAACGTTTGTCACCTAAAACTACCCTAAAAAAGGGATGCAAGTTACTATGGGAACTATTTTTTTTAACTTATCGATTTCAAACTCCCAGTATAATAATAGTTATATTATCTATCAAAAATAATAATAATTAGAAATAGGTAGGTAATAGGTATGTCTGATGTCGACCACTACGCGGACGAAGTCGCGTGCAAAAGCTAGTATTTCTTATAATTGACTGGTTTGCGATTGTGCTACGCAAATACTATACCAATTAAATACTAATATAGGTACCTATGTATATCAAAATGCAAAATATTGGTTCAAAATGGTTCAAATTTCTTGTATAGAAGTATTGAAAAACTTCCGTTGAATGATTTTAGTTGTAAAGGTTTTGATTATTCTAATCTTTCACTTATCCGCTAAGCTAAACACTGCGTTAATTGTCATTTATGAATTTTAATATCAGTATTGACCTTTCTGTACTAACTGAAAACGGGAAAATTTGGCGTCCAGAAGCTTTCCTTGGAGACACCGGGACGGAGTAGTAGAGAATGAGACAGTCCCGTTCAAAAGGGGACTTATGGTCACGTTACTAATACTCTGGATTAATTATTATAAAGTTTATAGGATTACATGCTCGTAGGTTCTTTATATATTGGAATATAAAACTACGATAAGTGGTTTGTTTCAAAACTTTGTATTTTACTGTTATTTGGGAGATCCAATAATATGTTGGAACAATCTGAAAATGTGGGAACTTTTTTAGGGTTCGTGCTAACGTCATTTCCGAGATCAACAAGGCAAACTGGATGCAATCCATAAAAAGCTCGTTATTCATAGCTTCATTGATGTTTTCAAATGGTGCTAGGAGTATCAAAAGTATTGCGAAGTGAACATGGAATATACGTAACAAGGTTTTCTCTCGAAAGGTTGAAAGACGAAAACTCTAATCTATCCAGACGAATCTTAGCTCTTTAGGATTATACTCTAACTATACAACAAAAGGAGCTATGGAATCTATCTCTTTTCTGATGGTGGTCAAATGAGCCTGTTGTTTTTGTATTTTCATATATAGAGTGATATTTTGATGTCATTTGTTTTATTTATTATATTTGTTTTTGTTATGTTGGCAAATTGTTGTTTTTAATATTTTTATGTGTGTTTTGTTTTAACTACAAGGGCTCGCCGGAAGACCGGCGCTGTCATACCACATAGTATGGACCAGCATTATGCTGAGGTGAGCCTCTATTTTGTAACTGTCTGTCTCTGTTTGTTTGTTTGTATTTGGTTTTGTGTTCCAATATAAAATTAATTTCTTTCTTTCTTCACGGTACCATCACTCTATTTTTAGGTACTATTTTAGGCAGCTTCTGCAATCCAAAGCCATCAACTAAAGTTAACATTACCAACTACTTACAAACTACTTTACAATCTACTTATAAGTAGTAGTGTAGGTATGTAGATGTGATAGCTTTTATCGTGGCTATCGGTTAAATGTCTAAGTAAACAAAATAAAATGATGTTTTGTTTCATCAATAACATTGAAAATGTTATCGTTTTCGTTGAAGCGTCACATCGGCTCTACGATAGATCTGATTTATAATTAAGTTGATCGTTAACATAATTGTTCTTCACTCGTGTATTGGCATCTCTGTTATTCGGTCACTCAATACACAATGATTGCCGTACTTGTAGCTGTTTTATTTGTGCCTTTATTGTTTGTGTACGCTTACAGAAATGCGTATAAGAGACCCCCTAATTTCCCACCAGGTGAGTTAAATTGTTCAAATAATTTTTTCACAAAATAAACTTATCGGTGTAATAATATATATAGTATATTCGTGTTGTTGAATAATTGTATTTACGACAAGACACTTTGTTTCTTTTGTTTTAACACACCTAAGTGACGTCTTGGTCAATATACCTGTATGTATGTGGTTTATCTAACAACGACATTTATTATTATTATTATATTCATTTATTTAATTCAATTAGAACCGCATTAGCATAATTCGCTATGATAAAATGAATATTAATAAATTTAAACTTTAAACTAATTATCTTATTACATTAAATATTAAATAGAAATTAAAAACAAAATAAAAGCCTTAATCAAAATGTCAAAAGAGAAATAATGTCATACATTAATAATAAATACAATGTCAAATAAATAATAAAAACATTAATTAATGTCAACATGTAATTATTTGTAAACAGTAGATTGCCTTTTTGTCTCACATCAGAGTATTTGTGGCAATCTGCCATTGTAACTCTCCACTCGCCCGCAAACAGGTCGCATTCGGGCGAGAAGAGCGTTGAGGGTAGCAAGGGAGCGCGGTATTGGCGAACTCTTGTATGCAACTGTTCTATACGACAACACAGCAGTTTGTGTTTCCTACACCTACGATAGTTGTCCGGCACATACAGGCGACTAAGCTGCTCGGCGTATCTTCACAATCATCACAATTCTGGTGCATCGATTTGTCCCCGCAGAATTTTACACATTGTCCCAAGCTGGTCAATAGGTTCTCCTAACTTTCAAAGAATTATATCTCAGAGTCATCATCATCATCATCAGCCATAGGACGTCCACTGCTGGACATAGGCCTCCTCCTGGGGAGGTTTTGCCAATACTCCCCACGCTTGGCAGGCGGGTTGGCGAGCGCAGTTAGGTGTGATTGTCCAAGGAAGACGCTGCTGCCCATCTTCCGGATTACATTCCTTAGCCGACTCTTACGGCAACCACGGGTAGAGAGGGTGGGGTACTATTCTTACGCCGGTACCACCACGGGCATATCCCAGAGTACCGTGCAAAAAATCTGAACATCTCTGAATTATGCATGTTACAATGGTCAAAACAGTTTTGACTCATTTTTGTAGTCAAAAGTGTTTTTGGATATAGGTTAAAACCATTTTTGCTTGCTTTTTGCAGTGAGAAGTGGTTATGCCTGAATGTTCATACTATGTAAAATGTTCACTCGTTTAATAATAATCAAAACATTTCGTAATATCAATGATTTTTATTAAATACTCTATAGTAGTTTTGACAAACATGCATGATCAAAATTTTTTTAAGATATACAATTTGATCAAAATCACTATGTATTTATTACCCATTATCCTTTTTAAAATGAGTTTTTACCAACGTTTTTAGTCTAAGTTCTTAATCTTAGTCTCGTTCTAAATGCTTTTGAATGATTATTATTTATTGCAGTCAAAAATGGTTTTGACCGCTTATGAGTCTTAATTGTAACATGTTGATGGTTATGGTACGGTTTTAATCACTATTAGGATAGGCCTAATAGTGATTAAACCATACTATTTCACTTACAATCCAGCAACAAAAGCATGCCAGCTTTTTCTTTGTTTGATTTATAGGATTTTTTTTGATAGGCACAATGTAGCAACTCTGCTGTCTCACCTTAAATCTTTATTAAGCACGTTAGATTTTTCTATCAAGCTAGCTTCAATTGGTGTAGTAAAATATCGTGAGGTTTCGTTGCATTATATATATCTGAGAGTAAGACTTCTTATTGTTCTCGTTAATGTGTGTAGTCCAGGGTAGACCAGGGGTTAGCCCCCCAAATTTAAGGGGTAAATAAAAGGAATGGGAGTTTTGAGGGCTGTTTTAGGGGCTTTTTAATTGACAGCTAGCTGTAAACGTTTTCAAAATGTTCAAACAAATAAAATCTCGGACTAGCATTTGTCACGCTTTCAATTTTAAACGCAAGTATCGAGCGCGCATTTTCTATCTTATTATTTATCAACAATGGGTTGCGGAACAGGTTATCTATTGTAATGATACAAAAGATAATAGTTCGATTCACATTGCAATATAGTGGCATAAAAATAGCATCTTGCATAATATTTAATCCATCCACTAAAATGTAGTTTATTAAATGTATGATTTTAATAAGTCGTAACTTACGAAATTATATTTGAAATACTTAATAATCTATGAATAAAGAATATTACAAAACGTAAATTATTATTTTGTAGCTTTAGGGCTACTTGTAATTTTTCAAGGGCTGATAACAGTTGTGTAGTCCTCCTGGGCCAGCGCGGAGGACTATGGACTTACCTTTCTTACAATGAGAAAAGACCGGCGCCAAGTGTCGGAAAGCTTATAAAAACGGGACTGATCCGGAATAAGAAAACCAGTCAACTAATTTGTGTGTTTGTTTGTCTGCAGGTCCGCCTAGCCTACCCGTATACGGCGCCTTCTGGATTGTCCTGGCGTACGCATACAACAACTTAGCATTAGCCTTCCAAAGGATCGGGAAAGTGTACAACACTAAAGTGGTGGGGCTGTTCTTAGGACCCGTGCCTGCGGTCGTTCTAAACGATCCTGCAGATATCAAGGAGATGCTGGTTAGGGAAGAGTTTGATGGACGTATGGACATCATTCTCTTCAGGTTGAGATCTTACTGGAAGAAATTAGGTGAGTTTTCATATGTTATTTATTGAATAACTACTGCAACTTTTTGATATTTCACTCCATTTCACTAGCAGGCTTCTTTCCTAAAAGGCTTTCCATGCAAGCCAATGTACTCCGATCTATGAAATGGAAAGATTTTAACTATGCATGGCGTGTTCGAACGGCTGGGCAGTAGCTCGCCCTTTGAAGAGCGTTTTATAATTTACCTGTTTCTCAGTTGCCATTGGATCTTTTCACTGGACATCGATTGGATCAATATTAAAAGTATCCTAACTCAGGATACCTTTAAAATTGATTCGTAAATCGAAGAACCCATTCGTGTGAGATGCGTCTTGCAACTGGGCTACCATGCTTCTAATTATCTTTCCGCGATCTATAAATTTTTAACCGACTTCAAAAAAGGAGGAGGTTCTTAATTCGTCGGAATCTTTTTTGTTTCATGTATGTTTACAGATTACTCGAAAACGCCTGAACCGATTTGGAAAATTCTTTTTATGTTTTAAAGGTTAAATGGGACCACATTTAAATTTTATCGAAATCGGTCGAGCTGTTATTAATAAATCAACAAAAATCTAAAAATTGTATACATCGGTGATATTTTTGTTTACTCTAAATCCTCGCTGTTTCATTGGAGCAGTGCGTTTAGTTGTCCTACCCATATTATTAAACCATAAAACCTAGCTATGTTCGAGATTAGGGGTATAAAGTCGATATTTAAAAATTGTAAATGTTTACTTGTTTAAATCATATCATCAACCATACGACGTCCACTGCTGGACATAGGCCTCCTCCTGGGGGGGTTCTGCCAATACTCGCCACACTTGGCAGGCGGGTTGGCGAGCGGAGTTAAGTGTGATTGTTCAAGGAAGACGCTGTTGCCCATCTTCCGGATAACATCCCTTAACCGACACTTACGGCAACCACGGGTAGAAAGGGTGGGGTACTATTCTTACGCCGGCACCACCACGGCCACCACTTGTTTAAATGCCTAGAATAAATTCATTCAACTCAATTCAATACTTGATAAATGGCCTTCGCGAAGATACTTCACAATAGATATTCTGCCAATGTCAAGTGGAATGATAGACTGCCACACAAAGAGCTTGGGTTTTAAGTGTCGAATATTATGTACCATACGGTAGGGAGTTCTGTGTTTCTCCTTTTCTGCAACAAAACAATTAAAACTAAGACAAACACAGGACGAATACAGATATATTTGTATATATTATATATATATAATATATACATTTATGCCGGGAAACTATTCAAGTATGTATATATATATATATATATATATATATATATATATGTGTATGTATATACATACATACATACTTGAATAGTTTCCCGGCATAAATATTTATTCTATCCTGAACTTGAGACATATCTAATCTGTTCAGAGGTTCAAGTACTGAACAGATAAAAACCGACCAAAGCAAAGATCGTGACTGTGAGTCACGAGAAATGAACTAAGGCACGTGTATATTTAGGTATGTTTCATACCTATTTATTATTCCAATTGGAGGCGATGAGTCCTTCAGTGATATGTATCATTTAGAGCTTTTTGTGCATTCCACCTACCAACTTCTAGCTAGCTCCTTGGTTTGATACCAATTTAATCAACGTTATTTGCCTGTGCGCAGGGGCGTACTAATACTACTTAGGGCCTGCCTAAATAATAATCAACTAATTGCCATTTTTATTTAGTATATCTTAGACACAAACCGCAATTGAGAGACATTATCTCAAAAGAAATCAACAGGTTATGTGTAGTTTGATACATTAATTATATTATTGTAAAGCAATATTTTTGCATTTTTGCGCCGATAAGTAATTCCTTTATTTGTTCATCACATTGTAAGTCCTTTGTTAAATCAGAATCTATAGAAAGAATTGATAAATAATTTAGTCAAGTCATTGTTGTCCTATTTTTTTTTCTATATATGACATCACGGAGCAAAACCGCTCCGCTTCACAGGTAAAAATAAGTAGAGAAAACATCAAGTTTCTTTTCATAAATTAGCATAAAATTACACTTCATTTTGTTTTCAGTGGGGGCTTGGGGCCCTTTATATCCACGGGGCCCTGGGCTGCAGCCCAAAAAGCCCTTTTATACATCCGTCCCTGCCTGTGCGTTATATTTCATATGGGCTACGGTGCCGAAATGTGAATTTAGCATAACTCAGGAATCTTATTCGGTTTCATACATTTGCATGGTAGGCAGACAAGCTAGATGTTTGACCACAGCTCATCTGATGTTAAGTGACGGTGTGGTCGAAGATGGTAAAGCACACCTAGCCTATAATAGAACTGGCTCTCAAGTGTGGCTGCCGGAACACACCGTTAGGTGCTTGGCGGCAGAAAGAGCTTGTTTGTGTGAATGTGCTTGTTTCCAACACGCTAGCTCAATACGCATTGACGAATACGCCATTAAATTGCTTCTCGGAGAACATATGCTTTCCTCACGATGTTTTCCTTTACCTAAAAGCCAGTGGTATGTCTTTAAAGTTCAAAGCTTTCATTAGTACAGTCTCCATCGTGTCACGCCTCACGTTATGAGGCGGTATTTACTCAATAACCTATTAGAACTCCGGAATATAATAGTAGTTCATAATAACGGTTGAGCAAATGTGAAATCATGTGATGCTTAACTAAGTACCTATTTCTTTGTTTTACTTTTTACACCGACTATAATGTCGTAAGTGCGAAAGAATATGAAGATGCGTACGGATGTATCTGCTTATGCTTCTGGAACAAGACCTTCCAGAAGCTAAATCAGAACACAATTCACGAGCGGTGACTCGATGACAACTGAACGTGACACAAACAGTAACAGTCAGAATATCCGAATCCGAATCCTAATTGAAGGTGAGCAGTTCCGTATAAGTAAAACGAAAATGTGTCAAAACATGTCAGTTTCGATAGTATCTATGTCATTTATTTTCATACTTATGGCATGTTATGTAGTACTTTATGTCATTTATTCCCATACTTATTCTTTGCTGCAGGTATTTTCTTCACGGATGGTTACTTCTGGCACACGCAAAGGAGGTTCTCCCTTCGATACTTGCGTGACTTCGGCTTCGGTAGACGCTGTGAGGAACTAGAGCAGGTCATGGCTGAGGAGATCAAGGAGATGATCGATATTAGAATCAATGGCCCTAAATACCCCGCAGAAAATGTGAGACAAAACGCAACTACCTATGGTCTTTTAGCATAAGATACACACTGCGCGTGTATTTGATTAAAAAGTCCATGTTTTTTAGGGATTACCAGTTTTTTTTTTCAAGATAAAGTAGATAGTACGTTAAACTAGAATATAAGCTATATTTCATCCAAACCCGTTGAGTAAAATGTAAAGGTAATGAGACGAACAAAACGCTCTCCTGTTGGTAAGAGATAGCGACTGTCCTTGGCCATTGCAGCGATACACAGAACTTTGAGTAGTTAAACAATGTCAAGGGCATCGCTGCTTTGTCGCTCATTACTTTGAGACTTTCGATGGTTAGTCTCAACGCCCCTGTAATTTCGCTAGCTGCAGTACTCATCAAACCGGAACACAGTAATGTTTAAACATGACTGCTGGGCGGCAGAACTTCTGGTACCGCGGTGGTACCTACCTAGATGATATCCTGCTGTGCTGTGTAACATTAAATGGGATGAAGAAGGCTGTGGGTGATGATGAATATACTCATGTTTTTTTTATTTCCGAACAGGAAGTGGTGAAGGGTGAGCTGATCTACCTTCCCCATTACTTCGCGGTTCCGTTCATCAATGGGATAGTACACGTGCTCTCTCGCATGACGGTCCCGAGGAAAGACTATGAGGTACAATTGGAAACGAATCTGCGGCGCTGTTTTGTAAAATAAACAAAAAGCTATTAACAAGATACATACCTTTTTTTCTGTTTATTAGCTTCACTTAGCCTCCGCACAGCTCACCAGCTATTTTTTTAAATGGCTGACAGGCTAGGTGTTTGACCACAACTCACCTGATGTTAAGTGACGGTGTGGTCGAAGATGGTAAAGCACACCTAGCCTGGAATGGAACTGGCTCAAGTGAGGCTGCCGGAACACACCGTAAGAAGCTTGGCGGCAGATTTTTAACTTGAGGGTGGTAGCTAGCCAGCCGAGTACTAGAAAGTACCCTACCACCACGCTATGGTTTCCTCACGATGTTTTCCTTCACCGGCAGCTCGAACTCATTGTTGGGGTTTGAACCCACGCCCTTCGGCATGCGAACCGACCGCACTAACCACTGAGCTATCATCGGTACAAAGCTGTTACGTGACGATGTGGTCGAACATGGTTGACTCACTTAGCCTACAATGTAACTACGAGACTGCCACACCGTCAGGTGCTTGGCGCCATATTTTCGACATTTTTATATAGTTTATAGGCTAGTTGTTTGACCACAGCTAACCTGATGATAAGTGACGGTGTGGTTGAAGATGGCAAAAACATTAACACTAGCCTGGAATGGAACTGGCTCTCCAGTGAGCTTGCCGGAATATCCAATTTCAAGAACTAACGGTTGCTTGGCGGCAGATTTTTAACTTGAACTAGCCAGCCAAGTACTAGATAGCATATGCCCATTTAGGGTCTTAAGAGATTAGTTACCAATGACACCTTAACGTTTATGAGTAGAATGTAGCTTTCCAGCTTATCTATCTAATCTATCTATCTAATACCTTTAAACGAGCAATTCTTGTATATATGTATATATATCTAATCTAATCTATTTAATCTAATACCTTTAAACGAGCAATTCTTGTATATATAATATAGATATAATCTGAATCTCGGAAACGGCTCCAACGATTTTCATGAGATTTAGTATGCAGGCGGTTTCGGGGGCGATAAATCGATCTAGCTAGGTTTCATTTTTAGAAAACGTCGTTTTATTCGTGTTTTGCTCGGGTGAAAACACCAGGTACATCCATCCAGGTACTATACTATGATGAACCCATCTGATGACAGGTGCTGTGGGAATTGGCCCGAGGCACGTTGCTTTTCCAAAGAAGTTCCAACGACTTGGGTGGAGCGCTGTCTCTCACTCCATGGCTGAAGGACGTCCTCCCCAACTACAGTGGATATAACTTACTAATCAAAGGAAACCAGTACTTGCTCGACTTTTTCACGGTATGTGACTATTTTTACTGCTTTATTACGAAATGTGACTATTTTTACGTTTGGCTAGCTACCACCCATAAGTTGAAAATCTGCCGCCAAGCATCTAACGGTGTGTTTCCTCAGCCTCACTTGAGAGCAAGTTCCATTCCAGGCTAGTTGTGCTTTACCATCTTCACCACACCGTTACTTAAGTGAGCTGTGGTCAAACAACTAGCTTGTCAACCATAAAAAATGTATTATATGGACGTAGTAATGCGGCCAGCGTGATGGCACCTTTGTATCGTGTACAGTTTGAGCTGTGGTTAATAAAATTAGCCTGACGACTATTTTTTTAAAAATACCGGCCAAGTGCGAGTCGGACTCGCGCAGCGAGGGTTCCGTACAAACCTGTAGGTATAGTGGTACCTGTAAGTTATGGTATATATTTTGTTTTATGATAATTTAGGCTTGTCGCAATTTTTCCTTTATCTGTGCTATAAGACGTTGCTTCGTACCAAATTTCAAGATTCTGAGTTTACAGGAAGTACCTTGTAGGTTTTGATTCCCTTGCGAGTGTCGAAAATTTGCAGCATAAACGGCTGTATCTTTTGATTGCGTTGGCTTAGAAGTTTGATTTTTTTCCACAGCTCCAAGGGACAATAGACCTTAGTATTTGATATGAATTTCAGCTTGATACCTCTACGCGGTTCTGAGAAAATGGGTCTTGATAGACAGACATATGGACCACAAAATGATCTTGTAAGGGTTCCGTTTTTTCCTATTGAGGTACGGAACCCTAAAAACAATTTATTTAAAACATCAAACTGCGAATATGGGTATATACGATAGGATTTTTCACAGAACTAAAGTCTTCGTCCATTTAATGTAACTGCATTCAGTTCCATCCAATACCATTTTGCTAAGTTCATTACGCCACCATGTCCGGGTGCAACCTCCTTCTAGATTAAACTGAGCTATAAAATCTATTTTTATCCAGGTAGCTCTAAAAATATATAATAGGTAACATTTTATAACATTTTGCAACTTATTTATAATTAATACGTTAGTGGTAATAAGTGGTCGTTGATAGGTCAACAACTTATGTTATAGGTTTAGCGGATGCTTTTATGCTTTTTGCATATTCTGAAGATACATGTTATTATTCTGATTTTTAGATATTTTTTATCATATAGGTAGTGCTTTATGATATGCTGAACAAACTGAACATTGCTAGTAGGTATATATGCAGTGACTCTGTATAAATTCAAAACAACGTATAAAATGCATCAGTAAATAATTGTAATGACGATAATTATTTTTAATCACTTAATCACCGCACATTACCCACGAGAATGACATTTTTATATATTTGAAAGGTTCCGTAGCATATAATTTTTATCCAGACATCGCGAGACATGCGCCGCGTGTTATTAATAATACATATTTCACTCGGAGGTATGCTGTAGCATTTGTCCGGTAGAAAAACGCTTAGGATATTTACACACTAAGCATCTCTAAGTCTATCTGTCTTAACTATACAATATTTGTCATAATTTTACATTAAGACTTTACGTATGGTTGCCGACGACAATAGATTATTATGACCACTAGCATTGAGCAGATCTAATGAATAGAAATACAAGGCGACTAAAATAAAAAAAAATAGTTAAAATCGAGTGTCTCGAGCCTTGTCCTTGTCGTAACTAACTTATTATTCAATAGCTGTGCCCCGCGGTTTCACCCGCGCTAGATGCCTACGACATAGTAGCTTTATGCATGCAAAGTCTCAGCCCGATCGGTTTAAAATTGACAAAGTTTCATACAAACTTTCATCCACTATTTTATCCCCTTGGGGGTAGAATTAATCAAAATCCTTTCTTAGCAGATGCCTACGTCATAACATCTACCTGCATGCCAAATTTCAGGCCGATCCGTCTAGTGGTTTGGGCTGTGCGTTGATAGATCACTATGTCAGTCAGTCAGTCAATCAGTCAATCAGTCAGTCACCTTTGAGTTATATATATTTAGATGTTAAATTGATATTGTTTTCTCTGTTGTTGTGGCATTTATCGATTTTTATCCAGGCATCGCGAGGCATGCGCCGCTAGTTATTAACAATGCATGTTTCATTCAGAGACATGATGTGTCATTTGGCTAGATGAAACGCGCTTAGGATATTTACACACTAAGCATCTCCAGATCCGCCCGTCTAAATTATATGAGACCATCAGTACCAGACCATCAGACCTATTGTAGCCATGATAGCCCAGTGATACGCGCGGTCGGTTCACATGCCGAAGGGTTCAAACTCAATCAATGAGTTTAAGCTGTTCGTGAAGGAAACCATAGCATGGTGGTAGGGTACTTTCTAGTACTTGTCTGGCTAGCTACCACCATCAAGTTGAAAATCTATCACCAAACACCTAACGGTGTATTCCGGTAGCCTCACTTGAAAGCCAGTTCCATTTCAGGCCCGGTGTGTTTAACATCTTCGACCACATCGTCACTTAACATCAGATGAGCTGTTTCAATTATTATTTAAAAAAACATCACAGATCTTTAAATTTTACAATGTTTAATTACACAGATATCAAAAATATGATAATAATAATCTACCACAATTATCATAATAATAGATTAGGGTCGTCAATATACCTATTATTGTAAAGATATGACATTGATAAAAAAAGGTTACCTAGAGACCTTAATAATATACGGGTAGAAAAGTTAGTTTTGTGGTGTTAACCCGCTGCTAGGTGTTTCCCAATTTCTTTAATTTGTTCCTACTCTGACCAGACTCAAACAATCTCTTTTAAACTTTTCGAGTTCATTACGCCATTGTGTCGGAGGGTGACCCCGTGCTCGAATCTATTTTTATCTAGATAGCTCTAAAAATAACTGGTAAGATGGTTTTATAGATTGTCATATTTTGCAACATATTTATAAATAATACGGTAAAGCGGCCCATAATAGGTCTACAAATTATTTTATATTAGCGGATTTTTTTTCATGGTATTGGATTGTCTGAAGTTCTTGTCTGATGCCACATCATTTACAAACATAACTTACTAAAGAATTCTATACTATGAATGACTAGTAGATACGTGTGCCATGAAACCTAGCTAGGTCTATAATATATATACCTATACGTATATATAAGAATTGCTCGTTTAAAGGTATTAGATAGATAGTACAAGCTTTGCTTAGTTTTTTTTACTGTCCACCTTACTGGGTAAATGTGGGTTGGTAGACTTCACAAATCTTTGAGAACTTTAAGAACTATTAGACATGCAGGTTTCCTCACGATGTTTTCAATCACAGCCCAGGACCACCAGAATGACAATCAGATGGTCTTCCGATTAAGTTGCCATAGACTCACCTTTTACCTTTTTACAAGCTTTTATTTAACTTGCAATGTAACTGTTCGTTGTGGTGGAATCTTGCAAGTTAAATTTGACCCACTTCCCGATGTCCTATTGGACTCAAATTTGGTGTGTTCTTTTTGTTTACTTATGTAGATTCGGTGACAATACAATGATAAGGTACCATGGAGCTGGTCTGATAATGGAGATGAAAGATGACCATAGGAACTTCTGAACTAAACAAAATAAACTCATCGAGTTTGGGCTCGATTGATTTGTCTTAAGAGCACTTTATTTAAATCATCTTAGATTTGAAATTTGTCATGGTGTGTATTATTCTACTAGTCAAGCCCCTTTATTTGATACCCATATTTAGGGGGCTGTGACAAAAAGTATAATCTGCTATTTTAGTGGTGGCCATATTGCATTTGCATTTTTTAAAGTGTACTCTAGTCTACTAGTCGAGCCCTTTCATGTGATACCTATATCGAGGGAGGTGTAAAATATGTAATCCGCCATTTTGTGACGGCGGCCATCTTGAATTTGCAATGATACTGAATATATTAAATTGTATTGTCATCAGAACTAAAAAGGTGTGTACCAAATATCAATAGCAAATTTTTTGTCAATCTGCAACAAGAAGGGGAAATTTAAATTACTAAAATTTATCCAAACGACAACAAACCGGGCAAGCTGAATAAAACCATTTAATAATAAAAATCGGCCAAGTGCGAGTCGGTCTCGTGCGCGAAGGGCACGAAAAATAAAATCGCGTTTGTTGTATGGAAGCCCCCTTAAATATTTATTTTATTCTGTTTTTTTTAGTATTTGTTGTTATAGCGGCAACAGAAATACATCATCAGTGAAAATTTCAACATATATTTTTCATTAATTATTTTTTTTATCATGATATTTTCATGAGATAGTTACTGCCTGGTGACAGACGGACAGCCAGATAGACGGACGGACAGCGGAGTCTTATTACTATCTAATAGGGTCTCGTTTTACCCTTTGGGTACGGAACCCTAAAAATCACCTACGCGACAAATAATTATGTGGGACAACACGATAAAACTAAATAGATATTATGACCTTAATGACCTTATAAGTGAATTGACCATATTAAATGGTTTCGTGGTCAATTTATATGCATCAGAAGTGGCAGCGACAGCAATACCAGCAAAATTCCTTCTGAACTCTACTAAACGTTCTCGGCTTGCCAATAACTTTATTGCTAGAAACAGTATCCAAAACCATATCAAATTTGGTAGGGATAGGAACAAGGGCATTGAACGTGAGTGCTAACTATATACACATATAACCTCTATGAATTTAAATTTACAATCCAAGTGTAGATCTCAATTCAAATCCAAAATTTCTATATTTATACATAATTATTTATTATAGTTGTACTTTTCTAGTGTTCATTTTATCCTAGAAATAACAATAAATATATTTAAATAAAGGTTACGTTTTACACGCTGTACACGTTTATATATAATTAAAACTTATAAATTGAATTATTAATAGATACTATATTTGTAATAACACAAATTAAAAAAAAAAATTTTTTAGATGATCCTTTTTGTTTTACTTAACACAAGCTTTACGAAGCAGCATTATGTTGTTGTTTTTTACGATATTTGTCCAGTAAAGTAGTGCAGAAGGTAATAAGCCAGCGAACCGCGCTAAGCAATCCGCAGAGCAACAGGAACGATCGTCGTAGTAAGTAGTAATATTAGAAATGCAACGCACAAGAACGCGCCGCGCACGCCACTCTCATCATACGTAGGTACTAGTAATACGGGCTAACTGTGTATATCTAAGGGTTAAACCTTTGCTAGGTTGCAAGTTTTAAGCAATGTGTAATGTACGGATTCCCGTGCCTGCAACGCATGGACTCGGTATCCCCACTACGATAACATTGAATACTATAAATTTCGTCGTCTTACTTTAGTTAGCACTTTTGAATAACTCTATGTTAAAATAATTGAAAAGATAGGTAGATATAAAGAGATTTATGGTTATATCGTTGAAGTGACTTTTTGCTTTTAAATTACGTAGGTAATTAAGATTGCATCAAACACGTGAATTCGTAAAAAAGTAATTAAAATTATCACTTTCAAAATATTGTTTTATGTTACACGTGTACGGACTATACTCGTATCATGCTAGAAAAGATATTGTAAACAGATATTAGTAAATAGATATTGTAAACTATGATAAATATAGCTTTGTAAAAACAACATTTATCTTAGTTAAGTACTTACTTAGTTTTTTTTTTGTCTCAGAGATTCGTATAGTTCCCGGTGACAATATATGAATATGGTTATGCATTGTTCAGATCTAATGGATAAATAAAATAATAAATGTCTCGAGGCTTATCCTTGTCGTTGTGACTGATTTATTATCCATGTCAAATTGTTATTATTTTCTCTATTGTTGTGGCATTTATAGATAATATTGCTATGGGCTTTCGTTGTTTTTTTTTACCGACTGACGCAATCAGATGTAATTATAAGTTTAACGGTTGTATCTGATCGTAGGCATCGTAGATCCCGTTTAGTACGCGCTCGCCGCCACTTTGCCGCCAAAACTGATTTTAACATTTTATTTGACAATTGGAAAAGCATCTTAGCATATTTTTTGACATATTGTGAAAACTTGACCGATCTATGGAGATAGGTGTAAAAAGTGTTACAGCTCAATTAGTCTTGAAGGTGTTTTTTACTGATCTGTGACATTTATTATTATTACTGACATGAGATAAATGTTTGACATACAATTTTCTTCATTCTTATTATTATTATTTAATTATTATACATAGTAAGATTTTCATTGTGATTTTTTAATGTAGGTGTATCGTTTGCGTCCTCTGTTATTGAGCAAGAACTACTTAGTTTAACTTTGTACAAAAAAAAAACAATTATTATTTAGGATTTTAATTTCAGCCATAAAGTTATCGTATATATAATTAAGTAGTGTAGATTTCATCTGTTACAGAAAATGATACATGAAGTAATGACAACACACGACGAATCTTACAATAGACACTTCCTCGATATGTACATCACTAAAATGAAGAAAGAACAACGAGAGAAAGATAAAACCACGTATTCAGGTTCGTCAACATATCTATTAAATATTGGTTTTTCTTTATTTGTGGCATCGCAGTTTATGCTTATGCCAGTGTTAAGATTTCGATATTTTAAGGTAATTTTTGATAAATTAAGTTAAATAACCCTAAGTTACAGTCAATGTCACACAAAGTAATAAGTCGAGTCCGGTCTGTCATGCCTTAGTAAAGAAGTGGTGACTTTACTACAAGCTTCGATGGAGTTTTGAAAGCAACGCGAATATTTGTCACCACACTTTACTTTTGAACGCCACATTTGTCTGATGATAAGCGCGCTTTAAGATTGAGCACACTTTCTTAGAATGAGCTTTTAAACTGAACTTTAAGACACATATACACCGACACATATACACCGACACACATGTACACATATTCCGGCAGAGAAATCCACAAACTCACTTTGCAAATAATAAAATGTGAAGTCTAAACGCTTTATACGTACATAATTTCTACAATGCAAGAACCTGTTATTATGATTCGTATGATTCAAATATTACAGTATAACCCTTGGCAGAGATGTAATACTACCACCCTTAACGGCAACTAATTCTAATGTGTCCACTTTCCAGTTGACCAGTTAGTGCTGACCTGTACGGATTACATGTTCCCGTCCGCGTCCGCGGTGCAATCAGTCCTCACAATGCTGGTCGAGCGAATGCTTCTTCAGCCAGAGATACAAGACAAGGTGCACGAAGAGATCGACCGCGTTGTCGGGCGTGACAGACTGCCTAACTTAAGTGATCGGAAAAAGTAAGATTCGCAAATGGATTTCATTAGCTTTTCATTGTCCTTAGACATCATTGATCATAGCTAGGTGTTTACCGAGCGAGCGGTGAATTCAGTAGGGGTTTTCTTTAATAATCCTCTTTCAGTTTAGTATACTGCACACCCCGTTTTTAAATAACCATGTATACATCATCTGGCAATTCGTTTTTTATAGGGTTCCGTACCCAAAGGGTAAAAACGTGACCCTATTACTAAGACTTCGCTGTCTATCCGTCCGTTTGTCTGACACCAGGCGATTTTTTTGTCTTTTTCATAGATAATGGTACGGAACCCTTCGTGCACGAGTCCGACTCGCACTTCGCCAGTTTTTATCGTAGGACATTTCACACAGTGACGTCAAGCCCAAAAAAACTAAGTAAAGTTTGCACTATGGAAACCAAATAACTTATAGAATACTTATTATACATAAAGAACACCTAGAAGTAAAATATCTAAAAGTAGAACATCTTCGCGATAAATAGGCGACGCAAATGGCGGTGCGGTGGGGGCAGAGGACGCTTGCCGGCGATCACTACGTGAGTGCCGGCAGAGCAGTCAGGGTTAGGTTCAGATAGATGCTGACTTTCTCGTTTGTTGCCTTTCAGCATGCCGTATTCAGAGGCTTGCTTGCGAGAGATGATGCGCCACGAAACTCTGGTGCCACTCGGCGTACCACATCGCACCATGCAAGACACCAAACTCGCAGGATATGACATCATGGAGGTTTGACATTTTTACTTCCTCATATTAGGAATACATAGAATAAAAAACTGTCACATCACATCATCAGCCATAGGACGTCCACTGCTGGACATAGGCCTCTTCCTGGGGGGTTTCCCCAATATTCGCCACGCTTGGCAGGCGGGTTGGCGAGCACAGTTAGGTCTGATTGTTCAAGGAAGACGCTGCTGCTCATCTTCCGGATTACATCCTTTAGCCGACTCTTACGGCAACCACGGGTAGAGTGGGTGGGGTACAATTCTTACGCCGGCACCACCACGGAAAATATAACGGTAATAGTAATGAGACGAACAAAATGATCTTTTGATGGTAAGAGATAACGCCAGTTAATGATGACTATTGGCTACCCAGAACTTTCAGTGACAAAACAAAATACTGAGCAATGCTGATTGGACGTTCATTACTTTAAGACAATTATAAATTAGTCTCAATAACCCTGTAATTTCTCTTGCCGAGACATTCATAGACACGACACGAGAACTCATACACGTAGAAAGGAGCGAAATCGTTCCGTTCTTGCACAGCTTACCTTTTTTTTAATTACTTATATGCTTGTGTTTGCCAACTCGTCTGATGTTAAGCGAAGGTGCGGTCTACGGTGGAGCACGCTCGCCTAGAAAAAACCGATTCACTCGCGACTTGAAAGCACCCAGATTGTATCTACCATGGAACACCCACTCGGGCAGCAAATTCCATTTTTTAGCAGTTCGTACAATGACTCATTGTACCAACAAAAAAAAAAGTATTTATGTATTCTATCAGTTATCTGACTTCCATCACACGAGCTCTGCTTAGTTTGGGGTCAGATGGCGCTGTGTGTAATGTGTCCTACAATATTTATTTATTTATTGTACGAACTGCTAAAAAATGATTCGAATCGTTTAGTTCGAGTTTTTGGAATATCGATAATGAAGTATCGCTTCTTAGAGCTCCTGGCTGTCCAATAGTAGTATGGGCAGGTTGTTGTCGGAGATGGTAAGCACATCTAGTCTGGAATGGAACTGGCTGTCAAGCGATGCTGCCGGAACACACCGTTAGGTGCTTTACAGTAGATTTTTAACTTGAGGGTGGAAGCTAGACAGCCGAGTACTAAAAAGTACACTACCGCCATGCCACACAGCAATAAAATGCAGTTCTTAATAAGATTACAGAATCATTGGTAATTAGTTCTATGACATTTAAAATTTGCGAGTAATAACTTCAACTACTACTCAGAAGATGTTAATTTTACTCCAAGCGAAATGTATGCTACAGTTTGTTTTGCAAACTGTACTCAGTACTACCAAAGTTCTACACAAAATGTACTACGTCACTTTTCGTGATTTTTATTATTGTCATTAGGGCACGATGATAAGCCCAAACTTCGTGATGCTGCACATGGACAAGGGGATCTGGGGTGACCCTGATAACTTCCGCCCGGAGAGGTTCATTGAAAACGGACAGTTGGTCGTCGCAAACGACAAATCGCTACCCTTCGGTGCAGGTAAGCTACTATTATTTAAAATAAAAAGTAATGAGGTGAAATGTTTTTCTGATGGTAACAAATAATGTCCACGACCATCGAAGTGATATTCAGAATTTTAGCGGCAGAATATCTGATACTGCAATGGTGTTTTTTTTATGGCTTGCAGGCTTGGTGTTTGACCACAACTCACCTGATATTAAGCGACGGTGTGGTCGAAGATGGTAAAGCACACCTAGCCTGGAATGGAACTGGCTCTCAAGTGAGGCTGCCGGAACACACCGTTAGATGCTTGGCGGCAGATTTTCAACTTGAGGGTGGTAGCTAGCCAGCCGAGTACTAGAAAATACCCTACCACCACGCTATGGTTTCCTCACGATGTTTTTCTTCACCGGCAGCTCAAGCTCATTGTTGGGGTTTGAACCCACACCCTTTGGCATGCGAACCGACCACGCTAACCACTGAGCTATCATCACTACAAAAATCAAATCATAATCATCTTTTATCATTTCAGGTAGACGGCTGTGCGCTGGTGAAACATACGCTCGTCAGAGCATGTTTCAAGTGTTCACGGCGTTTATGCAAGCATTCGACGTGTCGACGGCAGACGGCCGGCCGCTGAAGGGTCCTGCGACCCGGCTGCAGGGAATCATCACTACTATACCCAACTTTTGGGTTCGCGTCACGCCTCGCGCGTAAACTTCATTTACAAATTTACGCGGAATTCATTGTTATCTTCATTGTGAACAAATTTACTATGGTACCGATCCTATACGGTAGGATTTGGGGTCGCATTTACCCTGTCCTGTGTACAAGGGACCTTACCCTCTAGAGTGGTTTTATGGTTTATGATATGCCTTCTCGCAAGCATGAACTAAGCGAGTGGTTAATAACTAGCGCCAATTCTTTTGCGGTTTTTCAATTTTTGCTATCATAACTACTTAAGGGGTGGGGGACAGTTCTAACTACGGACGGCCTCTTTAACCATGTTATTATGTTTTGTACAGGCTCAAAAACAAATTAGCTGTGTCCTAGGGTTCAACTCGACTTTAGCTCTTGAGCCGGGGAATTAAAATACGGCTTAAGTCCCCCTGCCCCCATAGAAATTATGAGAGAATGCACTTGGCATTCTCCGGGAGTGTTGCCAAAACCAAAGTGCTGTGGGAGTTTTTGGCGGGAACGCGGAAAGTGTCGTGTCGCCCCATTGTATTTTTCCAAAACTAGTGTTTTTTCGAGTGTTTATGTATAAAAATAGTGGTGTTTTATTCATAAAGTGCCGAATTACAAGCGCGAGTATGGGAAAGTGATATAATGTGGTGAAACATGACTTCTTGTGTTGCTTTCAACACTCCATCGAAGCTTATAGTAAAGTCGCCACTACTTTACTGCATGACTGGATTTCACTGGCACGGACTGGACTTGACCAAGACTGGACTTTGACTATGGAGATAAAGAAGCTGAAAACTGAAGACTGCACACCAAATACAGAATTGAAACTGGCAGAAGGCAGTGCATTGCCAAGAAGAAACAGTGAAAAAAAAATTGCTGTGGGGGTGCTGGTACCATCCGCCAAACATAGAGGCATGCCACCGAGAGGGTTTTGTACCTATGTAAGATAATCCTACATACCGGGTACTACCGGATATCTTTAGAAGACTCCACTACTGCTACAAAACTTCCATCTATTCTACTTTTACCTGGGTGATATCACCTGGTTGAAATTTAATAATATTTTTTTATGATATAACTGATATTTTTTTCGTAATTTTTATTTCGGTCCCTTTGTGAGAATTGTTAGTCATGAGTGTAATGATCTTTTTTCTGCTCAGTATTACCGTTCCTCTTAACCCCGTGTCTACCGTACAATATATATTGTAAACAGTTTTACTACTTAAAACTTTTAGTCTATGGCTTTTAACTAATCTGGATAAAGTCCTATAAGAACGTGTTTAGTTTGCCTACGAATTTCATAAGTATATTAATCTGATTTTAAGCTTCCTCGTAACTTCACATTAATTTGAGAAACGAAAAAGTTATTGATATTCTAAATTGGTATTTTATCCACACTTATAGAAGAGAAATCGTATACAGTATAGTGAGTGTGAAAGAACTACATGACCTAATTTTGTCGTCGCCGTTTTATAACAAAATGACCACCAGACGCTCGACCAAAAGACACCTCTTACAGAGGAAATTCCCTATTTTTAGACTTTTCCAGACCACGTTCCTTGTAAGAACTGCTGTGTGGAACTTATTGCCAGGGTCTGTGTTTCCAATTAAGTACAACCCAGGGTTGTTCAAGAAAAACGTAAATATTCATTTTCTAGGCAAGCGTGCTCCATCTTCGGCCACATCGTCGATCCATCAGGTGAGATCATGGTAAAACGTAAGTCAAATCCGTTGTAAAAAAAAAGTTGATTGGTATGAGTAGCGAGATTGTTAGATGATTAATTATCAATATCCCTTTATAAAAAGTAGCTACAGTATACCTAAACATAGCATAAAGCTTTACTTCATGATATCTTTTCTGGAGAGCTTAGGTAGGCAGCAGATCACATGAGATATTCTACCACCAAGTGGTAGTTTATCTCATGTGATCGTATTGAGTAATCGTTTCAAAAAAATTACAGGGCCCAATAAAACGCCATAGAATGTCTCGAAAGTAATTTGTCATCATCATCAGCCTTTTGCTGACCACTGCTAAACGTAGGCCTCTCCTAATGCACACCACTGAGCTCGGTCGACAGCTTTCTGCATCCAGTGTTTACCCGCCGCTTTACGCAGGTCATCACACCACCTGGCCGCAGGGTGCCCCACACTACGCTTGCCTGCACGTGGTCTCCACTCTAAAACTCGTCTACCCCACCGGTTATCGGTTCTTCGAGAAATGTGACCGGCCCACTGCCACTTCAGCTTACTAATTCTTTGAGCTATGTCGGTGACTTTAGTTCTATGTCGGATGACTTCGTTACGAATTTTGTCCCGCAAAGAAACTCCGAGCATAGCTCTCTCCATAGCTCGCTGAGCGACTTTAAGTTTCCGAACCAGGTTCACTGTAAGCGTCCACGTTTCGGCGCCGTATGTCATGACGGGTAGGACACACTGGTTAAAGACTTTTGTCTTAAGGCATTGTGGAAAGTAATTTGTGCCAATGCCGTAATACCCTGGAATTTGTTTCGTAATTCAACATTCCGGATACTGATACAAAAGTTTTAAACAGGCGTTATCACTTAATAAGATAACATCTTGGTCGTTGCTTGATATTGCTCTTTTTAGGTAAGCGTGCTTCATTGTAGACCGCACCTTCGTTTAACATCAGATGAGATGGCAGTTAAACGCAAGCATATTTTATTTAAAAAAAAAAACAGAATTATGAATTGAATGAAGCTAATCGTGCTTCTGGTTTTTTTTTGCTGCGACTCTTGTGCCTTGTGCTACTTTGACGTATATGAAGAACTAGTAACATAGTACTTAGTGTAGTCAATGTGCACAAGAAAAAAAAACAATGTTGCATTTATTAGCATTCAAAGTTTGTTATTGAAAGTTTAGGTAACGCTACTCGTGTTAAAAGTAATTGACACCGGCCACATTTCATAATTAATTCAATTTTTTTTTTTATGGCTGACAGGCTAGATGTTTGTCCACAGCTCACCTGATGTTAAGTGACGGTGCGGTCGAAGATGGTAAAGCACACCTAGCCTGGAATGGAACTGGATATATCTTTAATCTTTTAATCTTTAATCCAAAGGAAGATTATTTGATGATCCGGTGTGATGTGAATCGAGCTTTTAGGTAACATTCAGTGCTACTTTAGTATAGAATATTTTAAGAATTACACTAATATTATAGAAATTGGTGGCGGATATCCTTCGTGGTGCTAAAGTCGTGTTGGCGAATCTATGAAAGTTTATTTACATATTTATTAATTAAATAAACCAAGACGGCAATAACCTTCTACATTAGTCTTAATAAGAAATCTTATAGCTATTATTAATTGTACTGTTATGGCAAGCTAAACTTAATTTGCATTATTCCATATACCGTGTACCTAATTATACCGAATTTATAGAACAACATATTTGACGTGTGTGTCAACCAAAGGGTAAATTTAATACATTTGTAAATTGATAAAAATTCTTTTTAATTCGTCGATCGATATAAAACCGTATTTGCATTGCAAATTAAGTAACTACATTACAAGATACTCAAGAAGAAATCAATTAATTGTAAGGCGATTATCAATTATTATTATAAGATTGTAGAGTAAAGTACAATGTTACACCATTCAGATTTAATTGTTTTGATGTACCTAACTTTGTACAACAGGTTTAGGTTTAGTCTTATACTATTTATAATTATAACAAAATAGATAATAGTACTTTTAATTTCATTCATAATTGTATTAGTGTACTTATTGGGAAGTGGTTCCGGCAACAAGGATGGCTGCCGGAGGTGACTCGGCAAAGGGTTATAAAGTTGGCATTATATTTTACCATGGATTTAGTTTCCATTAAACCTGCCGTTGGCGCTGATCTTTTTTTATATACATACCTACCTAAGTAATTTGATATGAAAAAGTTATCGAAAATGAATATTTTTGCGAATTGTAATTTAACACTAAATATCTTATTAGAAATTGGTATCCCAATGGGTAAAAATGCCTCGGATCGAAATCCTGGATCCGTACCTCGCTAAGGACGGTTGATTTAATTTGTATTACGTTTTTTACCTGGAAACCCTTTCAGTGGGATAAATCTCACGCAGTCGTCAACAGCATGTTAGATTATAGGTACCTATATCTTTTTTAAATACCCGGAAACTTGTGTTAGAGACTCGAGACGAATCTAAAAATATTTAATCCTATGGAAGCCGGTCCTCGTATAAGTAGGCATAATGAAAATATTTACAATTTATTCTTAACTGTCTACTCTCCCAAGCCATGTGACGAATTTAGTTTGTAAGAATGTTGTTTATTGGAATAAAGTTGATTTCGCAAATAAACGACGTTATTTTGCTTGATCAAAGTTCCATAAATTTAAATAAACGTATCATAAAACTGGCTATTATTGTTGACTAAATGCGGCGAATGAAGATACAACTAAACGGCTTATGCCTTCACAAATAAAATACCAGTTTTAGGCATATTAAAAGTAAGCGTCTACTATGGTATACGCTACGCATGATCAATCAATCATGTCGATACCTATAAATACGAAATATACGAATATATTGCGGTAAAAAAACACAGTGAAAGAATAAAAAACGTGCACGAAAATAAAATCACACAACTTTTCAATTTATTACTGAATAGAATGTTCAACACAATAATAGGTATTTACTTGGTTTACTTGGTGGTAGATTTCCTTAGCAGGAGGTCGTCTAGGTAGGTACCACCGCAGTACCAGATATTCTGGCGCCAAGCAGTAGTGTGCAAACATTACTGTGTTCCGGTTTGAAGGGTTCTGCAGCTAGCGAAATTACAGGGCTATTGAGACTAACCATCTAGTTTCAAAGTAATGAGCGCCAAGGCGGCGATGCCGTGGACTTTGTTTTACTACTCAAAGTTCTGTGTATCGCTTCAATGGTCATGGACAGGCGTTATCTCTTAACATCAGGAGAGCGCCTCGTTCGTTTTATAATACTGTTACATAAAAATAAAATAAAAAAACAATATTTTTTTAAAATTTCAATTTATAGTTACAGCAGCAAAATTACAGGGCTGTTAAGACTAATCATCGAATGTCTCAAAGTAATTAGCACCAAAGCAGCGATGCCCTAGACTTTGATTTGCTACTCAAGGTTCTGGAGAGCGTCACGATCATCTCATTACTTTTACATAAAAAAATAGGTAATCTTGGGTACGCGATAAAATTTACGCAATAGCGACGGCTTAGCTGGTTCGATAAGGAGGAATATAGGAATCGACTAAACGGTGAATCTGAATCAAGATTTATATCGAGTAAAATTGCTCCGGGAAACTTTTTTTTTCTGTCTGACAGGCTATGTGTTTGACCACAACTCACCTGATGTTAAGTGACGGTGTGGTCGAAGATGGTCAAGCACACCTAGCCTGGAATGGAACTAGCTCTCAAGTGAGGCTGCCGGAACACATCGTTAGATGCATGGCGGCAGATTTTCAACTTGAGGGTGGTAGCTAGCTAGCTAGCCGAGTACCTACTAGAAAGTACCTTACCACCATGATATGGTTTCCTCACGATGTTTTGCTCCGGGAATCGACTCCGTTAGCGATATAAAACAAGCTCATTTATTACATTAATTAGTTAAATGTCACATATATGCTCTTCTGAATTTAGTTTTTAATAAAATACCTCATTTGGTTCATCTATAGCAGCCTTTCCCAAAGTGGGCAATAACGCCCCTTGTGGACGCTGCAGGCCTAAAGGGGGGCGGTAAGAGACCCAGAAAAAAATGGGGGCGTTGTGTAGAGGCTTGGAGGGTGATTTGTAATTTTATTTAGCTAGGAGGCCTTAGACGTAGGTGAAAAAATGGGGGCGCTAAAAAATAATTTGTTCTCAAAGTGGGCAGTAAACAAAATAAGTTTGGGAACCCCTGATCTATAGGTACTTGATCAGTTTTCAAACGAGTTTGCCTTTGTCTTTAAAGTTTAATAAAGGTACCTACGTGAAAGTAAAAGTTTAAGAAACTCTGGTGCATAAAAGTAATAATAGAGTCCAATTGGGCACCCTTCGGGTACCTACGGAATTCAGGTTAATTATGAGTATTTGAACTTCAGCCTACATCCACGAATGTTAGCGATATGTTAAAGTGAGTTGTTGACTTTTATGACTAAGAGAACCTGCCCTACATGAATCTATTAAAATTCTTAACATTAGTTATACATATAACGAACAACTCGCAGCCTAAACCGGTTTATCTAGTCTTAAGAGTAGGTACACGAGTTTTTTAAATGGCATCTTAAATAGAAAACTACGTCTATCTTATGCTTATGTATGTAAACCGGATCATATCATTAGCTTTTTCTACTTTATCCGTTTCTTCTTGAATTATTTACTTCCTAAGGTTTCCGGGAGTGACGTGGTTTTGCTTATAGTCGGAGTATCCGATATAATTTAATTGTATATATATGTATATATTTAGTAATATACTTAAATATAATTCTGCATAAGCAAAACAAAAAATCAAAATGGAATCAATCAATGGGGAGGCCTATTTCCAGCAGTGGACGTCCTACGGCTGATGATGATGATGACGATGATGTAAACAAAAAATAAGTTACCTATTAACTTATTTTTTGGTTACATCGTACGTATAGCGAAATGTAAAAAGCTAGAAAAGTCACGGACTCCGGAGTCTGTGAAATCATAACAAACAAATAAAAGTTAAGTTAATCACATCAATACTTTTTACCAAAGGATAAGAATTAAGAAACATCTAAATCGAATAAAAAGTCAGCCATCTCCATTGATAGTGTTGTAAGGTTCATAATTATGAAAAACTTTTGCTACGGGCATATCTCTAAAATCGCGCAAAACATCACTTGCTCTATACATTTGCTCAAGACTCAATTTTTTTCTACAGAACAACGGTATTTTTAACGATAGATGATGTGTCTATAGACAAGTACCTACAGTTAAAGTGTCCATATTTTTTTATTTATTTTTTTATTGAGGCTTCATTGACCAATTACAATAATGAATACGCCATATTATATACTTAATTAATGCTAAATGCGTTGCTTTTCCAAGGAAGTACAACATGCAATTCTGAAATTCAAAATTATTAAGTATATAATCATAATCTTATACAAAATTTAATACAAAATCAAATTAAAATCACTTGTAATCATAATCAGAACAAAAATTAACATTAAAACTTAAATCAAAATAGAACTTCTAAACAAAATCAAAATACGAAAAATCTACTATGTACATGCAGAGTACAAATATATACAAATAAACGAGCTCAAAATTTAACACATCAGTCTATTATCAACACTGGCCATGATCACAATTAAATTAGACTTGAACTGTGACAGTCTCCAAAAATATCTCAAGATCTTAACACGACGAATAGCATGATTAGAATCATCTTCCTTCGGTTTATTACCACCGATTGCGTAACCTACACGCACAGTAATATGTATAAGAGGTTTGAACTCATGGCTTATGACCCTTATAATTGAACAAGAAAAGTTTTTTTTTTCCAAGCAACGACATTGTTAATACTAACGACCTTACCCTTTTAACCTAAGCTTACATAAAATATACGATATCTATACATAGTACGTGCTTGTATTTAAATATGTTTTTACATGGTTATTCTGTGAAGAGGAAACAATGAGAAATATAATTTGTAACCTACATACATATGTACATACCTAAACAAAACAAAATAGTGTATATTTATTTAAAAATTATTGATTTTATCTATGACAAAAACTTGTGTTTAGTTTAATATATTGTGACTTACTTTGATTTGCTATAACATTTTTATACATATATATTTAATACACACTAGCGGCCTGCCCTGGATCTACAACAAAAAAAAAAGATTGATCTCTTCGCTACCAAACTTCACAAGATCACAAGCTGAGCTAATCGAAAGATTGTTTGAAATTTTCATTGAAATCGGTCCATTTAAAAATCCGGAATATACACTAACAATCGAAAGTCTCAAAGTAAAGAGCGCCAAAGCAGCGATGCCCTGGAGTTTGTTTTGCTACTCAAAGTTCTGTGTATCGCTACAATGGTCATGGGCATGCGTTACGTATCTCCTATCATCGGGAGAGCGTCTCGTTCGTCTCATTACTTTCACATAAAAAAATACACATATACGCACATCGATTTTTATATGTATAGATTACAAATATTTTGTCGTGAACACGAAAGTAACAACTCATATTCCAATATAAACAATTATGTCAAAATAAGAGTAATACATAATTTGCATCAACTTAAGAATTATATGTATGTACACTTTATTAAGTAAAATTAAATGATATAATGTCAAAGTATAGAAAAAAAATAATTTTATGATACATAGATATAAATCATTGTCAAAAATAAAATACAAAATGTCCCATTCAGTTAGATATAGTTTGTACTGTATATGTATATAATATTACATAAGATTTTAGTTAAAGTTAAATATGTCAATGCAATATAAGAGTAGGTTTACATGACTGCCCTGTTAGCTCATTTGGTACAATATCTGTTTCAAGAGCAAATTTTAAGGAGTCGGTTCGATTCCCACTAGAACAAACATTTATGTGACGATAAATATTTGTTCTGTGTCTGATGTTCTGTATGTATTATAAGTATGTATTTACAACAAAAAAAAGTTCATAAGTATTCTATCACTTATCTGGTTCCCATAGTAAATGCGTTGCTTAGTTTGGGGCTAGATGGTGCTGTGTGAAATGTCCTACGATAAAAGGATACATATAATTACAATAATAAGTCATAACAATCAATAACAATGTCAAGTCAAAGACCCCGCGTAACGTGTCCTGACCGAACGTCCCCAAGACGTTAGCCGCGTTCCCTCGCTGATTTGGTATCGCTGGATTATCTGCTTACTTCTCAATAATATTTTTGATTATAAGTCAATAGTATATATGTTACAGTCATAATGATTAAATAGCTATTATACATAATGACTAAATTGTCTAGACATTGTGATACATTTATTACTTTATCCGGATATTATTCATAATAGCAGGTCAAAGTTAGTCAAAGTAATAAATATGGTCAGACTGTAAAATTGGAATTGGACATCCTATGAGGCTGCTGATGATGATGTAATGAGGGTCAAAAATAATAAAATAAATAAATAAATATCATATGACTCGTTACACTCAGCGCCATCTGACCCCAAACTAAGCAGAGCTCGTGTGATGGAAGTCAGATAACTGATAGAATATATAAATACTATTTTTTGTAAATACGTATTTATAATAGATACAGAACACCCAGACAGAACAAACATTTGTTTATACCATAAAATGTTTGTCCTTGGCGGAAATCGAACACACGCCCTACAGCTCAGGCAGACATACTACCAATGAGTCAACAGGGCTGTCAGGGCTGCGGGCTGGGCAGGGTTGGCATGATGTTTGTTATAGGCTAATGGCCGTTTTATTGCTCACTAGCTGGAAATCATCTCGTATAAGTAGGTAGGTATTTAATTCGTCAAGCAGCTATTTTTAAACTACTTATTTCAATTTGAGTGCACGAATGTCAAATGATAAAGTTGTGTTGATTTGAGCAGCTTTAAATAAATATTTAATTATTGGATAAAAATAAGAAACTGAATAATCAAGATATGAATCTTAATTATTCAGTTTATTCTTTTTTTTGAATGCATGAAATATAAAATGCTCAATTTGCTAGATTTAGACAATATTATAGATTTAGTAAAGTTTCTCATCACTACTACATAACCATCTAGTATATATATAGCGTTTATAATAATTTATTTAGGTAGGTAAATGCGTCGTCAAACAAAGAGTTTGACATAATAACAGCAGATGTTCTCATTAAAGTTAGTAAATGATAATATTAACTAACATAAGTAGGTACTACATACAATAAATTACAATGCACTATTTATCGGACAAAGAACAGAAAGAACAACGACTTGGTCAAGTTGTAACTGATGTAGGTACGTATTAATTTTAAAATAATAGAATATATTTGATAAATAAATATCCAGTGTTTCAGGTAATGTTCTGTTTATTCATCAGCACTAACACATCTATCTGACGAGTTAGCAAGGGGATGGGTAACGTTTATGAACCAATGTATCATTTTTTCTAAAGACGTGCCATCCGTTTCGACTAAGTGACTAATGGGAAAATATTAAAACGAAATACTATCAACTCACAACTCTTTATTTATTTATTTAAACATTCAGCACTGTGTTTGGGTGACGTGCCCAAAATTTTGTGTCGCGTTCCATCAATCGTGTTTGCCAGCCTTGAGTTAGCATAATACAGTGTTATAAACTTGGTGTACTAAGCTGAAAGGAGGTTATTTTACTCATTAGAATGACCAACTTTTGCTACGCGCGTAACTCCAAAATCGTACAAAAAAATCTGCTATTTCATAAAAAAAGTTCGATGACTTTTGACCAAATGTGCAATTTTTTTTAATGTTCGACAGGCTAGGTGTTTGACTATAGCTTACCTGATGGTGTGGTCGAAGATAGTAACGCAAACCTAGCCTGGAATGGTAGTGACGCTGCCGGAACACACCGTTAGATAGGTACCTACTTGGCGGCAGATTTTCAACTTGCTCTTTCAACATTCCACCCATTTTGTACGTAAAATAAATCTGTAGATCTGTACTTTTTATAAATCTGTGCCTACGTGTTGTAGTTGTTTTTAAACTGGTCAATTAATTGTACCCAGTTTGTTAGGACCGTCGAATTTACAAGGCAAACAAGTTCACGATTACACTTAGACAAGTATGTAGGTAAATTCCTCAAAGCGCGCCTCAAAAAAATTGTTCACTTACAAATTTCTGGAACAAAAAAAATGCTTTGAACAATGATATTAGTAATTGACGTCATGTTAGGTGTAGCTTGAATAAGACAGAAAAAAAAAATCATTATAAAATTTCTTTCTCGGTCCCCAATGAAGAAAAACATCGTCAAAACGCTATAGTATGCAGGTTTATTCATGTATTAGGGTGCGATATGTTCTTAGGCACTATAATAGATGCAGTTTTTGAAAAACACTAACCCTTTAGTAAGTATGTATACATCCAAGTCATATGATGCAAAGTATACATTCAAATCTAGAAAATAGCTGTTAAACTTCAAGCTGAACAGATATTCTGGAGGCATAGCAAATAACAATTTCGGTCAAGTCACCTTTCAAACAAAAAATAAAACTAAATCAAAATGGGTTCAGCCGTTTGGAAGCTACGATGCCAAAGAAACACATGTAATACCCCGCTGTTTGCGTCGGGGGTAAAAAAACATCTTTGAACCGTCTTGCAACAGAAAATGTAAGAACAGCTTTGGGAGATAATTATATTCGTAGGAAAACTGACAGTTTTATCATTATTATCATAATTTGTGATAAATTGGTGGATAAGAACATTTTATAACCTTACCGATGATATTCAAGGTCAGGGCCTAATTCTTTACATACCTATACAAAATCTTGTAGATAAGGACGCAACATATCGGAAACAAATAATAAAATCCATCCAAGGAGCCTGGGGAGCCTTAATGACAGTTGATTGTCTTATATTATGGTATACCTATGTCATCGAGTACTGCGGTGCGGTTGGATTTTGGGACAAGTTTTACGCCATCAATTACCTATCAAGTAGCGATAGTATATAGGTACTTTCGATTGGCCTCATCGAGTAGTACTATAAAGATTATGAAGACCTGATCCTACCTTGGAGCTTGGAGTAGAGATTTAGCCATCTTTTTAGGGTTGGAGAAATTAACTCAAAATGCCATAGGTATGTGCCAATCGAAAGTATTCTTTTCGGGTTACTCTATACAGCTGCTGCTGTCGTAGAAGAAATAAAAACGCAATGCTGCGAGCTCTGGATTATTCCACTGCAGTACCCGGAGCCGTCCGTCACATCATCAGTCAATCACAAAGATATTCTTACATACTTTTTTTAACTTTACGTAAGAAATATTGTTTTTGATCATGACATTTATGGTAAGAATGTTTTTGAGATAAAGCCCTTTGAATTCTTTGCGTAAAAACGAAGTATTTGACAATGATAATTGCAAATTCGTGACATTTTTTCCCGAGTTTCGGCGGAAATGCGGGAAAATCATGTCACCTTATTGTATTATTTTTTTAAAACTTATGTTTATTTTAGTGTTTAGGTAGAGAAATAGTGATGTTGTATTCGCAAAGTATTGAATTACGCCGGTGTATGGGAAAGTCATACAATGTGGTGTAAAATGACTTTCGTGTTGCTTTCAAAACTTCATCGAAGTTTGTAGTAGTCACCGTTATTTTACAAAAGCATGACCCGACTCTATTATGATTATTTTAATTGACTTAACTTGTTCTTGTTACCCACGATAGAGCACGCTTGCCTTGACGGAAACTATTCACTCGCGACTTGAAGACACCCAAATTATATTATCGGGAAGCACTCAATCGGGCAGTGCTGGAATACATTGTTTGAGGTTTCGCAGAATGAAAGTGGAATCAAACAAACCGTTTTGTTCGAGTTTTTAGAATATCATCCATGTCCCTTTTTTGTGGTTCTAACCGTTCAATTAAAGAATATAATTAGATTATAAATGCAAATCTGAAGCTATCGAAATGAATCTTATATAGTAGTTACTAGCAATATTGCGTTGATGTCCGAAGCTTAGGTTGAACAAGAGTGCCGTTCCAGATGAGCATCTTGGCCTCAAAAGATTCCAACGCTTCTAGCTGGTACTTGAAGAAGTAACGAGACTTACAAAATGCGCTCCTGATGGTAAGAGATAACGCTAACGATACCCAGAACTTTGAATAAGTACCCAAAAAAAATTAAAGTTTTAACAATAAAAACCGACTTCGTTTGGTTTTCTCATGGATGCCATTGTCAAAACTGGACCAAATAGAAATGGGACCAAACGGGAAGCACCAGCTTATAATTAAAAAAGAATCATCAAAATTGGTTCACCCAGTCGAAAGTTCTGAGGTAACAGAAAAAAACAGTCGAATTGAGTACCTCCTCCTTTTTTGAAGTCGGTTAACAAAGTCCAGCATTTCCCTGCATTGGCGCTCATTACTTTGTCACACAGACCAACTTGAGTGCATCTCGTTAACCCCGTGTAATAATGCTACGACACGGAGATAAGCGTGCGACGCCGACCGTTGCCCAGGGGCCACACTTTTCGATCGGGATCGCGACACGACTCGAAGGGGCGAGATGTGCGGGGCGGATACGGGACGCGCGAAACTGTTGCTAACCCATCGTACTTGCGCGCGCGCTGTTACACACTCCCCCTCTAGTTCGAACATGGCGACCTCGCGTTCGAACTAGGATGTCGTAAGCTTACGCGGTCGTCCACGGCGCCTTTTCTCCTTCAAGGGTAACGTAACGGGACCTACGAACGGAGTAATGTGCGAGACATGGTACTTCCCAATACACTCACCTGTCGCTAGGTTTTCCAATTCGAAAGAGGTGGGGCTGACAATCTTCATTACCCTGTAAGGACCGTCTCGGCGAGGGATGAACTTCGCAGTTTGCCCTCGATCGACATCGTTCAACCCTTGTGTCTTCAGGAGTACATGATCACCTACGTTGTAATCGGGGGCCGGCCTTCGGCTTTCATCCGCATATAGCTTAGAACGGGCTTGCGTCTTCTCATGAATCTCGCGCGCCTCGAGTTTTGTCGAAAGCGATCTTAAATATGGTGTCAAAGTGGTCGGTATAGTCTCGCTGTCCATTATGATCTTCATGTCACCGAGGACGTCAGCTGGGGCACGAAGTTCTCGTCCGAACGTCAGATAAGCTGGCGAAAAGCCAGTGCTCGCCGTTACAGCGGAGTTCATGGCAAATCGGATGGCTGCTAGGTGCATATCCCAGGCTGCGTGATCTTGACCCACAAGTATCGCGAGTTGAGGTTTTAGGTCCCGGTTTTTCCGCTCTATAGGGTTCGCTTCTGGGTGGTACAGGGGCGTAAGATTTTGCTTAATGCCCAGCGCGTGACACGCTTGCTGCATCACTGCACCCACGAATTGTACACCGTTGTCACTAATGAGGCGGCGCGGAACACCGTATCTCAGGAAAACTTCTTCAGTTAGGATTTTAGCGCACTCAGCGCTCGTAGCGACCTCTAGTGCGAAGAGTTCGACCCAACGAGAGCAAATATCTTCTACAATCAAAATCCAGCGGTTATTGTTTGCGGTTTTGGGAAGCGGGCCAAACAAGTCTACCGATACTACCTCAAATCGACGAGCAGGAGCTGGAGTTTGAAGCAATCCGGCAGGTTTTCGGTTGTCGACCTTATACCGCTGACAATCTGCACAGCTTTTCACATGCTCGGTTATGGATGCCTTCATCCCAGGCCAATAGTACCGCGTGCTTAAGCGCTGGTAAGTACGGTCTACGCCCAGATGTCCCGCAGTAGGAGAGTTGTGGAAATCTGATAGCACTTGTTGGCGCTCGTGCTGGGGAACGACTAGACAGGCTGAGTCGTCCCCGTCTGTTTCAGGTCCGTAACGATATAATACTCCGTCGGACAGGATAAAGCCGCGGTTAGACCAGCTTCTCCCCCTAAAGTCATCGTCATCCGCCTCCATGTCGTCAACTATTCTCCGAAGATCGGGGTCCTTCAGCTGGTTGTTGCGGGTGTCGATAGCGTCTCTGCGTGGCATGTCTACTATGACCTCACACACTTCGCACGTGGTTGAATCTTCCTCGCAACATGCTGGACGGCTCAGCGCATCGGCTATGACGTTTGTCCTTCCTGGCGTATATTCTATCGTTAAGTTATAAGCCTGCAGAGTTAACGCCCATCTTGCTAGGCGGCCGCTCGGGCTTTTCAGACTCATCAGCCATCGCAGAGGTTGATGGTCGCTCTTCACGATTACTTCAGAGCCTTCGATATAACCTCGAAACTTCGTTACTGCCCAAACAACCGCTAAAGCTTCGCGTTCGGTGGTGGTATAGTTTCGTTCGGCTGGTTCTAGTAATCGGCTTGCATATTCGACTGGCCTTTCGTCCGGCCCCTCCCCCTGCATCAGAACAGCCCCGAGACAGTAGCCACTGCTATCTGTTCTGAGCGTAAAGGGTTTTGTTTCATCAGCTTGTCGAAGGATTGGCGCGGCCACGAGCAGTCTCTTGATCTCTTCGAATGCCGTGTTCTGTTCTTCGCGCCATTCCCAAACACTGTTCTTTTTAAGCAAATTCGTTAAGGGTTTCGCTACGGAAGCGAAATTGGGAATAAATCGACGGAACCAACTCGTCATCGCTACGAAACTCTTAAGCTGCTTGACATTCTTTGGAGGTACCATATCTGCAATGGCAGCGGTTTTCTCTGGATCTACACGGAGTCCACCAGGAACGATGATGTGGCCAAGGAACTTCACGGCGTCACAAGCGAAGCAACTCTTCTTACGATTGACTCGTAGGTTAAACAACGCTAACCTGTCCAACACCACTTCCAGGTCTTCCAGGTGATGCTCGTAGGTCTCGGATAGTACGATCAGATCATCAAGATACGCTAGGATGGAAACAGGTCTTCCGCTCTGGAAGGTAGATGGCGTTCCAGGCTCGGCCTCCATTCCAGTTACAGTTTTTCCAACGAACAGGTTCGACTTTAACCTGTCGATCAGCCTTTGAAACGTTGCACCTGCGTTTCTAAGTCCCATGGGCATCCGTTTGAAACGGAACGTCCCAGAGGGTGTGATAAAAGATGTTTTGTCTCTGTCCTCTTCTGCGACGGCCACCTGGAAATACCCTGACTGAAGATCTAGAGTAGACATGTAGTTGGAGGTCTTGGCGGCGTGGAGGACGTCTTCTATCCTGGGTAAAGGGTACCGGTCAGGTTCCGTGACCGAGTTTAATTTCCGGTAATCTACACAGAGTCGTAAGCCACCATCTCTTTTAGGCACGAGAACTACATTTGAGGCCCAGGGAGACTCACACTCTTCGATGACGTCAGCTTGTAGCAGTTTTTGTAGCTCCAGGTCGAGGACTACCTTTCTGTTCTCCGAAAGCCGGTAAGGCGGTGAGGCGATGGGTTCTTGAGCATCATCGACTCGAATCCGGTGAGTGGCATATGTGGTAGGAGGTCCTTCTGGGCTGAAACAATCTGATCTACTCACGATTAGTGCGTTTAATTCGATCCTCTGAACGGGTGTCAGAGTATATCCTTCATCTTCACGCAGTTTTAGACTTTCGACATCTATGTGCAATAAGTCTGTATCCACAGTGGGCGATAACACGGGTGGTTGAAGTTCATATGAATCAACGAAAGAAAACTTTACATTGCGAGTATCGGCGAAACACCAAGTGCCCTGCGGAAGGTCTAGCATAACGTCCGCGCACACAATGAAGTCGCGTCCAAGGAGCGTTCTGTTGTTAGCCCCTGGTAAAACTAAAAAGGTAGTAAGGATGCTACGTCCCTGTAAAATGACCGTGACCTCGCAGGTCAATGCCCTTCTTACCTGTTGGGTTCCGTCGGCGAGAACTATAGCGCGGCGCGTGTCATTAAAACTTACACCGCTAGCCCTAAGTATGGCGTAGAGGCCGGGACTGGCGATGCTGTGAGTCGCGCCGGTGTCTAGCACGGCTACACCCTTACGGCCAGCCACCTCAATACGTACTATCGGGCG
The DNA here is from genome assembly GCA_950106695.1 of Biston stratarius. Lineage (NCBI taxonomy): Eukaryota > Metazoa > Arthropoda > Insecta > Lepidoptera > Geometridae > Biston > Biston stratarius. The sequence goes on from OX467107.1 coordinate 4,317,887, forward strand.
CGCCCGATCAGAACCGTCTACTTCAACGTTTTGAAACTCAGTTTTGCTATTAGTGTCTCTACTTCTGGACTTGGGAGTACACGTCTCGCACTTAGAACGCACCGTACCAGACCTACCACATCCATAACACTGCAATGAATTACCTCTATCGGAAGTAGAAGAATCGGCGCGATCAGTATTTTTATTCGGCACCGCTTTGGTGGCGGACCTGCAATCTTCCGCGATATGGCCAAAACGACGGCATACTGAACAACGTGGTCGCTCGCGTTTTTTCGTAACAATAGACGGGTGGTCGTTAACTGGACGCGGGTCGGTAACACTACGCATGTTGGAACTCGAGGGGTTAAATGTACGCACACCGGTACTAGATGGGTTAACATTATTTACGTCGGGAATCGAGGGGTTAACTCTACTTTTACTATAATTTACCGAATAATTACTATACGTCGCCACTGCGGGCGCATTAAAATGGTCAGATTGGTTCACCTCGCTTAATGATTCCTCCACGTACCTCGCCCGTTCGAGAAGCTGATCCGGGTCCGTCACAATATTTCGCGGTAACCTTTTCCTTATTTTACGGTTTAACAGTCCATAAATCATGTCCGTTTGCATCACCACTGGCACTGGATAGGGTAGTAGCGCGAATTTAGCACGTATTTGCGAGATAAACGACTCGGCACGATCGTCGACGGTTTGCTCCTGAGCGAATATGTCCCTGAACACCTTATGGGCGGGACGCGGCGCACCGTACATAGCACGTAGACGCTGGATACCATCTTCCCACGACGTCACCGATGTCTTCACACCGCGCCAGAACACGGCGGCTTGGTCGGTGAGGAGTAGTGCCAACCCACGTAGAGCGTGCTCTTCGCTAATCATGGTGCACTCCTTATACACCGTGATGGCATCCACGAAGGCCTCGAAGTCTTCAGCGGAGCGGGAAATACCGTCGAAGCGCGCCGTGCACCGGGAGAAATTTCCGGCCGGCGCCGGCGGAAACATACAGCTGGGCGTCGGGGACAGTCCGTTGCCGTCACCGAGCAGTGGGGGCGTAGCGGCAGCGGCGTTCCTCATCACGTTGGAGATAAGCCTGGCGAGCTGGTCTTCGGTGATGGAAATAACGTCGCGGTGCGCCTCCCCAGGCGTGGCTGTTGGCGCGTTCGTCGAGTGAGCGGTCGCGGGGTCATTGGCCTCTTCGCGGTACTGCTGCTCGTCGTCGCCGATTTCAGCATTGTGGCCATCTTTTTTGTTGGTTCTTGTGGTCGGCGGCATGTTGGGAGTGAGCACGTCGTGGAGTATCGGCACACGACGGAGAAATCCCTAACAACCCAAAAAACTACGCAAACTCCGGTTTTGGTCAGGGCGAGTCCATTAAAGTTGGGCGAGACCGACTCTAGCCCCACGTTGGGCGCCATTGTAATAATGCTACGACACGGAGATAAGCGTGCGACGCCGACCGTTGCCCAGGGGCCACACTTTTCGATCGGGATCGCGACACGACTCGAAGGGGCGAGATGTGCGGGGCGGATACGGGACGCGCGAAACTGTTGCTAACCCATCGTACTTGCGCGCGCGCTGTTACACCCGTAATTTTGCTATCTACTGTACCTAGCCTACTAATCGGAACATAATAATGTTTACACACTAGTAACTTAGCGGTAAATTTTATCTAATACTACGGTGGTACCAGCTTGTCTTTTTTTTTCGCTGACAGGCTAGGTGCTTGACCACAACTCACCTCATGTTAAGTGATGGTGTGGTCGAAGATGGTAAAGCACACCTAGCCTGGAATGGAACTGGCTCTCAAGTGAGGCTGCCGGAACACACTGTTAAATGCTTGGCGGCAGATTTTCCACTTGAGGCTAGCCAGCCGAGTAGATACTAGAAAGTACCCTACCACCACGCTATGGTTTCCTCACGATGTTTTCCTTCACCCGCCGCTCAAGCTCATTGTTGAGGTTTGAACCCACGCCCTTCGGCATGCGAACCGACCGCGCTAACCACTGAGCTATCATCGCTACAATGTACTACGTAGTTTATTTCATACATTGATTTTTATAAGATATGATTAGGTGATATTAATATAAGTAGTTATAAATTTATTGACTGCCCAGCCAGCTCACTTGGTAATAACTGTGGTTCATGATGTAAGGAGTGGGTTCGATTCCTACATAGAACAAACATTTAATGCCAACACAAAATGTTACATTGCCTGGGCATACATAAGTATTTTATCACATAATTGAGTTATCTGGTTACCTAGTCATATAGTTCACATTATTTGTTTAATTTGGAACTATATCGCACTGCGTAATATGTCCTCTGATAAAAAAAAAAAAAAACTACCGACCTAGCCCCGGTTTTGCACGTTTATAAGCGTTTAGAATAAAAAAACATTGAATTTCTCTACTAAGCCATAGTTTAATTAGGATGTAACGTTTATAAAAATCTTCGTTAAAAAAATATCTAAATAAAAATGAAAATATAATCAAAATTCGTGTTTAGTTTAGAAGTAAGCGTGAAAACAGACAAGACGCTAACAACGTTAAATATATCTACCTACTATTTACAGAAGAGACTAGATAAGAGATTTGAACCGCAAGACTGTAGTGGTTGTTGACTGTTATTGCATTTATTTAATTGCCCCAAATAATTGGCTTACTATATTAAGCCAATTAAAGCCATTTACAAACACAAATATTCTATAGATAACACTAAAGTTACAAGTCAAATTCCGTAATATCATTTCAAATCTATCATTAAATATGTCAAAAAGCTGAAGAGTTTTCATTTCCATTCGACCGTTTGGAAGAAACGAGGTAATAAAGAAATTTACATACATACATACATACATACATACAAGATACGCGCGAAAAACATAACCCTTCTTTGGCAGTCGGGTAAAAACTCAGGTTACGTTTCGGCGGAAAAAAAAACAAGCTTTAACAACCAATCAAACTTTAGTCGAAAAGTGCATTTTATTGAACTCAACAAGTCCTATGACCCCAAACTCGAGTGGTTAGGTAGCCACTGGAGTTCCACTATATACCTCCTGACTCCATCATCAGACTTAACGCCAAGTGCAATATATTATGTATTGGATTAATTAAAACGAATCCTAGGGCCCCAAACTCAAGATGTTTACTAGTAGCTACTGAAGAGTTCCACTATCCACCTTCTGGCTTCATCATCAGATCAGCTCCAAGATACTAAATAATAGTATTATCTAACAAACTACATATACTTACATTATACATACAAAGTTTAAAATTAAAGTATAGGACTTCTAAGAATTGATTATAAAATTTTTGTTGTTACTTAATTACAAGAGCAGCTAAAAAAGCGTGTTAATAAGTAGTGTTGTAAATTGCTACATAAAAAGAGAAAGTTAAGTAAACTACGTTATTAAAAAAAGTTACTTGACCGTTCAACCAACATGAAACCGGAGCGTTTATTTAAGTTAAATAAGTAAATCTATCTACATCCCAAAACAAAAAAAAAAAAGGGGAACCCCCTTTAAGTAGAAAGACAAATAGATTCTTTCAATTGAACACTTGAATCAAAATTTCAAATCTCAAGCAAAACTCACTACTTACTTTAATCATAATAAATTAGCATCGGCAGTGATAAGTTATCACCACAGGCACATTACATGTAATTAATCCATGGATTAATTAATACATACAAAGTAATTATACCTAAAGTAGTTGCATGGCCACACTAGATACACGGCCCTAAAAGCAGATAATATAGGTACGAGATTAAGAAAAACACGTGTTATAAATGAGGGTAATAGGCTTGGATTTGTCTACCATCTCGCCTGATGTTAAGTTAATATGCAGTAAACTATGGACGCTTAGTAGGTAGGTACCAATTGTTAAAAAAAAAAGAAAAGTTTTTTCACTACAAAAAAAAACAATATCAAATCGCTTCTTTTTTCCTACGACAGCCTCAGTCAGAACTTGCGCTAATATTATTGTAAATAATCACTTTCGAGGCTGGCATAATATCATATCGCGTGCTTTTTAGAAACATTCAAGATTCAAGATTCAAGATTTTATTGTTAAATGTAGGTGGTAAAGATCTTATACAAAAATATATAAGTATACATGTTTCCATACAAATTACCTCTTTCAGAGGTGTACAATAATGTGATTTATATTTTACATATTTTTATCATTTAAATATTCTGGTATTGTGTAATAACATTTGCTCAACAACCAAGAATTTAATTTATTTTTAAATTTTCTATGAGGTAGCTTTTTTATTTCGACCGGAAGTTTATTATAAACTGTAATTGCCATTATGTAAGAGTTTCTCTTATACAACTCGAGCTTACATTTTGGAAAATTCAGCTTTTTGTAATGTATTTTTCTGACAGTATTTTTTGGTACTTTATCTGACTGAAAGTCAAAATATTCGGGATGTTCTTGGACAATATACATATTTGTTTAATATACATACAAGGTAATGGCAAAATATTGAATTTTTGCAAAATAGGCCGACAGCTATCGATAGACGAGGCTCCACAGATTGCACGCACGCACTTTTTTTGTGTTTTGAATGCCCTTTCTATATCGACTGAGTTGCCCCACAAAAGTAGACCATATGCTAACGTTGAAGATACATAACCGTGGTAAGCACTTAACGCAGCTGCTCTCGATACTGAAAGTCTCAATTGCTAATGGCATATACAAATTGGTCAAGCTTAATTACTACAGACATTGTCTACGTGACACTTCCAATTACAGTTCTTGTCAATGAATATATCTACCCAGAAAACACGTGTCTACCTGTGCAACGAGTGTATTTTGATATTTTATACTTAATTTGTTTTTTTTTTTTAGAGTGATAAGATTGGAATTGTATTACATTACTTTTACCTATATTAATTTTTAAATTATTTTTATCTAACCAACCTATTATATCATGTAGTGCTTTATTCGTATCAACTATGAGTTGCTCATTATCCTTTGATTTTGATTGAAAATAAAGCCTTATAAAATAAAGTTACGGAAACACAGTTTCATTCCACTTAGAGTTCTACTTTCATATAGATATGAATTAAGTATTTAAGTTAGGTACCTAATGATAACTGCTAATCATTATTTTTTCTTTGGTCTTTACCTATGGTTTGTACCGACATTTCCAATAAGCGACTGAACCTAGCTGGATACGGTAAAAACGATCTGTTCCTGTTTAACTCTTAACCATTTGATTAGCAAATTCCTCCGTATGAATTATGCTTAGCCCGAGACTGCAAGTAAGAAATAACGAAAAGTATTTTATTTCTTCTTTGTTTTTGGCATTGCACTTTATGAATTTGACCATTGGCAAGTATTTCTAAATCTTCAAACACTTTTTTATAAATCAAGTATAAGTTTTTATAAAATAAGTCAAGTACAGTCAAGTCCTACTAAAATAGTTGGGACTCTACTTTGAGCCTCGATGAAATTTTGGAAACAAAATGAAATGTTAAGTTTTTTAACGTTATATCATTTTCATAATCTCACACACGTAAGTAATTCGGCACTTTATGAATATAAAATATCACTATTTTTATACATAAACACTCGAAAAACAAAAGTTTTGGAAAATAGTATAATGTATATTTTTCCACTTTTCCGCCAAAACTCCGTATATAATTTCACTTCACTACATAGTATAAACCAAAGTCGCTTTCTCTGTCCCTATATCCCTATGTATGCTTAAATCTTTAAAACTACGCAACGGATTTTGATGCGGCTTTTTTGAATAGTTTTTTTTTTTATGTCAATGTAATGAGACGATCGGGTCGCTCTCCTGATGGTAAGAGAAAAAGCCTGTACATGACCATTGCATCGATACAAAGAACTTTGAATTAACACAACAAAGTCCTCCAAACATCGCCGCTTTAGTACCCATTACTTTGAGACTAATTGTAAGTAGACGGTTAGTCTCAACTGCTACAAATAGGCTAATTTAACAACTGTTGCCAAAATTAAATTATATATACCTATATATATCTATATATATATATGTCATCTGTCATGAATATAGTAATGTAATAACGTCGATTTCCCTCCAATAAATAAATACAAAAAAGCTGTTGTAAAACTGTGTTTATTATACACACAGTTTAACAATAAATTAATATAAATGGTGTACAAATTAACATCAACAGCCCTGTAATTTCGCAGATAAGTAATGTATAAAAGCACTAACTTGTTTTGTAGATAAATTTCCGTAGAGATAAGAATTTGTTATAAGTATGAAGGTTTTTGTAGACAGTAGAATGAAACTTCATAGAATAGATAAGCGATTTTTTATTTCAAACTTTTTTTAATGTGTTTTTAAATGTCAAAACTTTGTCACCCTCATTGGTCTCTTACATACATATTCCTGCGCTTAGGTATAGTACCTATACTTTTATTGGTGATGCGGAACAGTGTCCTGGCCTCTTCCGATAAGGGATTAGCCAGTACGCTGTTGCTTCACCCATTCGTACAACTCAGCTATTTCAACCTATATTATGGATAGAATCATTCGATTGCTGAGTCTTAACTATTATATCAGAAATTGTAGTAGATTTAATAATCGCATCGCTTACCCACGTCAGAGATATCACAGATGGAATATTTGTTTTTGAGACTCAGAAAAACGAATACCTATTATTATTCTCTATGACCCATATTATACGCATTAAGCAACTTGTTCCAAACAGCTGCTCCAACAGATACGACCTACTTATTGATAGCGTGTTATCTCGCCTGGTAATTAATAAAAAAATATTTGACAAAAGCACTGTGCATAATAATAGCAATAATATTAGTTCGGTTACGTCATATCGTTTGTTTTGGTTGTTGGGTTGTTCGAGGCAATACTTACATTTGCATGGGGACCACGGCGTACGGACATGGGGCTGTCCGACACCCATTTGCTGGTTTGGTATCCGAGGTGGATCACGATGTGTCTAGTGTTCTGACACCTCGTCATCGTAGCGGGGTGAGCTCGTGCTTCCCGAGACGGGTCTGCGAGGACATGCGCTGTCGAGGCCGCGGAAGAGTGCGAAAGCGTGCCCGCAGTCTCGACGCGCCGAGGTGAAACACTCCAGGGTGTTTAGTGGGTAGGCCGTCTTTAGGATGGAGAGTCCCACATAATCACCGTGCCCGCCCCAGGGCCGGTGTGGTATAGGTACACGAAGTATTTTCCCCGCACAAAAAAGGCATTACTTATATGCTCGAACAGTCAATGCGATGAGAAGCGGGAGTATAAGCAGAATGGAAAATTAAACTATTTTCGCTAAACCGTTATCTCAATATTGTCAAAATTCGCGGTCAAGCTTAAGCCCACTGTTATCCAGGAAGAGATTACCCTTCCAAGCGCAATATGTCGCCTTGACTTTGTGAGCATTGTCCCTAAATCTATTAAATACCTAAATTCGATGGCATAAGTAGGTAGATATGATGTGAATGCACAACGGGCTAAGGTAGAGTGAACTTACGGCCAATCAAATACCTCTATGTACAATGTGGATTTTTCCAACCCCCTATATTATGCTTTTCAAGCTAGTTAAGTGTGAGGAATGTAAAGAAATGATAGAGATATCATAAGTTTTTAGCAGCCAAGTTCAGACTTTCGATCTGGAGGTTCTGGCCTGGAATCCCACGGCAAAACAGAGGTTCGTAGGTACCTCTGTCTTTTCTAAGCTATGTGCCTATGTGCGTATTGTCGATAACTTCAAAAGGTGAAGGAAATGTCCATGAAAGAGTTATAAAAAAACTGAGCTGATTCGGGTAGAGATATTGCTCATTAGTAGGAAAACTTTCATAACACTTATGCATCAACCCTCGATAAGCTAATTTATTATGCAAATTCATTTACTTTATTGTCTAGCTTACGCAGACAAGCTTTTATATTATTAAGAAGTTGATAGATATTGATGGCTTTAATTAGGAACAAATTCAACGCCAATAAGACGCAAGTATGTCTATCTCATATTTTTCGAGTTTCTCTGTTACGGTGGCCGATCGTTTTAAGCTTCTAGGACTTATTCTAACTTCTACGCTGTATTGCGGTGTCTATTTTAAGGCTAAACTGGCTGGCAAGAAGCTCGTCACTCTTAATACAATCCCTGATAGATACCTACAAGCTGGCCTTTAAGTCGCAAGTGCTCCACCGCAGACCGCATTTTCGCTTAACATTAGGCGAGCTGGCGGACAAACGCAAGCCAATCTTAGAAAATAAAATAAATATTTCTCACCGGGACAGCTGCTTCAGTTGTATCAAACAAATGTCCAGTCGTGTGTGTAGTACTGCTGCTACCTTTTTGTTGGAACCTAAATACCAGCTGCAAGCCTTGGAAGCGGTGAACCGACGTGCTACGAAGCTGATTGGTGATAGCGATTTAATCGCCAAAAAATCGCTTAGTCTTGATCACTGCCGTAGACTTACATGTATGTCTATTTTTTACCGGATACATTTCGGGGGGACTGTGCGCAAGAACTTTATGGCCTTATTCCACTCTTTCTGTTTCACTAGAGGAGAAGTAGAAGAACTGGCACATTACCACCCGTTCCGTTATTCGTACGCAACGATTCGACTCCTCTTTTTTTTACTCTACTACTCTATTTTAGATGCGTATAGCCCATGAATGGAACTTATTACCGTCTTCTTTGTTTTCTATGAACTACAATTAGGGTGTTTTTAAGGCTAGAGTAAATAGATTTCTTCTAGATTAGGGTTTCTGCTTCAGAATTCTCGAGAAATTTGTCTTTAGTCAAGACTGGAAAAAAGCTCACCGCCTCAAAAACTCAAGATTTATGTGCGCTAGGTAACTAAATAACTCATATAAGTAACACATTCAAACTATGATCAAATTTTAAAAATATAATTGAAAGTTAATTATGAATTGTTTAATCAAAATAATGTGATGTTGTTAACATAATAGTTTATAAATATAAAGGGATTTTTTAGTTGGAAGTTGGTAATAAAATATGTTTTATTAAACAAGTTTTTAAGGATATCTTAAAAAAAAAAACGATTTAATTTTACTAATTATTTTTTTATTCAATTTGACTGTTGTATATTTTTTGGAAAATGGTAGGAACCCAATATTTATAAAAAAAAAAACAGTAATACCCTACACTTTACTGTTTATAGACCAGCCGAGTAGGTTGTTTAATTTATTGTTTATTGCGGATTTGTTAAATTAATAAGTGCAATTTATGTTAACTAAAAATTTACCATTTATATTTACGTAATTGATCTCAACTAAGTAGGTACTAGTAACTTATCAGTCTATCTTGCCATAAACGAAAAATTCGAAAGTAACATGTTTTATTAAAAATATTGATAATCCAGAGACCCTATTTTAGATCTTCGTGCTCTATCCTTTGCCACACCATCGATTTCCATCTGGCGAGTTGGTGGACTAACGTAGATCTATTTCATATAAAAAAATTATATATATACTAGCCAAAAGCTGAGCTTTGTGAGGGCTCGCGTAGTTTTTCTAACGAGTAATTTATAAGACAGTTTTTTAAAAATTGATTTTAGTTCTGTTGCAGCGATGACTCTTTGGTTTTCTAACAGATAACACATCTAAATATGAAGTTAAATTACTATGTTAAAGCATAAACCTAAAAGCGTGATAATATTTCATATAAAGTGTACCACAAAAATGCTCAGGTTGTGGGATAGTGATAGGGCTCGCTTCCCTCGCCCTGACGAGAAGGTTAATTTATACTAATGTACAGAATAAAGCTGTTAATGCAAAATGAATATGTATTAATGATATACATATTATATGCGCTACACTTGTGTAAACTAAATAAAACTAACACAACGGGTACTTTATCAGTTTATTACCTACCAGTTCATTGTAGGTCTTGTTGACTCATCGATCAGCACTCGCAGTTTCCGAAGGGGGCAGTGAGCGCATGGTAGGTAATCAAAACATCATTATTTTATCTTTTTATGTTATGTTATACACACAACGTTAAGAAGTTGACAGTGATTGACAAAAAATATGGAAACGAAGAGCACAAAGTCAAACTAAAAGTAATAGTAGTTCTGTAGCGATTAAAGCTGTGTGCGGTTGATTCACATGCCGAAGGGCATGGGTTCAAACCCAACAACGAGCTTAAGCTGCCGGTGAAAACAAACATCGTAAGGAACCAATACCATGGTGGTAGGGTATTTACTAGTACTCGGCTGGCTAGCTACCACCTCAAGTTGAAAATCTGCCGCCAAGCACCTAGCGGTGTGTTTCGGCTGTCTCACTTAAGAGCCAGATCTAGTACAGGCTACTTGTGCTTTACCATCTCGACCATATCGTCACTTAACATCAGGTGAACTATGGTTAAACACTTAACCAGTCAACAATCAAAAAAATAAAATGTCAATGCCTAGGGAAATGCCGCATCAGCGTAAGATTAAAAGCACCTACTATAAGAACGAAACAATATTCATTTAGTCTTCATATAATTTAGTAAAAAAAAAAATTAAGTATAAAATCGTTTTTTATTAAAAGTTTGATATTATGGACAAACAAGTTTTTTACATTGCTCATCAATATTCAGGTTTAAAATGTCAATGCCTAGGGAAATGCCGCATCAGCGTAAGATTAAAAGCACCTACTATAAAATCGAAACAATATTCATTTAGTCTTCGTATAATTTAGTAAAAAAAAAATAATTAAGTATAAAATCGTTTTTTATTAAAAGTTTGATAACTTGGACAAACAAGTTTTTTACATTGCTCATCAATATTCAGGTAGTATCAGGTAGATACACAACTTGACAGTCGTTTAAGTAAAAATATATTTTATTCACATAATCACTGCGACGAAAATTCAACGAAACATAATTATTGTCAATAGGCCAAAATAGAACGAAAATTTTGTTTGTATTCCGCCTCCGAAAGTAAAAGTTTTTTTTAAATCTTACTAAAAAAACTAGTTGAATTGCAATCATTACATACCAAAAAATAAAATGATGAACGTTTTACCATAATAATAATGATTTTGAACGTTTACAATACATCTAATTTATAGCTTTCAGTAATAATTTTCTAGCAAACGGAATATAAAATATTATTTCTTTTCAAGTGATCGTTCTTATCAGTAAGTAATAAAAGTAATTGTAACTGTTGCATAATTTACATTTAATCTTTTTAAATGCCGTTTTCACCATTCCACAATAATAATATCATCATTATACACCATTTTTACCATAGCCTATTTTCAGATTATAAAAAAAGAAATGGCTTAGTTCAGTCACATTTTAAGGGCATTCAAGCCACGATACTAGGTAGTATAACTATAGCCTATTTTACACTGTGTACTATGTAGTAAACTATGTTTTATTGCTAATTGGCAACCACGGTTTGTACTACCCGCGACGACAATCCCACAGGAATCACGTCTTTTTCCGGGATGATAAATAGCCTATATAGATGTCACCACTCTAGGTACTCTATTTGTCAAAAACCACATCGAACCCTTATCCATCTGTATAACCGTTGCTACATAAAAGAGGAACAAACACAATTTTTATTAGCAAGGAACATTAAGAAAAAAAAATTACAAGTTCCCGCACCAATATTGTTTAAAATTATCTCCTAAGTTCTTCTATTTTTGACATAAATATGCGGCTCTCTGTCCATACATCACTAGAGACAACAAAGACTACTTTTTATTCAGAGACAATAGTCTGTACTTAGGTAGGTCTCTAGGTATATTGAATAGAGCCATACATAGTTATAACCGAGGAAAATAGGAGTTGGAAGTTTATACATATATATGTAAAAAAACTACGAGTACGAAATCGCGAACAAGAGCGAATATTTTCCTTCAAAAAAAATTACATAATTAACATATATTAACTTACACTAGTACTTAAACATATATAAAGATAATTATGTACATGCATAAAAAGAAAACTTTACTTAGGTATTGCTTTAGAAAATAATATCACAATATTCATATACAAAGTTATTCTTATCTCTAACATCAATCACCATCAGTAAGCTTTTCGGTCAAATGGTGTTTGCCGTTCAATTCAACGGTTTCCATTTCAATTTCCTTTTTTTCTTCCTTCGGCTTATATCCGTCAGGACCGATCAACGACAGAACAACCGGTAAAAATATCAAACCATTAAACAAACCAATCAAAATCACCAATAAGAATATTTTGAAAAACGACTGGAAAGTGTAAGCTTTCGATAAACTGAGAAGAGACAGTGAAAGTAATGTGGATCCGCCACCCAGTAGCACAGCCATCCCTATGGAAGTCACGGTTTTAAACGCTCTTTCACCTCGCGATCCTTCAGGTATCGTCAGGAAAGTGTGGCCGACGTGAGCCGCGTAATCTACGCAAAGACCAATAGCAAGTTCAAGGCCGATGCAACATACTATATCCACAGTCATACCCCATCTTTGCATACATCCCAAGACATTTACAATAGTCAACAACACGCAAATAAATATCCAAAAACACATCTGAAGATTGGTGATTAGAATGACGGTGCAAACCATGACGCATAGAAGTGCTAGCTCTATATTCCTCTCGACTTCGACGGCGATTACTTCGTCAGTGACCCAATTGCCGAAGACTTTGGACCAAACACTGCGATAACCGTCACCGGAAGTAATATTAGCGCTTCTAACTATGTGCTTCACGTAGTTCATCGCTGGAAGGTATTCTTCTGGTCCATGGAACTGTGGGAATTGGAAGGTCATAGTCGAAGCTTTTATTTTATTTATTACGTCCCCGCAATGAAGATCTTCTGAAAATTTAAAATTCATTTTAAACCTGCCACCTATAGGGCTGAAAAGAAACCGAGATAAATATCGATTAAAGTCGTCTTCTGGGAGAATAGTCCCGTTAGTTAAATCTTTGTTGAAATTTGCCAAAACGTAACGATGAAAGTATTCCACCCAAGCGATCACATTATCGACATAGGGTTCATTTTTCAGTTGCTGCACCATTTCATAGAGCTTTGGAAACTCTTCGTTGTAATTCATTTCACCCAAGAACATCATCGCCATATGCCCCTCATCAGGATAGTAAGTTATGTATGCATCAAGAAATTCTTTATAGTAAGTATCATCAGGTATAAACCACTTCGGGTCAAACCTTTGTTCTAAACGAAGAATTCCTTGAATGCTGAAACCAGTTCCGACCAAAACGAATAAGATGACAATAACTTTGCACGGAATAGTGAACACTGTGTTCCGATAAATACTTTCGAAGACTTTTTGTAATACTGTTTTGTCAGACGAAACGCGTACTGGCTTTTTATGCTGATAGCAAATAAGAATACCGTTTCTATTGGCTTCCATTCTCCTAATATCTAACGTTAACGCGGCAACATAGAACGTAACCGAGTAACAAAATATGAAGAAGACTCCGAGAGCTGCGTAAATGCAGAACGATTTTAATGAGGGCAGTATGGTTATAGCTCCAATGAGTAAAGCGACGATATCGGTGAATGAAGTAATGACGATAGAAACTCCGGCGTGCTTTAGCATTAAACCTACTTTTACGGGAAGGCTCTTTTTAGATTCTTCGGGCGATAGATTGTGCCAGCAGGCGTTCATTACGAACATATCGTCGATCCCGAGACCCATGAGTAGAAAGGGCAGGGAAGAATGCACGGGACCAAAGGATATACCCATAATGGAGCACCAACATACTGCCGACACATAAGCCAGCCCTACACACAATAAACCAACACTTCCCAAAGTCAATTTCAACTCTAGCCAGTTACACCGTGACAACCCAAATTGCACATAAAAAAACATAAGTAAAATCCCAATAAACAATTTGTCCATTTCATGAAACATAGCTTCGCCGCTGACATCAGCAAAACTTCGTCCAGCCTCATAGAAGTACTTGATAGTTGTCTCGTTGTCAGACAGAGATTTCATATATTGCAGGAATTTGCTTTCCCACTCAGCTAAAGGAATAGATACCCATTCTTCTGTGCCAACCAAATTACCAACTTCATTTAAATCTACTTCAGACATATTTACTTGAGTATACCAAGTTAGAATTACTGATTTAGCTTTGACAACGTCGCCACTATCGTCCTGTTCAAGCCCTCCTAGTAATTTGGTAAAATCTAGAGGATGACCTGTGGTTGGGTTCACTTTAATATTATTTAATTTACTCACAATATCATGTTTAGTAAGATTGTTCAGCTCCTCAAGATCATTTTTCCATAAATCTAAAATATTGTTCTGATGACACACCAATTGAAAATCTTCTAAAAAGTCACAGTAGAATTCATCACTTGCCCACAATGTAGCATCTGAGAAATCACTATCATGTTCATTTTTTGAATTAGACAGACTGCTCCCTTGTACAGATCTTGTCTTTTTATTCTTCTTGTAAAAATTAACTACTGGAACACGGAAGCAAAAATCTTCAATCGACATCAACTGGTCTTGGTAATTGATTTGAAACGTGTTAATTTTATTCGTCACATTATACAGTGCCTTCAAAACTTCTGGTTGTAGCACATCATCAGCTGAGACAATTACTCTCTGCAGTCGGAGTCCAGTGCCAAATGTGTCAATGTACCAGTTAGTATCATAAAAAAAATCTGAATCTGGTGGAACCCATAGTTTAAGAGGATTTTTTTCTAAGTGAAATTTTAATAGTCCTGCTCCACTCAAAAGCACAAAAGTCAGCGTAAGCACTATGGTCTTCCATGGATGTCTCGCAACAGTCACTCCTAAATTAAAGAATATTTTCTCTACAAAGTGAACTAGTGTTGATGATACAGACTCCCATAATTGTTGCGGACTTCTACACCCACTCTTCTTAGGCATGATGTCTTCTCAGGACAAAGTGATGAATATAGCACGTGCGTCATGTAAATGTGATAGCATAATTAAAACAGAGTTATTTATGTTTTTGTAAATTACCATGAAGTTTTTTTTTCTATTATAGATGAGTTATTCACTTCACTGTAAAATTAACGACTGCGAGTCACGGCAACTGCGTCTGTCGCACGCTTGCGATTTGTGGTGGAGACTGCCAGTTGTCATGTCACTCTTCGGCCGCGCGCAGAGATACTGATAAAAACTACTGCACGCCGCGCGCCTTGTTCCCGTATAGCGGTTTATCCGCAACGATGACACTCATTATTCAATTCTACATTGCGAACTACTTCGCCCATGTCCATCTGGCTACAAATAGATGAATAAATAATAGCTTCTCTGGCATACCGATTATTTTACCTCGGTTGGGTTTTACTAAAATATACCACACAACACTTACCGGCATTTTATGTGAAATAAATTGTACTTTTCTTGTTTGGGTTTGCTATATTCTATACATTATTTTCAACTTAATAAATCCTATCTAGAACGGAAAAAATCACAAGAACAGGGTTGCCAGATGTCGAAATTCTTTTCTCGTACCAGGGATGCCAAATATCTCGTACTTTCAGCACATAATTCAGTATGTAAAGAAAAAAAATAGTTTTCTGATTCCAAAACCATTTCGAAATATTACATTCCTGTACATTATTTTTACGTTTAAAACTCTCTAAACTATGAGATGAGGTTTATTTTTATAAAATACATAAACTAAACCTGACTTTGAATTAATCCCCTAATGACGTCATGTAGTTGGCTGAATAAGAATACTTTCAGTGCCTAAAAAAGCAATGGTGAACCTAAACAAAAGCTGTCAATGTCAAGCTAATGCAGCGTTGGATTTCGTAGTATAATCAAAGTATTTGTACTACTATTTCATGCTTCGTACAAGATACTATCCAAATCTAAGGATAGTACCAAAAAATACTATAATTTCGTTACTTCACATAGAAAATAGGTAAATATGACACCCGTTCATTGCCAATCCACGTTAAAAAAAAGTTCATTGAAGTTTTTTCCTCTTTCTTCTTGGCTCAGATCAAAAACTACCTTCTTGGCATCATACTTTGTGCAGTTCTAATGCCGGTACCACACGTTCGTCCAACCGTCGAACAGTCGCACGTGTGGAGGGGTAGTTCGTGCGTGTTTGACGGTGTTGGAGCGTGTTGGCGCGCGATCGCTCCGATGGCGGTAAATCGTACACAGATCAAAGGAGTTGCACAGACCGTCCATAGAGAATGAGGTTGGAACGCAGTGTTACCAACTCTCAAAAATATTTATCCCTAAAGCTATGCTAAAACCCCTAAAATCACACAATTACTTGAAAATCCCCCTGGATCTGTTTTCCAAATATTTGTGTACTTTTGACTGTATTTCTTCTTTTCTTTAGGCATAATTAACAAATTGGTTGTCCACACAGCATTACAATAACAAAATTAAACAAGTAAATAAAAATCAACTTATTTCCAGTAAGCATAGACAACGTAACCACCAGTCATCACAGAGTAGTTTTAATATCACTTGTCTTATGTTTATGGTAAGCACTATGGCGACATTTGTTTTCTATTCAACTTCGCATACTTAGTAATAAGGAACCCGGAACCGTAATGGATCTCGCTAAGCCGCTAGGTCAACAAATAAATATTACTAGACTAGAATATTACTATGGCTAGATTGAATAACTTCAGACCCTATATTTTTATACCTTTATTTTCTTAGTAAAAAATAAGCAGTCATAAATCCCTAAAAATATAACGCCCCTAAAACCCACCTGTTTTATTTTCCCCCTAAATTTAGGGGGAAAATAAAATAGGTGGGAACACTGTTGGAACGTGTATACTGTGTGGAGGGTCTGTTTTGATCGAGACAGACTCGAGTCATGTTGGAGTGTTCGACTGTTGGACGAACGTGTGGTACCGGCATAATAATTCTGTAAAACAGCTGTAATAGATCCATATATTTTTTAATCGTATTGGATTTGCCAGCGGCGTAATAGCGTACTAATCCATACAAAAAAGTAATAAATCTATATATAATATAGATTAAAACATTGAGAAGCTTTGTCAGAAAATCTTTAGTTCATGTAAAATCAAAGTTAATCAAATGTGTACAAATATCCTTTTTTGTTTTACATAGCAAAGGCCTACTATGAGCCTACTATGGATATTCAGCCGACGTTATGACGGCATCGCTATCAAAAGTTTGAAAACGTATTCAAATAAGTTTCATAAAATAAAGTTTACTATCAGAAAAAAATATAAAATAAATACCAAAAACAACTTTACATACCGAACTATACGCACGAGAGCGAGTGCTATATGTGTAGTGAGTTGTTTTAAAATTCCTTGTAAGCTTCCAGTAAAGTAACGACTTCTATGATGGAGCATGCATAAGACTTGACTGTGAATGCGATTTAAGTCACTTGAGTTCATTATTAGATAGCATTGACATTTGGCAGAATGTACAAAGTCTGACGCTAATAATAAAGAAAAAAAAATAGGTTTGTTTTCTTGAATTTCTTTGAATTTCAGTAATCTTTCCTTTTTGTTATTCGTGAAAAATAACTGTGTAATTTAAATAAATATATTTATAATTGAATGTCCAAACATAATAGATGATCTACGATGTGGACAACAAAAACATTTCTCACCAAAACTAAACGAGGCAATATATTGAAGGTGAGGTTACGATTAAGTATTTTTTTGTTGTTTATTTTTAATTATATTTCAGAATGAATGATATCTATTTACTAATTATATAGATCCTTATTAAATGAATACAAATACATTTCATATTTACAGATTGTAAGAGAACATTATTTGCGTGATGATTTGCTATGTGGATCTGCCGCATGCAATGTGTGTCCGCATAAGGATGATGAATTGGTTTTAGAAGGACATCCTGAATCAATATGTGCTCTTTTTGACTATCCACACTATCTTATGCTGGATACAAATGTTGTACTGCACCAGATAGACATATTAGAAGAAGATGCTCTTAAGAATGTGATAATTCTTCAGACTGTTTTAGAAGAAGTTAAGCATCAGAACACTGCTATATTCCAACGGCTCTTAGAGATTATTGGCAACAACAAAAGAAGATTTTATTCTTTTGTTAATGAGCATCACAAGTAAGTAAAACAGAAGCCTAATTATAGGGGGTATAATAATCTTGGAAGTATAATAGAGTATGCTCATATTCTTAAATGAATACATGTTCTTACCCTATTGCTTGAAACAATTTCTTCCAACAGGCTGTGGTTGGTAGGGTATTGCAGAGTGACTATTTAAAAATCATGTTTCAAATCCGTGCTAGGGAGTTGCTTTATGTTTCACTTAAAGACACCTGTAAAAATACACAATAAAGATTGAAGTTCACATATCTTAGACTGATATCTATTCATTATTAATGTCATTGTAAATGAATCTGTCAGTTATTCTTTTTGTGATGGACAGGCAGGCTTTTGTCTACATTAGTCTTGTTCAAATTGAATTTATTTATTTGTTACAATAATAAGAGTGGCACAACAACCACTTATACTTATTATCAATTAAAATTTGCAATGTCAGATATAAAAAATAATGATAAAAATCAGTCAAACTTAGGAATTTAAATAGAAATATAAATTAAATATAACACAAAAACAACATGAAAAACAATTTAACCATTAACTAGTTAGATCAAGTGAAGTTTTCACAGTGATTACCGATCCGGTGATCAATGTGATCATCAAACAGAATACTGCTCACAGAATGTCAAAGGACATTTCAGAATGTTGTCCCACTTGTCGTGAAAAATGTCACAGTATGGACACTGTTTGAGGAATGTGTTGAATCCACAAGTGATGCGGCACATGGGCAATAATTTATTGACTAAGATTTAAAATGAACAAAAAGGCTAATTCTAAACACTTTAGTTGACAGATCTATACTTACTAAAAAAAATATGGCTGTGTTTTTCATTGTTCATTAGACAAGGACAGACACATTTTTATTAAGTTCACATCTGTCAACTAAAACTTTGAAAATTGGCCTTAACATTGACCTAATTTCATAGACTAAAGGTACCTTTGTAATTGTACATATTTTTATTTTTATCTATGGGACTGTCTGATAATCATGCTATTTAACTAACATTATAATTCAATAGGATTTTTTCTTGAGTGGAGGACTATAGTGGAGGGCTCTTATATTATAGCACCGTTAATATTTCCAATGATGAAATATGATAAACAAAATTATTCTAGTATGTATCAGATGCATGGACATACAATTTCACACACAAAATTGTAAGTCCAGTTGCTTTTTTAATTCACCTACATTTAATAGCTACTTTAATACTCATGATCGAGAGCTGCTTGCGGGTCACTGGTCTGCTCGTGGTATACACACATTCTAGTACATAGATAAGGATAAATTTGACTAACTTTCCCCTCCCCATATTGTAAAAAGTAAAATAAAAATATTGTAATTCAAAGTTGACAAAGGTCACAGACGCTTACTAATTACGCTCCACAGACACTGGGGGTCTATGGAGCGTAATTATAAATATTTAAAAAAATTGCTACTTTACTAATTAATTTCAGAGATTTAAAATCAAGTATAAAAAATCTATCCAATATAATTTTTTTTAACTATATGTTTATTAACATGAAGACGGTTGTCAGGTATGACAACCACCAACAGAAATTGTTTTTCGAACAAAAGACAAATAACTGAGTTTTTATTCAGAGACACATACATTGAGCGGCAGGCTGGTGAGAAACAAAATGACAGGAATGATCGAGCTATACGTAAAGCAGCCTCTTGGTATGAAACTCATCTGACCATTAAAGGTGTGGGCAAGCAAATACCCAGGATAGTGTTGCTTACTGATGATGAAAGCAACAGGAAATTGGCTTTAGAAGAGGGAATTGTCTGTTGTACTGGTAAGCTCTATTTATACTTAAATTTTAAGGAGATGATATATGTTTTATATATTTATATAGTACATAATTATGTAACCTAGATGGATTCTCAAAATTGATTTGGATCGTGGTTTAGGTTTCTAAATATTTTTGTAGCAGTATGAACCAAGACTTTTTCTAGACTTAGCAGGAGAAAATACACATCATGTGATATGTGCATACAGCAGCTTATGTGTACACAACAGTAATATATGAAAAGAAATGTTTTCATTCAGTTTTTATATGAAAAGTGAAAAGTTCTCAGCTTGACAATGAAAGACGGCGAAAATCCATTACTCTTCTTTGTGATCTCCTATCTTCAACACTCTTGGTCCAGTGGTTCTCCAACATCAGTATTCCTTACCGGAAGTGGGAGTTTGGAAGGCTGTGAATACATTCATCTATATATAGCCTTCTGAACTTTTTTATTGGATGTGAAGCTATTCACAAAATAAAACAACAGGCAAAAAAATAGAAGTGGGTGCCAAATCAGGAGAATAAGGGGGATGAATAAGCATATCATACACCTAATCTTGCAGTTTTCCAAATAAAAATATTTTATTGATAACATCAAAGTTAGAGGTCATTCCCATCGCCAACGCACCCTTATGTGCAGGTGTAACGTCCTAGTGAAAGATGATTTTTTTCTTCAAGCCAGGCCTCTTGCGAATTTTGGCATGTTATAGCTATCTACTTTTGTATTTTACAACATAAGACAAAATACAAAGACAACAAAGTAAATAATTCTAAAGTATAAAATATTAAATTCGTTAGTTAGGTACTAATTCTACTTAGCAACTAATAATTTAGGAAAGCTCTTGTTATTCACAGTGAAAGACTACATTGAAAATGTAACGAACTTTGTGGGCTTGGTGGACAAGTTGTCCAAGAATGTGATGCCAGAGAGCTTTTCAAAGGATGCCCTGTACCCGGCACATTTGACACCTGTGCAGATTCACGAAGGCATCAGAAATGGTAAACTGCACCAAGGCACCTTCCATGCGTCCAGGGATAATTTTCTTGAAGGCTCGGCTAACGTTAATGGATTTGAAAAACAGGTATAACACTTTTAATATGGCAACTGGTGTTTATTTGACATATTATTTTTCTATTTATTTGTAATTATTGATGTTTAATTAAGGCAGCCATAGATCCGGGCTATATGGTGTGCATTAGGAGAGGAATACACAGCAGTGGATTAAAGCGGGCTGATATTAGCGTGGGATGATAAATTAAGTCAGATACTGAAACAGAAATTGTGATTTTTCTCAAGGAGTGAAAGATCTTTCTTGTCTTATTGATGCTAATATTTTGCAAAACAAACACTATCTGTCATTCCGCCTTAACCGTTTTTGACGAAATTTGACATGGAAAAGAAAGAAGGCATCATTTTATAACAATAAGAATTTTCTACTACTTTGTTTTCTACGAAATACGCATGTTATAAAAATTAATATAAATATCGTAGGATATTGCACACAGCGCCATCTGACCCCAAACTAAGCAGACTTGTGTGCTGGAAGTCAGATAACTAATAGAATACATAAATACTTTTTTTTGTTAATACATACAAAATTATAATGAATACAGAGCACCCAGACAAAGAAGAAACATTTGTTTAAACAATAAAATGTTTGTCCTGAGCGGGAATAGAACCCATGCCTTACAACTCTTAAAGCAGTTTACTACCAATGAGCCAACAGGATTCATATTATAATTAGTTGAATATTTAATTGTTATATTTACTTCACATCATCACATGACATCATCAGCCATAGGATGTCCACTGCTGGACATAGGCCTCCTCCTGGGAAGGGGTTTTGCCAATACTCGCCACGCTTGGCAGGCGGGTTGGCGAGCGCAGTGTAGGTGTGATTGTTCAAGGATATTTACTTGACTTTCCTTATCTCCTCTGTCCAAGTATTTAGATAGTTAAAAGTTAATTGACTTAGTAGTACATGTGTACTTAAATAGTACATTGTAGTTATTATCTTTATACCTATAATGTTACTGTTAGGTAGGCACTTAAAATCCTAGATATTGTCTATGTGTTACCTGCTATATACTATAAGTTAAGATTGTGATTTTAATCTAGCACGTTAGGATTATTGATAAATTATCTTTCTAACTGCTTAGATGTAGACATAAAATTTATGATAAAGCATTATTGATGATGTTTTAGTTTTTAATCCACTCAAGGTAATCTGTAGGTATTTCTATGATTATCACAATCTTAATAGTAAAATATGGCTTGCAACACTTGTTGTCGACAAATATTCTGAAAATGTACTTTCGCCATTTTACGGTTCCGTACCTCAAAAGGAAAAATAGAACCCTTATAGGATCACTTTGTTGTCCGTCTCGGGACCGCGTGAAGGTATCGAGTTGCAATTAAAACCATATACAGAGATCTATAGTCTGTTGTACCTGTGAAGAAATCCAACTTATCAGTTTTCGTAAAAAAAAGTTACAACCGTCTATGTCACAATAAACCGTACATTTCGACACACACAAGGGAATTAAAACCTATAGGGTACTTCCCGTTGACCTAGAACCATGGGCGTAGCAACCGCCGTATCAGCCGTATCAATAATATGGGGCCCCAACAAAAGAATCATAGGCATGAATCATAGTTCTTATGTTTAATTTTGATACAGGGTCCGTCTATGGCAAGCTACTTCACTGCCTAAAACTATGAAATTTGGCAAGAAGTAGTCTTATAGTACACATATAGGAAAATATCCGAAAACTACATTCTTAATTTAATCACAAAGTACCTGGATGACCGAGCCTTGCTCGTTTTATTTTCGTTTTCTAAGAATGAAACCTAGCTAGATCGATTTATCGCCCCCGAAACCCCCTGCATACTAAATTTCATGAAAATCATTGGGAGCCGTTTCCGAGATTCAGATTAAATATATACATATATACAAGAATTGCTCGTTTAAAGGTATTAGATAGATAGATATAATGCAAGGAATAAAAACTAGATTTTTTTTATACCTACTAATTTGTACTGACGTAGAGTCTGACACGCACCTGTCCGTGTTTATGTAATGGTTCTATATCAGGCCAGCAACTCGCCTGATGATAAGTGATAGTATGTTCAACTATGAAGTATGTCAATTGCTTGGATTTTGTCTTCCTAGAATAAACCTATTCACACTATTGGCTAGAAATATAAAAAAGCAAGTTTAAAAAAATTTGCTTAGGTCTTTCTTAAGTCTATTAAGAACAGTTGGCAAAAACACTGGCAGTTATTAGTATGTATAAGTCTATCGCAATAGAAAGTTTGAATCTTTTACAAAGCAATTGTAGAGTTGTAATTAGGAAGCCAATATTGAGTGTTCAAAATAAAAAATAAAACTATTGCAGGTTTTTTTTTTTAATGTAAAAGTAATTAGACGAATGAGACGCTCTCCTGATGATCAAAGATAATGCATGTCCATGACCATTGCAGCGATAGACAGCAAAACAAAGTTAAGGGGATCCATGTTTTGGTGCTCATTACTTTAAGACTTTTAGTGGTTAGTTTCAACATGTAATTCCGCTAGTTGCAGTACCGTTCAAAGTGGAACACGGTAATGTTTAGACACTACTGCTTGGCGGCAGAATATGGAAAAGGTTTTATGGAAATCTACCACCAAGTGAACTTGAGATTAACGTTATTTTTCAACAAATCTTCCCATTAACCGTCAGATATTGCTGCAAGGGCATATCGGTATCAACCGCGCCGTAGATGGAGATGTGGTTGCTATCGAGATTCTGCCTGAGGCAGAGTGGCGCAGGCCGAGTGATATCGTTCTTGAAGACAAGGCGGAAGACGATCCCGGTGATGTTCTGCAGGTGAGGATAACTCTGTTCTTAAGTACAGTAAGTAGCTTTTTTGCCAGAGCGCCAATGCAGTAATGCCTAGCGGAGGTACTGTGAATAGCATAGATTCAAGACGTGTACTTCTCAAAATGTCCACCTTTCACAAAATGTGTTATTTACAACAAAATATTCAATTTTTATAATATTAAAATTTTTTTTAGTATGGGGAAATTTTACTTACGGGAGGGTTTGAAAGTTCTGAGTCTAGGGTATTCAGAGATGAGATACAAATTTAAAAAAAAAAAAACCCATCACCGACTGGGTCCCGGAGGTTAAACGGCCACCAGGCCATCCTAACGGTGGAAAGATGAGCTTGATGCTCATAATAAGGATTGGACCTCAACAGCCCAGCAGTGGGACAAAATAGGTTGAAATAATAATAATAACGAATCAATTGACACGGTCTCATTCATCAAAATCGTATGACTAAAAATAAAATATAAAAAAAATATGTTGAACATTTCACACAGCGCTATTATATAACTAGATAACATATGGAATACTTGTATACTTTTTTTGTAAATGTATATTTTATCGTCATATAAATGTTTGTCCTGGTGAGAATCGAGGGAGGGAATAGGGAGTGGGCCCTACATCTTTTGAAGCAGATATTCTACCTGGGCAGTTACTGGCTAACTTAGTAGTTTCGGCACTACGGGGAAACACATATATATGCAAAGATAACTAATAAATAAAAAATACCAATCAAGTTGAGAACCTCCTCCTTTTTGAAGTCGGTTAAAACACAACCCTTCCTTTCGGCTCTACCGTAGTTGGCCTTCGCATGAAAATATCGAAAAGAATTTCTCTAAATTATATTTAAAACACAATACGTTAAAATCAGATGCTTTGTTTACTAGAACATAGCGAACCAGCAGACACGAAATGCAATTCCATTTTACACTATTTAGTGCTTATTTGCTTGTTAGGAAGAAGCTGTTCTGCTGAATGTGGTGAAGCCTGTAGACCCTGATGATGACGAAGTGACGCCCACTGGCCGCGTGGTGGGCATCATACGGAGGAAGTGGCGCCAGTACTGCGGGATACTTATGCCGAGCAAGTTCCCAGGTAACTGTTGAAAGTTTTTGCAAAAGACGCAAAAAAAAAAACTATTATAAATCACTTTTATTTCATAGTACCAAAAAATGCGACGGAAATGGTCTCCAAGCACTGTTTAACCCCTAAAACGCTTCCTAAAGAAAGTGTGTTTTCGGTGGCTATCCGGTCAGTATCAAGCCGCCCATCGCGAGTTCAATTCCCGAGGGCTGTAATTAGATTGTTAGTCGCAGTAATGTGGATCGGCACGTCTTGATACTTGTTTTGTTACAAAACTCCGTAGAAGCTTTTATTAAAATCACAACTACTTTAATAGGCCATGGGCTAGACTTCATCATATTTTGACTAAGACTTATTTTACTGATGAGATATTTGAAAATATGTAATACTTAACACTGACAGAATACAAAAAGAGCGATGCCAAAAAATTAAGAAACAAAAAAATTTCAAAAAGTTCCATATGTTTGCAGGAGCAACCCGTCACCTTTTCACTCCAGCAGAGAAACGCATCCCTCGTGTGCGCATAGAGACTCGGCAGAGCGACATCCTCGCCTCGCAGAGGATAGTCGTCGCTTTAGATTCGTGGCCGAGGAACAGCCGCTATCCCCTGGGACACTTCGTCAGGGCTCTGGGACCTATAGGTAGGCTCTTATACATACAGGGTAACGCGTAACATTACTATACTACGTCAACAATTATTAAAATTATAATTTTAATTTTGATTATTGTTGTTTTTTTAATTGTGATTTTTGTTGTAATATTCATTATTGTTTTAATTTTGTTTAAGATTTTAATTTTGGTTTAGCTTTAGATTTTAATGTTTGCCAGTTTATGTGTTTGGCCTCACCTTATGTTAAGTGATGATGTGGTCGCAAATAAGTAGTTTAGAAGTTTAAGGGAACAGATGTGCATAATCATAATAATCATATTATTTTATTGATAACAAGGTGTTACAGGTCAGAATACATACATAGATACACACATACCGGTCAAAAACATAACCTTCTTAATATTCGTTTCGTAGTAGTCGGGTAAAAATTTGTTAAATACATTAGGACCTGAACCAGATAAATTGTTATAATGTTTTACTTTAATCAAATCGTTAGAGTATTGTTTATTTGTATGTTTGACAAAGGGGACTCAGATCGAAGACGCTAATTAACACGCATTATTCAATCGCATGCATTAATTACCTTATCCTCAATATGTAACATCACATCATCAGCCATAGGACGTCCACTGCTGGACATATGCCTCCTTCGTTGCCAATACTCGCCACGCTTGCCAGGCGGGTTGGCGAGCGCAGTTAGGTGTGATTGTTCAAGGAAGACGTTGCTGCCCATCTTCCGGTTGACATCTCTTAGCCGACACTTACGGCAACCACGGATAGAGAGGGTGGGGTACTATTCTTACGTCGACACTACCACGGCAACATCATTGTGCATACATCATTATGTGGCGGAAACATCACTTCATGGAATTCTAAGATGTATAGTTCGAAAAATTGGTATGTTTTTGTATGATTGCAGGGGACAAGGACGCTGAGAACGAGGTGATATTGCTAGAACACGACGTGCCCCATGCTCGGTTCAGTGAAGCCGTGCTTGCCTGCCTGCCGCCCAAGAATTGGGAGATACCCAAAGAGGTCAGTTGCACCTGTTTTTTAATCCTAAACCCAACCATCCTTCTTTCTTTAGTCGCCTTTGACTGGTTTTTCTTGTCTTGTAGTATTTAAAATCAGCCCTGTTACATCCTAACATCATCACGAGTGACATTGGGTGTAAATATAAAAAAAACCGGCCAAGTGTGAGTCGGACTCGCGCACCGAGGGTTCCGTACAAACATGTAGGTATATAAGTAAAAGTTATGGTATTTTTTTAAATGGTAATTTATTCTTTTCGCAAATTTTCCTTTGTCTGTGCTATAAGACGTTGCTTCGTACCAAATTTCAAGATTCTGAGTTCACGGGAAGTAGTACCCTGTAGGTTTTGATTCCCTTCCTAGTGTTAAAAATTTGCAGCATAATTGGCGGTATCTTTTGATTGCGTTGGCTTAGAAGTTTGATTTTTTCTCAGCTCCAAGCTGAATGTTTGATATGAATTTCAGCTTGATACCCCCCACGCGTTCCTGAAAAAAAGGGTCTTGACAGACAGACAGATGGACAACAATGTGATCCTATAAGGGTTCCGTTTTTTGAGGTACGGAACCCAAAAAATAGTTGTGTTCGTGTTTTTTTTTTTTAAATTAAGCTTGTTTAACTTTTCCACTGCTGGGAATGGGCTTCTACTCATTATGAGAAGGGTAAGGAAATAGTCTACACGCTGGCTAAGTACGCGTTGGCAGACACATTTTTTTAAGGCAGTCTACACACCAAACCCGCTGAACCGCCGACACAGCCGACGGTTTGATGTCGGCTGATTTATTTCAAAATAAACATGTCGGCGACTTGTACCCGCGCGTATCACCCGGTGATTTATAGTAACATGTCTGCGACTTGCGTACGCGCTCATGTTCCGGCCGACATTCGAGCTATAGAGTGACGTCAGTGTTTTTTGTGCAATTTTGTTTTGCAATAAAGGAAAGAAAAGTTTGTAGCGATGATAGCTCAGTGGTTAGCGCGGTCGGTTCGCATGCCGAAGGGCGTGGGTTCAAACCCCAACAATGAGCTTGTGCTGCCGGTGAAGGAAAACATCGTGAGGAAACCATAGCGTGGTGGTAGGGTACTTTCTAGTACTCGGCTGGCTAGCTACCATCCAAGTTGAAAATCTGCCGCCAAGCATCTAACGGAGTGTTCCGGCAGCCTCACTTGAGAGCCAGTTCTATTCCAGGCTAGGTGTGCTTTACCATCTTCGACCACACCGTCACTTAACATCAGGTGAGTTGTGGTCAAACACCTAGCCTGTCAGCCATAAAAAAAAAGGAAAGAAAGAAAATAATCTTATTTTGTAATACAACCGAACACACATAAACAAACAAAAACAGTACAAAATCTCCTCACCACAATGAAGGGCTCACCTCAGCATAAGGCTGGTCATATTAGTGGTTTGACCAGCGCTGGTCTTCCGGTGAGCCCTTGTAGGTTAAACAAAATACACTTAAGAATAATGACAACAAATAAAAAAAAATAGACAGCTGGCAGTGGCTTAGGCATGGGCTGTGTGGCGTATCTTGGGAGAGGTCTATGTCCAGCAGTGGACTATGACAGGCTGATTATTATTATCTTGATGATGATAATGGTAAAGCATTTCTAAAGTGCAACTAAACATTTTTTTTTAATATTTTACGTATAGGAACGCGCAAAACGCGTCGACCTTCGCGACATAACCATCTGCTCAGTAGACCCGCCTGGCTGTACTGATATCGACGACGCATTACACGCACGGCCGCTAGATGGCGTCACCACACAAGGCCTCAAGCGGTATGAGGTCGGTGTTCACATCGCTGACGTCACCTATTTCGTGAGGCCTAACACACCTCTCGACAAGGAAGCCGCTTCGAGATCGACAACCGTATATCTCGTTGATAGGAGAATCGATATGGTTCCGGGTAAGTTTTTTTTTATTTTAAAAACTTTATTTGAATGATAAACGGTGCTTTTAATAATATAATATAACTAGCTGACACGGCAAACGTTGTTTTGCCATTAAAAAAAAATAGATGGCTGATTCTCAGACCTACCCGATATGCACAAAAAATTCATACAAATCGGTCCAGCCGTTTCGGAGGAGTTTGGTAACAAACACAGCGATACGAGAAATGTATATATTAGAAGTTATTTGTAACAAAGAAAAAAAAAAAATTATATTTGTTATAAACAATAAAGTAATAATATTTGTAACAAACAAAAAAGTTATTCATTATTATAATTTAGTGTGTGTGTGTTGTTTGTGTTCGGTATTTTTTGTAGCCACTTAAGTAGCATCATCGCATAAGGTTTACAGTTCAATTGTTACATACCAATTTAAGATAATAAAGTTTGTTATTATGGCGTGAACAATAAATCGTGGAAAGTTTATACCGACAAAACTTGTTATCCAAATAATATTTACATTTAGCGATGATTTAATAATTAAGTCATCTGTGGGAAAACAGTATACCTAATCTATAATCACACGCAATGTGTATATTTGTGTTTGTTTCAAAATTCCTTAAAAACATGCATTATAGTTGGGACTTCTTTTAGATCTTTACTAGGACATGACTTGGATTTGACTATGACTGTTGTTGACCATAGAGTTCTGCAAGTTTGATCATAATTGAGTCTTATTTGACACAATGTCACAAAATGTAGAAAAAAAAAGAATAATTTGGCTTTGGCATAATGCATAGTATGAGAAAAATCGGCCAACTGCGAGTCGGACTCGCGCACGAAGGGTTCCGTACCATTATCTATAAAAACGGCAAAAAAATCATGTCTGTTGTATGGGAGCCCATAAAAATAATTGTTTTATTTTAATTTAATTATTTATTTTTAAAGTTAATATATAACTAAATATTTTGTGAATATTTCAAGCGTCTACCTGTTGCCGTTATCAATATCGAGCAAACACAAGCAAAAAAATCACGTTTGTTGTATGGAAGCCCCCTTAAATATTTATTTTATTCTGTTTTTTTAGTATTTGTTGTTATAGCGGCAACAGAAATACATCTGTGAAAATTTCAACTATCTAACTATCATGGTTCATGAGATACAGCCTGGTGACAGACGGGCAGGCAGATAGACGGACGGACTGACAGCGGAGACTTAGTAATAGGGTCCCGTTTTACCCTTTGGGTACGGAACCTTAATAATCACGTATTACTTTAAGAGTTAACTTGTATTTATTATATAGTATTTATTATTTATTGCAGCGTGTGACTCGCAACATGCACTTAGTAAATTAATTAATAAGCAAAGCGTTTTGCTATTATGATTTTGACATAACATCTGTGATGGTTTTTTAGATCTGCTGAGTTCGAACTTGTGCTCCCTTCGTGGCGGTGAAGAAAGACTGGCTTTCTCTTGCGTTTGGGAAATCGACGAAAATGCCAACGTTATTTCAACTAAGTTTCATAAAAGTGTGATAAAAGTAAGTGTGCTTGCTTAATTTTAATTTTACGTGTACCGTTTCTATATTTAATCCCCAAAGTTAGAAAACTGATTGATTTTTTACTATAAACATTAATTGCTCTTTATAAAAAAATCTAAATCACTATATATTTTCAGACACAAAAGATTGTAGAGCATAGTTTTTTTTAAATGTATGGCTAACGATTGACTACCATCTTACATGATGTTAAATAATGATGCTTGCTTCACCCAGATTGTATCCAACAGGGGACACCCACTCAAGCAGCGCATTCCACTGTCTAGTGGTCCGCACAATGAACGTGGAATCATCAATCAATCGTCTCGTTCGTCTCATTACAGTTACATAAAAATAAAAATTAAAACTAATTAAGAAGTTTCCTCTAGTAGTCTAGTCACGATTCCGGCTAAAACTCCAGGAATCTATGTATTTGTTCACAGTCAGCGGCGGCGATGACGTACGAAGAGGCCCAGATCGCGATAGACGACGCAAGTCGACACGACAAGATCGCAGATTCGTTGCGAACACTCAACGCGCTCGCTAAGAAACTGAAGCGACGCCGACTTGACAACGGAGCACTACTGCTCGCTTCGCCAGAGATTCGATTCCAGGTATTGTTCTGGCTCTATTATAAGTGACACAACATTTAGGTCTAATCATTGGTTTGCAAGTGATAGAATGTCCAACCAGCAGTAAAAAGTGGAAGATTATTTTCATGATATTACCAGCTTTCTAGTACTCGGCTGGCTGGCTACCCATAAGTTGAAAATCTGCCGCCAAGCATCTAACGGTGTTTTCCCTCAGCCTCACTTGAAAGCCAGTTTCATTCCAGGCTAGGTGTGCTTTACTATCTTCGACCACACCGTCACTTAACATCAAGTGAGCTGTGGTCAAAAACCTAGCAAGTCAGCCATTAAAAAAAATAATTTGGCTAAGTTTTATTCGTTGTTTTAAATTTAATTTAAAACAATATTACATAAAATGTATCAGCACCTATAATGTGTTTGACCACAACTCACCTGATTTTACAATTAAGTGACGGTGTGGTCGAAGATACTAAATACCCAGGAATGGCAACTGGCTCACAAGTAAGACTGCTGGAACGCCACTGGGTGCATGTTGGTAGATTTTCAACTTGAATGGTAGCGGAGGACTATAAAGTACCTATACCATAATGCAATGGTTTCCTGACAATGTTTTCCTTTACAAGCATCATTAAACTCATTGCAGGAATTTGATCCCAACTTTTCCAGCGTGTGATCCGATCGCACTAATCATAATCATCAGCGCCACTTTTTAACTGACTTAAAAAAGGGGGAGGTTCTCAACTTGACTGGTATTTTTTTTTCATGGGTGTACACCGATTACGCTGAGATTTATGATCCGATTTACGTGATTCTTCTTCAGTTTGATGCGAAATAGTAGCCAATTGGTCCCATAAAAATTTTACAGAGTTTAGCCCAGTTGTTTTCATTTTATGAACATTTTTTTATGAAAATTTTTGTTTACGTGAACGATGTAATTATATTTGGCAAGACATTGTTCCATACCCAAAGGGTAAAAACGGGACCCTGTTACTAAGACTTCGCTGTCCGTCCGTCCGTCTGTCTGTCACCAGGCTGTATCTCAAGAACCGCGATAGCTAGACAGTTGAAATTTTCACAAATTATGTATTCCTGTTGCCGCTATAACAACAAATACTAAAAACAAAATAAAAATTTAAGGGGGGCTCCCATACAACAAACGCGATTTTTTTGCCTTTTTCATAGATAATGGTACGCAACCCTTCGTGCGCGAGTCCGACTCGCACTTGGCCGGTTTATTGAAAATTAGCGAGTCTAGCTAGACTCATACTGTTCAAATGTTTCTTGGCGTGAACATAAATTAACTAAAAATTGAAATGTAAAACAAACTTTAAAAAAAAGTAAAACCGACTTCAAGAAAAAAACATCAGCACTAAAAAGCGAAAGATAAACTTAATTTACAAAGTATTATTATACCTGCTCGGTACCTACTGATCTGTTTGAAGTCGGTGCCAAGCACCGGCACCTAGGCTGGGCTAAACACCTAGGCTTTTAATTCCCAGGTGGACTCTGAAACTCACGATCCAATAGAGGTGCAAGCAAAAAACATAGTGGACACAAACTCTATGGTTGAAGAATTCATGTTGCTGGCGAACATCAGCGTAGCAGAAAAGCTCGCGGCAGAATTCCCGCAGTGCGCGCTTCTGCGCCGCCACCCTGCGCCGCCTGCCAGCTTCTTCGTCAACTTCTTGAAGGCGGCGAAACAACAGGTAACCATAGAGTTAATGTATGACAACGATCATAAACTGCCAGTGAAGGAAAACGTCATCTGTTTTTAACAAGTAAAATTTGGGTGTCTTCAAATCCAGAGTAAACAGGTTTTTTCTAGGTTAAGGTGCTTCATCTTAGACTACATCCGGATTACCATCAGGCAGGACGTGGTCAAACGCAAACCTATTTCGTATTAAAAATACCGGTTACCGCTACCTCCAATACCGGAACACCGGTTTGAAGGGTACTGCAGCTAGCGAAATTACAGGGCTGTTGAGACTAACCATCGAAAGTCTCAAAGTAATGAGCGACAAAGAAGTGTTGCCCTAAACTTTGTTTTACTTCACAAAGTTCTGTGTATCGTTGTAATGTTCATGGACATGCATTATCTCTTACCATCAGAAGAGCGTCCCGTTCGTCTCATTACTTTCATATAAAAAAAAAAAAAAATACCGCGTTCTCGTCAAAAAAATCACGCTGATTTTCCGGTCAGGGTTTCGATCTGGACGTGTCGACCAACAAGTCGTTCTCCAAGTCGCTGGACACGGCCGTGATCTCGTCGCGGCCGTACTTCAACACTCTGCTGCGCATCATGGCGACGCGGTGCATGCAGCAAGCCGTCTACTTCTCGAGCGGCACGCGCGCCTCCGACGACTTCTACCATTATGGGCTCGCTTGCCCCATTTACACTCACTTCACTTCCCCTATCAGAAGGTAACTTTAATTTGATTAATATATTAGGCGCAACCCGCAGTTTCCCCGTCTTTTATCACTTTAATCACCTATCACTATCCCACAACCTGAGCATTTTTGTGGTACACTTTTCTGAAAAACTATCACGCCTTTAGATTTATGCTTTACCATAGTAATTTAACTTCATATCTAGATGTGTTATCTGTAAAAAAATAATAATAATTTTATAACCATAAAAAAAAATAACATTAACAATTTTGTATTCATTGGATAGAATGTTATTGTACTACTAACGCCATCTGTTAGAAAACCAAAGAGTTAACATCGCTGCAACAGAACTAAACTCAATTTAAAAAAAAAAACTTGTCTGAAAAATAATTACCCTAATAGAAAAACTACGCGAGCACTCACAAAGCTCAGCTTTTGGCTAGTATTATGAAGGTGGACGTTTGTATGTTTTTGCATGTATGTAGCGATGAAAGCTCAGTGGTTAACGCGGACGGTTCGCAAGCCGAAGGGCGTGGGTTCAAACTACAACAATGAGCTTGAGCTGCCGGTGAAAGAAAACATCGTGAGGTAACCACAGCGTGGAGGTAGGGTGCTTTCTAGCACTCGGTTGGGTAGCACCCTCAAGTTGAAAATCTACCGCCAAGCATCTAGCGGTGTGTTCCGGCAGCCTCACTTGAGAGCCAATTCCGTTCCAGGCTAGGTGTGTTTACCGTCTTCGATCACACCGTCACTTAACATCAGGTGAGCTGTGGTCAAACACCCAGTCTCGAAAAATTACCTTTTTGCTTGATACTACCACACGCCTAACCCTTCTTGTTCATATTCGAAATGGGGGCAACGAATCCTGCACTGACGTCCCGCTTGGGGTGTATTGTGCATTTCCCCCTACCAGCATCTACCTGAGCCAGCCCAGCTTCTTGAAATACCGGAGCGAGGGTATAGGCTGTTGGCGTAGTAGCTCCAGTCATCATCATCAACCATAGGACGTCCACTGATGGACATAGGCCTCCTCCTGGGGGGCTTCGCCAATACTCGCCACGCTTGCCAGGCGGGTTGGCGAGCGCAGTTAGGTGTGATTGTTCAAGGAAGACGCTGCTGCCCATCTTCCGGATTACATCCCTTAGCCGATTCTTATGGCAACCACGGGTAGAGAGGGTGGGGTACAATTCTTACGCCGGCACCACCACGGCAAGTAGCTCCAGTGCTATCTTATCTGTGTGCTTGACAAATGTCATTTTACTTTCCCCCCCTAGATACGCGGACGTGATCGTCCACCGGCTTCTGGCTGCGTGCATCGGATGCGACGCGACGCATCCGACATTACTTGACACGAAGTTCGCGGACTCACTGTGCGATAACCTGAACTATCGACACCGGCAAGCGCAGTACGCGGGCCGCGCTTCCGTCGCGCTCAACACTCACGTAAGTAATTGTTTTTTGACGTGAACCTTTGTTTGAATGCTTAATTGTGTCGGGCGGCCATTAGATTTAATTCTATTGACATTCGTTTTGGGACTGGATCTGTTCTGTTCGAGTTCCCTCAAGTTGAAAATCTGTTCTAACGGAGTGTTCAGGCAGCCTCATTTGAGAGCCAGTACCGTTCCAGGTTAGGTGTGCTTTACCATCTCCGACCACACCGTCACTTAACATTAGATGAGCTGTGGCCAAACAACTAGCCTGTCAATAATTAAAAAAAAAAAATACAATAATCACTAAATCAAAATTATTTGACGGCACGTCTATGGCCTCATTCAACATTTCTTTAGAAAATAAATAAATATTGTAGGACACATTACACACAGCGCCATCTGACTCCAAACTAAGCAGAGCTTGTGTGATGGAAGTCAGATAACTGATAGAATACATAAATACTTTTTTTTTGTAAATATAAACTTGTAATACATACAGAACACCCAGACACAGAACAAACATTTGTTTATACCAAACAAACATTTGTCCTTGGCGGGAATCGAACCCACGCAATACAGCTCAGGCAGACATACTCCCAATGATCCAACAGGGCTGTCTAAAAGAAAATGGCACATTGGTCTATAAAGGTTCGCCACCCCTGTTATATGCTATTGTTTTAGTTACGTTTTCGCAGCGGCTTACATTGCATACTTTTTTACAGATTCTGTTCAAGAACCGCGTGGAGGTAGAGTCGGCCGTGGTGCTAGCTGTCAAGAGGAACGCCGTGCAAGTGCTCATTCCGAAATACGGCCTCGAGGGCCCGATATACCTGCCGCCTGACAAGTTCTCCTACAACGAGGAGGTGGGTTGGACGAACAATGTGCAATCTCTTTCAGATAACCTTTGCATAAATACTCGTAGATAACATTTAGCGTAGTTAAGTTTTTGCGGGTAGTGTTCGAAAGTGAATTAAAATAAAAGTAATTATTTTAATATTAAATATCTTTATAATAATACTAGCTGCGCCCCGCGGTTTTACCCGCGTGGTGATGGATGATGATGATGATGAAAAGTATCCTATTTTTTATTTCAGGGTCTAAAGTATCTACATGCAAAATTCCATCCAGATTCGTTCAGCCGTTCTTGCGTGATTGAGTAACAAACATCCATCCAAACTTTCACATTTATAATATTAGTGGGATGATAGTTTAGATCAGCGGTTCTTATACTTTTTTGGCAACGGAGCCATTTTTAGTTTTTTTTTTTTATTTCTGACTTGCTATGTGTCTGGCTACAGCTCACCTGATGATAAGTGACGGTGTGGTCGAAGATGGTGAACACCTAGCCTGGAATGGAACTGGCTCTCAAGTGAGGCTGCCGGGACACATCGTTAGATGCTTGGCGGCAGATTTTCAACTTGAGGGTGGTAGCTAGCCAGCCGAGTACTAGAAAGTACCCTACCACCACACTGGTTTCCTCACGATATTTTCCTTCACCGGCAGCTCAAGCTCATTGTTGGGGTTTGAACTTTTATTTTTCTTTTTCGTTATGACCTGTATTTTTGCTGAGCCCTCTCAGAGGTTTTTTGGACCCCTAGAGTTCCGCAGAGCACACTTTTGTGTATGGCGGGCTTAGACCATTATTTTAAACGTTTCCAGCACGTCTGATGACTTCTGCTATGGTAAAAATTCTGAAATTGTGTAAAAAATAATCTGCTATCCCATAGAAAAAGTACGTTAAACCTAGAAAAAATGTATGGAACACTTGATTTCATTTTCAAAGTCGTTGTAGTAATTGTCCACAATGACCCCCTTCCGGCTTAGTACACCTCAAGCGTACAACCCTGTATACTAATCCATTAATATCTCTGTTACAGGAACACATCCAAAAATGCGGAAACATTGTTCTGAAAACATTTGACGAGCTCACAGTCCGTCTTAGCTTAGATAGCTCCAACTTACAGCACAGAAAGCTGGCCTTCCAGCTTATTAAGCCTCACATTCCCGGCTTCAGCTACGTTCCAGAAGACCAGACCATGGAAGTAGACCAAAATGCTATGGAAGTTAAACAGGTGACCCGGGAACCCAAAGAAGCTAAGAAGAGGAAAGATCCTGAACCAACTAGAAAAGGAAGCAAAAAGAAGAATAAGAGAAAGTGACATACATATGAATAAATATTATTTTCAAATAAAAACTTATTTTATTTTAATGATTATATAATAAGTCAACGTTGTTAGAGTTATTATAACAATTTATAGACATTATTTCTAACACATTCATTCCATAACAAAATCTCAATACATTACTGATACACTCAAATAAGAACATTTACTCCGAGGTATAACGACCACATAGTTCATATAAAAAGATACTCATTAGTAAACAAGAACAAAAAGATATATTTTTATATATCACAAAAATATCACTTTTCACCTTTTACGAACATAAAACTAATCATATCGTGTCAAATCAAGTTAGTATCAATTTATTTTTTCTGGTCAAATTATTAACCTTATTTACCAAATGACAATTCTGTATTTATTTTATCTGCTAAATGTTAAATATACGTATAATTATCTAGACAACAATGGTAGATTCCATTTTAAGCATCTTGAAGTTGAAGAAGAAAACAAGTAGCAACTCTTCTGACAACTAATAAAAAAAGGTTCTTAATTAGTATTCTTCATTATTTTGCATTCGATTTATCAGTCTAACTTAGAAATCCTTCTCGTATACTACCTCAGTCTAGCCATTCCCTAATATCATTTATTAAATTCCTTCAATAAAATGAACTTACTTCTACAATTTCGTTTCAAATTCTTTCGTTTCATGGGCTTGCATATTCGTATGGCAAAGCCTTTTATTATATATTAGAGATGACTGCACGTGAAAGTCCGGTTTATAATCCTGTTTAGTATGAGGCAGCTTTCCGTTTCGGACCACGTCCGCCACCGCCACCACTAGACGTGGCAGTGTGTGCAAGCCAGTTTTTACTGCTGCCACAGGCGGCGTCTGTTTCGGGCAGTTTTAAATGCAAGGCAACATTAAGCTTGCTACAGACAGATACGCTCTGAAATGTGACCAGCTTAAGCCAGCTGAAATTACCGCGGTTTGTAGTGACGGGCGCGGCAATACACAAAAAAGTAAGCATGTCTCAATAGCTAGTTATGTTTGCCTCGGAATTAAATAGCGCATTACGTACTAAAAATTAGTTCTATTACCTTGACATTACGGCCATGTTAAAATGTCACGAGCTAACTCGACTCAAGCCTCTCATTTGGTATGAGCACATAACGCGCCCCGTTTACGTAACGTGGCGGATAATGAGTTAAATTCGCGTGGTATGGTATACTCTGTAAACTAATGTCAAATTCATAATCGCGAGTATTATAAACAAGGCAAAAATCTCTTGTGGGTTGGGAATCAGGTCGTGACCACAGCCGGCGTCTCGTATTATGTGTTTAAATAGTGTACCTAAATTTAAAAGTTACACCTCAATAGGTGCCGTTAATGGTGTGTAATACGCCTGCGCATTGGCGGCGGACTAACAATTGCTGGTTCCGGTGGTCGAAGCGCGCCCATTGATTCACTGCCTTCTAGAATAGGTGCTTCTTCTGCCCTCGGTTCGTGTGTGGTCACTATTGCGGGGACGTTGGCCGACTGGGCGGATATTCTGGCGACTTCTTGGTCGACTTTGGCAACTAGTTGGTCGACTGCTACCGGCCAGCGTGCGGCTGGGATCGTGTGCGACGGCGATAGGCGCGCATCTGTCATCACTGACAGACGGACTGTGTCGCCGTATTGTATCACTGTTAGAGACATACCTGGAAAGGAAATAAGTTTTCATTGTTAGGCTTAAGTCAGTATTGAATCTACGGTAGCCTTGTTGTCCGTCTGTTTGTCAATTTGGACGTCCTAGGTTCAAATCAGGCGGCACGCACCTGTTCTAAGTTGTGTGTTGCCGCTAGTTCCAAAGGGTAAAGAAAAACATCGTGAGGAAACCAACATGTCTGAGTGATGTTAATGTTATGTTAATGTTATGTTAATGTTCTCGTAGAAGTATGAAGTCTACCAACTCGCACTTGGCCAGCGTGA
Source organism: Biston stratarius (assembly GCA_950106695.1). NCBI lineage: Eukaryota > Metazoa > Arthropoda > Insecta > Lepidoptera > Geometridae > Biston > Biston stratarius. The sequence goes on from OX467107.1 coordinate 4,356,199, forward strand.
GTCTTACTCTTCTCACAATGGGAAGAGGCCCGCAGTGGGACAGTTATAAAAACAGGACTGATCATAACTTAGGTCATAGTTTATAATGAAAATAATGACTGTTTCGGAAAATATTCGGTTTATTTATCGTGATTTTTGTAAAAGCTTGTTTAATGTGTGGCGTTATGAACTGTAATGCGAAATTGCTGTTTACGACGAAGCACACTTGCTAAAACCAAATATGTAATTTGAAACTTTATGTAACAAAATAGTTTCTTTGTTCGTATGTACCACTTTTTATTACTGACGATAGTACCTATAATAGGTACTATCGTCAGTAATTACCTTGTATTGTGAGTTCCAATTATGAAACGCCACTTTTTGCTATCCTTGCTTTAATAGATTGGCGGATCTTTGAAGCAGTGTTTGTTTTTTGCTGAACATTAACTTGTATGTTGTTACACGTGTGTAAAGTCCTGAAGTTTTAATATGAACTACTAATGGATTGTCACTAAAAAAGTCTAACAAATTGAAGGTTACCAAACAACTTACTAATATTAGCCTGAGGCGGTCGCCAGTACACCACAGCATCTATCGTTTGTCCCCACATAGTCGTCCTTAGCCGCGAGTCAGCTGGAGCATCAATCTCAGCGTAAGAGACGGCATATCGCCTCGAGAGTACGTTGAGAGTGAGACGGGCAAGGGGTGAAGGAACAGCGCGAGTGAGTGCTCCGCAGCGAGCCTGTGCTGCCCACGCGCCCGCTAGCGCACCCTGCCGCTGACACGCTGACTCCACCACCGACGCGATGCGACGCGGCGTCGCACCCACCGGCAGGGACAGACAAATCATACCTGGAATCGCACAAATGAAGGGTCACGTCATTGATATTTTACCTAACCACAGCAAAGGTGTTAAAAAAACTGGATACGTCATCCAGTTAAATTTAACGGACAAAAAGTAGCATGTATTAATATGTTGCCGTTGTGGTGCTTGCGTAAGAATAGTACCCCACCCTTTCTACCCGTGGTTGCCGCAAGAGTCGGCTAAGGGATGTCATCCGGAAGATGGGCAGCAGCGTCTTCCAATGTGTGTTTCTTCCAATAGTGAATGGTGACAGTATCATACGCCAAGCTTACGATTAGTTGTGTATATTGCGGCGACGTTGCCAGTTCGTCGAACGCGCCTAAGCGTCAGGGTAGTGGATCTTTATAAATTTAATAGACTTGCGATTGACCGCTATCTCGGATCATGTGTGGAGCACGCTTGTTTATCGAAATCGATTCACTCGTGGCTTGAGGACATCTATATTGCATTTATCGGAACAGCACATGCCACTGTTTCAAATAACTTACCACCCGTTTGCGATTTCTTAAACGACTTTCCCTGTCCTTCCGCAAAGGCGAATAAGAAGTCTTCCGACGCCGCTCTAGCGGTTGTCAATATGACGTCAGGCGTGTCACAATGTGAGTTCTCGAGAAAAGCTCTCAGGGCCTCGGTGGCGGCGTACAGAGTGACGTCAGTGCTCGAGACACCAAGCGCCCGCGCCGCTCGCTCGATACCTGCGCGAGAGACTGGCCGCGACCACGCTGCTACCTACGCAGAACAAGTTTCATCTTACAAAAGCTAAACTTGAAGCAATGGAATGAATCTCCATTTTTTCTATAAACCTGAAGTAAGCCTTACATCGTCACATCTTATTCATGCCATGCTTTTTGGCAACGGTATAGTGGCATGTAATAGGCATTAGCGAACGCTATAAATAAAATAAAAAACTATGAATATGTGAAACCAAGCAAAACTTGTATTGTGAGAAACATAACTGATAAAATACTTCAAAAGTTTTTTTCGTACAATGCACGTACTAGTTTTTCCTAGATTTAACCAGTTCATCCTATAGGCGATAGAAGAAATTAGTTGGGCCTAGGCCATTCTAGTTTTACCTAGGTTGAACGGGTTCGTTTACATTCTAGGATAACTGGTACTTCCTAGTAGTAATTAATTTACTAGATTACTAGAACAAACAAAATTTCTTACTTTTCTGCCACAGAGAGACACCGTCTGCAGGAGATGCCTTTGTCCGTCATCCACTCCAATGGTATCCGTCCACAGCTGTCCCGGAGCCCTATATCCTTCCACAACTCCTCTCCAAGCTTCCCTCGACGCACGCACACAAAGCTGAGCCAGCTCTGCGTACTTCCATGTCAATGTGTGCGATAGTTTCACGTGTCCTATGCTCTTTAACTCTAGTAAAGCTCGGATCTCGTCGATAATCCGTAGAGGTAGTTTGAAAAACATGCGTGTCGATAATAGGGCAACCCCGAAAGTACGCCTTGGCCATTTTCTTGGGTCTGCAGTCACGAGTGGAGATATAATTATCTGAAATACATAAAAAAAATGTTTTTGTAACCCAATGCTCGTCTCTCGAAACTTAAGCGAGTCGTCCGCCTGATGCTAAGTATCATACTTTAGACCAATTCAGCAATGCCCTAGTGGCTCCTGCAATAAAAGTGTAAAATCCGTAAAATTACTTTATGCCTTGTATTTTCACTGGAACAGATATTTTTCGTACACTACTACGAGCTGTAGCGCTTAAATAATAACCAAACGTGTGGCACTATCTCACGCAGACACTGCAGCAATATTTAAAAAAAGGATGTCAATAAGATCACATATTGGCAATTTGTAGAAAAACTCGTTTATACAAGCATGATAATAACTTACCTTCGGTATTGTCAAATTCCTTCTTTTACACTCTCTCTGCACAGCAGCCAACAACGTAGTCGCTGTTAAAGGCGCATCTGAGCCATTTCTTCCGTTAGATTTCTTAGTGAGCTCCCTCAAGGCACTGACTCCTGATATCAGCACCAGCCCAGCGACATGAAACGCTCCAGGTAACGTTTTTAACGCTCTAGGACTTTCTACTGGATCATATTCTGACACAAACTCGTTCCAGGCGTTCGATAGATTCTCATTCAGCTTCCCCCATAATTCCGGTATAGCAGACGGAGTGGGGAAGAGCTTTGTTAAAGGACTCTGCTGATTAAATTCTGGATTCAAAACTCGTTCTGTTGCAGTCATCTGCTCGACTAACAAAAAGTCGCCAATGTTTAGAGATTTTTCTCCCGTTAGCAAAAGGTGGTGGACTCTGACTAGGATGTAGTATTTAGGTTCCGTAGACGCGCAGGGTATGATGATGTATTGCCACGGTGGCTGGTCATTAGGAAAGTACTTTGAAACTATTTCGCTTACGTATTCCTGAAAGAAGAAAAAAATGTTCTTACAATTGGAAAGATTTAAAAAACCATTGGTTTTTTATACTATTTTACGAAGTTGTAGACTGGTCTTTGACCACAACTCACGTGATGCTAAGTGATGTGAGTATAGTATTTACTATTGTCTTGAAGAGACCTAAATTCTACTTTAATGTTACCATTGTAAGGAAATCCACATAATTAGGATCCGGCCACCTCTGAAGAAAGTATATAAGTTTATATCGATGATAGCTCAGTGGTTAGCGTGGTCGGTTCGCATGCCGAAGGGCGTGGGTTCAAACCCCAACAATGAGCTTGAGCTGTCGGTGAAGGAAAACATCGTGAGGAAACCATAGCGTGGTGGTAGAGTACTTTCTAGTACTCGGCTGGCTAGCTACCACCCTCAAGTTGAAAATCTGTCGCCAAGCATCTAACGGTGTGTTCCGGCAGCCTCACTTGAGAGCCAGTTCCATTCCAGGCTAGGTGTGCTTTACCATCTTCGACCACACCGTCACTTAACATCAGGTGAGTTGTGGTCAAACACCAAGCCTGTCAGCTACAAAAAAAAATATATATATATTCATATAGGTATGGTAATAACTTTGCTTCATGAGCTGTAAGTTAGCGGGACGAACATGTGGTATGGTTGTGTGTGGATTATTGTGTGTATGTGTTCTCAATGTGTTATATGCAAGTGTACAAGTATTCAGCTGTCTTGTTCTCTTAGTACAAGCTTTGATTAGTTTGGGGCTAGAAGGCGCTGTGTGAAATGTTTACCCATATTTTATGTAGAATTTATTTCAGCCAGCAACCACCTCGTCTACTTGGTGACATGACATACAACCCAAAACTTTGAAGATAGGCTTTATACTCAGCAGTGGAATTTTAAAGGCTGATGCAGTACCTGAATATTATTTTCTGTGACTGGCCGTCCTCTATACACAGCGTTGGCGACTATCACATGGTTCTCTAGACGGAAGGCCACGTTCATATTCCAGGCATAGTTTCCCCAGCAGGAGACCAGGAGATGGCGCAGTCTGGGGAACATGAGCTCGCCACTCCGGTCTCGCTTATCGACCACGTGTTTCGTCAGCTCATTCTTGATTCGCTCGGCGTCTAAAGGTCCTGTGAAATTGATAAACTTCGATTTTGTTGCACCGACCGACAAAACATTTTCATCCAAATATTTTATACGATTCATTTACTTTAATATGAATACTTATCTTGGTTTTATCATAATGATAATATTTTGAACTTTCAAGAAGTTATTCTTAATAACTTCACAAATTAAGAACAAAAAAGTTCCCTTAGTTGTTTTTATCTGTTAATTAATATTTGCATTGATTTCCACTTTCTCTTATGTTTAACGAAGATGCGGTCTACGATATAGCATACTTACCTAGAAAAATACGAGTTACCTTTAATCGAAAGCAGCACGTTGATTATGCCCTGGTTTCTGTGAGTGTCGAGCAAAGAGCGCACCGTGTCTGTCCGGATGAACTCCAGATCAGGGTATCTGCTAGACAGCAACCGCAGCCAGAGGTGCTTGCTTATCCTCACCACTGGAATTGATAATCATCTTAAGTCGTCTGCGGCAGCGGCCTATCAATCGGCCGCCTAAAATGGCGGCTAAGGCTACTGAAGGCATGGCAATAAACAGTGAAGCCTGCTTTATACAAGCACCGCCTGCGGTAGCGGCTAAATTTGCAGCCGACGACATCGTGACCGCTAACGCAGTGCGCATCATTTGAATAACTTTCAAGACACGCTACTCAAATAGGTCCTCGACTTTTCGCTCTTTTTTTCAATGTATTTATTTGTACATATGTACAATCACATGGATGATCTTCACAGATTGCCCCTAATTACATTCAGGGGACACGTCGTCACTATTATTACTATTTATTAATTAACTTAAACGGTTACATAAAACTAATTACATTAGCTAATTATGAACATGACATTGTCAGTTACAACAATATAAATAATGATAATGATTTAAATTATGATGTTAAGATGTTAGTATATTGTAATTTGTGATTTGTGTGTATTGAAATTTTAATTTAAGCTGACATAATTATTATATTATTATTTAGATTTGTTTTATTATTATCTATTATATTGACATGTTTATTTTTTTGTAATTATGACTTGTCTAGTGTAACAGAAATTGTTATAAAGCTAATAATAGAAAGAAATAAATTATATCAAAAATAAATGTATAAATAGACAATCATACATCATCATCATCAGCCATAGGACGTCCACTGCTGGACATAGGCCTCCTCCTGGGGGGTTTTGCCAATAGGTACTCGCCACGCTTGGCAGGCGGGTTGGCGAGCGCAGTTAGGGGTGATTGTTCAAGGAAGACGCTGCAGCCCATCCTCATCCCTTAGCTGACTCTTACGGCGACCACGGGTATAGAGGGTGGGGTACTATTCTTACGCCGGCACCACCACGTCACCATAGACAATGTCATAATTATACTATAGGTACATAGAGTCCTACTGTAAAAAATTGGGCTGAGTAGCGAGTCTTGGGAGAGGTTTATGCCCAATATTGTCCAGCAGTTTATGTTAGTCTTATTATAATAACTATACTACCTGCGTCCTGTTTCTACCGGGGCGACACAGTGCCATAGAAATTGTTCTATCCGGGATAAAACACCACCTACTCTGGTCTATCATTTTTTCTATACATATATTCATACCAAAAATCAAATCAATTTTAACTGATGAAGAATCCAAACGAAGCGCAGAGTCGCGTAAGATTTTACGACACAGATTACTAGTAAAATGAAAATGTGACACCGTTCTAAAACTTGTGGTTTGGAAATCTCTTCCTGACCGTAAAAAAATAACAATGGATGTCTCACAATCATGCTATTGTTGAATTGGTTTTATTATTAGAAACAGCCCAAATATTTTTAGGGTTAATAGCAGTTCTGTGTCTATTTATGCTAAAAGTTTGTCAGATTATAATTGATATAAACTCGATCATGTAGTTTAACTTATTAATATTACGAATATAAAAGTGGCCAAAATGTGTCGACTGTAGTACAATACAAATACTAAACATACTATGATAAGCCTTTACAACAAACAAACAAACATACAGCCCGACGCCCGAGCATTGTTACTTCAAGGAGTTCGGTTGTTTTGGGTAGGCTGGTCGGAGAGAATGCACAAAATACCCAGGGTGGGACATCAATGCAGGTCTTATCGTATACCTTACAGCTCGTTTCAAACCTGATGTGAAGTAGAAAATTATTATCTATATATGGGTCAAGACCTCATTGACAGCATCATATTTCATAACCGCCATTAAGTTTGAATCGAGTTTAAATGTTTCCACAAACTATAGATACTGCATAATAATGTCCTACTTTGAACTTATCTTTTTTTATGTACTAACTACTTCGGTAGTAAAGTTTAACTTACCGACATAAGATATGGCTAAAGCCGGCAAAGCGGAGACAGCGATCCAGAAAGCACAGTACGTGTACAGTTCCTCGGCCAGCCGTGACCGGCCGCCTTTACTGCGCGAAGTCACCATCGCGACTGCAATATCACTTTCTCGCCGATCTGTCACTTACGCCCTTTTGCGCCGCTGCGGATAAACAAAACATGATCGGTCGTACACGAAGCGACCTAGGTCCACTAATCGGGGCCTCCTATGATTTACGTGCTTAAACTATAGATAGCAGCACAATAGCAGGAACAGCCGGAACAAATGACAGTGCGGACAAAAGTCAACTTTCCAAATCGAAAATATTTGGATTTTCGTTGGTAGTTTATTATACACAGAAACACAAATACTATCACAGTATACTAGACACAACACTAAATTCACGTATACTTACTCATCTAATTGCGTTTAGTTTTTGTTTTTACACGACTGTTAAAAAAGGAGTATAATGTTTATAGGCTTATACGTGGGTTTCTTAATTCCACTAAAAATTTTAAATTCCTGAACTAATTTAGATTTATGGGGTATTGTTGGAATTCTTACATAATCCCTAGTGACACTGGCTATATATTATAAAAAATATATTTGTAGGTTTTTTTTATTAAGTTTTGTTAAATTTTGTATCGATAGTTATGACCATATATCGACAGTCCTATTACCTAGCCTAGTTTAAAATCACGGTGGCTACCTTCGGGCAATAATGCGCTTTATATTTTTGTGGTGTAGGTTCGATCTTGTCCCAATGAGTCTTTAGAATTTTCAGATATTAAAAAAACAGCTAAGTGCGAGTCGGACTCGTGCACCGAGGGTTCCGTACAAACCTGTAGGTATATAAGTAAAAGTTATGGTATTTTTTTTAATGGTAAATTGTGCTTTTCGCAATTTTTCCTTTATCGATGCTGTAAAACATTGCTTCATATCAAATTTCAAGATTCTGAGTTCACGGGAAGTACCCTGTAGGTTTTGATTCCCTTGCGAGTGTAAAAATTTGCAGCATAAGCGGCTGTATCTTTTGATTGCGTTTGCTCTGAAGTTTTATTTTTTCACAGCTCCAAGGGACAGTAAACCTGAGTATTCATTATGAATTTCAGCTTGATACCTCCACGTGTTCCTGAGAAAAAGGGTCTTGATAGACAGACAGAGGGACAACAAAGTGATTCAATAAGGGTTTCGTTTTTTCCTTTTGAGGTACGGAACCCTAAAGAATCTGGGCCAATTCGATTTTTAGTGAATTTTCGGTGAAGGAACATTTATAGTTTCGGGCGGGAGAAAACATTCGATATCATACATATGTACCTATGTAAAATTGTATATGATACCGCCAACTTGCACTTGATCAACATGGTGGAATATCGCCCAATCACGCTTCAGGGGTAAAAAAGGTTATAATACCCAGTGACTACAATATCTACTGATGAGAAAGAGAAAGTGGCGTCGCTTCGCGGCTCGACCGTATATCCGAGCTCTATACTTTAGGTGCCTCTGTGTACGAGCAGTTTTACATGTAAAAAAATAATAGTTTCGGGGTCAATGTAACTTTATTTATAAACAGAATTAAATTATATCAGACTGATAGTAGTAGGCTCGCTTAAATGGTGTTATCACCAACCGGAATTTCGGAGTTATCAATTAAACATAAGTTGTGTCGCTTGCAGTCCTATCCTACAGGGTTTGTCTGATATCCTCCAGGAATTCTATGTTTCACGGTAATCTTTTGTTAATTCAGCAGTAATATACGATCAACTTTTATTTCATAATAGTAGGTAGATACTACCTATTATAGAATATAACATTTTATTGCCCATATAAATAAATAACCTAGGCATGTTAAAATTACAATTTCATTAGTAAGATTAAACAAGGAAAAAAATACACATAAATAAATGTTTACTTTTTATGTTTTACGTTCTAAAAGTATCGTATCGTAATAGTAAGAATTTGCAAGGAATGTAACTTTTCCTAAGTTAAATATACTATAAATATAAGCACTAGGTACGTGCGATATGCGTTCATTGCATGATTCGGACGGATTTACTGACCCCAATTAAATTTATGCAACTGAGCAATTCACGAATGTTGTTGAATACTAGTAAGTACTTACTTACCTACTCATAAAATACAAATTCCTAAGTCTTTTTCTAACATTGTAAATTAAAAATACCTACTGTCGAACATAGAACCTCCTCCTTTTTTGAAGTCGGTAAAAAATGAAAAAGCTATAATTATTACCGTAATCATGTTTGGTTAGGTCGGAGACCCTCATAGTTTCAGCTACATCTGCTGACCTTTATCAACAACACAACATATAAATTTATAATATATCTATAAACTCAGATCATCTATAAAAAACTGCAATTGGTTATATGTTGAGAATACTTGAGCGAGATTTAGAAAGACATAATTTTAAACCAAATAAGTTTTCATTTATAAAAAAAGGCAAAACAAATATTTTGTAAAATAACGGGGGAAACCGGGGAGCTCTGCATCAAGCAGATGTAATAGAAAACTAACCACCTGTGACCGAAGCGCTCGTTCAATAGCTGTTATTATTAAATTTTATGAGTATATTATGTAAATGATTATGATTATGTACTAAACCCGTGCAGTGATCGTTGCGCTTCTCGAGAGTCGATTTTTCTAGGTATTTTCTATATAACGCACCTGTGTTGAAAAATAAGTTTTGTTTTGGTTAGGTACTTCTACTGATTCTTTGTATTGTTAGATACAGTGCAAAGGTAATGTCGTTAGTGTGTTGTTTTTGTTATCTAGTTAAATTAATGGCTCTCGGAACGAAATCTAATTTTAGGTAGTTAGGTACATAGTTTAAGTGAAGCGCGACGTGATTCGATCGATAACGGGCAAGTCAGTTTTTTTGATTTTTTTAGATTCCTATCCATTGATATAATGTAATATAAAATAAAATAAAAATAATTTGAAATAAAAAAAATTGGTTATATTTTACGGTTGACAAGCTACGTGTACTACAAAATTTAAAGGTAATCTACTAATAATTGTGCTGATAAATTAATCTCCACAATTCGTCATTCACATCATCAGCCATAGAACGTCCACTGCTGGACATAGGCCTCCTCCTGGGGGGGTTTTGTCAATACTCGCCACGCTTGGCAGGCGGGTTGGCGAGCGCAGTTAGGTGTGATTGTTCAAGGAAGACGCTGCTGCCCATCTTCCGGATTACATCCCTTAGCCGACTCTTACGGCAACCACGGGCAATTCGGCAATTCGTCATTATAATAGATGAAATAATCCAAAGAAGCAGCGGCCGATTGCAATCCGTTCTGTTATCGCGGCTGTCTTGACTCTGACTATCAGACGCGACCTCAGATAACAACGCCACGTCACGTCTCCATCCCACGCTACGCTATGCTTCTACCACTAAACAAACAAAACGTGAGAAAAAATTTAAAAACTGCATGAGAAAATCCTTATCCTGCCCTGGTGTCGTAGGCTTTAATCAATTCAAAAGTAAGAAGACAAGCATCATTAACACGGCACGCTTTGTTAGAAGTTTCTTCACGTTGCAGCCCTAACCACCTTGAGCCCTATCCCGTTGTCGACGACACCCTAGTCTTACGTTTTATAATATCATATTAATTTTGATTCTATATATCTACTACCTACATGTATGAAAACTAAAAAAGGGTAAATACAGTATAATCATCAAGTGAGTTGTGGTCAAACACCTAGCCAGTCAGCAAAAATAAAAAATAAAAAAAATTTGTTATGATCATAATTTTCAGTTCGCAATCGCTCACTGTATAGCATAGTCATAGCATTCTTGTGATAATTTTAAATCGAGTGTGAATTGCTAAGTACCAGGTTTGCTACCAAAACATTGTTTACAAATGGTATATCTAAATACTAGTATTTCAAACATATAGGTAGGAAATAGGGTCACGTTTGAGGTCGCACCACTGAAGCGTAAACAAGGTGGATCGCATTTATCCAAAAAATATTTATTTAGTTTTCTTTATAAAGATTTCCAGAGAAGAGACCAGTTTCATGGCGAAAATAATTGTGCTAGTAATGAGTTCCACGTAATTGCAATAGGTACAGACCAGGGAACGTACTTCCTAAGCACTTATTATGTATCTACGCGAGATACAATGACTGCAAAAGGGTAAAAGACTTCTGAAAAAAATCTGCCTCGTCCGCCAGAACGATAATAAAACCAAATTTCTCTAATAGCCCCTAGTGCACCAGCTAAATCTTATTGAATAATTTACCTGCATTATAAAAGTACTTTTTTCTATTCATAGTTACTTTTAAAATATTGTATTTATATTAAATGTAAGCTAAGCCACGACACAGAGTCACGACGAACTGAACGACCGCTGTTTAGCTGATTAAACAAGTAATTTATTAAGTAAGCAAAACAAACACTTCACGTACCTTCAAGTTTCGCGACACCTGATGCACTAACGCATTACCTACAGTCTTCATTGACCGCAAAAATAACTAACAACGGATCAAGTTTGCACGCATGGTCCCTCACAGGAGCACGGGCTGCGAGTGTCGTCCACGCCACCCGTCCCTTATCGACTGACCAAGGTCCAACACTATTATAACTTATAACTAGTCTGTTATAGTTTAGATATTGTTATGTAAGGGGCAGCTGATATGAAACATTTTAATGTGCCGTTTATGGTAGGTAAGAAAATAGAGTGACTTCTGAATCGACCTTTTCACAAAATGTTGAGTAGGCTTAGCTTTAAAGCACTTGAAGCATCTAGACGGTTATAAATATATTTTTTACCTATATGCTTAATTTGTTTTTGCAAGTTTTCTGTTACATCTTTTTGGCCTAATAGGTATTGCTTTCTTTTGCAATTGTTAGTTTTAGCTATTCTTAAACATTTCGTTAAAAAGATCTGTTATATTATCTTTTGTCTTTTCAACGTTCTCATTATTCTTAATTTATACAGAATGTAATCAAAATAGTTTAAACAATGTATTCTATATTCTTGCTTTAGTTAGTGTGCAATATTTATCTTACGCAATATAACTGTGTCTTTAGGTATTTTCAATGATTACTCACTCGTGACTCTCAATAACAGTATCTTTGTTTACACTCAACCAATTAACGGTCTGGCAAGAGCTGATAAAATAAAACTAGACCAATCAAAATTAAAATTATTTATTAAAACAACTTCAATGTTTAAATTAAACATAACTTTCACTAAAGCTAATGGGTTCCGACTTATAATTAACATAGGAAAGCGCAATACAATGGATAAAGATAAAGTAGCCATAAGTTAGGTATATATAATAAAATTACTATATTAGGTATCAATATAGGATACTTGAAACTTTAGGCTCTGTAGAATAACATTTTTCTATTTTTATTAACACTAAATTACATTACAACGACAAAATGCTTTAAGAATGACGTCTGGGTTAGTGGATATGCCTTACAAGCGAGTGAATCTTTGTACCTATTTGATACCTACCACATCTGATTCTAAACAACGTTAACAAGCAAATAATTTACAAAAAACATTTACAAATGTTTGATTATGTTTTATATGATAATAATGTTCAAAATACATAATTTCGATTACAATTATGTGATTACAATAACAATAGGGAAGATACAAGGTTAAATTAAAATACAGATAAGTTCTTACAGCCACTCTTATCACAAATATTACAGCTTTATCTACTAGTTCGTCTACCATAGAAAATCTAAGATAATATTTATCGCTTGTATATAAATTTGTAAAATAATTCTACAAAATCAGCTCCTAATCAGGTAAACTTATTACGGTCATTAACTCATTAGAGGTCAAATTAGTTAAAATAAAACGACGAAATGCAAAAAGCGATAATTCGAAATGTCACGATTTCATGTTAAATGAAAACTAAGTAAGTATCGTAATATAGAGATCAACAGACTTGAAAACTTACGTCATGAGAATTCAATTGTAACGAACTCCTTAGCCCATAAGGTAAGTTTAGACCGGGTGAACTGAAAATTACGAAATAAATTTTCATTTATAATTCTACTTTAATTCTGAAACTTTACAAAAGCTTAATCCTACAGGCTAAGATCATAATAATATAATGAGTCATTTTAGATTGAATCTCGATCGAAAGTTTCGCGATCCGAAGTTGCCCAGTCTCAAACAAGGCAACAAACAACGCAACTGCGTTTTTACAATAATAGATTTGTTTAAAAATTGAGTCATATATTTGATCGATCAGTGTTGCATTGCTTCTTATCCTTGTTCAAAAATGTGCATAGAGTATTTTACACATCAAAATATGATATCGCATGATATTATAGAATATAATTTGGCATCGATTAACTAAACGTAGCTTAATTAATTGATAAGCCTCACGTCACGGCGTTGATCGGAAATGATATAAATGCGAACAAGCGATGCTGTAGCAACTCGCACAAGGACTACATCGAACGATTTCGGCAAGTTTATTTTTTGCTATAAGTATTGTACATAATGACCATCTTATCTTTAGAATCGAATGGAGAAGTCACCATGGTAATTTCGGAACAGAATGAAAAAATTCTTATGGAAAAAATTACGTTCTCGCATGCCTTAAATTCTGCAAATAATTTGGTCGCTCTCTGTGTTGGAATGGCACAGATACTCAAATATACTGCAGTCAACCTGTTGACAAGTTTTGCACTGCCTCAATCGTTCCAAATAAAATCAGACGACCTCAATCAATTTCACCATTAAATTGGTATCAAAAAATAGGTAATGTAAAACTTGCCAGCATCAAAAAACAAATTAATTCAAAATTATCACAAATTGGCCACATGTGGTGTATGTTGGTAGTTCACACGGCGCTCGCTTTGACGTGTTTAGTGGATATGAATTTTTGTTCGATCGACCTTCTAGGAATGCCACTCACCTTTTTTGGAGAGCTGATGTTTGTATTGCAATTGATTGACGATGGTAAAGATTTGTAGCCTCCATCGGAGCTATAGTCAGTGTCAGTTGACTGTCCGTTCAAACTTGGACTATGTCTGTTTCCGTTAACGCTCTCTTTGCTACTGATCCGACCGTTGTAAAGATCGCCGTACGACGTGTGGTGATGTCTGATCACAGGAGTTTCTTCTATGAGGACGTTTTTGGCAAGCGGAGGTTCCGTCAAGTAGGTCTGATGTTGGAAGTTCTCTATAGACTTCGATCTGGCAGAGTACATCATCTTCCTATCCGTTTTTTCTCCCACTGAAGAGTCTCTTTTTATATAGCGTCTGTTTTCTGTGTTACTTGCGACGGCTTGAAGATATTTCGAGCCGACGCGACTATTTGTTCGTAGTTGCACGGCGTCCATTCGCTTGTCTGTCTGTTCGTTTGTCAGTCCGTTTAGTTTCCTAGCACCGCACTGGCATGTTTTGGTCACAATCCCGTTGGTAACAGGTCTCTTAGTCTTTTGTGCTTCACTGTATGACGGCAGCTTCCTCGCGCTCGCTTGCTCATTCCAACTGTGGAAAAATGTTTTCTAGTTTAATTCTATGTATCTTAATAAATTTGCTGTTTCATTAGGTTTTATTTATTAATGTTCTTGCAAAAGTAATTTTCTATATTCACATTATTTACATTTTTATGATTGCGATAATAATGTTTAGAGAGTGTATAGTTACAGACAGTGAGTAGATACTCAAATTTAAAGAAGAGTTCTTGAACGTCTCTATAAATCCAAATAAATAAAAATGTGAATGTTAGTTCTTAGTTACTCTCACCTTTATGTTCTGATGAGGCAGCGTGTAACAGACAAGCGTTTCATAATCAAAGTATTTTACAATATATAAACATTGTAACTGAAGTAGGTAATAGTTCAAAACTCGATTAAACCCAAACTTGGAACGCACACACAACCAACACTACTCTCGCTATTTAAGCCAATTATTACCTACCGCAAATCTATCGTGGCAGTGCCCAATTGACAAATCTTTATTATAGACGTTTTCTAACCTTGAAGATACCCACAAAGTTTAATTTTCTACAAATTTGAAACGATCGATCCTTCATTTATATTTATCGTCCTCAAAATTAAAAATGTCTATAATCGATAGTGTATGTAAATATTATAATTTTATGCCTGTGGCGAAAACTAGCACCGTTCACCCTGTATGGGTAACAAAATCTACAGGCACTTTGTACAGTGTGCGAAACTATACTCAACACACTGAAAAACTTTTTTTTTGCAATCCATAGCTAAATAACTTTTATTTTAGGCAATTATTAGCTAAAGGTGCAATCCTTTTTATGTGAAATTTTGTTAAATTTACCAAAGTACAAAATTATTAAAGTTGAATCCTATATCCATTCTATAGCAATAGATGCAAAAGCTCAAAATTATATCTGCACACAATTTATTTCAAAGCCGTCCGATGTCATGCCGAACATTTACAATTATAACTACAATGTGAAGATACTAATTTTATATTGGTAGAGGTCATAATGTAGATCATAGCTGCCTATTAAAGAATCCACGTCTATCCATTTAGAAAACATACAGTGTTCAAAAACTGTTTTTATAACTAGTGCTAACGACTTTAAAACAAGGAGCACCATATCGGACGGCCATTAAAAAAGAGACGTTAGTGATTTTAGTACCAGACGTGACAGACATGCACGTTCCAACTATTAAACTATCACTTGTAGAGTCTGCAGTAGTCGTCGACGTCCCTATCAGAGACAAGATCAGATCCCCGGTACAAGAGATGCAGCAAGCACAACACATTGACGGAACACAAGAGGCAAACAGCGAACAAGCAATCCAGCCACGCTACCTGTTCCGACGGACGAACCCGAGAGCCCAAGTGGAAACTGCACCGTCCCAAATCCATATACCAACGATCGATTATAAAGCAGCATGTGAGGAAGTAACAATCGAATGAACATCTTTGACGGGAAAAATGGCGATGATTTATAATGAACAACGAATACTGGTGGTAATAAATGTTATGATATGACTGTGATCAAATGTAAAATGGCAATAGACGCCACTTGAACAATGTAAAATGCATTCAGAAAACATGCAAATGGATAATAAATTAAATTTAGTAAACACACGGTTGCACGTGTTTGGTGCATAATACGGACTGACTAGGCAATCTTTTGTAAAATTATGTTACAACATAATTTTCATTGGTCAGCAAGAAAACAGCACCCTTCACAACGTCTTATCAAATTTAAATGAAAATGCCAGTGAAATATGGAGATATCGAAAGTGTGATTCGACACATAGATGTTGGAGCAAAGGTCATCTTTTTGTTCATATATTCTCTAAAAACTACAATCCAGTGAGGTGTGGTGAAATTGGATACTATACGATTGCAGTGCTCTCTGCATTGTGAGAAATAATGTGATGGATATATTGGTTCAATGTAAAATATTGATATGGATGTATGCACTGTTTCAATAATCGATTCTAACGACGCGTAGATAAACCTAAAACAATAAATAAGGTATCATGTATAAATAAAAGTAAATAATATAAATAAGCGACGAGTTATTAAAAAAGCAAATGATCATAATAACTAGATATAAAATGAAAGTAATGACAGTGATTAAAGTGTAGAAAGTATGAAACATATACATATACCAATGTTAATAAAAGTGACTATACGTGTGTAATTAAGGCTAACAAAAAGTATTAGTACAGTGCTGTGTTGTAAAATTGCTTCAAAGGAAATTGTTACCTCACTAATCCTGAATTGTCAGAACTCGTTAGCGACGTAGTCATCGGCGGCCGCAACTGAAATACATACAAATTATATTGATAAGTTTTTTTTTTTTTTTTAGTATTGTAATGAGATGAACGGCACGTTCTCCTGATGGTAAGAGATAACGCCTGGCCATAAGCATTGCAGCGATACACAGAACTTTTAGTAGTAAAACAAAGTCCAGGGCATCGCTGCTTTGGCACTCATTACTTTAAGACCTTCGATGACCAGTCTCAACAACCCCGTAATTTCTCTAGCTGCTGTACCCTCCAAGCCGGTACGCAATAATGTTTACACACTACTGCTTGGCGGTAGAATATCTGGTACTGCGGTGGTACCTACCTAAACGACCTCCTACTAAGGAGATCTACCACCAAGTAAAAATTCAATTAATTAATTTATTAATTAATGTAATTTATTGACAAATACTTGTTCAATTTTGGCAACGCCAAAACAAGTCACAGGCAAATTAATATTGTCATCATCAATCATATTAAAACCAAGATTTAAATTGATTTATCTAGAGAAACTAGTTCATCGCATATTTTTGTACAGATTCAATGATCTTGAATAACAATAGAACATTAAATACGCTTCGCTGATTTATCGTGTTGTCACAGCTGAATTTGGCTGAAACAAAATAAAGCATCTGGAGCTATTAAGATTGTTATCATGTTTATATCCATGGCACGGGTAATCCGTTAAAGAACATTTTAATAGAATTCATACGACGCTTTAACGGAAAAATTGGTGGAACGGTATGCTCTGCACCAAAACCAAAAGTTTGACACCAGGTTATTGGAACATAGACAAGGTTAAAATAAGAAAATGTGACCTGACTACACTTATTGTATAAGTATGAACATTAAACCTACCCTAGCTTAAATGTTCATACATTGACCGAATTTCATCGATCTAGTAGAAATGTCTTTTAGTAAATTTATTACAATTCTTGTTCTATGTTTTTCTTTCTTTTATGAAGTCAAGTATTCAAGTTTTACCTAAAAATTTTGAGGTCGCCGCTTCGTCGTTAGCTTTATAATAACAATTTACTCATTGAAGTTATCAATAAGCGAATATTTAAAGATGCTCATTGTCCACATTATAAGACGCCGTCATTGAGAAGTTTACCTACATTCCAAGAAGCTTATAATACAAAAAAATGCCTACATAATACAAAGAATACACAACTTAAGACATATAAGTTCAAATATAATCTTTAAACTTTCGCGATTTTAATTATGTTTATCACAGAGACTTCATTGTGTACGAAATACTACGATTTTAGTTTTGCCTTTTTTTTGCCTCGACGTTTCTGTCATGTAACAGTCGTCGTGGTCACAAGCTAACACAATTATTGTAAGTACCTACATACTTTAAAAATTAAAAAGGTGTAAATATTTTAATGTTGTTACGATTTTTATAGGTACTTGTAATGAGTATCAATAAAATTATCGTTATTAAAACAGAGATTTCCTGAAACAAAATAATATCCGGGCATATTATATATATTGTGCGTATATCGGTGTTTTTTTTTGTATGTAGCGTCGTAACTGTAATTATATTTATATAATATTGTATATTCGTGGTGGATGACGCCTCTGATACCTATAAGATCTTTGTACACAGTGACACAATAAAGCATATTCTGATTCTGATCTTTTGACTGCAGTTATAGTAGTAGTTTGACTATATATTCTTCGAATGATAATTCAAGAAGTCTATACCGCAGTCATGAATCTCAAGTGGCAGGACACGTTACTAGGTGGAGTAAGGTTGCAACAGAGCGGCCTAGGCAAGG
This sequence comes from Biston stratarius, assembly GCA_950106695.1. Classification (NCBI taxonomy): domain Eukaryota; kingdom Metazoa; phylum Arthropoda; class Insecta; order Lepidoptera; family Geometridae; genus Biston; species Biston stratarius. The sequence goes on from OX467107.1 coordinate 4,374,417, forward strand.
TACACGGAGCGTTGGTCGTCCAGCCGTAAGATAGGTCAACGATATCGTCACTGTCGCGGGTCAAACCTGAACCAGATTGGCACAGGATCCAGGCAGATGGCATAACAAGAGGGAGGGCTATAGATATAGGCAGTGGGATAAATAAAGTTGCGGATGATGATGATCCTCTTCTGTATCACTAAAGAAAGACTTGGGAAGTCTACGTAAATATTGACCCTGCATATTTTTAACCAGATTAATAATTGTGGAATCTCAAGTCCACACCAGCTGTTAGGAATGTGCGTGAACACTGACCCGATCCGTCTGCGTGGCGACGTTACAGGTGTCGTCCTGGCGCGGCTCGTGGCTCTCCGCCATGCGCAGCATCTGCTGCTGCAGCACACGTACCAACCGGTCACGCTCCTCTAGCTGTCCCTGGAATTGTAAAATACTCAGGCTTACTCAACAGTTTCGCACCAACAGGCTCTTCAGTTTACTCAACAATGTAGGACCAATACGCTTTTTGATTTTGTAGCGATTATAGCTCGGTGGTTTGCGCGTTCAGAAGACTTGACAGAGAGACAGTTGATAATAATCTGTCCCGAAGTACCTATCGGTATGTTCCGGCAGCCTTAGAGCCAGTTCCATTCCAGGCTAGGTGAACTTATCATCTCCGACTACATCGTTAATTAACATCAGGTAAACTGCGGTCAGAACGTCTAGGCTGTGAATAAAAACTCAACAATATAGTATTAATAAATTATTTGGAAATGTAAGACTATACCATTGACTTTTAATCGAAGCAAAGCAACTTACATAAGTCAGGAAAATAAATTTAATAGAATATGTGAATATGCCATCCCAGAGCGTGATGGAATATGCCTCAATCAAGTTTTGTGGATAGGCCAGTCATAGAATTTAAAGATTGCTTTTGCAACATCTACATATAGGTGGTAGGTTGATCAACCTATATAGCTAGTTCAGTAGCTAGTACCTGCAGATAGAGTATCTGTCGACGCATCTCTGCGCACGCGTCGGGGTGCAGCGGCGAGGCAGGGGGGCGGCGCCCGTTGCCGCGCGCGGGACTCTCCGCGCACGCCGCCAGCAACGGGTCGAGAGTTTCGCTCTGTGCAAACCAAATACAGTTAGATTCCCACATAGTAAACTTTAAAATCAAGTTAAATTAGAGCCTCGTGCCATAAACATATTCACCATCACCTTATGTTATTGAAGCCAAACGACACTGTTATTAAAATAATTCAGAACCGTTTCTTCGAGCTTATGTATGTGAGTATCGACGCACCTCGGTGGCATAATATATTCAAACAAGGTAGATGCGAGTAAGATAAAATTAATACAATTTGAAGAAAATCATATTATAATAAAAAAAGTAGGTTGGTAATACCTGATACCACTACCGATACAATAAAAGATTTTATGTGAGAAACACGTTTCAAGATGAAACCACAGTAGAATCGCTAAGTAAACGCAGAAGAAACGAAATCTGGGTCTTTTGACATGAGATTTTTGTAAGCAGTTTGGAATCTAACGAAACAATAATTATGTGTAATCCATGCTAAATATGTAGTACTGACTGAATTGAGCGCTTTGATCAAGTAATAGGTAGGTACATAATTATATCTAGTTGTTAAGTTAATATATTTTGTAGTAAAAAGTTTTAGCATATTTTGGCATTAGCATTCTAAATATTGTACCATAAAAGCTATCGCAATTAAAAATAATTGCAACGTTGAGCTTCTTCTTTTTCTGAGAGTTCAATTTTTTGACCTTCGCGTTTGTGTTACTTCATTATTTTTATTACGAGTTTACCGATAAGATCGCATTTTGGAAATTAGATTTCTTGTTGAAAACTGGGATACTAAGTTGTAGTGTATAGGTGATGTAGTAAGGTAGTGGTAGGTAGTTGTGGTGTATAGGTGTATAGTATGTAGTGTCACGGTGTCTGTATGGTCGCACTCCTCCGAAACGCCTCGACCGATTTTTATGAATTTTTTAATCTATATTTGGTAAGTATTGCGAATTTATTTTAAACTTAGGCCCTTTATATAATCTTTTGAAACAAAAAATCGTTTGTGGCTCGCTGGGACCTCCTTGAATCAGGAGCCCCATGCTACCGCACTGGTTGCATTGGTATACTCGTATCTACGCTACTCCTTACATTCCTTTATATACTAGTCATAATTAGAATTTTGTTTATTTTTTCAAATCAAGCTATCTTGATTTCTATCTCACTTTGCCAAGTAACAACCAGTTTTGTATATCTGTAATAGCTACTCGACTAATAAATATATAATAAATTGCACATATGTTTACGTTTAGAGTTTATGTTTGCATAACAAGCATTAGTTCTCTAAATTTGATCATTTTCCTTCCTTAGACTATGGTTGTTTGCTTAAGCACTGGATCTTTATTAAATTATTTTATTTGTTTTTATTCTGTTGCCTTGGATGGTTTATTTGTTTATTTTAAAGTATCAGTAGACGTTGATTTTTTTTTTCTTTTTTTGGCGTTGTTTCTTCCTTTGCCAGTGTCAAATATTTAGATACCTATTTTCAAGTATGTATATTATGATAAATATAGTTAAATAACTCTAAGTCACACAAAGTTGGAGTCCAACGACTTTGCTAGTAAGTTCGACTGCGTTTGGTAACTCGAATAGTTATCTTTGAACTAAATTATGTCCCTTTCCCATAATCACAGACGTGATTCAGATCTTTATGAATAAAACACTACTAATTTTAGTTATAAACACACGAAAAAACACTAGTTTTTTGAAAATAGTACAATGCGATGACAATTATTATCTGCGTTCCATCTTCTGTATTCATTGCAATAATTGCAGTTATTAGGAGTACTTTTCGAGTACTTTTTCATATTAGAACCTAAACACTATTTTAGTATTCATATATCCACGAGAATATTTATATAGTTTATGTAAAAAACCCTGCGATGCAAAAGAGAAACTTATCGATATTAAAAACTACTATAAAATACATACATATGTCCCGTTAGTCTGCAATACATGTAACCAGATTTTGGTTTTTTATATTCTGACTAACCGCAAACAGTTGGAACAAAGATTCTATTTATGATAATGTGTTCTTATTGCACATATACGCAGTGCTCGCTTTGGATGTTTTCGTACCTACTTATATATGCATGGATATATCGCCTTTTTTTATTACAAATAGGCTTGCGTTTGACCGCCAACTCGCCTGATGTTAAACGAAGATGCGGTCTACGGTGAATCACGCTCGCAGTCATGTAGATGTGTAGCGCATTCTTCGAAATTTATCCAGTAGAAAACGGACAGTCAAGCAAAATTGTGACGATGTTCAAGGCTTTGGAGCCTTTTCCGAAGAAGCGAGTCATTGCTAATAGTTGTTTGCTGAATATGACCATTTTGGTGTACTTAGGTTTTCTGTTTGGTCTTGATTTTTTCATCCTATTTTTATATTATGAGATGAAACCTTCTTAGCATTCAATAGTATTACCGTGTGGATGGCGAGTCATCTCGTTGCAGGGGCAGGAACCTGTGCTGTGCCTTGGACTTACGACCCAGGTGTAGGTTTAAGAGGGTTTAAACCTACATATTATTTAGGGGGTGTCTTTTAAATATCTTTTAATATGTATGCTTTTTTTGAGGTTGACAGGCTAGGTGTTTGACCACAGCTCACCTGATGTTAGGTGACGTTGTGGTCGAAGATGGTTAAGCACACCTAGCCTGGAATGGTACTGGGTATCAAGTGAGGCTTCCGAAACACACCGTTAGATGCTTGGCGGTAGATTTTCAACTTGAGGGTGGTGGCTAGCCAAGTACTAGAAAGTACCCTACCACCATGCTATGGTTTCCTCACGATGTTTTCCTTCACCGGCAGTTTAAGCTCATTGTTGGAGTTTGAACCCACTCCCTTTCGGCGTGCGAACCGACCGCGTTAAACACTGAGCAATCATCGCTACAAATCGGTTTTATATTTAATTTAACAATATAGATTAAGCACAAGTTGTAGTACATAAATATATATTTTGAATGAGAATTAATTTGGTTCAGTATCTGTTGATGAAGTTGCCAGGTCGTCAGCGTTCCAGTTTAAAAACTGGATTTTCACCTTATAAAGTTTTTAAACTCCGTATTACGTCCATTGTGATATAGGCGTGTTGTCATGATTAGAATTTGATCCAGCCCTATAAAATTATTTTGCCTCATCTGATCCTTCACCATAACAATATCATAATAAATAATTTCCGTACAGTACATGCAAATCAGTGTGTATGTTAAAACAGCTTGTTGGAATAGGCAATGTGATTATTTGTGCACATAAGCATAAAACAGGCCACTGTACATAATAGCACAGTATATAGCTACAGACCAGTAAACACTCTAGACTCTCTTAAAAACCAATATCAAAAATTTTAGATCACTCCGTTTAAATGTCTAATAAATCCTTTAAACGAGATTGTAGATTTATTTTATTATTGAAATTTGATAAAATTAATGTTTGAAAGATAGAGATCTGATCAAGAAAAACAAAAAAATAAGATATGAAACAGAATGTTAAAGAAAAGTGAAGATTTTTTTACTGGTCTGTATGTATGCAGTAAGTCTGCTAGGCGTTACTTACACTCATCGAATGACGCTCCTCCTGGGGCTGCGTGCGGCAAACAAGGCGATGCAACCAAATAAACATACACGTTACAACACGCGAACAAAATCCTAAGTGCTAGTACAAGCGATAATACTCGGTTACATACGGTGGTAATGTAAAATGTCGTATTCACTAAGGGACAAATTGCTCGTGTCTTCCCCTTATTCCCAAAAAGAAGAAGGATAAAAACGATCACGAGATATTTGATCACGTTGAGAGAAGTCAAGTGACTTCGCGCTGGAGAAAAACGTGACGCGAGAAATTTATCCCCTCACAAATCTACAGCTTAAAACAACATGGTTTGGTTAGGATACAATTTTGTTATAATTTGGAATCATCAGATCTCAAAACAATTAATAACTTATTAGAATATTTGGTCATAAATTGTAATTTGTACCGATTACATCAAAACCTATATACTCACTAGTTAATAACGGTATGGCGGTACGAAATCTAAAATATCTAAAAAATAATCTTAAATTATAATAACGTACTTAGTAAAACCGTTTTAACTTATAGAATGTCTAAGTCTGTTCTTATAAATTTAAATTTCTAAATGAGTCTCTTTAACTTCTTTAAAACGTACTTGATTATTATTCTAAATATTATAGATACAATACAAAGTTGCTTGTCTAATGAACGTCATGGGAATGGTAACTAGAACAGAAGATTACTTGAAGAAGAAAACTTGATTAGTGCGTGAAGGCAGGCGCATACCACACTTACACAAACTATCAAACAAAACAAAGGAGAAACTACTGTATCTTCTTTCACTAATTATTAATACTACACAACAAAAAACAAGTCGTACATGCTCGTTCGTTATGCGCTCTAAACAATATTATAAGAAGAAAATGTAAATTATCGCATTATTTACAATTACGGGGAAGTTGATATTTCTACTATAACTAGTAAAGCAATACTAATAATTAAAAAGTTTATAGAAAATAGTGCAAAACAAAATCAAATCAAGTCACATTAATCCTAATGTTAGAATGGTTCTAAATAAGAAATCTATTTGTTATTATATTATTTGACTATAATTAATTTGTTTTGTCTTATAGCAATTGACATGATCGCTTTCTTATATTGAATCAAAAGTTTGAAATCTCTAAACAGATTACACATTAATATAAAACCACAGACGCAGAAACATAAATGCCATTATCTTGCTTGAATAAATGAGAAAACCTCTTGTGTGATAAATACATTTTCCGTCTGTTTTTAGACGAGGGGTGCTGTGTTTAGACAGCAGTTTTAGCAATACTTTTTCAAAGCGCTTCCGTTAGTTGCATTCTTGCTTGTTATTACTGACCTCCTGTAAGACCCGCTTGAGCTGCAGCAGCAGTGTCTTGATGTCGACCACGTCCTGGAGCAAGGTGGCGGGTGCGGGCGCCGGCGAAGCCGTGCCTTCACTCGCCGCCTCCGACGGCGTCTGCGTCCGCGACCGCTGAAGCAGTCGCGCAGTACGCACCGGCAAACTGGCCCTGCAAACAACACGCACGCGATGTTAACGATTTAAACTTTTATTGATTACAAACAAAATGACGCTTGTCATAGTGCGATATAAAGAATCCAATCCAAATAAAGAGTCTTGTAGAATGCATTCTCCAAAGTTTGAATAAGTTTCAATACTCGTATGGTAATGTTGACTGTCATCGTCTCTATCATTGTTTAACGTAACTACACCAAGCTTGCGTACTTTTAGAATTGTATTTCTATGTCATGGAGCTCCATGCCAATACAGTATATCTGGAATTATATATAACACTGGATGGTACGATTAGGGCTTGTCAGGTACACATCATCAGCCATAGGACGTCCACTGCTAGACATAGGCCTCCTCCAGGGGGGGTTTTGCCAATACTCGGCACACTTGGCAGACGGGTTGGCGAGAGCAGTTAGGAGTGATTGTTCCAAGAAGACGCTGCTGCCCATCTTCCGGATTACATCCCTTAGCCGACTCTTACGGCAACCACGGGTAGAGAAGGTGGGGTACTATTCTTACGTCGGCACTACCACGGCAATTGTCAGGTACATATTTTTTGAATTATGGAATTATGTCAATACATTTTTTGTAATATTAGATATAGTTTTAACAATTTTCAGTATTCCCGATGCGGATTGGTTTGATAAGTAAATTTTTCTAATAGTAATTCTTATACAACATTTTTATTAACTTTGAACATCGTAGAATATAATGTTTTAAAAACATGGTATGTTTTAGGTAAAATTTTCTTATTTAGAGTATATATCAATAGAATTGAAAAAAAAAAAACAGCTTATGTTAAAATCATAGACAACACACACATATAGTTAGAAATAATTATATGTGATCATCGTACAATTAGATAAATATTAATTAATCGAGTAAACATACACTTTTGAGTCATTAGAACAATTAGTCAATTGGAACAATCAGAATTAATGATTCATTAATAAATGAATATACCCAGTAAACGTTGGCCCTGAGAGAAATCGAAACATCAGTTGAGGCATTCCACTCTCCTAAATTGGATTACATAGGACTCTCGCCGTTTTACAGGTTTATTTCCAGGGTAAATCAGCAATAATCCCCTGGCCTAATAGCATTATATTAGGCGTTGATGCCATTCAAGTCGAAATAGACCGTGGACAACTCTGACAGGGCGTGAGAATGACTCACCAGACAAATTAATTAGCGAAATAGAAACAGGGCATTATGTTACGGGTTGTGATGACATCGAATAAAACGACGTACAGTTTTAATTTCACCAGAAATATCCATTGTTATAACGATGATAATGCTTTATTTAGTAATAAAATAGCTACTTTTTCTTTCATTGTTTGCACGCTTTCTGAAACTTGCTCGTGAGTGAATGGCTGATATCCTTGACGTGAGTTGAGAACCAACTTAAATCTAATAAGCATGCAATATACGCCAAGGAGTTGAGAATTGTATTGTATGCACCTACTCGTATTTGTGTATAGTTATAATGATATAGAAGTAAAATAACTTAAGTGAAGTGAATGACGACGACATAAATAGAGATGACGAATGATAGATTTAAATAGCGAAATTTAACATATGGGATATTTTGTCCTATGCTTCAAGAAGTTTTATTTAAAGACTGTACTTTTTTAAGTATGGAAAATAAATTACTAAAAAAAAGGTATTAACTTCATGAAGATGATGAGGTTTATGTCGAGAAACCTAAATACTTAGGGTACCGTCAGTGAAGTCTATATTGAAGAATTATGCACCCTTTGATACATTTCAGCTGCCTGTCCTTCCTGCATCGTTTATGTAGCAGTACTTTTCAACCACAGATTAGAGATCAAGTTCTAGTTTCTAGAGTTCTTTACAAGATTTCGTTAGCGACTCGAGGAATTAATTTTTCAATCAAACGAAACAAAATCGCCGATAACTTCGCAAGATACTTCCATAAACTAACCAAGACCCTCGTTGAAAATAAAACAATGATATCCGGTTACGAAATCATTAGCTACTAGAGCGTGCAGGAAAGGTACAAAAACGATGCTTATGCTGGTAAACATTACACGTATTATTTCTTAAGTTTAAAGCATTTTAAGAATTAGTCTTACGCTTGAATATTGTTTTCCTGTACCTAATATGTATACACGAAGTCAGCAATTATGTTTTACGGAAACGCATATAGGTAACCTTGATACATTTTTTGTTTGTTACTCATTTATAGGGTACAATAATCAAGAAATTTTCATAGGGTACAACTAAGTATCATGTACTAATAAGTACTGTTTACGAGATATCCGGCATCTGTCCCAACATTAATAGCCGTCTGTAATCGTAACTTTCAAACCGTAAATTAAGTAGCCTTTTTAACATTTAACTTAATATATGATACTATAACGAATATCTTAATAAAAATTATAAGATCATGGTACAAGAAACATGACAAAAATTATAGTAATAAATATAGCTAAGAAAAATCAAAGTTTAAGTTCTCATTTTTAGTAGTAACCTAACGGCTCTTTAAGTAAACAATAGATTCCACGAGAATATACGAAACCCTCAGTAAGTGAATCTGACTCTAACTTGGCTGGTTTTATTATAATATTGACTTCGGTGCTAGCCTAGATCAATTGCAGCGGTCTCTCGTAAGACCTTGCGTTTTGTTGCTTTGGCCGATTTGGTAATTCGGCCTTTCATAGCACGAAACAACACGCCATAATGTTAGTCATGTTACAGTTAGTCTGAAAACAGTGAGCATTTTCCTTTCACAATTATCAATATATATACATAGAAGTAGAAACACGTAGATAGGACCGCGTAATTGATTTGATAACTCAGAAGGGAGTATGATTGACATTCCAATGCAGTTCCTGTCGTGTGGCTAGGGCCTGTGGGCTCGCGTTGGGTTTGGATGTTTGTACATCTGTTATTTTAGTAGTTTTTAAGTACATAATCGATGGATTATCACGTTCGCGTTGGCTATTTTGCCGCGCAAGTAAACAACATTACTAATGCGATACGTAAGTACACGATATAAAACACTTGAAACATTTAGATAACACGCTTCGTATCCCGATTGATATGAAACGATATAATGTTAACAAAAAAATATATAGATTTAATTTTCTTCAAAAGTTACGTACCAAGAATTGTTTTTAGTTTTTAGAAAGTGAACATCTCTGTGAATGAGTATGACGATATCACGCAACATCATCAGGTGTTATTGTCAGTGGTAAGGCACCTGTACTGCTTGGCGCGCTGGCTACGTAGACTGGGCGCGGGGCTAGCGGATCGTGCGGTTGGTTCGGCCACTGCAACATGCAGGTCGGTCTTCTGACGGCGAGCGCCCAGCGCCAGGTGCGGCGCTGGCCCTCCGGCCCCCGAACCGCTCGACGCAGAACGCATGCCGCGCCAGACAATAGCACGGCGCGCACGCACGCGCGCAACTGAAGCCGCGCGCTCGCTATCGCCTCCACCGTCGTCGCTCCGGAAAAATCAGATCTCGCGGCGCCGACCCCGGCCATTCAAGCCGAACGGATCACCGCAGTTTTCTTTTCGCACTCTATTTAGAACCGCTATAAACTTACGGACCGTGAGGGTGGCACGGTTCCGATTCCACTTGCAGCGACACTCCAGCGAACGCGAGGGTGCGCGACGCGGCACACGTCAGAGGCCGCTGACATCTCGTTTGGCAACAGGGCATGGCGAACGGCTCAGCGAGCTGAATCGGAAACGGAGATGCCGAACGGTTCTAATGTCCACGTCGCCGTCACGGTCGGCGTCACGCTCGGTCACCGCGCGTCGACATTACGAACACTTTCTTTTGCACGTGATTTTGTTTGTTTTGTTGTAACCTTTTCAGCTCGTCGCCTAGCCTTAGTTAGATTTTGTTACGAAAGAGTAACTTTTTATCTCAAACACTAGGACGAAAACAGGATGGATTATTAAGACCTTCACCGCGTTAGGCAGGCACGTTCTGGCACGGCTGTTTGTTTTGTACAGAATCGCAGTCAATCAACCCCCATGGCATTTGCGAGCATCTAAATGACACGCATGCGCGAGCCCGCTCGATATCCACTATTCGCCCAGCTGACTTATTTCAAGATCAAGCATTACTCACGCATTGTGCTTCGCTTAAAAGGACACCTGGTCAAGGAAGCCTTTGTGAAATGATCAAAGCAATTTTAACTCATAATAAGAGAGCTGATATATTTTATATACAGACAATAACAACATTGACACAACAAACATTGAATTTATTTCCGATCAAAACGCGATATTTTTTTATTCTGCTACAAAGTACGATTTAGGATGGTATTTAATAAAAGGTCATAAACACGGGGTTCAAATTTTTATGTACTTTCTTGTACCTATCTTCTAAACTAAAACGTTTTTAATAAAACAGTATATCTTTATCAAGTAAAGCCCAGCTGCTGCCAGTTTCTTCCGTTACGGTGCTCGACCGGCGATGACGGTTAGCTACAATTACATCCGAGCTCGGTAAGTCACAATTTCATTGACCTGCCAGAGGCGAGCACTGAAATTACGCCAATTCCTCGCTAAATTGTGTATTACTGCTTTTTCTTCCGCTTGATACGTATTAGCCGTGAAAGTAAAGTTCAGTGACTACACTATTACTGCATTGATGCCTGTATTCTTGTTTATTTTTTGCAATCTCCCAGTATTAACATGATTATGTGATGTAACTCTTACATTATTAATACTTTCTTTTTAAAATAATCTTGTCTTTAAATTAATCGTCTCTACACAAGTAAAATAATTGATTGATTATTATTATTTTTAGGTACTAGGTATATGTATAATTTTTATAACTTTAATTAGTTTTTTTAACTTGCAACATCTCCCATCTGTTTTTAATCTGTATCGTGTTTTCCCATTCTTGGTTGCCTGGAAGATATCGCTCTTAGCGATAAGCCCGCCACTTGTAGCATTATAGCATTCTTTTGTTTTCTGCACTCTTTTTTAGGGTTCCGTACCCAAAGGGTAAAACCGTGGGACCCTATTACTAAGACTCCGCGGTCCGTCCGTTCGGTCCGTCTGTCACCAGGCTGTATCTCATGAACCGTGATAGTTAGACAGTTATAATTTTCACAGATGATGTATTTCTGTTGCCGCTATAACAACTAATACTTAATTCCATATAATCATACCTCCCATACAAGAGACATGATTTTTTTGCCGTTTTTATAGATAATGGTACGAAACCCTTCGTGCGCGAGTCCGACTCGCACTTGGTCGGTTTTTTCTAATTTTCGTGTGCAAAATAGAGTTTTTATCTATCTATAATAATTTAATAAGTTAGCAAGTTCGTTTCCTAATTTTCTTATCATTTTAATATTAGAAATAAATTTGCAATATTATGGAAGGCGTTATCAGCATACTTAGCTATGTATTTTGGTAAACATACATATGTAGATTATAGATAGGTATTCGGACATGAATCATACGTCGTTAGATACTCTTAATTTGACGTCATAAAGTAATCCGTGTATTAGCTACTTTTATCAATAAATTATTTATTGTTTTTGTATCGAGCTAGCACAACAGAAACGAGATCGGAGCAGCTTTGTTTAAAAAGTCTGATACTAATTTTGTAGTAAAACAATTGTAAGACCTAGACGGTAAACGCAGCCCGCTCGAAGTTTCTTTGCCTATACCTTCAATACAGACACATGGGTACTGTGCGTTTTTCAATAGGACTTTTACATAGACTTCTCTCTAGAGTGTATTTTAATAGACACGTCAATATATATTGGCTATTTCAAAAGCACCATTAAAATCCAGTTTCAAGTTTCATAATGCGTTTAAGTTTAACATGAAGTCTCTAAGAGCCAATTCACGCGTCCCTTACCAACCAAGGGGCTAAATGGTTGGGGGAACGCCCGTATAGAAACTTAAACATGTTTTGCTTATTAACATTAGTTAAGTTTACATTTACTTACCCTTATGGGTACGTAACTTGCAATTTATTATTTAATGTTATAATCCTGTTTGCTCATTTGGTTGTAGTTCTCTTTCATGAGCTGAAGGGCGTAGGTTCGATTCCAACCTAGGGCAAACATTTATATGAGGAACATAAATATTTATTCTGTATCTGGTTGTTCTAAATGTATGTATTTGCAAAAAAGTATGTATTTTACCGGGTATCCTGTCCTGTATGTATTATAAGTATGTATTTACAACAACAAAAAAAGTATTTATGTATTCTTTCAGTTATCTAACTTCCATCACACAAGCTCTACTTAGTTTGGGGTCAGATGGCGCTGTGTGTAATTTCCTACGATATATTATATATAGTGATAATTAATTAGCAAACAAACAAGAAAACAAATCAGAACCAAATTACAAGATCGAGTAAGAAATGTAGAGATCCAACGTCACACTAAGGTGCGTGATGTCGGGACATTTACCATAAAACTGAAATGGAGTTGGGCAGGACATGTCACCAGGCAGAGTGATGGCAGGTGGACTAAAAGGTTGACGGATTGGTGGCCGTGAATCCGGAAACAAAATGTCGGGCGCCCGCCACTTGTTGGGTCGACGATATCATAAAGATGCGAACAGAACCTGGACATGAATAACACTGGACCAGGATAAGTGGTGTTCTAGAGCAGAGGCCTATGCTCAGCAGTGGGCAATCACGGGCTGAATATGATGATGATAAATCAATAATTAAAAAAATCTATTATTTATTTATCTACAGTGTGTATAATCAGACCGTTGTGACCATCCAGCTAAAAAAGTCCATTAATGGCTGGTAATGTTTCGGGATAACCTCCATTCACTTTAATGGTTCGCCCATTAAAGTCTGACCGAAAGAACTAGATAGATATGGATAGAGATAGGTATTTATACTATCACATAAACATTACATTCACCTATATATAATCTATAGGTATAGAAATCATATATGTCACCTATAGTCACAGAAAAGCTAAAAACTATATACCTACATCACTTGCAAAATAAAATTGTTATTTTCTAGTTGATAAAAGATAAAAAACAGAAGACTATGTATCTTGAATTATTTAAAAATAATTGATTTTTATTCATATAGATTCTCTATCTAACGTATGAACTGTAAATCATCTATCCGCAAATTTATTCAAAGTGGCCATGGGTCTATTCAGTGTGAAACACAATATATTTAAGGCGTATTCTGACCCAAAACTCAAGTTACCGTGGCTTACTTAGTTAATTGATACTGGCATTGTTTGCGATATCCATACTTCCATTGTCTATGTCACGGTATTGAATACTTACTGTTTTTAATGCAACCCAACCTATGTTGTTTGTATAGTTTTGTGAATTGTTTCCCAATTTGTTTTTTCCGGTGAAGTTTGCTTTTCTTTCTTATATAAAACATGTGGCAAATAATCGAAAAAAATGCATATTAAAATTTGTTTCCGAGTTTAAATTAGGTTCGCGCATACCGAGATGTCCGGCGATTGACCAACGATATAGAAAGAGATAACATATATTTATAATTTCCTAATTTCCCTCTCACTCGCACTTTAGTCGACTATGGCCATGTTCACATATTAGGTATATGTGACACATAGAGATATTACTTACTTACATTATTATAGGTACCTACTATGCGACTAATATTGCATATTATAAACGTATGCAGTAGGCGTGAATGCTTGGACACTCCAAAATCTTAGCCCACGAAGAGCCTTGACTCTATTTGAAACGTCAAAACCATAAATGGATATATTGAATAGTTTAGATCCGACATTTATCGCTATCTTATCCATCTTTTATGATAAAAGTAGGACATCGCGATATTAAACAAAATGGGTAAATGCGATGATGTCATTGACGTATTAGAAAGTAGCATTACTGCTTGTCGACACAAATAAAATTATTACGTGTATAAAGTATTAGAGAATTTATTTATAATACAATAGGACAGGTGCGAGATTGACTCGTGCACCGACGGTTCTGTATAAACTTGTAAATATGTACGTAGATAGATCATCCATCAATCGAGTCTAGAAGATTTTTTCCAATGCCTCGAACACTGCTCGTAACGTAAAGATAATCAGATTCAAGGACAAAACAATTGTATTTGAAAATCGGTAGACAGTATATAATACTACGTTATTATACGTCACAGTGATTTCACTAACTGCAAATACAAATTTCTAATCGCAATAATACGTTATTTTTTGTATGAAGTAATAAAATTAGAAATTATTTCCACTGAAAACGTCGTTTCTTTCTAAATTTTATCATAAATCAGAAACGCCCTATAGATTTTGCTGTTGATTTATTAAGTCTTGATATTGATGGGCGTACTACGCTGTAATCGAAATGGATTTTTCCTTTTCTACGGAACCCAAATATATGACACCGATTTTGTCAAACAACATAATTATGCATCTTCTTGCATAAGAAAAGAAGCATGATAAATTATTGAATTTAATTATACTTACTTAAGATTATTCAATTTCCGTTATATTATGGCATGCAAGTTCAGTACAAAATAAGCTTTTCATCCCATCTATTTTAAAAAAGAGGCGAAGGATTCCTCAATAAGTGCGAGCAAAATGGGTCATTCCGGCGCACCTAATAACAATGACGAAATGATTTTTGAATATGGAACACTATTTAGTTAAAAAGTTTGAACGTAATTCACTTCGATAAAGTCCTGGCCGGTAATAAAAAAAAGGGCGCCTGCCGACGCAGCATTGAATAAACTTAAAAAAAAAAAAATAAGCGGGATCTTTTTTTTTTTTTTAATACTTTTTATCAAAATATTACAGACAATTTTTTGCTTCCCAAAAACTTAATAAAAGATAAGTTCTAGCAGTGAAAGTAAAATATTAACACACAAAAGTGTAAAATGAATCGCAGACTGTCATAAACAGTTTACTGCCAAAAAAAATCGAGAGAAAATATATTTTCTTATAGAGGGGGTGAAAAGCAGAGTGTGCCACACGGTACCAAAATTATTTAACCTCGAGCGACGTATTTTGAATTTCTCGCTACGCTTTGGTAAAGTAGCCTGTGGTAATCTAGAAATACTACGTTCATGGATTAATCAAATGACTCATGCCACAAATCTTGATGCTTTCCATAATATATAAACTTAACTAAGTTGAGTGACATGCAAAATAAGATCGTGGAATGAAATTAGCAGCATGTTTATAAAATACATACATACAAATTACATAAAGCAAGTTTAGTATGGAACGAGTTTTCAATATTAGTAAAAAATAAAATCGCTTAATTCGATAAATATTTGAATATTTGCAACAATACTATAAAATTGCAAAACCGTTTCTGAGATTCGAATGAAATTACGAGCACGAACATCATTTCGACGGTTAATAAATTGGCCAATAAAAAATAATAATATATGTATATACCTATTTGGAATAAGTATTAATCACGTAGCATTGCAACATCAATGTTTTGTTTATTATACATATACGTAGGTATATGTAGTGTGTTTGTAGTTTTTATTCCATTCGCTTATTCATGCGAATCGAATCGAGAGCTGATCTCGCTTACACGTTAATCCTAAGAAAATATATGCATAAACATCTCCATATTCCACCTCCGTCTACTACGACATCGCCCGAGCTATCAATATTCTTTGTGATCTGCTTGATAACGAAAGTATCGCTTTAAACCATACGTAAACTTTCCTAGCATTGAAAAGTCTGCAACATGTTTTAGTGAAACTTTCCGATATTTTACATCTGTGTTGGCCTCGAGAATGATGGCTTCCGTGCTATCAATAACTTTTACGATTTCTCTATCAAAACAACAGCTAAGCTTTTTGATCGAAAAACGATTTAGTATATACGTATATAACTATAAGGTTACAATAATAACAGTCAGATTGTATATGCGATTTTATTTTATTTCAGGTGTCACATTTCATCAATGAAATATATTCATAAGTCCTATTAATATTATAAATGTGAAAATGTGTATGTTTATATTTAGATGTTTGTTACTCAATCACACAAAAACGGTTAAACGGATTTTGATGAAATTTGACACAAACATAGTTTATTTCTAGGATTAACATATAGGATACTTTTTATATCAGAAAAATGTTAGGTTCCTGTGGGATTACCAAAAATATTCAAGGGCACTACCACTACTCACCACCAGATGTCGTCAAGTTTCACAATACACAATAGTAATAACTATTCCACTTATGACTTTAAAACATCTGGTGGAATTTCACGAAGTCACGGCTAACAGTTAGTAATATATATTTTAAGTTTACCTTTGTGCCTGGCCATTGAGCATGGTGACCACCTGAGCTACGATGCCCTTGACCGGCGCCTCCTTATCTAGCACTATCGGCTTCTCCATCGTCATCACTACACTCTTTGTATTCACAAGCATTTAGAACGGCTTTATTTTAACTTAAGGTCATTAACACGAAGCACTACAAGCCTATTTCACTTCACTTTACGGTTTCGACACAAATAATATTTAATTTACAAACTTTTGCTGCGGACAATTCGAGAGTTAGGGCTCCGGGATGTTCAATAGCTTGAATTAAAAATAAAACTACAGACTAGGTATTTCTTACAATCACTTTATCATAAGTGTATCTCAAATGAGACTGTCAAAATCACATATCGTTCGGTGCTCGGTAGCAATTTTTAATTTGAGGATAATCATGCTGTGTTTTCTTTCATCGGCAGTTCAAGTTTACTGTTGGGATTCAAACACGATTTGCAGCATATGATTACCTTCTTCAGACAACCTTGTGCATTACAAATATATTCGTTTTTGTTTAAATGTTAGATTGTTGCAAAACTTCATTGGATTGGTGTCACCTAATCTGATCCAATTTTTTATGCAACTCAAAGAAATATACACTGGATCGCCTTCCGCTTCTACATAAGTAAGGCAGTTAATGCCATACCATATAAGTCTAGATGCTTCACTGTTGATACTACGGGATATTGTAACAGGTTTTAAGCTTGCCAAAGAGTTTAGAGATAAATCATCTCATAATAAAATGAACGTTTTGAGCAAGTGTGCCAAATAATTAAAGCACCGTTTGCTGTCCAATTAAGTACAGCTATGTAATAGCTAATATCATGTCAAACGTTCAAATGTTGCTAAATCTTAAGAAGGTATTTCATTTATTGAGTTACGCAAATTATTTTATTAAACATCCGGGAACGTTCTACAAGGGACATGACGAGTCACAGAGGGTGAGTAGAAGGTGAAAGCACAGCAAAAAGTCGAATTATTTTTTTTATGGTTAACAAGCTAGGTGTTTGACCTCAGCTCATCTAATGTTAAGTGATGGTGCACACCTAACCTCAAATGGGATTTAACTCTCAAATACGGTTGCCGAAACATATCTTGGTGGTGGATTTTTAGCTTTAGGGGGTAGCTAGTCAGTCGAGTACTAGAAAGTACCCTATACCATCCTTAACTTTTTTTTTACCGGCAGCGATAGGTCTAAGAAAGTAGAGAGGAGACCTAGGTTTATTAATTATAGTAGCAAACTATAAAGAATTACTTGTACAAATACGTATAAATATAACGATAACGAATTGTTAACTGTGAAGTAATAATTTTTGTTACGGATGTGCAACGTTTCGATGTTCTATAGAAACCAACTTATATTTAGCTTTTATCTCGTTTCGCGCTTTCGCAGGACGTTAGTGAAATTTCTTATGGCTCACCATAACGATTTTTTGACACTTATTTAGTCATTAGGTAGAAAGTTGGAAGCAGACAAACCTAATGGGCCGGTCTTGCGGTGAGGTCATCCGCCACCTTTAGTAAACGCTCCATTAGCCTTACTTATATTAACTTTAATATAAGTATGTATGTACCTAAAACACTTAGCCAAGTTACTCGTTTCTACGCAAGTGTTTAGCTGTGTTTCTAATGTCATCTACTTGCATAACTTGATAGTTTTGGCATCTACTTACTAATAATGTCTTTGACTCTATTATTTGTTCAACCTGTAGAACATAATGGACAATTTTAATCCAAATCTATCAACTTTTGGAATCGTTGAACCGTTCAGTAAGAAAATGTTTGGTTTGTTCAAAAAGTTCAACCAGTTGCTTGCTATCCAACTTGGTTACAGAATTTAATTTGTGTTCATGTGACGGGTACAATATTGAATTCATTTTAGGTACCTACGTAAATAAGCTTATGTGAATCTTTTTCTCTATAGAACTGGTGATTTTACTTGAAAGCGAATAAAAAAAACTTGTAAGCGCAATTACAATCTACTTACTTACAAAGTCTTAAGAACTATAATTAGCACGTGTGTGGCCAGCACCATAAAAACATACACTAGCGTGATCTTGATTAAAAAACTAATTATCACTTTACGATATCACAGATTTCACCGAATAATTAAACTCACGAATGTCGGTTTTCACACACATCGTCGTTATTAACGGACATTAATAATTATATTGTGTTAGCTGAAAGCTTCGCCCGTCCATATCGTGGGCGGATGCGGTATAAAGAAGTTTGATGTCTGCAAAGCTATTCAATGTTTCTATGGCAACCAATTTGGGCAACAATAGCCTGTATTGGGCTGTGGCGTTAGATCAATGAACCATACTTTGAACAGATATGACCATAAATAAGTTATGATATGAGATTACTGTATTTATAGACATGTAACAGTACTGATAACTAAGATTCTTCTCGATGTTATTGATTAGATAAGTGTCATAACTCGCGTTCAATAATGGCAAATATTTCGTATCAAAACATACATTCTCATTTTTTTTTGATATTGCGATACATATAAATTACCTAGTCAAAGAATGTAATTGAAAAAATATCAACACTTAAAAATGAACAATCCCAACTATCATTAAGTATATAGTCACGTTTTTAACTCTTTAAATCATTCTTGCATCGTTGTGTCAAATACTTTTGTCAATAGAAAAAGAAATCATCAACATAGTATATGTATTTGCGTAGCCGCACTACCCACTTTCATATCTTTTTCAGACTGATGTTATAAATAGGAGTGCCAAGTTTATTTATTAATCAGTATTTATCGGCATTATCATGCATTGCTGTCACACAAAGGATATAATAAATAGGCGCTACAGGATAGTTGATGATACATTAATTGATGTCAACGACCATCTACAATGCACTAAACAGTTCGTTCATTTAGCTCAATGATCTGACCAAATATGTACGCACTTACTACTCTCAATACAATGTTTGTCCTAAATCTTTTAGCTTCTTTATCGTGTAATCGCACACCGAACGATTTTACCGAAGTCTGGTTTATCTACATCTGCTTATACACCTTTGCCACTAATTGAATTGTCCGCATCAGGTTTCTACACAAGTGACATGTAACCGATACCCAACATCCATGCAATAAAATCCGCACAATAACACCTTTTTAAATTTACACTAAATACAAATATTTACTTCAGTATTGAATTCGAAACTAAAACTTGCGGAGCTTTCGGAAGCTCGGAATGTTCGGTTCGATTCGAGCGTTCAGTGACCCGCGCTTTTGATGTTAGCGATCTCGATCGGAGTAGGATGGGTTCGTGCAGATGTGAGGTCACGGTTGACCACAACACGTGGAGTGATCGAATTCCATGCGGGATGCGTACGTCCCGACGCGCGACGAGTCACAGACTAACCTCGAACGCGGAACGCCGTAGCGGCCCCGGCGCAACACTCGAGATACTCAGTACCATCGAAGCCCCAAGCCCAGCTGCGCTCGCATTATCTGATTACTTCACGGTGCAAGGACCTTTCGTCACAAAGCTCGCCGTAAAATCCACCATGAAAAACAGTGGCTGCACCGCGAAATTTTACTTGCGAAATTCCCTCGTTAATTCACCATTTGATTCGGTTTTGTAATTCCTTGATTAGTTCGTTTTTAGACTGCGTTCGGCATTTTAAAAGTATTGTGAAATTAACGATTCGAATTTGTTAAGCATTTTGAATTATGATGAGCACCGACGTGTTTCAAGAATTTAAAGTTGTAATAGAACAATTTAAACGTTTAGCTGACGCAAAAAAACACACAAAAAAGACGTGGAGTCACGATCCCGAAGTTTGAGAAACGACAAAAAAAAATTAAAAGGAGCCAAGCTAATACAAGGTATTAAAATTCGCAATAGACACAGTTCTATTACAAGGCGCTCTGCGAAGACGCTCCCATTTACAGAATACATCTATTGATGTATAATAGCATGTGCATAGATGCCGCTAATGTAGGTAGGTACATCAGTATCATTACCATTGGCCTAGTCTTTACCTCCGGCCGATTGTAAATTTTAACGCTACGAAATAAAGTTGCAAAGATGTTAAAACAATGATATTCCCAGCTAGTAACTACCCACACTATTTGAATTGGGGTATGAACGGTACCCTAGCGTTGTTTTGTTTTTAAAACGGAAACCATTGTGCAAAAATATGCAAGAGCAATGCGTTGCGTATAAAACACAATTGAAGTAACTGTGATTCATAACTGAAACTTAGAACTTTAGCCGGCGTTTGACATTTTTGCAGTTAGATGAGTAGTATTTTTGTTGTATCAGACTAAGGAATGGCAATTCAGACTAAACTCCTAAATGGTGTAAGTTTTTTGCTTGAATTTTAAAAGTGGAAGTAAAATCAGGCACCGACCTTGATAAAGATCATAATTATAGGAATGTAAATGCATTTGACCTGGCCTTACACTTTATAGGTGAATGGTATAAGCCATCGAGCCCAGAATTGGCACTTACACTAATTGGAGCACTTGAAATTGGTTAAGATAATGGACTAAGAACATTATTTTTGAAACAGACAAAAATAGTACAGAGATTGTATAAAGACTATGACATTTGAATCGGGAAGAGGGTAGACAAGCAAAAAATATAAATTTTATAAATAAATAGGCCTATAGTATGCTGAGACAAGTCTATTCGGCATAAGGTTTTTTTTAAATATTGTAGTGTTTTTTAATTATCTTTGTTGTGTCGAATAAATGTTTTTGACGTGAATATGTCAAAAACATTTAGTCACATCTATCATCTTCATCCAAAATTGAATTATATCACTCGATTGCTAAAGGATCAAAGAATTAGTACGTTTAGTGAGAGCTTGAAACATGGAAATCCGAATGACTTCTTAATGTTCAAAAATGTATTATATATAAATGAATGCACATATTTCCACATACCTATATTTTCTTTGTTCGTTTATTTCTATCTTCTTACAATATCTAAACGAAATATACCTAAAAGCTTTCAAGTTTTAAAATATGAAAGAATATTTAAGCGACATTGTAGACTTTAAAAATACCTTGTCACAAAATACCATAACGATGATATGATTTTATAGCGATGATAGCTCAGTGGTTGGCGCGGTCGGTTCGCATGCCGAAGGGCGTGGGTTCAAACCCCAACAATGAGCTTGAGTTGCCGGTGAAGGAAAACATCGTGAGGAAACCATAGCGTGGTGGTAGGGTACTTTCTAGTATTAGGCTGGCTAGCTACCACCCTCAAGTTGAAAATCTGCCGCTAAGCATCTAACGGTGCGTTCCGGCAGCCTCACTTGAGAGCCAGTTCCATTCCAGGCTAAGTGTGCTTTACCATCTTCGACCACACCGTCACTTAACATCAGGTGAGTTGCGGTCAAACAACTGGCCTGTGAGCCATTAAAAAAAAAAAAATTACGCACAACAAACTAGTAAATTCTATACATAAATATCGGATGGCCATTTTTGCTGCATCATCTAGCCCAAATTGAGCAAAACTTGTAAGTACTACAGGTGACTGATGAACCAGATGACTGATATAATACATAGTATATATATATATATATTTTGTAAATATATACGGAACACCCAGACATAGACCTAATCTATGTTCATCATACAAATGTTTGTCCTGGGTGGGTATTGAACCTATGTCCCTCAGCTCAAAAGCAGAGCTAACAGTTCATAACAACTTTTCATTATGTATTCAGTGGATACTTTCATTACAGTACATGATATAGATATACCTAAATGGGAGCAAATGGCTTTGAGCATGATAACGTCGCCGTGGTAGGTATTTCTAGGTAATCAAGTGTTGACTGTAGTCGTGATTCTAAGCATTCCCTTTGTCTGTTTACTGTTATTGTCAACAGTTGCTTTGTTCAATTGTTTCGTGATGTCTTGGGATAGCACATTATCCGGCGAATGAAAATACATAGAAGAATTCCTAGCGCTTGAAAATGACCCAACGCCGATTACGCTCCGGTGGGTGGGGCTTACAAATTACGCCCCGAGCAAATCTAGTATGCACTAGCCGGTAATATGGCGTCAGTCAGCTAAAATAAAGTGACTTTAAGTATTAAAAAATGCCTTCTTGTTTTGTGAAATTGTGTGTAAATCAATCACATGTCCACAAAAAGGATATGGAAATAAGTTTTCATGTGTAAGTACATCGCTAGGATATTATTTTGATAATTATTTATTAAAATTAAATCAAAATATTTTTTTCTATGAGGATGGTATTATGCCAAACATTTCCAACCAACAACAAAATTTTATATATAGTAAAAAAATATGTCGAACAATTAAATTCTTTTATTTGATCGAATATATGGTCCTTTATGTCAAAAGTGGTGTCATGGGGCTTTTGGCCTTTGGATGTGCTCTGTGTGTGTACGATAACTTCAAAAATATGAGGTCTAAAATGAAACAAAAATTGTTTTAGAATTCACATACAAAACCCTTTCATAACCCCACTTGGCCAAATAAGCTCATTTTGAAATTTTCAACCCCCTTAGATACACAGCTCACTCAACAAATCCCGGCCCGTTTTCTCTCACTTACGAACACAAACAAATATTACCGCATACTATGTCTCTACCAAATTTTATAAACATTAGTTCGACTGTTATCATCTAACAAATATACAAATGCCGAATTAACACTACGACATTCGATTCGCTCGGTCGATAATATTTTAAATGTCCGACTCACGATGATATTATTCTGATAAAATGAATATAATAATTAGTCAAAATAATGTTGAACACCTATATGATATACTGACTAATTATTTACATTGCACCTTATAGAATAAAACATCCCGAGTGTCGCGATGACAGCGAGTGACAGACATGTGAAGTGTAACGAAAAATAATAATCACACGGCTAATTCAGCCCAACTGCATGTAAAATAAGGTCGATTGTTATTTGATAGACATTATTAGCGCAATCAGAGGCCGATGTCAGAGTACTTCCGAGTGGTTCCGACGATGCGCGAATTTGTTCGGAACTTTGGGCCAAGCTAAACGAACAATTCACTTGATGGAATACTTCTATGTATTTTCATTCGCCGACATTATCACATCAGATTGTTTACACCTATTCAATTCTTGACAAACTTCTCTTGGCGATTTCCAACATTGAATGCCAATTAAAAGCTTGAAAAAATCAAAATTCCATAAAATTCTAATAGATGGCGGTGTAAGGTAATTTATTAACCGGATTAAGAAAGTATCCAATAGATGGCACTACGTTAAAAGTCCAAAAGTTTCATATGCGCTACAATTTATTTCACGTTACACACGTGTGTTCAATTTGGCCACAGTAACGCGTGGCCGGGTCTGCTAGTATTAATTAAAAATAAAAATATATAAAACACATTATGCGTCCCTATAAAATTCGAGGGTTGCCCTCGATTTTTCTTGGATCCCATCATCAGATTTTTACTTGATGCCAATAGGACCACCTGGGAAATATATAACCTTTTTAATAAAAAAAAAAAGAATTTCTCGTATCGGTCCAGGCGAGTAATCGGGGGAACATATTGAAGTCGATTAATAAATGATAAGTAAAAACAAAAAACACGAATATTTTTCAAGAAAAATATTGTCATCGTCTCATTTCGGATGATGTACGGATTTTAATGATACTGTCATGAAGTCGCCTAGATAAATTGCACCGTATAGCACCGTAATAACGTGCAAAATCGGGGCGTTAGTTATTTATAAACAGACCCACTGCTGTGAGATTTTTATTGTGAGAAGAGTAAGGCAGTTGTTCACCACGCTGACCAAGTGTAGGTTGGCAGATTCCAATTTTTTTATTATTAGGCTTGCATTTAGCTCGCCTTATCTTAAACGAAAATACGGACTACGATGGAGTATGCTTGCCTAGTACAAACTTCTAGAAACCGATTCACTTCACGAAGACACACACGAAGTTGTATCTATCAGGAAACAGCGTATTGTAGCGATGATAACTCAGTGGTTAGCGCCGTCGGTTCACACAAAGAGCGTGGGCACAAACCCCTACAATGAGTTTGAGCTGCCGGTGAAGGAAAACATCGCGAGGAAACTATAGTATGGTGGTACTCTCGAGTATAATTAACTTGACTTGTAATTTTTATAATTATGAATAAATGAATATGAATACGAATATAAATATTTGGCTGGCTAGCCAAAGTACCCTCAAGTTGAAAATCTGTCGCCAAGCATCTAACTAGGTGTTTCGACAGCCTCACTTGAGAGCTAGTTCAATACCAATCTAAATGTGTTTACATCTCTGACCACATCATCACTTAACATCAGGTGAGCTGTGGTCAAACACCTAGCCTGGCAAACATAAAAAAAACACCCACAGCACATTCCACTGTTTGGCGACTCGCAGAAGTTGAAATCAAACTGTTTCATTTGAATACATTAAAATCTCCCAGACGATGAAATCGTTTGAAGCTAGCGGCAATTAAAAATAACTGATAGTACCTAGAGAATGTGCATGAAAGTACTCACCCAATGCTGGCAAGACTGTTGTTACTAGCAGTAAGCGAGTCCGCTTTGCCCTGCGCCATGGCTGCCAGCTGTCGGTCAAGGAAGTTGTTCTGTTCCAGTAACTGGCTCCACTGGCGGATCGCTGTTTTAGACGAGGACAGCTCCTGGTGTAGTTGCCTCTCATCTAGCGAGTTCAGGCCGCTGCGGAGGGAGCTGTCCAACCTATTCAGAGATAAATAAATAAGATTTAAATAATAAGAAAAAACACATTGTGTTTTTTCTGTGTACCTTTTTAAAATAGTGATGTTACGTGCATGAGTGTTTTATTAGTGTCGTTACGTACATGAGTGTGAGAAAATGATACGATGTGGTGAAACGATTTTTCGTGTTGATTCTAAAACTACGTTGAAACTTCTAGTTCTATTAAACTTTTAACGTTAAAATCTCTACTATTTTACTAACGCGAGACTGGATTCGTGACTCTGATGGACTTTGAATGTGATTTAGACTTACCTACCTATATAATGAGACACTTGAAAATATAGAATATTTGATGCCGGCATTTTGGCATTACACTTTGTGCGATGCCAAAATAAAGATAAAAGTATAAGTAGCATTCACTTTCTCGAGAAACATGTAATACACATTAGCGATAGAAAAATGTAGTCTATTTATATTAACGCCTGATACGACGCGGCGCTTGCACAGCAGCAGCTTGCCATATTTTTTTCTATGGTTATTATTTCTCACAAATTATATGTTTACCCTAGTGATGACGCTGTTAATTTAGTCGTAATCATATAAATAAATAACACAAAGCGCCATCTAGCTAAGCAAAGCTTGCATTGTAGAAACCAGATAAGTGGCAGAATACTTTAAAATAATCTAACAAGAACTTAGAAGACCTTTGTTTAATATCAGCTCGATGAGTTTTGGCGGGAACGCGGAAAGAGTCGCGTGGCCCCATTGTATTTTTTTTCCAAAACTAGAGTTTTTTGAGTGTTTATGTATAAAAATTGTGGTGTTTTATTCATAAAGTGACAAATTACAAGCGTGAGTGTGGGAAAGTAATATAATGTGGTGAAACATGACTTTTCGTGTTGCTTCCAAAACTCCATCGAAGCATATAGTATAGTCGCCACTATTTTACTAAAGCATGACTAGATTTGATGACATGTTGCAGTTGCACAGTGTGCGATGCCAAGAAAAAAGAGAGAAAAAAACATCAGCTCACTAGAGAAATTTAAAAATGAAAGACTACAAAGGGCGGTATGAAGTTTTGTTGGACCGCGGAAAATTCGTTTCGCTGCATTTTATTGTTGTCCAAAATTTGTGTTTTGTCGAGTGTTTATGTATTAAAAATAGTGATGTTTTATTCATAATGACGAATTATATGCGTAAGTGAGGCGAAGTAATATAATAATTATGGTGTCTCGACCGACCTCTCGACCGGACCATTACTTTGTGAGGCTTTGACTAGGACTTACTTCACTTCATTTTTCATAAAATACCTGAAAACATCGTGACAACAGTTGACACTGGCAACGTACAAAGTGCAATAAACGAAGAAGAAGAAGAGAACATAAAATAAATAAATTAATACTAAACATTTCTCGTGAGCGGCGTAGCGTTATAAGTACCTTTCAATATAATCATCGACGCTCTGCAAGCTGGTTATGGAGCGCGCTAAATCGTTATCCATCATCAGATCATCGGACGCCAGGCTAGAAAGCGTATCCAGCGACGGAGTCCTTTCGCCTGCATTCCGCGCTGACAAAAAATAAATAAATATTAACACACGTTGGTAAACGCACGTACATAAAAATTACATCTATAACAGCCGATAAATAAATTAGCAAAATTTTCTTAAAACACTCAATTGCCATAAATAAAAAAAGAGCAATTTTTTTTCTCCTTTGCTTCTAGCATGTATTTCTGATTTTCAAGTATTTTAAGATAAATCTAGTAAGCACTTTCCCACATTTAAGCACGTAATTCGGTATTTTATGAATAAAATACTACAATTTTCATACATACTCGAAAAACATAAGTTTTGAAAAATAATATAATGCGGCGACACCACCTTTCCGCGTTCGGGCCAAAAAGCTCTTCTACCTTTCAAAACTGAAGAAAAACACAAACAGTTTCCCGCCAATTTTTTTTTTATACGGTAGGAAAAGGTTTTATATTTTTTACGTTACTTTTTTGGATTATCTTTGGGTACAAAAGAGTTTCGAGCGTAGGTACCTAATCCTAGTATATACATTTGTAAAGTCGCCGCGACTGTACTCGGACATAAGTTGGACTTGACAATGACTTTCTTCATGTTATTTTGATTGCGACTAAGGCTTATCTACTTTGTTACCATAATGTATTTGAAAATAGTTAAATAAGTGTAGGTACTGCTTTAGTTTAATGTACTTTAGTACATGTCTATGGTTTTACTTAATACCTTCGTAGATTGCTTATTGAGCGATGCTAAGCAATGAAGAAGGAAAAATAATTGTGCTATTTGTTTATTGTTACTTCGAAAATTCCAAATTAGAATTCCATTCGTAATATTAAAATCAATGAAGTTATTTAAATATCATGAAGAAAGTTCGAAACGTGGAAATATCCTGACGCTTTCTTGAATCGAAAAGTTATTCTTTTGAGTAGTTTCTTTTGAATTTTAGAAATAGCGGCATTTTAATCATAAAGTACTAAAATGCACAAGTCTGGTCAAGTGATATAATGTGGCGATAGTGTGTAGTTTGATATTAGCACCTATATAGGCACCTACATTTATTATATAAAAATTACGTCGTTTCCAAAACTCTGTAGGAGTTTCTAGTAAAGTCGTGGTGACTTTACTAGGGCATAGAATGGACTTTCCTGTGACTGTGACTAAGACATATTTTAATTCATTTTACCACATATAAATTGAAAATATAAAATACGTGACGCTGGCAGAAAGCACAAAAGTACGGTGCCAAAAAAAGATGCAATAAGATAGAAATAACATAAAACTTATTCTAACTTCTTCGATTCCTCTGAGCAAGTGGACTTGAAGTGATGCGCTCTCTTGATTTCCGCATTTGCCTGCTGGCTTCCGATTCGATAGTTTTAGTTGAAGGACTGCCATCAGCATTTTCTGCCAAAGAAAAAAAAAACAATATTTTATACAATCGGTATCGGGAATAACGCTTGACGTCAGTAAGTCTGCAACGGAAGAAGATCAATGAAGAGAGAAAGTAAGCTTTAGTGGATACAATTTTAAGTCTATAATTATGATTCTATTATTTATTTAGGTTTTCAAGTAGGTATTGATTTCGAAGTTTCTTATGAATTTTAGAATCGAATTTGCTATTCGAAACGCAGCCTTGCAACATCGAGAGTACCGTGTCGTTTTCATCTTTTTGAAAAAGGTTGCCGGTAGTGCCGCAATAAAAAGTTCACAGTACGGGGACTGGGTCGAATCTTAACGAAAGTTGTTTACATTATTGAGTATTCAGTATTACTATTATTCGCTGAATTTATATGGTATGTTTTGTTTGTAGAGCTTACTTCTGAATAGCAACGCGGGTTGGTCAGCAATCTCGTCGTCAAAGAAGTCCCGCCCATCGGATAGGGAGAGCGACCCGGACGCGTGAGTCGGCGTGCCGGGCGACTCGGGACTCACATTCTTGCTGTTGTCACCACTATCCACTCGCACTGGGTCACTGAAAAAAAAACAAATGAGCTAATAATAATATAAATAATTAGGTAAATATCTGCAAACATTGCACACATAAATAAATTTGAACACCGTATTGGTTTTTACTTTATTAAGGCATGACTGGATCGAATGGCATGGACTGCACTAGCCCAAGACTGGAATTTGACTGTAACTATAGATGTTATTGCCGTGGTGGTGCCGGCGTAAGAATTGTACCCCACCCTCTCTTCCCGTGGTCGCGCTCGCCAACCCGCCTGCTAAGTGTGGCGAGTATTGGCAAAATCCCCCCCAGGACGAGGCCTATGTCCAGCAGTGGACGACCTATGGCTGATGATGTGATAGATGTTAGACATGAATTGCAAAAACTGAAAACGAGGCAGTATTGCTTTACAGATATAGCCTTCCCGATGGGACAAATTAAATTTACAAAAAACTGAGGGCCTTGTTGCGTTTTTCAATACATGATCTCCACAACTGTATATAACGTCTACTTACTTGACTTCTTTTACAGGCTGGAGAACTTCTCCGTCCACGCCGTCTTCTTCAAACCTGAACCGCGACATGGGTTCCGGCGACTTGGTCTTCGTATTTGCGGTCTGATACGCCGAAGATATAGAAGGAGCATCCCTGCAAAATATAAATAATTGATTAGAAGGATATAAGTAGGTAATAGATAGAGCACTAAGCGGGAGTTATCCCTAGAATCGTAGATTTAATTTTCAATAATAAATCTGTCATGAAGTTCTCAGTCTATTTTGTTGATGTGATCGGTGGAGAGATCCCAGATCATAGAATTGTAGGACTTTTAGTGACGAGAGCAAACTAGAGATAAATTGTTGGAAATGACAAAAAAATTACAAAAGCTGGTATAGATTAGCTTATTCTTGTGATCATCATAATAATCAAGAGACTACGTTCGTTCTTAGTCTTATAGTTTCTTATTAATCTGAGTAATAGTTGAAGGAAACTGACCTTTCCACATGCAACTCATTGTTGGAGTCACTAGTACTGGTGGAAGAGATGAGGCTGTCTGCAGGCGAAGTTTCGTCATCCAATAGGCTTTGCGTTGAGGTCTCCAATGCGGACATGTCGAACTTGGACTCTTCTAGTGTGAGGGTCAAATTATGGTGGTCGCCGCTCTGGTTTGTACATGTGCTGGTCGTGCTGTAGTTGGAACTAGTCATTGAACCTGTTAAGAAGATATATATTATGTATATAGGCGACAGTAACTTCCTTCTTATTGGTGCACCCCTAAAGACTGGGCACATTGTTATAATCACTTAGTTATACTTCTTATAACCGCAAGTGTGCAACGTCATCAACAAATGTCTGCTGTTTGAAACAAGTTTTCAATAACTCACACTTACCCATCATTGGTCCTCGAAGCGAGTCATGCTGACTTAGCGTCAGAGACTTCATCAGCAACGGATGCGGCGGTTGTGGCTCGTCCATTATGATTATAGTCTTCTTTGGAATATCTATCTCAATCTTTTGAATGTCTTTGTTTTCATACTTGGATTTGTCGTCTTCACAACTAGACACGCTCAGAGCAATAGATACGTCGTCTTGTGATCTGCGAAAATCGTTTTGCTATACACATTTTTACTTTCAGGTTATAAGTATTGGGTGTACTAAGTCGAAAAGAAGTCTTTGTACTCATGATTATGAACAATTTATACCTACTACAAGCACAACTTAAAAATTGTGAAAAAATATCGGATGTTGTCTGGAAAAAGGTAGTTGAAAAGTTAAGAACTGACTAATCTAATTTTAAATTGCGATATTAACATCTAGATATTTGCGTTTGAGAATTGAAAAACTACGTGATGTTGTTTTATAAGCCATTTTCTATAATATTTTCCCCTTCAAAGCCGTAAGAATTTACCTGGTAGCCATTGCTTCACCAGCCGCGTGGCTCTGCCAGGCGCCGCTGTTCCCGAAGTGGCTCTCTTCGCTCTTGCACGACGGACTGGACTCCTTGCTTGAGCTCACTGTCTGCGGAGAAGCCACGCCGCTTGGTGTCTTTATGAATGAGTTCTGAAAACAAAAAAAAAATATAATATTGTACGAGATACATGTGGAGATACTACGGTACAATTTGTCCAAGTTTTACAAGTCCATAAATTATTATTAAGAACTTTAGGAATTTAATTTTGTCAAAGTGAATGAAAGTATCGAACTATTTATTAGGTACCGACCTGTTTATTAAGCTTTTCTGGTTGTGCTCGATCCAGCACAAACTTCTCCTCGTCCGTGCTGGTCTGAATCCTGGTCGGTCTACTTCTGTTTCTGTATCTGTCCAGAGTAGACATGGGGGATCTCTGCGCTGGCTCCACTGGCGAGGGTTTGGGAAGAATAGGAGATGGAGGACTGTAAGTTGGAGTGGGAGACACGTCGTAGTCCGGAGACAACGCGTCATCAAATGAGGAAGGTAGCTTTGGTAGAGGGATGACGGTGTGACCAGTCACGACTGCTTCGTCTGGAAGAAAGGAAGTCTGTGATAGAAACTTTATCCAATCTTGATCTACACGCATAACTTTGTCGCAAAGGCGTTTCATGTGCATATGTTATTTCTAATTCTAATTTAAGCTATATTATAACAGTGCTTACAGAATTTAGGTTATATTTTTCCAAGGTCATTTTAATATCACAGCTAAGTTTCGCGTGAGTCAGCAGCGTTTAAAACACGCTACTATTATATATAACTGACTTGTGAAATAAATAACCTAAGTAAAATTTTCACGGTCAAATAAAATACTTATCAAGAAAAATATACAAAACAAAACATTTGGTTTGAATTAAAAGTTATATCAGAGGATAAGGAGATAAAATATAAAGTTTGCACAAAATTTTGGTTCGAAACAAGTCTCCAGATTACATCAACATAATTATGTATTTGCTTATATTGCAGATTTGCATAGACGGCGGTCAAATTACTAGGTATAAAATGAACGGTATTTTTTTCTTCAAAGAAAAATATGGGTAAATCTCTGGCAACAGTCCTAGTTCCTTACCCATGATATCAAGGTCTTCGTCCTGGAGCTCTCTCAGATGGAAGCTGTGTGCACCTCGCATCACCATCTCCAGGTTGCGGGGCCGGTGGCGGGAGCGGGGGGAGACCTCCCCTCCCGTGCCTCCTTCACCCCCAGTCCACACTCCCGAGTCCGTGGACACTGCTGACCCTGCGCCTAAAAGAAATTGCAATTACTGGGTTTTACGGTGGTAACAAGAAATTATACAAAGAGTTGATTTTAAAAGGCGGCCCATGATCATTGATTATCCAGAAGTTTGATTACGTCGCCTGGAAGGTATCGCTTAAGGCCGCCAGTTATTGCACTATTAAGTAAATTTTTATTGTATTGTTTTGTTGTCTTTGATTAGTAAAATTAAGTCCGTGGCATCACTACATGGATGATTACTTTTAGAGACATTCTATGATAAGTCTCATTAGTCCAGTAAGCCATATTAAAGACGTTTTCGCTTTCAAAATCAACAGTAGAGTTCGTAAATAGGCACATAACTATTTAAATAATGCTAACAAACTATCATTGTTGCATGGAGCACGCAGGAGACGTACGAATGTTGAAGTTAAAAGTAAAAACACCTTGAAATCTTTTCTAATAAATTGAAGTAGATTGAAAATGAAATCATTATACGATGTTACCTTCTCTCCAGCCATCCGAGGTGCCCGCCTTCCGGGTATTATTGACAGCCTGAAAAAAAAAACAAACACTTATTACAGAACTAATCACTAAAACACTTTCTTTCACTGCCACTTTTAGACTAATTACGTAAAAATAATGACCAATTTGACCATGTTGAAGACAGGTAGGTACGTCTAACCGAAGCGCATAGCGTTGAATGGGACAGGGCACGAACCCTATGCAAAACAACCGATGTTGCAACGTCTCGTAGTTAAAACGTTAGTTAACTATTACAAAAATAAACAACACATCCTACACGTAGATTCTCCGCTCGAGATGTGTCGCGAGATAAATCGTCTACTCACTTTTCGTAGACACGTTCAAAACACGATAAAAGAAAAAATAATACTAGAGAGAAAAATATATGCACAGTCTAGAATGTTTTACGTAAAATTACAAAAGCAACAAGCACAAAATTAAAGTTTGTAGTTATTTTTATAAGCGCACGTCATGTTACGCTCTAGGCCGATGTGAAAATGCTGGTGTAATTAGTTTGGTCTAATTAGACGGCGCATTGCAAAATAGTTGGACATGTGTGAGTGCATTTTGTTAGCTTGTAAACGAAAGTCTTCACACTTTGTGCTTTTGTATCTGTGAATGAATGTAGTATAAATTACTTTTCGTGTTCAATTGCATGGTCCTTCGAGGCTTCTTTTTCTGTGAGTGAATGTTGTCGTATAATTTACTTTTATTGATTATTACATGGTTCTTCGGGGCTCTTTAATAGCCTGACCATCTTTACTAATAATAATCACTTAAAATTTCTACCTAGATGTATTTATTTATCAAATGACATTCTGCTGTGTAATATCGTGTGACCCAGACCCGTCGTGTCGAGTAGATGCATTCTGCACTAGAAGAGATATTTCGGGCACACACCGACCAGCTTCTGAAGAGTCGATACTGAAATAGATGTAGTGTGACCTACATCAATACACAAACAAAATTATACTCACTTCCCAGCTATTAGAGTAGCATTTTCAATGACAATCCATTCCAAAAATATTGTGTAATTCAAATTTTTGAGCTATTAAAATGAAGGAGCGAATAAATGTGTCATTAGAGTTTGTTTTGGAAATATATCTTGTGAAAGATTTATAAGTGTATCATTAGTTTAAACCAAAAACTTTGGTGTCCAGCGTTGTTTAGGATAACATGCCATATTAAAATGTCCGCCACTATTTCGAATCACCAAGCCTTCATTTACTCATTCATGCGATTTCGAATCAATTGTTGATATAGAATAACCGCCTGTCGGACATAAATATGGACAATATAATTGATTACCCTGTTAGCTCAATTGGTAGTAGCTCTGCTTTCTGGCTCTATTTACACACAGGATAAACATTTATGTGACGAACATTTATATGTTTGTTCTGCGTGTATTATAAGTATGCAAGTGCGGACCAGGATTTTGTGGAGCATTGGGCTAATGCTACTTAGGGGCCTGCCTAAATAATCAACCAATTGCCATTAATGCGTTTTTGCGCCGCAAATTATTATATTTGTTCAACACATTGAAAATCCTTTAATAAATCACAGTTTATGGAAAGAACTGATAAATATTTTATTCGATAATTTGACATTGTTGTCCTATATTTGTTTTCCATATATTATGACTCCCTGGAAAAAGAGCGCTCCGCTTTACAGATTCAACGCAGTGGCAAAGTTAAATTAAGATATTGTAATAATTAGGGACATCAACATGTTTCTTTTCATAATTTAGAAAATAAAAATACGAAAATAGGCCTATGTCCAGTATGGAATGTTAAAGGCCGATACATAGCCGGGTTAGGGTTTTCAGAGTATAAATCGAAACGTCCAAGTCTCACCTGTTTAGCCATCTTGGAATCAATGTTCTTAACAGAAGGATATTGCGGACGTGGCAGCTGATTTGTCTGGAAGGTGTACTTCCCAGGAGGTCGGTCGCTTGATTGCTGGACTCGAGTGACTGATATTCCTCGACTGACGGGCTCAGACCGCGCTGCGACTTTGCGTACATCCTGCTAAAACGTTAGGAAGAGATAAAATTATCAATAAGACGTTTCATTTAAATTATTTCAAGGCGAGGCTGTTGGCTTTTTTTACTAGATACATTTCGGGGAGTGTGCACAAGAGCTCCACGACCTTATTCCACCCTCTCCGTTCCACCATAGGACAAGCAAAAGAGTGGCACACTATCATCCGTTCCTCGTGGACGTTTTCAGTATTCGTACTACTCTACTTTCTTGATGCGTACACTCGTACAGCCCATGAATGGAACTCATTGCCGGCTTCTTTGTTTACTATAATTTGGACGTTTTTAAAGCTAGAGTGAATAGATTTCTTGTAGATCAACGTGCTCTATCCTCGGCCGCACCATCACTTTCCATCAGGCGAATTGGTGGTCAAACGTAGATCTATTTCATTAAAAAATCTGGCGAGTTTTCCAACCTGTGAGTATTGCTGCGGCTGGTAAGTAAGTATGACAGTCTGCTTGGTGACAGGCTTGGGCACGCCAGCCGCGCCGACGATGGTGGTGACGCCGGTGGAAGACACTTGCGTCGCCACCAGCCCCAGCTGCCCGCTGTACGGTGGGTTTGTATTCTTCTTATCTGAAATAAGAAGAAATGTGTTAGAGATCAAATGTTGAAAAGTTTACGCGATGGGATCGAGTAAGGACAATTTTTTTTATCGTCCATTTTGTTTTCATATACCTACCCACAAAAATCACAGACTTCCAAATTTTAAACGATATCGCATCTCTGTCGTGTGATTAAAACAATAAAGCTGTTTATTTACAAGTGATATCGTGTCATTTCTGTAGACTTCTTTTATTGAATAATAAGATAATACTCAAACTATGCTCAACTGCTTTGGGGCGAGTGGGATTGTATCCAACTCTTTTAGGTATTATTCATTGGTGCTTAACGAAGGGCTCCTTTCTAGTAGAACTTATCGGAGTCTCTAGCACTGCACTTCCTCTCTTCTGAAGACAGCGGCATGCTATCCCGAAAACCACACCCGTTTACGAAGATGTGGGTTACCTAACGTTATCGTTATCATAGCTGCAATCCCAACTATCTTATCCCAACTACCCAGGCTAGTTCCCTATTAGCAGTTTCTTACAGTAGGCAGGGGATACCGATGCCGTATTCCGCAGTATGCAGTATTCCGGGTATCAGGATGATGAAGTGAATAAAATTTTGTAGCGATAATAACTCAGTGGTTAATGCGGTCAGTTCATACGCTGTAGGGCGTGGGTTAAATTCCAAACAATGAGCTTGACCATCCAGTGAAGGTAACGATGATGAAACTATGTTGGTGGCGTATTTTCTAGTGCTCGGTAGTTACTACCATCAAGTTGAAAATCTGCTGCCAAGCACCCGACAGTGTATTTTGGCAGCCTTACTTCTTTCCAGGCAAGGTCTAAGCAAGGTATCTTAGCACACCTGAACGTGTGTGTTGTGGTCAACATATAGCCTGTCAACTATAAAAAAAGTAACCTAAGGCTAAATAAAATAAGGTAAGTGCTAAGCCAAAAAGGTGTAATTGTTCTCATTACTATGACTATTGCTATTGAGTTGCTATGTTGAGTACCTATAAACTCCTTTCAGCCTAGTAGACTTCAAGTTTGTAACCTGTGTAAACCAAGGTAACTGACCTAGTGCATTATTGTTGATATGCAAATCCTTGTCCTTGTGGGCTCCGAAGGCGTGTTCGGCGGCTATGCTGACATCCGCCACGCGGGCCGTCTTTGCATGCGGCTGCCTGAAACCGAACCTGAACAATTCAAACAACTTCTGTCACTATACGTTCTCAACGGGAGAGATGAAGGAAGAGCAATGATCATGTGAGGTTTATCTATTCGCCAACGATGTAAGTATAGACTTTTTTCTTTTTGTTTTGGTAACGCCTTTTATGCACTTTGCCAGTGTTTCGAAAATTAGATAGATAGAAAATATTTATTGTGCACACCAAATAAAATAAATATACAGAAAACAAAAGAATTTCAAGCATTTATTAAAAAATGGAGTGACAAATATGTCTTACATAACAGTCGAAGCGTCATAAAGTGAAGGCCTATATCTCACTTGCTACTGCCTTACTGAGTAAGGCAGTAGCAAGTTTACTAGAAGCTTGTTTCAAGACATATTTTACTACATGATATTACTTCCCGACACGCATGCACGTAATTCGGCACTTTTTCGTGGGAATTTCTTCCGTTTGGATATTCGTGTGAGGTTAGCACAGAGTCGCTAGTATTTTTATAAAACTGTTATAAACATTTTGGCATCTCCCGTCGTATCGTCGTTTTTTTGTTTGATTTCATCTTATGGTTGCTTGGAAGAGATCGCTTCTAGCGAGAAGACCGCCACTTGTGGCACTAGCTCATAAGTTTTTTGTTTTCTTTTGTTTTTCTGGTGTAAGGAGTTTCTATCTTTCTGTTACTGTAATATTTTTAGAAAAGTACACGTTTTTCTATTCTGCACCTGAGTAAAATCATACATCTTTATAGCAGCTATTGTATTGGCTGCAGGAGCAGACTATTATTATTATTCTTCAATAGACTATATGTCCTTATATAGACTATTTGTCCTTCTATCATCTATACCAACGTCAGAATAACGCTAGCAAACAGCCTACATAACAATGTGATACATTTTTATCAGGCGCTTTTAGAACGCTATTTAATAATTTTTGAATATTTTTTATAACTTTTTTAGGTTTCGTCTCATGTAGTATATTTGTTGTCGGCCATGTTGGTTCGAATTTAAGTACATTTAAGTTCATTTCTGGTAGGTATACATAGAGAAGCTGTAGAGAATAATAGCCGCTTTTTTGCGTCATGAGGAAAGTCAAAAGTCAAAGAATAAAGTTGAAAGCTTTTGTTTTATTCGCTCACCGAACTCCTTTAACTTGCGAGTAAATTTTTTGTCGAGAATCTAAAAAATGTATCGCTTCGGTACGAGTTTTATTTATGTTTAATAATGGTTTTATCTAGGCGCTGGTTTACGCACAGATTTTCCGTAAGCTTTAGTGGTATATCAAAAGTGTATATGAGCTTCTAAGTAATAAAAATCGCTACTATTTTACTAAGGCATAACTGGACTTGATCTTAACTTTTTAATATTTTTACTGCAGCATATGACTTGACATATCATCAAAAAAGAAATAACGAAATACGGTACACGGACACAATGCACAAAAATGGCGATTTAAGAAATGAAGGTAAAAAAAATAATCTACAATGTATCGAATGAGATAGCATCTACTAACTGATCTAGGATCTAAAGTATCCAATCAAGCATCAGTAGTACCTGTTGGTCCGCAGTGGCTGGCCCGCAGTCTCCTTGCGAGGGCGGGCGAGGGGCGTCGACCGCCCTGAGAGCACATCCTCCGGGCGAAGGTCCTCTGTCGACCCTGAAATGTTGTCCACTGTTAAATTATCTTGTAGAAAAATTATTGAAGACCTTTTTGAGATGCAGCTGTTTTACACTAAGTCGTAAGTTTTTGTTGCGATGATAGCTCAGTGGATAGCGCGGTCGGTTCACACGCTGAAGGGCGTAGTTTCAAACCCCAACAAAGAACTTGAGCTCCCGGTGAAGCAAAAAATCGTGAGGAAACCATAGTATGGTGGTAGGGTATTCTCTAGTACTCGGCTGGTTAGTTACCACTCTTAAGTTGAAAATCTGTCGCCAAGCACCTAACAGTTTGGTCTGACAGCCTCACTGCAGAGCCAGTTACATTCCAGGTCAGGTGTGTTTACCATCTTCGACTAAACTGTCACTTAATGTGAGTTTTGGTCAACACCTAGCCTGTCAACCATAAAAAAGAATAATAGAAAATAGTAGGTAACTCAGCCGTAACGATTTTAATGTAACAGCTGATTTTTACGTAATTTGAATGTTGGCCTAGTATAGTAAAAGTATTTTTTATATAAACAGTATGTTTATACAAACATTTGATCGTAATCTTCCTTAAGTGAAGAATTAGTCAACGATGGAGTTCGCTTGCTTAAAAGATAATTCAGTCTAGATTTCAAGACATCCCGATTGTACCTATCGGAGAACTCCCATTCAGGTAGCGCAGTTTCATTCGAGATTGGACGTTTACTATGAAACCAATCAAGCGTGAAATGATGAGTAGGTATAATAAGGTTTTTCGGCATAGTAGGTATACTTACTACCGTTCCGCGTAACCTCGTATAGTATGGTCCAGTCACCGTTTGAGGATAGAACTAACTATTCCGAGTAGTCGGGTGGTCAAGGCTGACGGAGCATGAAGTTATACACCCGGGTTGGTGTTGATTCCGCTTTTAATTTTGTCGTACGATTACCGTTGATTTAAACTAAAAAAGAACCTCAACAGAACATCTCGTTGGTGTTTAACACAACTAATTTTGGATATACTTGCCTCCATTCCCATTACTGTCATGCGCTTTTTGCTTGCGGCGCGCGTTGTCGTCTGCGCGCGAAGTACTGGCCGGCCGCCGCCGGAATCCAAACGACGTCGCAATCCCACGGCTGGGCTTGCCGTTCCCGTTCCCACTCGCACTCTTCTCCCGCTTTTTGGCACCTTTCGACTCAGAGTGGCCCTGAAGATAAGGAAAGTTCACTCAAACTTCAAATATCGTACGTTGTATACTAGAAAACGGTAAATGGCAGTATCTATAAAAAACTGCCAAATCATCTACTAATAGTTAGAATGCTGTGCATATTTTAATAAAGGAAAGGCACGTAGTGGAAAAACGAAAAAAAAAAAAAACATGCAATACAATACATTGTTTTCTTAAGCATGTTGTTTTTATAGGTAATGTATATTATTGTAAATTACTGTCTATTGAAGATGGTCAAGAAGCGCTGAATCCTGATTCTTAGCTACTACTATATAAATATTACTATGGCCAAAATTTTGAAATTGTGAAAAAATAGGTGTTCTATAGAAAAGTACGTTGACCTTTGACCTAATGTATGGATCGACTCTTCTTCGATTTGAGAGTTGTGCTTATATTAGGTACAAGTTGTTCATAAAAAAGAGTACAATGACCCTCTTTTCATTTAGTCTTATATAAATACCTATATAAATTATTAATTAATTACCCAAGCATCTATAGACGTACAAAAACAATCCTTTGTCTATATTTTCTTTGTTGAAATGGTACGAATGTTTCAGGAAATAATTTGATAAATCTTAAGGTCATCTCTGTTTTTCTAAATTAATTAAGACAGTACACGTAACATAAGATAAAAATTATTAATTGGGTACGCAATCAATTAAATTATTGTGAAGTAGGTACCTAATAAAAAAAAAAACAATTATTGTAATATCATTGTTATAAACCAAATAAAACTGTCTCCGAAGAAGTATACAGCCAATACCGGTACTACAACAGTCTTACAGAGAATCAGTCCCCTCGATTCAATTAAATTATATTAATTAATTATATGAGGAAACAAACGATCATACTCTACATATGTATATACATTCATAGATACACTTGCATACTTCACACACACAAACCATACTTCTGCACATTACATACTTTTAATCCTCCTTGAATTATTTTGAGATTCTGTATTTTACTCAGAAGTAAAATACAGATTGATTAAACTAAATCAATAAATGTAGGAATTATTAAACCTTACGACACGAGACTCCCTTGTGTGAGATTCAGCGTCCACAGCGAGAAGAAGTTAGTCGGTAAACACCCATAGTATAAGATGAAATGAAATCCAGCATAAAACTTTTTGTAATAGTTTAAGTACCTACAAACTTCGCTGTAATATTTTATTTCTTTGTTCAAAGAAATAAATAGTTATTGTTATTAATATATGTATAAATTTAAATTTCCTCTTCCCATATTGTAAAAAAAATTGTATGAAATGCAAGGTAACAAAGGTCACGGACTCCGGTGTCTGTTGAGTGTAATTTTAAAATAAAAAAATTAAATATATAAGCTAATGTAATATATAAGCTGGTGTATTTGCTTAATGTATAAGCAAATACACCGATACACTATTATTTTTTAGAATCAAGAGACTCGACTGGATGTCTCATAGCCCATGAAAGATAGGACGGGTTCTGGTGTGGGTCGCTACATGCGTCGATAACCTGGCGCCGTTTTTTTGACTACGGGACAAGATGACGCTGCCACGTTAAAAGCAGAAAAACTCAAATAGCACAAATATAGTTATTTAGATAGAATGTGCTTTTTTTAAAGATAAAGATAAAGATTTATTTATTTGCAATAACATGAGTAAGATATATGATGTCCGTAACTAAATTTATGAGCTTCATGTTATGCCTGAAGAGGCGTACAAACTACGTACAAGTTTCTTTTTTTTTTTGGGTTTGGGGATATTTTAGGTCCGTGGGCCCAGGTCAAATGCTTAGAGGAGGCATCCGGGGACCTAAATGCTGGTATCTATTTCGGTCAAAAACTTAGCATTGCCATTCATTGTGACAATGTTGCCAGCATTCTAGCCACAATACCCTCCTCTTGTGGATTTGTAGTGGTTTTATTTTTATTTTTTTATTGATTGACAAGCTAGGTGTTTGATCACAGTTCACTTGATGTTAAGTGACGGTGTGAACAAAGATGGTAAAGCACACCTAGCCTGGAATAGAACTGATTCTCAAGTGAGGCTGCCGGGACACACCGTTAGGAGCTTGGCGGTAGATTTACTACTTAATTTGCTACTTGTGGTAGCTAGCCAGCCGAGTACTAGAAAATGCCTTACCACCATGCTATGGTTTCCTCACGATGTTTTCTTTCACTGGCAGCTCAAGCTCATTGGGGTTTGAATCCACGCCGTTCGGCGTGTGAACTGTCCGCTCTAACCACTGAACTATGATCGCTACAAAATTGCACATTCAAAAAAATGTATTGTACCTGTTCCAGCTAGTAATAGATATTTCTATCGAAATAGCTGCATTATTCATCTCAGAATAGTTTATCGGTGTATTGACTAAGGATGTTGCTCCTTCGAAACGAGTTTAGAATACAATAACAACTCGCTAGATACGACTAAAGTTGGTACAAAAGAATGCATATTTATTATCTACAATGCATCTATTATTATCAGATGGCAGAATGAAGCTCGGTTCCAATGAATATTTATACACACTCCAAATCAAGTTATTGGTATTGTGGTATTATATCTTTAATGTATGAGCAGAAATACATTATAGTTATAACACCACTTGGTGGTAGATCTCCTTACCGTCTAGGTAAGTACCACCGCAATATTAGATATTTTGCAGCCAAGCAGTAGTGTGTAAATATTACTGTGTTCCGGTTTGAAGGGTAATGCAGCTAGAGAATTTAATCTAAAAAAAAAGAAGTTAATCGGCGACAAGTATGTATGTATGGGGACACCCATTAATTATTATCTACTTTTTTTTATTTTTGGAATTTTTCCTTTATCTGTGCTGTAAAAACACACAACCACAACAACAACAATTTGGCTTTTTGCCAAGTTTTGTGATTCTAGGTCAACGGTTCTCTAATAGGTTTCGACCCAAAACCTATAGGGTACTTCCGGTTGACCTAGAATTGTCAATTTTGGTTAAAAACAAAGTAAAGGGAAAATTACGAAAAATAAAAACGTTGAAAAATAAGGTAAATTTTGGTACTTACAAGTTTGCGCGAAAATCTAATTTTGCCCATATCTTTTTATCGTGTCACGACCTTGATTTTTATACACCTAATAGGAACTATAGACCTCAGTATCTGGTATTAATTTCAGCTTGCTAGGTCCACCTGTTCCTGAGAAAATCGGTCGTGACACACGGACAGACAGACAGACGGACGGATTTTAAAATTAAAAAGAGGCAAGAAAGACTTAAATGTAGTTCAAACGATCTATTACTTATGTTTCATAATTCTAGTTTCCTAATTTCGATGCTTACAAATTTAAATAGCAAGTTAAGAGATTATCTAAATAATTAACTGCGGATCTGTGAAGTATCTAGTACGAGTACAATATAAGAATCGTATTCACTCATCACATCATCAGCCATAGGACGTCCACTGCTGGACATAGATTAGGCCTCCTCCTGTCTTTGCCAATACTCGCCACGCTTGGCAGGCGGGTTGGCGAGCGCAGTTAGGTGTGATTGTTCAAGGAAGACGCTGCTGCCCATCTTCCGGATTACATCCCTTAGCTGACTCTTACGGCAACCACGGGCAGAGAGGTTGGGATATTACTCTTACGCCGGCACCACCACGGCAGAATCGTATTAGTAA
Organism: Biston stratarius; assembly: GCA_950106695.1. Taxonomy (NCBI): domain Eukaryota; kingdom Metazoa; phylum Arthropoda; class Insecta; order Lepidoptera; family Geometridae; genus Biston; species Biston stratarius. Next base: position 4,416,925 of record OX467107.1, read on the forward strand.
AGACAAGTCACAAAACACGTGCATCTGTGTTTAGAATAAATTAATTTAACAAATTACATGTTATCCTGCTAGTACCGCGCTGTGCAACTATCAATACACATTTTATCGTTTTCGTGGTACGAAATTGATATGCTAGCTCCTCTGAAGTCCATGTACTGAATGTAACAGCTATTATGAAGTTTTCTTGTATCGTCATTTGTTCCCGAATCGGACGCCATTATCGGAACAATGATTACACCGATACGCTGACTTGTGATGCAAGTTAGGCGGATGTGATCCTAAACAATGGCTTTGTCAAGCTATCTACTTGTAGTAAATGACGACATCATGACATATACGACTTCATGTTTCCTAAAGGCGGTCGTGTAGAGACTAAGCGACCTTGACTTAGAACGCTAAGATTAAGAGACAAGCTTCCAAGACCAATAAACTTTTATTGCGAAAGGAAAAAGTTGCCAAATTAAATACACTGCAGACATTGGATATTCATATTGGAATTAGAGAATTGGAATGTTACGCATTATACTTATTTGCATAGCCTTTCTCTTTGGAATGGATTAAATCAGTTTAAATGTGTTTTAACATAGATAAAACTGTGTAAAAATCATGGAATGGGATATCGATGTCACGTATTAATTTTTGATGTAGCTGAAACCACATGCCACAGACACCACCTGGTATAAAATAATGCAAGCTTTACTGAACTCGATTAAAAAAAAGATTTTGTTTAATAATTAAAATTTATTTTAACATTTTTATTTCTATTTCAATTAAATAATTCATTTTTGTTTTATGACTACGATTTTTACTATTCAAAAATAAAGTGGATTTCAAAGAAGTACAATGATATTGAAGGGAGCTTATCTACCAAAGCAAACAGTTTTTACCTTAAGCCCAACATAGAAATTCGAAAAACAGTTCCATAAATTTTCTTAAAATGTCATTTCCTAATGGAACAACTATTTTTTCAGGGACACTAAATGTTGTACACGTGGATGGGTAGTTCATCGCCCTTAAGCATCAATCTACTACCCGGGACCATCTGAATATTTCATATTAGGTATCTATACCTGATGTAATGCCATTGCTCCACGCACTTAATTTTTTTATCTTAATCTATGCATCTACCTACGCATTTCACGTTCCCATGAATAAATAATAATTACATGGTGTAAGATTATGAGCATGTCGATTCAATGTTAATACGAGTATATATACCGCTGGTTCTACATTACTTCGAAACAACTTTGTAAAAAACTAGCCAAGCTAGTGCTTGGGTCATGGGAATAGATACTTCTAAGGAGGGTATAAGGAAAAGGTTGGAACTCTTTACGAATTTACGGTGATTCAATTACCAGTTTCCTTCATTTCAAGCATAATAGTTGCTACGTTGTTCGACTAACACACTCTTTGACTTTTAACCTTGGACATAGGTTCTATATCCACTGCCAAACCAGAGTCTTATGTTTTCAGAGTTTACGAGTATGGATTCAAACTGGGGGGGTTCGATTTAAATATGTCTGACCAGGGCCGGATTTGGGGGGCAGGGGTACTGCCCTGGGGCTTTCACGAGAGAGGAGCCCTCACAAAAGAGATAAAAAAAGCCAAGTAAATCTATTTACCTAGGGCTCTATTACTTGGCTAAAATCAATTATATACGACATTTAACAGTATAAATTACATTTTTGTATGGAAAGGCTGTTTTTTTAAAAATAAAATTGCTCTTTCGTTTTAGGTTAGACTACCAAATAATAGTATCATTTCGAAAAACCATGTACAGACTAGAGCGATATCATTGAACTTTCACAGCTTCAATTTCAATTGGTGCCTGGGAACGGCTCGGAACTCAATAAGATCGTAAGAATCTATTGAATATAACTTTTTCTGAATACTTTGACGGTTTATAACACAATGGAACGTATCGTGAACTAGTGCAGTAAAAGTTTTAGTGTGGGAGCTCACTTAGTGAAATATTACTAGAGGAAAGTTTGGTAGGCAGGCACTTAAATAATACATACGACATTGATCTATATGTACAGTCGTGGACATACCTAGATAAAGTACCTATCATCATATTACATAAAACATTTCACACAGCGCCATCTAGCCCCAAACCAAGCATAGTACTATGGAAACCAAATAACTGATAGAAAATTTGCATACTTTTTGTAAATACACACTTATAATACATACAGAACACCCAGACAAAGAACAAATATTTATTGTATATATTTACAGAATTTTTTGTCCTGGTGAGAATTGAACTCACGCCCATATTGAGTGCCAAAGTAGCGATTGTTTTGTTACTTAAATTTCTATATTTTGCTGCAATGGTCATGTACATGTGTTATCTCTTACCATCAGACAAACGGCACATTCGTCTCACTACCAAAAAATAAAACTAATCTATAAAAAAACTATACAACTATAAAAAAAAAATCTTTTGGCACATTTTTGTCACTTGTGTCTAGCTTACAGAACAGTAATATTCTGTGCCATTAGCTCTCAGTCTACCGAGGTAGATAGATCGCGTCTTTTGTATATCGGGACACAATCGATTCTTGCGTCTAAATTAGATAACTCTGAACCGAAACAGATCACTATCGTAACTTGTGCCAGACCCTTTGGCAATTAAGTGAAAGCCGGAAAATGTTTAACTTTGTTATCTGGGATAATTCATGGTGAATATAATGTGCATACTGGTATAGTTTTTAGCCGCTTCAAATTAACGAATGTGATTGAGAATGTATACCTTTATTTGCTATAAACAAACTTTATAGATATCGCTTAATGTTTCTCACAACACTGTCCAGCCCGAAACTAAGCAACGTGTTTACTGTGGAATATGTATTTTTTTATAAACACAGACTTTATCACGCTTATACAAAACAAATATTTATTATTAATTCGTCTTGAGTGGGAAACCCACACTTTACAGCTTTGTTTTTTTATGGTTGACAAACTAAGTGTTTGACTACAGCTCACCCGATGGTAAAGCACACTGAGCTTTAAATAGAACTGGCTCTCAAATGAGGCTACCGGAACACACCGTTAGATACTTGACTGCAGATATTCAACTTGAGGGTGCTAGTTAGCCAGTCGAGTACTAGAAAATACCCTACCACCGTGCTATGGTACCCACACGATGTTTTCCTTCAGCTGTAGCTTAAGCTCTTATGTTAGGCTTTGAACCCACGCCCTTTAGCGTGTGAACTGACCGCGATAATCACTGAGCTATCATCGCTACGTAATTTTTGTATTGTAATACTGTGGGATGATGCATTTCTCAGTTTATCAATACCTTTTTACGTCAAACTTATTATCATGAAAGTGTTAAAAGACGGATATGGTGCTAGCTTCTGTCAGCCGCAAAACCACAAACAAATGAGATGATGGCCGCAGCTCGCGCACACGCACCGTTACGGACGACCGGTTGTTACACCCCGTCCAATTTAATGCCTTTATTGAGCCAGGATCGCTCACTGCATAGAAACAACTGTTTACGTAATAGCATCAATAACAACTAGAAAGAACTTGGTAGGCAATCAAATTATTTCTATACAGTGGAACCAGTGTATTATCAACACCAACACTAAGTTTGATTTGAAACCTAACTGTTAATTTCAATGAAAGGCCCTAAAGTAATAGCTTTTCGAGTTTAAGATCTCTAGTTGTTAGAGAAGGTAGTTTTACAATACAGATTTCATTTTGCACGATAGCGAACAAAAATCTTGTTTTTATAATAGCTTGTTAGTTTACGAGAATTACGTAGTACGTATATGATATTAATGCATATAAAAAGTAGTTTTTATTTGTCAGAGGCAATGTCTCGTCAGTTACCATAGATATATTTCTATCTATTACGTAGTTCGTAAATCTCGCCAATTGATATGTTGACATTAAAATGACATGTTTTATAAGTTCTGCACGCAGCTGTACTTACATTTATCGTAATAAAGTTTCACTTAAACTTTATTGCAATAAATGTAAGTACAGGTCTGGTGCGTGCAGAACTTATAAAACATGTCCCTTTGCTAGACCTAATAAATCTAATATCCTAGAATATTTTCACACAGCGCCATCAAGCAACAAACTAAGCAAAGCTTGTACTATGGGAACCAGATAAAATTGATAGAATACTCTTTTACTTTTTTATTGTAAATACATACTTATAATACATACAGAACACCCAGACAGAATAAACATTTATTGTCACATAAATGTTTGTCTTGGTGGGAATCTAACCCACGCCTTACAACTCTTGAAGCAGATATTCTACTATATGAGCTAACGGGGCAGACAAGGGTAGGTAATAAGTCCATATAACCCCATTAGGGAAAATTAGGGAGTCCTGAATTATTGCTATAGTATTAAAATCCTGGAAGGAAAATGGGGAAAACGTTTGTATGAAGAAAATGACGACTTGTTTCCTCTTAACAAGTAGGTATAAGTAATTGAAATGTATAAAGCATTATTAAAAAAAAGTGAATTGGATAATTTTAAGAATTATTTACAATATTGCTCTTTTTCAAACAAAAATACTACATTAAATTATCATAATTGAGATTGAGATCAAACGCAAGCCTAATTATTATTGAAAAAAAAAAAAAAACACCTTGAAGTGTAAAATAATCAGAGCAAAGTAAGGAAAGAAAGGCGTACGTTCAACACATTTCGGAAAAATTAACAATAGATCTAATAAATGTAACAATGCTATAAATATTATAATTATCATCACTATCACTACATAGTATAAAACAAAGTCGCTTTCTCTGTCCCTATATCCCTATGTATGCTTAAATCTTTAAAACTACGCAACGGATTTTGATGCGGTTTTTTTTAAATAGATAGAGTGATTGAAGATGAAGGTTTATATGTATAATACATGCATATGCACCACATTAATATCTACATTGCACCCGTGCGAAGCGGGGGCGGGTCGCTAGTTGTAACTAATTCATAAAACTCGTAACATTTGGCTTACTGGTGATCGAATTCTGTTAGATTAACATAGTTTTCGTCTTGTATGTCTTTTAGTATATTTTTTTTTTACTATATGACATAATTATATTGACCCGTAAATATTGTTACTGTCAAAAGGTCATGTATATTTCTGTATTATTATTAGCAAATGTAATTGGTTTTAAATAACTGTTTTAGTTATTAAACAATTAACAGAGTTAGGCAGCCAGTTGAAGATTGTTACAGCCGCTGAATTATAGCTAGGCAAGGTTGGACCTCAGTTCTTCTACTTAATATTCCTAGATTCATTTTAGACAAGCCTCTCCAAAAGCAAGCAATCATTTTGTTCAAAATAAGTAATAAAAGTGCATTCACGTCGTAAAATTAATCGTAAACCGCTGCAGTGGGATCGGCAGTTAATGGTAGAGTTTTCTTAGTAGCTAGACTGAATCGATAGTGCATTTACCTTCACTTTCAAGGTTATCTCTTATATTTGGTTTGTATACCAAAATCCTTGGATTACCTTGTACAACCTACTCAAGTTATAGTACTTTTAATTACAAACTTATATATTATCACTACATATAAAACAAAGTCGCCCTCCGCGTCTGTCTGTCTGTTCGCGATAAACTTAAAAAATACTAAACGGATTATCATGCGAGTTTCACGAATAGATTAAGTGATTCATGAGGAAGGTTTAGGTATATAATTTGTCAAGATTTTGTGTAAACTTGTTGAAATATGATGAGAATTGTTGGAAGTGTCGGAAGAAGTCAAGCCACCTGGGAGCTTTCATCGAAAATGCTGCCTTTGATATACTTTGTTAAATACCACGCGGACGAAATCGCAGGTAACAGCTAGTTTGATATAAGATAAGATAAGATAAATTTATTTCACAGAAATGAGTACGTATACATAGAAAATAATACATTTAACTTGCTTAATACTAGAGGTGACATTACAATTCATTGTATTTCCAGGTAAACATTGGACCCCAAACTAAGCACGAGGCTTGTATCTTGGGGACCGAGTGTGTTTTTATCACAAACTTTCTGTGACTTTTAAAATTTCAATATTAAGTGGAGATTAATTAAAATGTTACACGAAAGTTATAGTATATGTGAAAGTATACCATGAGCTTTCTTTTTTCTGCCCACAAATAATATGGATCGAATTCAAAACCTTCCGCCTTTATAAATTTAATTAAAATCCTTTAATTTCCATAGCATTTGTCATCTTGAATATGAAATGCGATGAAATATTACTGTACTTGGCATTCCTAGGCCATATTACCAAGGGTCATGTCGTGACCTGGCAAAGTATTGCAGTTATTATTTGGCTCAGTGCCACACGAACTTCTGAAATGCAGCGATGCATTTCTGCAAATGAATATTCGAGTAACAAATTGATTTTTTACATTGTGTAAAAATAACAAGGTCTTATTTACATTGTCATGTGCATTTGCAACAAACAATGTATGTTCATATGAAATTATAAACACTAATATATCATCGTAAGGAAGGATAGCATGAGGGTAGAGTGCTTACTCGACTGGTTAGCTACCACCCTCAAATTGAAAATCTGTAATTAACTTGAAGCGATACAAAGGTGCCGTGGTAGTGCCGGCGTAAGTATAGTACCCCACCCTCTCTACCCGTGGTTGTCGTAAGAGTCGGCTAAGGGATGTAATCCGGCAGTCTCGACAGCCCTGTAATTTCGCTAGCAGCTGCTGCTATGCTGCAGTACCCTTCAACCCGGAAAACAGTAATATCATCTTCGACAACACTTAACATCAGATGAGCTGTGGTCAAACACTGCTGCAGTACCCTTCAACCCGGAAAACAGTAATATCATCTTCGACAACACTTAACATCAGATGAGCTGTGGTCAAACACCTAGCTTTTAACACCACACATCAAACACCAGTCAAAAGTACTACTTTTTTTAGAGTGAACACACTCGCGTTCTACGATATGCTTCCTTATTAAATTATCAGGTAGCATGTTTAGGTTTACCAACATTGTCTACAATCTTACACAATTATTGAATAGCCAAATGTCACAGTAATTACTGGTGAAGACAGCACGCATAGTTAGTTGTCCTATGCGTTGGCTCAATAGTTAGTTGTCCTGTAATTTCATTAGCTGCAGCAACCTTCAAACTGGATCACAGCAATGTTTACACACTACTGCTTGGCTACAGAATATCTGGTAGAACTGCGTTGGTATATAGAGGACCTTAAGCTAAGAAGTTCTGATGAAGTTCTGAGTGATGTAATCAGAGCCCATGGCATCGCTACTTTGACACGCATTAATTTGAGACATTTCTCAAATTAATGCGTGTCAAAGTAGCGATGCCATGGGCTCTGATTTGTTACTCAAAGTTTTGGGTACCGCTGGAATGTTTGTGGAAATGTGTTGTCTGTTACCATTAGTAAAACGCTTCGTTCGTCTCATTACTTTAAAATAAAATATCTACTCAAAAATGACAACATAATACCAGACCATAAAAATCGAAGTATTTTTCTTTTTGTTTCAGGTAGGTGCTTAGTAATAATGTAGCTAAAACTTAACGCTAATGCTCCGTTTATATAAAAACCATTCATTTATAAGCTATAAATTCATACTTCCCGAGCAATATTCTGAATTCTAAAGGTTCTACTTGCACCGTTCTCACAGATGTGACCCTACATCATCGCCCTACGAGCCGCGAGGCCTGTTAACGGTAAATCTTCATTCTTAGCTGTAATAAATTGATGCTCTGAACCGGCCCACAAATTGTTCTCAGTAAACATTACAGCACATTATAGCTATTGGAAATACTGTTCAAGCCTGCGATGATTGCTGGCTACGGCAATGGGAAATGGTTTTCAAACTTTACAAGTTTTGTGTAGTCATGATGGCCTGCTAGGTCATTTGGTAATGTATCTGCTTCAAGAACTGTAGGGCGTGGGTTCAATTCGCATTCTATTACGGATAAATGTATGTTCTCTATGTATTACAAGTATGTATTAACAAAATAAGTAAAATTTTTGAACTAGATGCTCTAGTTCAAAAAGCTTTCCTACTTTCCTTTGTGTTTTTGTAATACAAATTTCACCAAAATGATTTTCTTTTTTTGTTAATTTTAAAATTATGTAGTCGAAGTGTGAGCAAGAGGAATTCCAGCAGCAAAATAACATTATGGGTGTCTTCAAATCAAGAGTAACAAGCTGAAGAGTTCAAAAAATCTATAAATCGACTGCGAATAATATTGCTATAAATTAAATTGTTTAAAAATAATGTATACATTTGGTAATTTTTTTAAATTATGAAACCATTAAGATTGCCTGTAGTGTTAGTTGCCTCTAGTATAAACAGCAATCATAGAAATGAGTTGGTAAGTATTCACAATCCCAATTGTCTATGCAAGTGAAATAATGATGGTGCATGTGCAAGGCGTCATCAAGCGGTCGTGCACCCCACCCGCTCACCATCACTTATCTTGCATCACAATACAGAACATCTGTGTGTACCGGGGAGCCCCATTTGCATGAAACACTCTATGCTCTATGGTGCAACGATATCTAGCGGCTAGGGCTACCGACCAGTTTTTAGGGATCCGTACCCAAAGGGTAAAGCGGGACCCTATTACTAAGACTCCGCTGTCTATCCGCCTGTCTGTCTGTCCGTCTATCACCAGGCTGTATCTCATGAACCGTGATAGTTAGACAGTTGAAATTTTCACAAATTATGTATTTCTGTTGCCGCTATAACAACAAATACTAAAAAACAGAATAAAATAAATATTTAAGGGGCTCCCATACAACAAACGTGTTTTTTTTTTGCCGTTTTTATAGATAATGGTACAGAATTGTTCTTGCGCGAGTCCGACTCGCACTTAGCCGCTTTTTTATGGTTGACAGGCTAGATGTTTAACCCACAGCTCACCTGATATTTACACTATTAAAGATGAAAATGTTATTTATTTTTTATATAGGTTTGCGTTTGACCACGCCCTGCCTGATGTTGAGCAGGATGCAGTTTAAGATGAAGCACACTTACCTAGAAAAAACCTATTTACTCTAGATTTGAAGACACCCAAGTTGTTCTTCGCAGGAAAAACAGACGCCGGCAGAGAGTTCCACATCCTCGCTGTACGTATTAAGAATCTGGAATCGAAGCGTTTAGTCCGAACATTGGGAATCTCATCTAGCCTGGAATGGAACTACTGACTTTCAATTAAGGCTGCCAAAACACATTTTTAAGTGTTTGGCGACAGATTTTCAACTTGAGGGTAGTAGCTAATTAGCGAGTTACCATGCTATGGTTTGTCGTTATTATTCCATCTTCAAAGCGATGTAATCATTATAGGATTTTTTTATGATAAGAAGTACTTAGGTATCATGAGACAAAGAAGATGCTCTTCTAATGGTGAGAGATATCGCATGACCTGGACCTTGGCAGTCTTACCCAGAACTTTTAGTTACAAAACAAAGTCCAGGGCATCGCTCATCACTTTTTGAACAAGCGTGAATTTCGGTGGTGCTATAATTTCGCACTTCAAAGTAAGACACAGTAATGCTTAAACAAAATTTTTTGCGGCAGACTGTGAACCCAGAGATAAACATAATCATCTAGCAAACTATCAACAGATAGGCAGATCATTTATTGACTATTTTTTTTTATCAACAGCACAGTTGTTTTATTCCGCTTCAGTAACAACCCTACCACCAAAATATCTAACTAGTTGTTAGCTATGCCTCAAAGCTATTTGTGATACCATCTGTTCAAAATGGACATTCTTTTTGTCAAACAATGCACTCTAACTATGTCGACCGTAGCAATTAACATTGTCGGATCTACATTTTTGCTATTTTCATTTTATTACATTAAAGGTCTTAGAATATGTCTAAAAATTGTCCGCAAATTATTAAATTCCTAAAATCAACCTAATGGTAAATAAATTAAGTTTTTTAACCGAATTTCATAATTTGCGGGGGCATTTTCAGACATATTCTAAGGCCTTTAATGCAATAAAATGAAAATAGCAAAAATGTAGATCCGACAATGTTAATTGCTACGGTCGATGTGTACCCTGCTATTGATGCACAATACTTGAGACAGACAAACACTCATTGGTAGCTTAATTATTTTATAGTAGGTACCTAAGCTTGTCGCCGACATAGCTCAGCGTTTTAGCAACCTGAAGTGATAGTGGGCTGGCTGGCCCTATCTATCGCAGAACCGATAACCGCTGGGGTAGACGTACTCTGGAGTGGAGACCGCGAATTGGCAAACGTAGCGTAGGACGCCCTGAGACTCGATAGAGTGACGATATACGTAGGACAGCTGGCGATGGATGGGAGCCAACAGGCGACAGTAGGGTTGAGTGGCGTGTCTTGGGAGAGGCCTATAGAGATAAAGAGAAGAGGCTGATGATGATGAACGTCTGTCCAACTAAGCCGTGTCTTAGAAGAACTTTATTTCAATCAGTGAGATGGGTACTTACGTAAAATTGATGATGATAGCTTAGCTTGTGCTAGGATTTAAAAAGCGTGCATTATACTTTCGGCTTAATACACCCCAAGCTCATAACCCCGTACACTCAAATTTCATGTCGACACGCAATCTAAAATCAACATAGAACGAACAAACCTTGAAAAGTTACACAAACTAGTAAATTAGATTATTTAAAAAACTATAAAATTACCGATCCGCAGAGATATAGATAAATATAATAATAGAGTAAGTGTAGACAACAATAAAACTGCGGTTTCATCACTTGAGACGATCGCCGTTATATATTGAAGATTGCTATAAAATTTTATTGATTGTGGTGGATTAAGATTTTTTGTGAGAACTGTAATGCAATGCATTGATCATTGACCCTCACTTTATCTTATTCGACTTGGAATGAATATAGCAGTCTTTTTTAACAAATTTTCAATTTAATTTAAGGTCTTTTCTTTCATCTGGATTACTTCTATAAACTTTTATTTTATCAGTCTTTATTTATAAGCTAATTTCATTGGATTTTGTGTGTTTTGGTTAGATACAATAGATTATATGTATAGTTAGCGATTATGTTTTAGTACATTATATCGAACAAGATATTCATTAAAAGTAATTAGTTTTAAATGTTATTTATAAAAAAAAAAAAAAAAAAAAAAAAATATGATTTTCGTAAACCTTCTGAGGCTTGTGAAATATAACCTCATAAAAGAGGCTTTTCACGTAATTAGAATTTTCTTGGACCGCCATGATACCAAAGAATTCTCATGTATTCAACAGTCTCACGCACAAGAGTGGGAACCTATAGTAGTTGATTGCTCATTAATTACACGAGTTCGTGGGTGAACCACGGAGCACTTGACACGATGATGATGTATACCTACCTTGCATTTTGACTACTTTCACTTAACGAGCGAAACAATCAGTCAGACAAAATGTTCATTGATTAATTTTAATTGTTTTAGTTTTGCCGTTACATTCATATGAATGATTTTGTGATGTTAGAGATAGTTTCTAAATTGTTCACATTTAGAAATATCTTACTTACTGGTAAAGTGTCTACACAGAACAATTTAGAAACTATGCTATGCTATGTATAGCTAGAAACTCTTGACTTTATCTCTCCCTATCTCTCTCTATCTTTCTCTTTCTCCTTTCTTTATCCATTTTCTTTACAAGTGATGTCAGTTGTACTTCCTTAATTCTCTATTATGCATTTACCTATTTTGAATTCTTTCTCGATTACAAAATTGCAGTCATGAAAAGTGAATGTATTATGAATGTAACAACTTACATGTTAGACAACTGTATTATAATTAACGGAGTAATTAGAAGCAAGTGTCCAATTAACAGACAGTTTCCCACGTAGACATTCTACAATTTTGTATCGTTTTATCTTTTGACTAATGCTTAAAGTACATGATTTTGCTTTTATGGTACAACTTTACATTAACGGTAACCGACTAGAGAATTGTTTTTGTTAAAATTGTTAACCTTATTTAGTGTTTCACTGTTATTATAGTAAAAGTCGGTTTTAGAACGGTGTGTGCAATCATATACACTATCATTATTCTGTTTAACAATATCAACAACCGTTGTAATATTGCACTGTGTAATCAAATCATCTTTCTATGGCTTACAATACAATACTGCGTCGTACGTATTGTGTCAGTTAGATTTATCATGTCTACCATTGTGTGGGTTTCTGCAAGGCCGTGTACCGCAAAAGTGTCGAATTGTTGTTTTAAATCTTTAAAAATCAATTGAGTATGTCACTTCACTTTCGTCGTGACAAAGGCCACGCGGAACAATGGCAAAATTGATCGGATATGGGTACCATGTTGAACAAGTTGCATCACAAGCGTATATCGTCCATTTTGTGCAAACATTCTGTAGCGTTTCCGTATTACATAACCTTAGATACTATAACTGATGCGCAAAGCGCTAAAATGTCTAAGCTTGGCTAACGGCAATCCATCACTAATCAGCGATCCGTGCTAATCGCACCGGTTCATAGGCAAGGTTTATGTCAAGGTCAAGCGCACGTACCATATCGCACTGAGCTTCGGCGTCGTCGTCATAGAAGATAGTGTCGCAATCGTCCATCCTGGCTGGTCTCCTACTGGTTAGCGGCAGCGGGCCCCCGCGGCCCCGGCATCAAGCGCGCGCGGCACCACCACCGGCATCCGAGTCACCACTGTTACCATTCACCGACACAACACCGTCTTCCGACACACTATCGTAACTAATTCAAGTATCGAATTCTCCGGGATAATCCGATGAGTCACGCGACACGCAGCCGACTTGGTGCAAGACTGCTCGGATGCTCGACACCGTCGGAAGGTGTGGGTGTCCTCAACGAGCCGACTCAAACGTAACCTCGCGTCGGAAGCGATTCGTTTGTTTTTTATGTAGGCCAATTAACAAGGATTTGATTGTGATGTTTTTGTCGATTTAGAATTTGGATCGCGCGAGGTGCCGTTGGTGTTTTTGTGGCGAACTGCGTAGAAGGCCGTGTCCGGGCAGGGGTGGCGCGCGCACCCCCGCGAGGTGCATTGATCGGATCCCCATTGCGCATGTGCCCTCTTGAGGATTTCTCGACTGTGTTTGACATTTGCTTAGGGGATACTTTATTGGGAAACCGCCTCCGCTACCTACGTCTGCGAGAGCTATGTGAACTATGTTACGTATATCTATGCTCCTTCGCATTCTTTATGTACTTTAGCGCATTTGAATATTGTATGAGCCACTTGCCTGTTTCTTTTGCAAACTGCTTTTCTACCTTGTTTATTTATCTTTTGCTGTCAAGGAGGTATAAAGAAACAATGGATAATGTAAAAATTAAGCATGGTAAACAGACATTAGTTACATTCTCACAATTAATCATTAGTTGAAGAGTTTTTTTTAACCTTGGTTTATTGAACTTATGTTTCTACCATATTCATTAGGAAAATCTTATACTTACTTATAGCTGCTAATTATGCTTAGGTACATATAATGGAACGAATTTTAATTTAAGCAGAAGTGTGTGCTGTATGTCAGTTGTTATTTTTGTATGCCGATTTACTAAGCAACAGTATCAATAAGATAGAAAAAAAATTATACAATCATTCTCATTTAATTTTTCTTAATTATTACTATTATTACCATCGGAACAGCGGTTCTTCCCTTTGGACAACAATTTATGTAGATGCCCACACTTACTTTGTACTTGGATGCATTTAGTCCGTTCCGTAACCAATTCTATATTGTGGGACATGTTGTTATCCCAGTGATTACGTACTCCTTCCTTACGTACTCTTTCAAACAATGGAAACGAAACCTAACGAATACCTATGTTCATGCGCATTGTAATGATGATTTGTCTACTGCGTTTTGCAGTCGGTAGAGAATATTTTATCATGAAGGCGTGTGCTTACAAGGGTTGTTGGAATTATCATGACGGTGTGCATTTTTCTCTTTCATCTTATAAATTGACGATTGGCGATTTCTTTTCAATCTCTAACATTTCATTTTTTCTTGAGCTATAAGTACAGTAAACAAGCATAAATTCAGTAACATAATAATTATAACAGCTGTGTAAAGAAAATAATAGATCTATATTCCAATTACTTAGTAACATGGGTTCATCATAGCATTTACATTTCTTATCCACACAAATACTTATTTCAAGAAAAATCGGAATACATTTCTCTCAAAGTACGATTCTCTCTTTATTAATTCTGTGGCTAAGTGATGTTGATAGTGTAAAGTAACTTGAAAACAAAAGCATAAAAGGCCTTACAAATTGTTGGCAGGTGTATCATAACTTGAACTCTTTAACCCCAGGGCAGTATCTAGAATAAGTAACAGTTACTGGGCACTGGAACTATGTCAAGGCGGCCGGGACACGCGGGCATTCACTAGGTCCAGTTAGGTTTTAGTCTATAGAGCTGTCAAAGGCGGAAACTAGTCTATGGCAGGTGCATACGCCCTTAGTGTCGGAACAGATGAAAACGGCTGCATTGGTAAATAGAGTATTGAAATTGTTGGACAACTTGGGCGATCAGTTATACCTACTCCTCAACATTTATAAGAAGAGGGTTTTCAGTGAGACAAAACCTTACGAGATCGATTTTGGCTCCCTTAACACACCTAAAGGCCAAAGGTGGCTGTCTGTATTAGCTCATCAATGTTCATGTTTCCGTTCCAATTTCACAGACACGAAAATTTATTCTATTACATTTAAATTCACAACTTCCAGTTATCAAAATATGTGGTAACCAGAAATTGTACGAAGACGGTGTTTCAAAAACACAAACAAATATTGCTTGCCGATAGCAATTTCAAACAAATCTTGTAGAGCAATCGTGAGCTCGTGATACCAATTGGAAAATGTCAAGGGAATTAGGTTTATTGTAACCAACCCGATCCGCAGCATCACCGTTTCGTGCAAATTCACTCTATTGTGAATGCCTATTTCAAATCATAAATTCGACGAATAATTTTGTTAAGGCAGAAGGCGTAAAACGATACGTTTTTCGTATTATGGAAAAAAATAATATAGATCAATAAAAATCGTTAAAAATAATTTTATTTTTTATAAACATATTTCTTTTGTAATTGTTCTTTATAGGATGTCAATAAAGTATTATTGAAATGTGTCATAAAATAATTTAATTGACAAAACCTAACTAAAATAACTTAACAATAATAACATATACATAAACAACAAATTATGTTAGATTTTCCAAGTCGATTTTTTTATGGTTGATAAGCTAGGTGTTGGACCACAACTCAACTGATATTAAATGACGGTGACGGTGATTTGCATTAATTTTATTAATCTGTGACGTCGTCATATTGACCGAAGTTACTGCCGTAAAATATATTCATAATTACGTATGCAATAATTACTTAAAATTATTTGTTTAACCTTGCTATTTATACCACTAACCATTATTGTATTCAGTGATTGTGCCCAAAGGGGTCTTTTGCACGCATAGTACCTTTTGTAGATAACGATGTCTTTTTATGAACTAAGCGGCTGTATTATTTCACAGCCAGGTTATTAATGATTGTACCCATTAAATCTCGCTGCGACCTGCCTCTGTGCGTGGTGGAGGGCACTAGGATATCCTTTGGAACGCACCAGTAACCCAGCACTCTGCTTTGGCAACTCACCCAAAGAATGCCGATTGGAAAGCTCTTCCTCCTTCTACAACGAAGGGGGCCACGCTGTATAATAATATTTCTTTGATTCAAATCTAAATAAAAATTGGAAAAATCTGACTTCTCGTAAGCACAAAGGTCATTCCCCCACTTTGTTCTGTTCTTAAGATAGGATTCTAATTCCTTAGCTCCGGGACTATACACTTGAGTTTGACTTTTATAAACAAATTGCAAAGATTAGAAAGATATCTGACTATCTACAACATATTTACTAAAATACATATAAAAAATGATAGCTACGTATATCCTACGTAGCCAAACAGGGCTGATTGTTATTACAATTTTTATGACGAGCACAACTTCGACACTGAAAAAAAAAATTGGGCTAAACATGAACAAAATGTATGCAGTAATTCGGTATGTAAAGTTTTATTTTTGTTATGTATTTTATATTTTTTAGTAAACTTTATTTTATGAAACTGATTTGAATAATTTGGCTTTCTATGCGATAGTTGATTTTCAATACCTACGTTTTAAAACTTTTTATAACGATGACGTCATAAAGTAGCCTGAATATGTATGCCATGCAAAACAAAAAAGTATACATAGTTATTTTGACACATTTTTGTTTTATTTACGTGAGTAATCCCGCATAAATAAAACAAAAATGTGTCAAGACCACGTCAGTTTCCATAATATTTTGACACATTTGATTGATTTTGACAATTGACATGAAGTAAAAAAATCTTATACCATAGCCTCATAAAAGCGATATCATAGTCCAAGTAACGTTTAAAGTAAAATAATCCCGATATTTGTATCAATAAAGCGAAAAACAATTCGACGTACGTGTATGGAAGAGATTATTATGGCTGCCGCTGACTTGACATTGACAGATTTTGTTTTGGTTTGCCATTGCTTTTGAGGCACTGAAAGTAGCCCTTTACAGCTTACTGTGTGACGTCATTAGAGGTCAATTGAAAGTCAAGACAAATGTTTATATTTTATTAAAATAAACCCCGTCTCATAGTTTAAAGTGTTTTAAACGTAAAAATAATGTATAGGAATGTATAATATTTCCAAATGGTTTTGAAATCAGTAAAGTATTTTTTTTCTTTACATGCCGAATTGAACTAAACCTATTAAGCTTTTATTTTCGCTATTTCAGAGTTGTACCCAGTGAGATGTATAACAAATGACCCCCTTTTGGCTTAGTATATCCCAAGCTTAGAACCTTGAATAAGTAAGTTCGATACACCAATGCCACTCAATCACTATCACAATACCAATCGTGACGCTCCAAGGCGAAAACCCTTGCTTTATTTCACTTTTGATACAATAGCCTCATTAAAGCTTCATAATAACATTGATTTACCATATCAATCGATCAATGGCAGCCCGTCGATTATAATTAGCAGATATAACTTGTTTGTAACTTATCTTGCTAATTATTTACCTGAAATAAAAGCAATAACCAAAGCGTACGTTGCAGTCAGCAATAAGTAAATTAAAATGTTTCGTTGATTTATGAATTCTATTCAAATAGAGATTCATATTCATACGACATCCTACGGTTCCAGTTTTTTTAATTTATTTAAAGTTTTTTAATTCTTTATTTCTAACTCCACAGATTCCAGAGTCCGTGTATTTTTTTTACATTTTACATTTTTTTACTATTATATTCTATTTATCAGAATTTTATCCGCGGAGCCGGTCTTAACTGTATTTGGGGTACGTGATATTCCTAAACGTGATTTATTTTATTAAAAGTTGTTTATACCCTGCTTACGAACAGTGATATAATTAAATGCTAAATAGTTTCGTTTAAGCATATTAGCATTTTAAATATAGGTCCGATTTTGAGTCAGAAAGGCTCGAAGGACCAATATTATGTACCATGTTATGACCAATATTATAAAAAATTAAAAACCTCAAAATAATTATTTGTATGCAATTCGTAAAAGTTTTTTTCACCCCGAAATAGGTGTAAAGTGAGTGTTGTACTATATGATATCATCTACTTACAAGTACTTCACACCTATGAGGTAAGAAAATCAGAATTATTTTTTGTTTTCTAATTCAAAAGTGTTACAGCGCCAGTTAGCAGTGCAATTCATTTTAATTATCACATAATCTCAGCGTACAATTTCCTGTCGTGTGTCATGTTATTGTCTACAAACAATGCTGGTTACATAAAAGACAACCTGAATTACTTGGACCGTGTAAACTGTATGAAAGCCGGGTTTCACCACCATCTGATTGTATACAATTCATGCATTTTAACAAACTCCTAAGTACAAGTCGGAGTAAATGGGACGGCTCTGCTAAGTATCAGCTTCTTCGGCTCTTCTATCGGATACATATCGGAGAGTATGGCTTGGTATTGCATAATTTGGTTCCCTCTACCCTTTTAATATTACCGGACGACAGACACGCCCAAAGCGCCATCCATACATGATGGATATTCCCCTCGTACGGACTAAACACTTCGATTTCAGAATCTTCATACAAACAGCGAGGATATGGCACTCTTTGCCGACGTCTTTTTTTTCCCGCGAAGTACAATTTGGGTCTCTTTAAATCCAGAGTAAACAAGTTAGCATGCTTCATCTTAGATTACATCCTTCTTAACATCAGGCAGGGCGTGGTCAAATGTTAACCTATTTTGAACAAAAAAAAAATACCGTTAATTACCTATCCTTATCATAATTTCGTTGTAATTTTTTAATGTATCAAATATATATTATAATCAGCTAATTAGAATCTAGGCCTTTAGGATGTTATTGGATAAATACTGAATGTGAAAACTACAACTTTATCAAATTCCATAAGTTGTTAAAGTAGAAATCTGCTGGTTAGCATTTATCAGGAGGAAGACATAACGGGCCCAAAACTTCAAAACTATTCATTGTATTTATTTCCCCTGGATTATGAAAGCTGTAAGTTTAGTGCCCAGTTTCACTTTTACTGGTGCAAATTAAGAAAATTAGCATAAATTGTGCTAGGCTGTTTATGAGTGCTATTTTGTTTATGCTAAGCGTCTTATCTAGATACTAATCTAATTTCTAAAAGTAATTATTCACGTACCTTTATATTTTACGACTTTTTTACGAGTCTTTAAATTTAGATTTCATTAAGTTAAATTTAGTATATAACTACGATTTTACAATCTTGGGGCTTTTATTTTTTGTTTTACAAAATTTAAAGCACGCACATGTTTAAGTAACCTTTTTTTATGATTCCGTGTGTTTGACCACAGCTCACCTGATGTTAAGTGATGGTGTGATCAAAGATAGTAAACACACCTAGCCTGGAACTGGCTCTCAAGTGAGGCTACCAAAATACATTGTTAAATGCTTGGCAGAAGATTTTCAACTAAACTAATATAAAATCTATTTATACACACTCACACACTTTCGCATAGAGTCACATTAAAATCACATGCGTAATCATTATACCTGGCTAAGTTTAACTTAAAACCTTTTAAACTTTGCAGGACAGCTAGCACCTAGGGACACCTTTGAATACTCGCCTTGAAAAATAAAATTATGGTGGTTGATGGTCGTAAAGATTGCTCGTTACAAGTACAAACTCTTTCCCTGCGGATTTACATCCACACGCGAACAATCAACGTATATAGCTAGCACTAATTTTATAACTAGGTACATTGTATTTACTCGGTGGAAGATCTCCTTAGCAAGAGGTCGTCTAGGTAGGTACCACCGCAGTACCAGATATTCTGCCGCCAAGCAGTAGTGTCCTGGTTCTGCTGTACTGCAGCTAGCGAAATTACAGGGCTGTTGAGATTAACCATCTAAAGTCCTAAAGTGATGGGAGCTAAAGCAATGATATCCTGAACTTTGTTTTATTACACAAAGTTCACAAAGTTCTGGCCATGCATAAGTGTTATCTCGTACCATCAGGAGAGCGTTTCGTTTACTCTCTACTTATACATTAAAAAAAAACACCATGTGCAGTAGGTACTCTGTATAAAATATTAATTTATCAATCATAAATAGGCCGTGGTGGTGCCGGCGTAAGAATAGTACCCCACCCTCTCTACCCATGGTTGCCGTAAGAGTCGGCTAAGGGATGTAATCCGGAAGATGGGCAGCAGCGTCTTCCTTGAACAATCATACCTAACTGCGCTCGCCAACCCGCCTGCCAAGCGTGGCGAGTATTGGCAAAACCCCTCCCCAGGAGGAGGCCTATGTCCAGCAGTGGACGTCCTATGGCTGATGATGTGATGTGAATCATAAAAAAGTGATGAATGAGAAAGTCTTTTACAGAATGACGCAGATTGATTGGGTGGTTATTATGCACGCACTTTTTTGTATTTTTGTAGAGATGTAGTATGACAATTTGGAAAAAAGTCTCGTCATGTTTTCGATACCGAATGAATGAAAATGAAAGCATTTTCAGTTTCCGTTTATTGCCGCCAGGGACGCTGATCTTTTTTTTACACACTTAGGAACCACAAACTTGCCGAAAGTTTTTTTTGCAAATCACCAGGCCAGAACCTCTGAAGTTATCTACTAGAATTCGTTGGGGATAGCAGTAGTAGCAATATAATGTGTGAGCGTCCCGTCAAGCGTGATACGCAAGCTTGAGAGTAGGCGTTAAGCTGTGGCAGGTCCCCCAGGAATGCAGCTACGCAGGAAATGGGCAATGACCGGAGTCATCTCGCGACCCAACGCCATGTAGATTGCATTGCCGCTGATTACCGATGGACTGATGGATGGGAACTCGATTCTCGCGGGAATTTTGACGTAAATTTTTTTTCATTGTTTTTGGCGTCACACTTTATTTATTTTACTATAGTCAACTATTTAAATATCTTTAATTTTTGGATAAAAATTAAGTGATTTATGTCTGAGTCACACAAAGTTAGTAAAATCAAGTTCGGTCGCGCGTAAAGCAGTGGCAACTTTACCAGTACCTTAAAGGTAGGTAGGTACCTACATGTTTCAATCACATCGTATCCCTTTACGACACTCTTTACTCTTTCACTCTTTGGCACTTTATAAATAACAAAAAATACATTGTTTTTACATAGTAGACACTAAAAAAAAGTTTTTGAATAAATAACACAATGCGACGACATGATTTTTCCGCGTTATCGTCAAAACTTATCATTATTTTATTTTTAATTTTTTCTTACTCCTTAGAAATTTGTATATTTTTTTAAGTTTTAAAAATTAATCTCACTAATATTATAAATGTGAAAGTTTGGATGGATAGATGGATGGATGTTTGTTACTCAATCACGCCAGAACGGCTGAACGGAACTGGATAAAATTTTGCATGTAGATATTTTAGGCCCATGGATAAATCATAGGATACTTTCATCATCATCATCATCATCATCCATCACCACGCAGGTAAAAACTCGGGGCGTAGCTAGTTAGTTTCTAAATTTACCATTACATTTCTTTCAACAACCATCTTGCAGAAAATCTTTGCAAATAGGTTACATATAGGTACATAATTATGTATTTCTGATTCAACAGTAAGGCGGGTTGATAAATCTATCAATTATTATTTGATCCACTCGATCTATTCTAACAGATCGACATTTTGATCAATCTTGATTTGGCAACAAAAAATGTATCTCAAAATAGTTCAGCGTGTTCAACCATAAAGCAAATATCACGCTTGCATTGAATTCGATTTGATGCTACATTATCGTCTCTGTGCGATCGCGGCGCAATGTTTACTTGCCGTCACCATCTTATCCGTCAATCTTCTACGTGTGCCAGTCTCCGAGGTTAATATTTGGTAATGATTGCATCACCTGATTTTCGATACTACTTTGCAATTTTTGCGATTAAAGCAAATGTCTTCGAACTTTTTATATTCGATTTTTTTTTTTATATTCGACAGGCTAGGTGTTTGACCACAGCTCATCTGATGTTAAATGAGAGTGTGGTCGGAGATGGTAAACACACCTATTTCTAGTATTTAGCATACGCCTTTCCTGCAACTTCTTGCTAAAATGCAAATTATATTTAAAATAAATAAGCGCGTGTGAAAAACAACTGATCACCAGCACGATCTAATCTTGACATCGCCATTTTAATAACGAGCAAATGCTTGATGAAACGACAACCTCTTACTGCGATAATTCATTATAAACGCACTAACAATTTTCCGACCACCTTCACAACCAGTTCCACACATCAGCAGTTCTTGCCAGAACTGATGAAGTGTGGAACTCGTTACCTGCGCCTTTCTTAACAAACAAGTACAACCTAGAGTTGTTAAAAATCGTAAATAAGTACTTTCTTTATGCCACAGCTGGCAATCAATCAGATTGTTTGCCTGATAGTAAGCAATCACCGTCGCCTATGGATATCTACGATACCAGGGCCACTACAAATATGTTGCCAACATTCACACACAACTCTGCAGGAATACGGAGAAAGGAATATTATTCCACAACTCGCAAGTGTATGGCAAAAAAGGAACATGTAAATCGCACAGTGTGCGGTTTTTACAAATCAATTATGTGAATTACACTCTAAGACGATGACAGCTAGTGCGGTGATGGCACCGTGACTCTTAATCCTACCATCCTACCTCCTACAAATAGTATAAACGCGAAAGTTTGTAAGAATGTATGGATGTATGTTTGTTACTCTTTCACGCAAAAACTACTGAACGGATTTTGATGAAACTTTACAATTATATAGCTTACACATCAGAATAACACATAGGCTATAAATTATAAAGATATAGTTTAAATTATCCAATATATAACGATGAGTGTCAAACCCCAAAGTAAGTAGGAAAAAAATCTGCCATCTGGGAGATATTCTGGCGTGCGCCGCAAACACCGTTGGAGTTACACGTTGTATATAATGTACAATGGAAATGTTTATCTTAAGTATTTATACAAAAAAAACCTGCGACAGCATATATCTATCATTTATGTGTAAGCCATTATCGCCAAAATAGTGAACCATAAATACAATAAAAATTTCATTATTACAATTTTCCATCACCACGCGGGTGAAACGCGGGGCGCAGCTAGTAAGATATAAAAACCTACTTCCTGCAAGCGAGCACTGACGACACTCACGTGATGGAAAGTCATGGTGTGATCCATCTCCGATCGTGGTCAAAGCCTAGTCTGTTGTAAAAAAAAAAAGTACCCATGGTAAGTAAGGGGCGGGCTAGCGATGAACATGAGCGGTTACGAAACAGCTAGGTATGTGTTCTGCGTTTATTAATTAACTAAGTGCCCGGCAAGATCTTACACAACTAGGTACATAAACATCATTAGATGACCTACCAGAACGAACAGTTTTGTGATATACTGTATGAAACAAGAAATGAGAGAACTGCTAGTATAATTAGCGAAATATTCATAGTAAAAAAACGATGGTAAAGTGTATGATAATTGGGACAGCCGTATCCCGATAATAAGGTTATTAACCTTGCGGTACACTATACGAAAGGGTTTAATTTTTTTTTATGGCTGACTTACTAGGTGTTTAGACCACAGCTCACCTGATGTTAAGCGACGGTGTGGTCGAAGATGGTAACACCTAGCCTGGAATGGAACTGGCTCTCAAGTGAGGGTTCACTTGAGAGCCAGTTCCAGCCGGAACACACCGTTAGATGCTTGGCGGCAGATTTTCAACTTGAGGCCAGCCGGCTTGCCAGCCGAATACTAGAAAGTACCCTACCACCACGCTATGGTTTCCTCACGATGTTTTCCTTCACCGGCAGCTCAAGCTCATTGTTGGGGTTTGAACCCACGCCCTTCGGCATGCGAACCGACCGCGCTAACCACTGAGCTATCATCGATACAAATTACAACAAAACATTATCATGAACAACTTTTTCTATGGACCCACAATTAGCAAAACAGTGTGTTTCGGCAACCTAACTTGAGAGCCAGTTCCATTCCATCGTATGATCTTCGACCACACCCTCACTTAACATCAGGTGAGCTGTTTAAAAATCTAGCCCGTCAACCATTTTTTTTTTTAACTACGATATAAATTTTCTTGAAGTTTATTAATATTTTTCTGTGGAACAGCAGATTTTTTTGCGATTTCAAGGCTTGTTCCATAATGTAGAAAAGATTGGCTAACAACCAGAGAAATTCGATTAAAACATCATCCGTACATGTTCCCCATGAACGCACAAAGCGTTTCTATTCAACTTTTTTCATCCGCACAGTTTGGAGATTGTGTATTATGGTATGTAAGTAAAAGAAGATAAGCGTGCTCCATCTTGGACCGTACAACTGCTCAACATCAGGCAGGTTGTGGTCAAACACAAGCCTACAAATATGAAAATAATTTAAAGAACCTTTCTACACTAGAACGACACCTTTTACTGTATAGTTATCATATGATAATAATAATTATTACGAATTAGTAACAGTAACATATTGTTACCTGTTAGATGTTTCGAAGGACAGGTTTATTAGTCACGCTGCGTGACTCGCTGCGAGCGGATTCCGTCGGCTTGTATTGAGAAATGCTTGAAATTTTTTGTGTCTTCTCACGTTTACTTTACGAAATTAACTAGTGTGGAACCTCAAAGTGGCAACTAGTAACTGCTACGTAATAAAGGTTATGCAAAATGAAAGATACCATCTCTAGATCCATTCCACTTCTTTAGGAAACCCTTTCAACTATTTGTGTCAGAGAATATTTAGAGATACAAGATGATATGAACCAGCCAAATTTAAACATCGTATATAAATTATATTTAAGTACGTTTGGGGCACCAACTTGCCTGATGGAAAACCAATTAAGACGACAATGACAGAACGTCGGTGTAAAAGAAACCTATACATTGCAGCCTTAAAAAACTAAGCGTCCGCGTCATTTGGAATCATCTCAGCATTAACGCCGGATAATCTGGGTTAACTTTTTTTAATGTAAAAGTTATGAGACGAATGGGACGCTCTCCTGTTAGTAAGAGATAACGACTACCCATGATCATTGTAGCGAAACACAGAACTTTCAGTAACAAAACAAAGTCAATGATTTTTGAAACATTAGATTAGTCTCAACAGCCTTGTAATTTCATCTCCCTGTGATACAGTACCTAACGTTAACACGCTAAGAAGATCTACCACCAAGTAACAATACATTGACAACTATTAACTCAAAAAACAACCACACATCCCTTATCGTTAGTTGATATTCGACTCTTAATTGATCTAAGAAGTACGTTATAAGTTTAAAGTATTGAAAACGTGGAATATAAATAATGGTTGTTAAACCATTTAAAGTTATCTCCACGCATTATGACATCTGTGGAGGGCATGTCAGATCTGCACCGACAATCTAAGTACTCTTGCTCTGATCAAGGGATAGGGCAGTGAAAGGTTTCTCGAAAGTTTTGCGTGAAACCTGAACTGCGCCCCGCAACGCTATAAATTAATTGAAGTGTCTATCTGTCTGCTGCGGTGTACAATTTTAGGGGATATAGGATAAGAAAGTTATGTTTTTTTTTCAAGAGGAAACGTAGAGAAAGATGAGACAGATAAGTGTTATGTATACTCGAAACGAAGAAAATAAATCAAAGAGGTTTTATTTATATTCTAACATAGCTGCTTTTTCATTTATTTCGGAAACTAAATTGATATTAAATAAACAAAGTTTAATACTTTCATTTTGTCGAAAAATACTTTGTTAAAAGAATTTAACTATTGAATTGCCGATAGACAAGTACATACCTAAAAACAAAGAACTTATAAACTTAATTATCGCTCTAGGCGATAATGCCACTTTTGTATTACCACATATTAGTCTATGTTGTTTTGTTATTATCTAAGTATTCTTCTTTATCTCTTTTTTAAGTGTTTTATGTTATAATGTATCGATTGTTGCTGTACCTTAAAGTTATACTCTATTCCGTTTCATTTCATTATTTTACTAGCAACCCGCCCCGGCTCCGCTCCCGCCGCAATGTAGCTCGTAAGCTATTGCCAGCGTTTGCAATGTAGGCGCGCATGTTTTTTACGACATCACATTACAAATCATTAAAATTCTCGTTTTTTTTTATTGCTAACAGGCTAGGTGTTTCATCACAAACCACAATTCACTTGATGTTAAGTGACGGTGTGGTCGAAGATGGTAAAGCACACCTAGCCTGGAATGGAACTGGCTTTCAAGTGAGGCTGCCGGAACACACCGTTAGATGCTTGGCGGCAGATTTTCAACTTGAGGGTGGTAGCTGGCCACCCGAATACTAGAAAGTACCCTACCACCACGCTATGGTTTCCTCACGATGTTTTCCTTCACCGGCAGCTCGAGCTCATTGTTGGGGTTTGAACCCACGCCCTTCGGCATGAGAACCGACCGCGCTAACCACTGAGCTATCATCGCTACAAATTTCTCTACTATAATATGCATTTATTTTACATAAATAAACCTTCCTCTTGAATTATTCTGTCTATTGATGGAATCCGTTGCGTAGTTTAACAGATCTAAGCGTACAGACGGCGGGAAGCGATTTTGTTTTATACTATGTAGATATGACATACAAAAAGAAAAGGGAATAACATGAAAAAGGAATGTACTCGTCGTTTAATTATTTGTCACAAGAAACAAAGCCGAATTTCAAACATATTCGTGTCTCGGCCAAACCCATGCTAAAGTGAGTGATCAATAGCCATCTCATAGCTTACGTAAGGTCAGAGTATTAACGAAAGAAGACAAACCTGTCAACTTTTTAATTTCCTTATCCATTACATGAGCTATAAAATGCGACGGAACCCTCCGGCATCGGATGTCGTCAACAACGACACTTTCAATTAATACCTGTTCCTAATGCTGTAATTTATGGCGAAGAACGCACGGAAGTGAGCAATTAAGATGGGTACCAGTAATTGGATTGGCATTTGGTTTTGATATTATCACCATCACTAAACCATACATTAACATAGTTTTATTTATTCCTTGAAAAGATCTAGATTATATACTCAGACTAGTTGCGCCCCGCGATGATACCCGCTGTTTAAAAACTACATTTTTCCGGAATAAAAGTAGCCTATGTGTTAATCCAAGGTGTCGGCTACCTCCATATTAAATGTCATCAAAAGTAGTTCAGCCGTTTGAGCATGAAGTAGTAACAAACATAGAAACACTCTTAACACTTACAAACTTTCGCCTTTATAATATTAGCATGGTGTGAATAGTGTGAATACTCAGAAAAGGATTAAAACAGCAACAGGAAACGATGCCGGACTTTAGCCGGACTACGCAAAGATCTGGATAACCGCTGCAATGGTTATGAGCGTTATTTTTTAACCGACTTCAAAAAAGGAGGAGGTTCTATGTTCGACTGTATGTATTTTTTTTACCATAAGAGCGTTTCTTTTGTGTCGTTACTTTTATATAAAACACGAACAAAAATTAATCATTTTATATTCGATCATACGGATTAGAGTCAAAACGTGTGGTACTTATCCAAGGGAAATCCAAGATGTATGTATGGGTGGTAATGGGCCTTCTTTCTACTTCAAAACTGGATTGGATTGGTGACTTGGAAATATAGGAGAAAGGGGCAAGGTAACCTACTTATTTATAAAATGAGAAGGCAACACCTGTGAATTCGACTTTAAGTGTTCAGTTTATAATTTTTTCAAGCATGAATAATTAATTAAGAACGATTACATCACCACGTAACAATTATGGAAATAACATTCGAGAACTCAGTGAACATTGTCTCAGTCTTTGTTTTATCAACATAATATTATATTATGAAGCCTGTAGGTTAAGCTTAAAAGTTTTGTTTTGTATGTTTGCTTGTTTGTTTGCCACTAATTTCCGTATAAATTAGATTTGTATCGATATCGAATGATATCACAGGAAATGCAAATTTTGCATGGTACTATAGTATTATAAAGTACTTATAGTAGTATTTATAGTACTCGGCTCGCTAGCTACCACCCAAGTTGAAAATCTACCGCTAAGCACCTAACAGTGTGTTCTGACATCCTTACTTGAGAGCCAATCCCATTCCAGGCTAGGTTTGCTTTACCATCTTCCACTACACCGTCATTTACCATTAAGTGAGCTATGGTATACCTATGAGGCCGTGGTGGTGCCGGCGTAAGAATAGTACCCCACCCTCTCTACCCGTGGTTGCCGTAAGAGTCGGCTAAGGGATGTAATCCGGAAGATGGGCAGCAGCGTGTTCCTTGAACAATCGAGCCTAACTGCGCTCGCCAACCCGCCTGCCAAACTTGGCGAGTATTGGCAAAACCCCCCCAGGAGGAGGCCTATATCCAGGAGTGGACGTCCTATGGCTGATGATGTGAGCTATGGTCAAACACCTAGCTTGTACCTAGCTAGCTTGTATGGAAAAAAACCTCCATTTCACAGGAATGTGACAATTGTCATACAAGAACAGCCTACGCTCAGCAGACGGGGATCAAAAAAAAACAAAAATCAAAATTCTGTGGATATTGAGGAGGTCTTTAAGGTCCAAAAAAAGTGTGTAAGAGCCATATGCGGAGCTCTTCCACGAGCCAGCTGCAAACCACTGTTTAAGAGACTTAAAGTCCTCCCCCTAGCCTGCATATACATAAAAGAGATGTGTCTGTTTGTTGTAAACAATAGGGCGCATTTCGAAAATGTTAAATCCAGTCGACATGATAAACTTATATTCCCCAAAAAAGTCAGGCTAGAGTTTTGTCAACGAAACGCATATTGTATGACAATTAAATTTTTTAATAAGTTGCCTAAAGATATAAAGGAACTACCACATTGTAGGCTCAAACTAAAGTTGTCTGAATACCTGCTGGATCATTGCTTTTACAAGGTCTCAGAATATCTTACATATAGAAAGCCTTTTAACGCACAAGGCAATATTTGATTCTGCCATAACTGTTTTCTTTTTAAATATACTTATGTTTGTTGATCTATTGAATTGTTGTTACTATTATTATTATTTTAATTTTGATTGTAATTTGTAAATTTAAATTTCAATTCTTATTTCTGACCTTATTAATTTGATTTGCACTGTATGGTGACCTAATGACCTTATGACTTATCTAAATCTATTAATTGATCTAATGACATTATTTAACAAGTATGTAATAATTCCATTTCATCCAGTTTTGCACACCCAGTTCTGGGTCAAGTATGGTCAAAGTGACTTATTAATTTATGTACCAACTTCTCGACACCTATACTTTGCAAATAAACATATTTTGATTTTTTTTGATTTTGTCAATGGTTAAATGCTCGGTCAAATCAAGCTTAAATGTTATGCATAAAAACAAACACAGGTTAAGTACATTAGGCATTGATTAACTTTAATTAACATTTATAGTTCCCAGTATAGGTGTAGCTCTATCAGAATCTGTGCTATATTTTGTTATGTAGGAGTAGTAGATAACCACACCTTCCTCCCATAAATTTGCAACTGAGAGATTAGATTTAGCATGTAATTTGACTTTCACTTTTGTATGTAATCCACAAAGATCAATCTCGGTAGCTGAATATAAAATTCCCGTTTTGACATGCTTATGCACTACCAAATATGGATTCGAATAAGATAAACCATCTTTCATGTAAAATGCTGGTTAAAATTGCTATAGTAATAGACTGAAAAAGTGATTATATAGTGTCATTCGATTTATTAAACGTTTTGTTTGTGGATATAATAACTATTATGTAATTGCAATCACTATTTCACGCTTTACACCATATAAGTAAATATACATGTACACTAGCGATGTTACGTCATGGTCAGAAGTTCCGATTGATGTTACACCTCCGACTTCAACTTCGGCTCCGATAATTTTGATTCGTTTAAAACAAAGATCGCAACGTAAAAATACAAATTCTAAGACATTATGCTAGATTGTTCACAAAGAATTGAGTAAGTAAAATTATAAAATTTAGTAAGATCTTAAGTACAATTTAGAATTGTTTTAAAATTATTAATAATTTTCAATAGTTGTACGATTGCTACATGTGTATTATATTTATAGTTTAAAAATTGGTTAGACTTGTAACTGAAATAAGGTTTATAGATAGAAGATAGATGATTGTGTGATGTTAACTTATAGGCATAAACTAACATCTCACATCTGTCTTCTATTCCACTTCCGCCTCCGATAAATTAGATTTGAAACCTCCGGTTCCGACTCCAGATCCGGTAAACTCACATCCGTAACATGAAATTTCTACTCTATACGCATTTACTACTTATGTTTCAAATCTCGCTGTAATGAAGGCAGTTTATTAGCACCATTATCCCGGGAACAAACGTCGCAAATCGACGGTCGTCTAGGAAACATCGGTCCCTGCAAATACATTTTTTCCCTAAACAATGCGAATTATCGAGAACAATGCACCATTGTAAACACACCTGCCATGATTATAGAGAAAGTTTTCTAGCAAACAGTTTATTGGAGTTGATATCTATCTAAACATTCTAAACGGCTGATATTTATCGTAATGTTTTGTTGTTCTTTCACAAAACAAGAGCTTTAATGGCTTTCCTATTACATATACGAGTTAAAAGATTCATGATAAAAGAAAGAGTGCTATTTGTAAAACCCGCTTGCACAGAAGGCTGCTACGACTCAAAATTGCGATTTTGTTATTTTTATATTATTTAAAAATGTGTGCTTCGAAATGCCATAACCTAAATTCCTGCTCATTTTACTATGGGACGAAGGCCTAGAGTTCACAACTGCGACATCGTTCCATTGCCAACCTAATACTGACTTAGTGGTAGATCGCTTTATCAGGGGTTTGTCTTCTTAAGTAACACCATAGTATCAAATATACTGCCGCCAAGCAGTAATGTGTAAACCGCTTGGACGGTACTGTACGGGAGGATTATGAGCATTGTTGAGACTAACCATTGAATGTTTCAAAGTAATAAGCGCCAAAGCAGCGATACCCTAGACTTTATTTTTAGTCCCCGACGCAAAAACGACAAGGTGTTATAAGTTTGACGTGTCTGTGTGTCTGTCTGTGGCATCGTAGCTCCCGGATGAACAGATTTTTCTTTTTTATTTTTTGTTTGAAAGGCGAATGAGTCGGTAGTCTTAGCAGCGTTTGAATTTGTGTCGGGGGATTTTAAAATTTTTGATTTATGTTTGTGCTATTCAGTTTTGCGTACCGCTGCAATGGTCATAAAAAGGTGGTATCTCTTACTATTAGGAGAGCGTTTCGTTCGTCTTATTAGTTTTATACTTTTTGTAGCGATGATAGCTCAGTGGTTAGCGCGGTCGGTTCACAAGCCGAAGAGCGTAGGTTCAAACCCCAGCTTGAGCTACCAGTGAAGGAAAACAACTAAAGGAAATCATAGCATGATGGTAGGGTACTTTATAGTACTTGGCTGGATAGCTACAAGTTGAAAATTTGCCGCTAAGCACTTAACAGAACACACTAAACGCCTAGTCTGTAAAACTTTAAAAATGAACTCAATTTTATAAGAATGTGACAAATGTCATACAATAACAACCTACGTTCAGCAGTTGGAGATAACGGACTGAAGATGACAATGACATCATTCGAAGCAAAAAATATAAAATGAACTAAAATATATTACGAGAAAACTCACACGTCTTCAAATAAACGAGCAAATGGTTCTTCAGTACCTGATTGTGACTCGGAAAACCTGTAACCAGATCTGTCTGGTTAACCGTATTATAGTTTCTCGGTTAACGGAACATCCTGCATTGTTGGCCCACCTGTTGAGTGTTCTAGTCTACGTTTATGATAGCAATATTATAGATATTCATGTATTTGACTATTTGTGCCTAGCGGTTTCATAAGGTGACAATGACAATCCCACTTTTACAGAGATCAAAATAGCTTATGTCACTCTTCTATGTATCACTACATATTATAAAACAAAATCGTCCGTCGCGTCTATTTGTCTGTCTATCTGTTCGTGATAAACTTAAAAACTACTGAACGGAATATCATGCGAGTACTTCAAGCACCGGCACCTCGGCTAGGCTAAGCACCGACATCAAACAAATCAGTAGGTACCTATCAGTTGTAATAATACTTTGTAAAGTAAGTTTATTTTTCGCTTTTTAGTGCTGATGTTTTTTTCTTGAAGTCGGTTTTACTTTTTTGTTTTAAAGTTTGTTTATTTTAATATAAGAGTAATGAGACTGACGCCACGCTCTCCTGATGATAAGAGATAACGCCTGTCCATGACCATTGCAGCGATACACAGAACTGAGTGACAAAACAAGGTCGACATCGTTGCTTTGGTGCTCATTACTTTGAGTGACATTAGATGGTTAGTCTCAACAGCTCTGTAATTTCCCTAGCTGCAGCAACCTTCAAACCGGAACAGAGTAATGTTTACACACTACCGCTTGGCGGCAGAATATCTGGTACTGCGGTGTTAGCTACCTAGACGACCTCGTGCTAAGGTGATCTGCCACCGAGTAAAGTAGGTATATAAGTACCGATGTAGGTACATAAAGTTTGATAATAATAGTATTTTCTCAGTAATTTTATCCGAATGAAACAACAGCCTAACTCTAGGTTATATAAACATTCTCACCTTCACAAACCAATTTCTATAAAGGCTGGGAAAGCATTAGCTACGTCGGTAATTTACGTTCAAATTCAACTCTACCACGGCCTTTGCACCTCTAGACCGATGCACAAATTATGTTCGTAAGATGATTTTCTAGAACATGTCTCATACTCTTACCAAGGCAGGTTAATCGAGATAATTGAATTCTAAGTTTATCGAGTGGATGTGATCAGCTAGAGCAGAGTACTGAGTTGGCACTGATGTAAATTAAATATTGTAAGTACTTAGAGGTTTTATCACATCTATATTTGTAGCGATAATAGCTCAGTGGTTAGCGCGGTCGGTTCGCAAGCCGAAGGGCGTGGGTTCAAACCCCAGTAATGAGCTTGAGCTGCCGGTGAAGGAAAACATCGTGAGGAAACCATAGCATGGTGGTAGGGTAATTTCTAGTAATCGGCTGGCTAGCTACCACCCTCAAGTCGAAAATCTGCCGCCAAACATCTAACGGTGTGTTCCGGCAGCCTCACTTGAGAGCCAGTACCATTCTAGGCTAGGTGTGCTTTACCATCTTCTACCACACCGTCACTTAACATCCAGGGCGTCAGAACTATACCAAACCATACCAAATTTCATCATAATTGGTCCAGCTGTTTAAGAAGAAGTAACAAACACACTCACAAATTTTCGTCTTTAGATAATTATGTTCACGTTGAAACGGCTGTACGGATTTAGATGAAATAAGGAATGGATATAGCTAATGCTTTGGATTGTTATTAACACTTGGGCTATTTTTATACCGTGAAACGCGGTTTAAACCACAAAACTTAGCCAGTGCTTTTTTGTAAATATATAAATTAAAAAAACACAAAGGATGCTTTTCATTAAAGTTTTAACTGCACTTCTAAATCAAATTGTAAAATTTTATCATTCCAAGCTACATATTATTATGTTTGCAGGGAAAGTTATTTTGCAGGGTTAGATTGTTAGCTGGTCTACTATGCCTTAAGTACTTGTGTTTCATACTAGGTATGATTAGTATAATATTTTAAAGCTCCAACCGCAGTTTCCGTAGCCGTATAATAAAATGATATCACATAAGGTAATGACACGTGATCTGAACGTTAACGCAGCAGGAAGCCAGGGGACGTACTCCGCCGCGCCTTCTACCTACTTAGTACCTACCCATCACTACTCTATAGTATAGAGCAGCAGTTCTCAAACTTTTTTGGCGACGAAGTCGAAAAGCGAAATATTTGACGGCGCCCTAAAGTAATCAAAAACTGTTTATATGTATTTTTTATTGTCAGTTGAATCCGTGTTGGACTGTTGACTATGCTCCTGGCTGAAATGTCGCACTCTCATATTACGCATTCCACTACTATTCCTTTACATTTTTGTTATTTTTTGTTTACTGTATATTGCAATATTTATATGTATAATAAACTCTTTAGTATTTGTTTATTTTTGTGGTAAATATACTTAGCAGGTCGTCTAGGAAGACATAAATGCAGTATCAGATATTCTGACGCCAAGCAACAGCGTGTAAACATTACTGTGTTCCGGTTTGAAAAGTGATGTTGCAAAATTATAGGGCTATTGGTATCATTTATCGAATGTATCAAAGTAATGAGCGCCAAAGTAGCGATGCCTTTAGCTTTGTTTTGTTACACAACGTTCTGAATACTACTGTACTGGTGATACATATATTATTATCATCATCATCACCATTGCAGCCGTAGAACGTCCACTGCTGGACATAGGCCTCCCATATTATTATCAGGACTGGTAATATATACTATTATTAGGAGAGCGGATTCGTCTAATAACATCATTAAAAATAACTGTTATTAACTGACGGTGTGTATGTAACACACCAAGCCTGTATCCAGTCGTTTCACCCCAGTTACCATATTATTGCATATTTTAGTCCATCTACCGAAGTATTTATCAAAAAACAACAAGGTATTTTCTATACCAAAGCCTTTTTAGAGTTAGTTATCAAAACGATAAAAATAAACTAGCCTTTGTAGAGTTATCAAAAAGATTAAAATAACTCTAATCACCGAAGAACATCTACCGATACAGTCTTATAAAACATTCTGGTTAGGCCGTCGCGTCTCCATCCAATCTATCTACAAAATAATGCCCTCCGAAGATCCATAAACTAGTAGACTCCAATCGGCGCTAAAACTTATCGGAGCTCTGATCGTTTGGAGCATTTCTGAGTCTCCAAGCTATTTGTAAGTGCTCTCGGTCACGACTCCAAATGGCGAACAATAAACTTATCGAGTCAAATGGTACGTGTAAACCTATTTTTATTCAGCAAGCTTTCCACCATCAACTGCCCGGCACGACTGTCCTACCTCGTGACGACATGGGCAATATGGCTTAGAAACTTGGTATCAAACATGCATGAGAATATATTCAAATCTTAACTAATATTATAAACGCGAATGTGTTTGTTTGTTACGCCTTCACGCGTAAACTACTCAATGGATCTGGGTGACATTTTGCATGAAGGTACTTTAATAAGACAAATAAGACCCTGAAATAAGACGTAGGATACATTTCATCATCATCATTCATCACCACGCGGGCAAAACCGCGGGGTGCAGCTAGTATGATTATAAAGCGACTTTTAGACTAAGCATTAGGGTGATGAAATGACATCGGCGATTCGTGACATATAAAGATATATCTTACTAATGCTTGACGATCAGTAAATCAGTAATATTTATTGGCCATAAATAACAACAGTGTTACAGGCAAGTCACCTGTACAAAAACAATAATAATCTTACAATTACACTTTAATGAATGAAGCTATATAATTAATTAATAAGTTAACCTCAATGAACATACTTCTGTTTACAGTGCAGGCGAAAAGTGCTACCAATACATTCTTTATTATTGAAATTACAAGTATAAATTTACAATTACAAAAACCAACTTAATGTCCCTAAGTTCGGACACATTATGGTTTAATAATATGGGTAGGCCAACTAAACGCACTGCTCCAATGAAACGGCGAGGTTTCGGAGCAAAAGAAAATATAATCGATGTTATTGATATGATACAATTTATAGAACTTTGTTTTTTTTTTAAATCTCTCGATCGATTTCTATGAAATTTAAATTGGACCACCTGGGAAGAAAAATAAAATAAAAACAAAAAAAAAGGAACAATCCAAATCGAATCAGGCGTCTTCGAGTAATCGGTGAACATACATAAAAAAAAAAAATGAATTGTGAACCCCCTCCTTTTTTGAAGTCGGCTAAAGGAAATTACGACGAATTCTCCAGTACGGTACTGTGTTACGTATCGAAGAATAATGTTTCCAGTCAAATTACTAAGTATATCTGAAATAACAGCTTAAACAATAGAGATTTTCATTTAACATTGTTATTTTTATTAAAATGTCAGCTGTGACTTTTTACTTCGAACAGCATTGCTGAAGACATTCTTTCTCACAGAACAGTGTAAATTTGCAGATGTACATATCAAATTACCAAACCACAAGATTGACTCCCATAGCTATCGTTTTCTTGTGTGAAAGTATAAAACATAACCAACTATAAGTTGAGAATCGAGTCTAATACGAATGTGTCTTATTTGAATCCGAGACATAAATGTAACTCGATATAGCTGAGGAAGTAAACTTTCACATTTCTATTTCCATGTTATTAGATCTAATTACCATTACATGAAGTATATCTCACTCATTTAATTTAAAAAAAAAAAACTAGTTTTGAGAAACCGTAATATTTATAGTAAACAATTGCTGACATAAAATAGTAAACATAAAAACGGATACTCAATTATATATGTATTTATGTCACAGAATTATACATTAATTAATGAGTAAATAAAATAGCATCTCAAATTCAAAATACATACCACCGCAGTATCAGGCATTCTGCCGCCAAGCAGTAGTGTGTAAACATTACTGTGTTCCAGCTCGAAGTGTACTACAGCTAGTCAAATTACAGGGCTGTTGAGAATACCCATCGAAAATCTAAAGCGCCAAAGCAGCGATACCCTAGACTTTGTTTTGCTACTCAAAGTTCTATGAATCACTGCAATGGTCATAGACAGATGTTATCTCTTACCATCAGGAGAACGTCTCGTTCGTCTCATTACATTTACATTTTAAAAAAAAAGGAATTAAACCCTTCGTTGTAGTTACTAATAAGCTGTAACACAAGCACTGTAATACTATAATATAGGTAAGTTGTACTTTTAAGAAGTTTGCATAACAGAGAAATGTGACCCTGCAACTTGTTGGCATCTCTTTGTGCTGAATCTTACGGTCCTGCATCAATACTGGTAATACATTCACATTGCGAAACTCATTTGTGCCCTTTTACAATCAGGTCCTTTATGTAATTAATTTATTACTTGAGTTAAGCAACGGACTGTCCGGTCTTTGGGATGGGTTGCTACGAGAGCTTTTAACTGTAGAAACCGCAAACTCAAAAACTATCGAAAGCGTCGTATTCGAGAAAAGAGCGTGAGAAATAGAAATTTATTACTGTAGATGATAAATGAAGCTGTTTACTGATGAAATGATGTGTGATGGAAGGATTTTGCGTGGTCGGTTCGCACGTCGAAAGGCGTGGGTTCAAACCCCAACAAGGAGCATGAGCTGCCGGCGAAGGAAAACATCGTGAGGAAATCATAGCATCGTGGTAGGATATTTTCTAATACTCGGCTAGTTAGTTACCACCAAGCACCTAACGGTGTGTTCCGGCACCCTCACTTAAGACCCAGTTCCATTCCAGGGTGTGGTTATCATCTTCGACCACACCGTCACTTTACATCAGGTAAGCTGTAGCAAACACCTGTCTGTCAACCGTAAAAAACCTATAAAGAGTTATAATCTTGGGGTGTAATAAGCTAAAAGAGGATCATTTTACTCAACATAAACAACTTTTACTGTGGACGTAACTCTGAAATCGCAAAAAAGTTGTTCTTCCAATACTTGTACGCAGTGTTGCGAATACAAAATCAAAAAAACGGTAGCTTAAAAAAATTGTAGAAAACTATGAAAACTAACAATTTACGCTTAAATGAGTTTTTGATGAGAAAATCAAATAAAACTGGGCAAAAAGACTGTATATTACTTGGTGGTAGATTTCCTTAGCAGGAGGTCGTGTAGATAGGTACTTACTACCGCAGTACCATATATTCGGTCGCCAAGCAGTAGTATGTAAACATTACTGTGTTTCGATTTAAAGGGTGCAGCTAGCGAAATTACAGGGCTGTTGAGACTAACCATCTAAAGTCTCAAAGTAATGAGCGCCAAAGCAGCGATACCCTGGACTTTGTTTTATTACTAAAACTTTTGTGTATCGCTGCAATGTCATGGACAGGCGTTATCTCTTACCATCAGGAGAGCATCCTGTTCGTCTCGTTAAAACTTAGAGGGCAAAAAACTGTAGATCTACAGGTAAAACTGCGGGGCTGGCTACACTGTTCGATTCCGACGAATTGAGAACCTCCTCCATTTTTTGAAGTCAGTTAAAAATGAAGTGTCACGATTCCAAACAATTTCTTCATGACCGGAGTTACTCGTGCGTAACTTAATGAAATTTTTGACATAACACTCATTTAGTTACTTTACCACATTAATCTTGTTGTGTCAGCGAGCTTGGAATAATGTATTTAAGACGGCGCTCCATTACGGTGATTTATCATTGAAAATGAAAAGTGAACAGTGCAAGGTTGTAAAATACATACCTGCGTACTAGTACTTTACTTACCTATTATTGACTACTCTATTATCTCATGTGGCAGAAGCTCTATGCTCTGAGCGTGGGTACGATTCCCAACTACAACAAATATTTGAACTTGACGAACATTTTAACTTGAAGAACATAGATAGATGTTTGATCAGTGTGTGGGTGTTCCGTGTGTATTATAAGTATAATTTTTAAAAGTATGTAAATACTAACTGCAACCCGCGGTATTACCCGTTTTTCCCACGTGAACACTTCATTTTTATTAGCCACGTGTGAATCTAAGGTGTCAGCTACCTCCATACCAATTTTCATTAAAATTGGTCCAGCTGTTTTAACGTGAAGAAGTAACAAGCATACAAACACACTCAAAAGCTTTCGCCTTTATAATATTAGTGTGATTCTATCAGCTTTCTTTCTTTTTCCCACAAGTGTTGCTAGTTTGGGGCTACAGGGCGCTGTGTGATATTTATAGTTAATAATACGTATAAATAAATATCGTGGACATTTCCCAATGTACTATGGAAACCAGAAAGCTGAAAGAATACTTAAATACGTTTTTGTGAATACAACGTACAGAATACCCATCACCCAGACACAGAACAAACATTTATCGTCACACAAATGTTTGTTCTGTGTGGGAATTGAACCCACGCCTTGCGGCTCAAGACGCAAAGCTACCCAAATGAACCAACAAGGCTGCCAAATACTTATTGCAACTAGGTATAAATAATCAGCCCTGATACTCTCTACTATATAGAGAGTAAGTGAACAGCAGCGAACCCAAGAATGCGCTGGACGCGAGCTGCTTCCAACCGGTATTTGTGGAAGTCAATGGCTATGTCTGGCTATGGACGTCCTACGGCTGAGATGATGATGATAATGAAGTTTATGAAGTTTAAATAGTAACGTACTTATTTAACAAAGACCATGTCTTCATGACTTTACCAATAAAAATATAACGTCTATAAATGTTTACCAGTTTATCAGCAATTTCCAAGTAAAAAGAATCCTATCTATAGAAACGTAGTTTCGCTGCTGCTTTAGCTTTCGTTTTGCAATTTCAAAGTAAAAATGATGAAAATTGTTTATGATGTTGAGTATAATGACCGTTTTTAGCTTAATACACACGACACGTCGCTTATAGCCCTGTATATACAAAAAGTAGCTTCTCTTGCCCTCAATAATAATTCCATTACATTTCTCACACGCTTATCTACCTAATATGTTTTCGATAGGTTATAATAATAATTTATTGCAGACCATGTACTTCCATATTACAAAAATTCTTATATAATTTACATTAAAAGTAATGAAAATTGAAATTAAAATTAAATATGTATAGTAGGTACCTATATTTGTCACCTATATTGCGGTTTGGATCCAAAATGCCCAATATGTTTTGTTACGAGCAAAAACTCTTGTGGTAACCTATCCCAAGATTGATTGAACAATCCATTGCTTAACTTAACTTCATATCTCGCTGATTTATTGTTTGATAATTTTAGTGACATTTTGTTTCCACATCAAAAGTATATGCTTACTACAAAGGTCAAGCCGTGTTTGTGGGGTAAGGTGTTTATCAAAGTAAAGTAGCGCATTACGGCTCTTAATAATGCGAAGGTTCAAGGCTTTCGAGCGACTTTTACAAAACTTACAAGCTAGAAATTCTATCTACCGACTTATGGCTAAAGTTGGCCTAATAAATAAGTAAAGAAATTTCACAAGTCTTAGTATTTATAATAACTCCTATAGTGGTCCCATTCAACTGTACATAAAAGTTGGTCAAACTTAGGAATACTTTTATGTGGTAGCATCGCCGGTAGCGTTCATTTATAATTTGTAAGATGCGTAAACAACATCAACTGCTATTCACAAAAATACAAGTCTACGTCAAACTAAAATATGCAATACGTAAAACCTAGTCAGTTTCACGTATTTTGGTATATAATATGAAAATATAGACAGACAGACATCGGCGTCAAACTTATAACTTCCCTCTTTTTGCGTCAGGGGTTAATAAGTCTTAATCATATAAAATAAAACCTATCCTGTAATTCTATAATAGAATTTATGAATAAATACATTATTTTCGATAAAGCTTGTCACATGCTTCAAATACTTTTCATATACTCTGGTCGCACTGTGTCTAGCTAGATGTGTTCTAACACGAAAGTCAAGCGTCCTACCTATATACTTATCAAATAGTCAATTAGTAGATACCCTCAATTACATTAGACTGTGCATCGACTTGGAAATTCTCGATGGCTGAGCCAAGCGATGGTGAAAACGCAATTACCATCTTGGAAGCGTTAACGGATAATTGCAGCAATTGGTGCAAAGCTAACGTAAGAATAGGCTACTAGGCGCTTCCCTGGTTAAAGAGGAATGTTAATCAGGGTAATAATAATAAGTTTAGATCAACACTATTATGTATTACTAAGCTTCTTTAAAATACTCTGAATTGCACAAGAATACTCGTACTTCAGGCAGTACGAAGCGTAACGTAAAATTATATAAAGTTCTATTTGTAAAGTCTTAATTCATTAGAAAAAATAGATGGTGTAGGACATTTTACACAGTGCCAGCTAAGCAAAAAAAACGGAAATTATGAAACTTGAGTAAGCTAAGATTATAACTTAAAATGCTGGTTATATAAAAAAAAATAGAATAAGTATTTAATAAAATAAATATCGTAGGATATATCACACAGCGCCATCTGACCCCAAACTAAGCAAAGCTTGTTCTATGGAACTCAGATAAATAATTGATAGAATACTACTTAAAAGTGTAGTGTACTGTGTAAAAATGTTTTAAAAGTATAGGGCTATCTACCATCAAATTTTTATCGATACGAGTAGTGTTATCGAACTTTATTTTATTGGACCCTGTTAGGCAAGCTTTTTTATCTTACTGTTACTTATTCCATGCTTTTACTACGAGCTAATCTATAACACTGTAATAAAATCATGTTCTGTGAAGAGCCGGGACTTGAGGTCAAAGACCGTTGTGGTGTCAGATGGGATACGATGCACGTGATATGGTTAAAATCGAGAATTAGAGACGTGCGCTGGTGATATCTAGTGCTGTCATTTTTTAAATGTGCTATGAGCTTTTTGAAATGAGAGTGACACAGAACTGTTGTTTGAATAATTTTGTTTTTTAGGTTTTAGGTTAAGTATTTGGTTGTCCTGTATCTCTGTATGTCCCAAAAGAGGAAATCCTAGTTGGAAACTAAATACACGTAAGTAAGTAGGTACTTGAAAAGATTTTTACGTTTATATGCCTACTTA
Organism: Biston stratarius; assembly: GCA_950106695.1. Lineage (NCBI taxonomy): Eukaryota > Metazoa > Arthropoda > Insecta > Lepidoptera > Geometridae > Biston > Biston stratarius. The sequence goes on from OX467107.1 coordinate 4,458,057, forward strand.
TTTCGTACCTACCGATTATGTACTCATACTCATTAGAGTCGTAGCTGGGTATCCAAGAGCCCTGGTGCAAAAAATGAGGGCCCTATCTAAGCTGGTTAGATGTTTATCAATAAATTACTTTTATGTTGATAATTAGCATAATTATTCAATAATTAAAGTTGGCAACAAGGTAGAAACAACTGAAATAATGGCGATATGGCAGGAACGCGGAAAGAGCCGTTTTTTTAATTATAATTAAAAAAAACAATAATTGAGCTTTTTCGAGTGTTCATGATAAATATAGTGGTGGTTTATTCATAAAGTTCCGAATTACAAACGCAAGCGTGGAAAAGTGATATAACGTGGTGAGACATGACTTTTCGTGTTGTTTTCAAAACTCCATCAAAGTTTATAATAAAGTCATCACTACTTTACTAAAGCATGACTGGACTCGACCGGCACGTACTGGGCTTGACCAAGACTGGACTTTGTATGTAAGTAAAGATGTTAAATATAAATTGCAAGAACCAAAGTACCTACATGTAAAGATTAGGCAATATGGACGCGGAATACATTTGCCGATTAATAAAATAAAAAAAAACAAAAATAATTTGGGGTTATTTCTACTAGTTTGAATTGATTTTAACTGAGTTGCCATTATTATAGTCATGTTGCAACCAGTTATATCTTAAAGGTGAGAAAAATATAGCAAGTTTGGCTAGCTTGGTTGTCAGGATGAGGGGCTCCCTGAGTTTGAGGAGCTGCTTGCTACTCCACTGCTTAGAGTACATTGTTCTAACATGTTAAAAGCACATTAATCTTAGCAATAGTACTATAACACGGCAACAAGCTTCCACCGCAAAGCCGCGAACCGCAATAACTTAGGTGCCTTAATACAAATCGACTTAGTGCCTACTTGTATTCTTATGTTCTTCCTTACTTAGTTGGTACATACTTTTTTAGTAAGCACCCGGTGCTGCAGTGTTTCAAATCGGACATTAGTTCACTCAAAACATACCTACATATTTAGTCTTTCAGTAGGTATTCAGCTGAGATGCGATAACTATACCTATACGTATCATCATCATCAACAACCTTGCATAGTCCACAGCTGGATATAGACACACGCCAGGACACACCACTCAGCCCGATCTTCGGCTTTTCGCTTTCAGCCACTGCCAGCTGTCTTACGTATATCGTCACTCCATCTAGTCACAGGGCGTCCTACAATAGATTTGCCGATTCGCGCTCTCCACTCTAGAACACGTCTACCACAACGTTTGTCGGTTCTGCGGCAAATATGATACGTCTATAGTAAAACATTTCACACAGCGCCATCTAGCCCCAAACTAAGCATAGCTTGTACAATGAGAAATGGGTAAGCAAAATATTTCTTAAATACACTTTTTTATAGAACACAGATCAAACATCTATGTTCGTCTCATAAATGTTTGAAGGTGGGAATCGAACCCTCCACCGCATACAGCTCATGAAGCTGAGCTACAAGGTACCGAATGAGCTAACAGGTCTGACACAAAATGACTCATTTGGGCTTTGTACTGCCTATACGCATAACCTTGTAAACACTCAAATTAGGTACTTAACACATATTTAAAGTATTTTCTTTCAGTAATCACAAGTTCAGTATAATGTCTATGTTTACAAGATTCTTGAATTACCTGCAAAGCGTGAACTATAGGCTGAATGATACAAACAAAATTTTAAAAAATTACTACGTCGATAACTTACCCTTTTACTGCCTCCAACACTGCTAGCGAGGCTCTCAGCGTCGTAATGCCGGGAAAAGGTGTACGGGTCCGGATGACCCCGGGACACGCATTGCCCCATATGCCCAATCCACACACAAACTCTATTTCACACTGGCCACTGTTCCTCGAAATGTTAATCACCAATTTCACATCACTAATTCTATTTTTTTCTATACAATATACTTAGGTATAAAGAGGTCGAAACTCGAAATAGTTCTCACCATAGCGCAAAGATACAACGAGTCAATATAAAAACTCAAGGTAGGTAATAGACAGAATTTTGATAACACCCACGCACGCCTTGCATTCCAAATGGATTAAACCGTTTACATACAAGGATGTGATGAATAGTTAAAAGTTAAAAAGACGTTTTTGAAAGCTTAACCTGGCTTGCTTATAGCAATAATTATTTTTAGCTTTTACTGCGTTTAGAAAACTGCATATTTTTGCAGAAATTATCGAAGCAGTTTTACAACTTTCATACTGTGTTCTAAAATGAAATGACTAATTTGTTTCTTTTATACCTATTTGCCTCGTAAAATTACTTGTCCTATTCAAAATTTAATAAAAAACATTGGTTGGTTAGATATTTTTATTTTAAGCTATATAAATCACGATTTCTATTACGAAAAATCTATTTAAATATTTGACATTAATTCGAAAAGTATAAGTTATAAAACCCTATTAAAGTAATAAAAGATTTTATTAGCATCCTTTCGTAGAACAATAATGTATGCACTTACTTGAATTATCTAGGTACTTTTATAAACTTTGTAGATGTACCTTACCATATAATAAGCTAAGTACCTACTACTAATTTGATTAACAGTCTTTTGTTTAGTCATATAAAGTAACAAAGTCACATCCCGATCGTGTTTTGTTAAAAAGCACTCACGGTAAGGCGCGTAGCGCGCACTGCGCCCGGTGTGCGACTGGCTGGCGCACGCGCCGCCACTGCTGCCAGATTAAAATACCCATTCAGCGCTAACAGCGGTACAAAAAGCGAAATATTTGATAAAATCAGCACATTAAAAAACGATAGATATCACGCTAACTTTGATATTAAGAAAAACTCACAAATTTAATTGAAAAACAAAAGTTTAAAGAAATAAAAATGCCTATAACCAAAACCATATATCTAAACAATAGTTACAATCAATACGTTTCTTTACAAAAACAAATGCACAATTCAGTGCAAAGTGCCATTATTTAACGACAGTCTTGTCCTTGTAGGCATACAAACATTATTATTACTATCACATAAAAACAAAGAAAAACACGGTCTATGGTGAACCAAGATAATTATCGAGCGTCTTCAGATAATCAAACCATACCTCAAAAGTCAACCATACCAGCGCTGTGTCTTTATTAGCAGTTTTGCGTAAATGATTTCATTATTTTACACAGCTGTTATTTTTTTTTACAAAAATCTGTATGTTGTTTCCAGTTTAGATCTTTACCTATTGTCATTCCTAGAAATGATGTTCGATTAACACCAAGTCTACATGTTTTGTTTTAGATAATCCGGTAGGCTCTAAATGTTTCTGTTGTACGCCAACTACACCCAAAAAACGCTAGATCTAGCACCTTAAGCTACAAACTGGCAGCACTGACGCGCAGCCTTCGCTCCTACCACTAGATAGATGAGTCAACTCGCGTGGACTTTGGGTATGCATTGAACGGTTTGAACTATCATACCGGCACCGGCGCCTAAGAGTTATGTAGCAAGTTAGATTCTCAGTACCTCACTTATAAACGCTGCTTTAAGGTTAACCAATGCATTAAATTACTGTTCTGTTAACTTTTCGTCGACGTAATATGTCGCGCGCCGTGGAATTGAAACAGCTGTTTTAAGCATAGATTAACTTTAAGAATTTCTTTAAGCCTTTAAGTTTCTCCAATCATCAGTAGGTTTGCTGAGAACAGTGTAGCCAACCCTTCAGTTTTAACGTTTTAACGTTTTAACTGTAGTTCTAAAATTTTTGGTAGTCTCAGTTTTAGAAATTTTTTGTTTTAATCCAAATCTATTTTTTTTACATCAAAACCTCATTTAATTGTTAGTTTTTTTTTTATATCTTACAGGCTAGATGTTTCACCTCAGCTAACCTGATGTTAAGTGACGGTGTGGTCGAAGATGGTTAAGCACACCTAGTCTGGAATGGAATTAGTAATAGGTTTCACGGTTTTTTACAGTTTTTTAGAGCTAATCTTCAGTTTTTTGTTTAATTGTGGGTTGGTAACACTTAGGAATCTCATTTATTAAAGTTACCCCATTTCGTCTCGAGATCCCCACAAGTGAGGACGTCAAGTATTTTCTATGTCCCCTCTCTAATCTAATAGAGACATCATTAGCGACGCTAGGAACTAATCTGGAAAAATACAATCGCGCATGTTTCGTGAGCGCCTAAGAAGAATCGCAATGACGAGCTCACAGTATGTACAAGGGCTGATCATAATAGGTATACATAATAAGGATGTCAGTTTCAAATTTTCTAAACTTTCTCAAAACCAAGTTTATAATTCTGCGCCATCATGTATTATATGCATGTTCAATGAAATTTATAAAATACCTACTTGCTATGAAATTATAAATACTTCTTTGTTTTTGGCGCTGTACCTTTACTTGTACTTTTTCCAGCGTTAACTGTTCGCTTAGCCGACGTCCAAAATTGAAGTACCGGCTAACAAGTGTTACGATATTTCCAAGTATTTTATGAAAAATAAGTCTAAATCCTTTCTAAATCACACTCAAAGTAGTTTATAGTCGATTCCGGTCGTGACCTAATAAAGTAGAGATGACTACTACAAGCTGCGACGAAGTTTTAAAAACAACATGAAAAGCTATGTTTTGCCATATTTAATTGCTTTACTTCTTTCACACATGTAATCCGACATTAATTTGTGTATAAAACAGAGAGAGACAGAGTGTTTATTTTTACATATAAACACTGAAAAAAATCACAAGTACACGACTGCCCAAAAAAGTTTATCTTTTTAACTAGATTCATATTTATACCAGGCCACGCAGTAAGTTTTGCGAAAAAATGTACCTACTAGCCAGATATAATATAATTTATGCGCGCACAAAATACTATGAAATTGAATTTAATAACTGATATGGGCCGAAGTTTACAAATAATAGAATTTATTTTAAAAACATGATTATTGAACACTCCATTTTCAATATTTTTGAACATTTTCGCGCGATGTTTTTTTTTTATGTCAAATGTACGCGACATTTGACATAAAAAAAACATCGCGAAAACCGGACGAATTTATGATATATTTCGAATGGTATTTATAGATGAAGGCCTTTATGGCAACCGTGTACCACTGGTATAACAAATTTAAGCGCGATTGACTAACTATGAAGGAGTAAAAATATGTGGTCGCCCTTTTACGTTTGTTACGGAAGGAAACGCGTTAGCAGTGAAAATTAGAGAATAGGTAGGAAAAGATTATATCATGAGACACATAAAAATATGAAATACTTGACACTGGCAAAATAAACAAAATACAAAGCACTTTATTCAAAGTCAGACATTTAAAAAAAAAACCTTTTTTAAAAACTTTTGGCGCCAACGTCAATTCTTTTTAGCTTTACATATTAGATTCGATTTTTTATGAACAAAACTTTAACCTCTTTTTATATTTTGTATGAATCAGTAAATTAAGTATTTTGAAATGTGTGTACACAAGTTAGACAAATGATATTTTATACTATATGCAGAAATAAAAATAAGTATACCAAACGTAACATTGATTGACACAATGCTATGCCGTAAGAGTGAGAAAAAAAAGATTATATTTGTTTTTGTTTTGATTTTGGTGAGGGACAGTGAGGGTCAGGTCGGGTGAGGGTGACTGGTATATATTGTTCAGTGGTGGCTGGTAACAGTAAATCGCGAGAAAACTGCTTATATTTTCTATAGAATCTCAACCTATAACTCTCATGTCTGGAATGCTAACTAGAGCCGGTTTACGAGCTTTCTCAACCGCTAATTTAAAAGTCGTCAACAATGTTGCTAAGCAACAATTCACGATAACAATGCATGGTGGTAAGATTTTCAATTTGCTAATTCTTTGCACCCAAGCAGAATTTCATGGTTATGTTGTAGTTCTAAGTATTGTGTCTTATATCGATAAAAACTAAGCAGGTAAGCACCTATCTAAATAGTAGTATTCATTTCAAAGGCATACAAAAGATGATTATATATGTCTTTGAAATTTTTCTTTATTTTTAAGAGTATTACGTGTTTCTACGTTGTTAAAATTGTTAATGTGTGGTAGCAGAGCGTTGTTATGCAGTGGATTGTTAGCACATAAGTACTATCATTGCTTATAAGACATTGAACATATTTTTATAAATAACACCACTTTTTATACCTGCGTCATGATTAAATGAATAACAATTGTTACTGTGGAAACAAGCAATGTATATTCTATTATAAAAATAAATACATGAAATCATAATTTCCGCATAGTTAATGAGTCCTCTGTAGTTAATGATTTCTTAGGCTTAAGAAAGATTCTTTTGGCAGAGCTACACATCTTGGCCCATTGTAAGCATCCAAATAGGCTAATGCTTTATAATTTTGTGTCTTTGCTTCCTAACACCAAAGTGTATTGTTGATATCCTGTAGTGCCATAAATAGTTAAGATAGGTATTGTGTTTTTTCAGATGAAGCTGTGTTAGGTTATGACCAGAAAGGAAGTAACATAACATTCATCCATACTAATGTACCTTTACAGTTTCAAGGTAAAGGTGCTGGTAAACTTCTAGCTGATGTAAGTACACTTCATTCCTACCTAGCTACATTTCACTACAATGTCTATGTATGTCGCCTTATTATATTTTCATGTTTTTTATTTTTTATAGCTTTGGTTGATCATGTCAAAATTAATCAGTCTTAAAATTCTATTTTTTAATTTATATTCATTTATTATTGTCATGTACAGGATTGTTCATATTAAGATAAGGATAGGTAAATTATATTTGTTTATTTTATGACCATGCAAAGTTTATCTCGGAAAACTCAGAAAAGGCGCTTTCCCAGAGATAACTCAGTTAATAAGAACAACCAGTTTTTAAGCCACTAACAATTTTGACATCATTTTCATTGTTCTTCCCTAGTTTGATTTACGGCCTTTAGGTGTCATTAAGAGACTTTCAAGTCTTCCTTTTTTGTATCAGATGCTTCCAATTTATTCCTTGATGATTATATAATTAGATCAAAATAATATGGATTTTGCTGAAAAATTTTATACAAAGAAATAGTTTTATTCCAAAAACAACTGTTCAAAACCATGCAATGAATTAAAAATTATAAAATAGAGCTAGCAATGTCAAAATATCACTACAGTAAAAACTTCCTGTTCGAAAAGTCCTCTGCACACTGAGCGATTACAATATATCTCCAAAATGCTATCTGCATTCCTGTGCTGGTTGACCAGGGATATTTGTTGGGCCAAGAACCATCCTAACTAATGATTTATCCCCTTTTCCCTCATATGAAACCCTAATTTCCTGCACAAACCTTACTTAATATTAATTCATAAATCTTCTTTCATCAAAAGCCTTCTCAAAGAAGTTCACTCTTTTTTCTGAACAGATCAAATAATTATTGCTATATTTTTTTATTCTTACAGTATGCATTTAACTATGCACAAGATAATAAACTGAGAGTTATATGCCAATGTCATTTTCTGTGCAAGTATTATGAAGTAAACAAAACTAAATATGGCCCTCTGAATGTCACTCTAGACCCTAAAGAAGATTAATCAACAAGTATGGATAGTGAGGCGGTTTGGTTTAAATGTAATGTAAATTATTATTTAAGAGAAAAATGCTATGGTCAAGTAAAAAAAATCATTAAAAATTCAATACACGGTGAAAAAACTGAGTTTACATTTTATTATGGATTGGCTAGTCTACTTGAAGGGCAAGTCCAAGAAGGGATCAATGAACTTACTCCACTTCAAACTGAGAAAGACATACAATTGGCTGTTGTAATAGCTCTTATATTTGGCTACAAATTGTCTAATACTGTAGAAAAAGATGCATTATACAGCCTGGAGTCGAAACTAAAAGAAGAAAGGAAACTAGCAACGTCAATGTCATTTTATTATACTGGATTGTTTCTGTCTCTAGCAGAGAAGTATGAAAAAGCCTCAGAGTACATCGATAAAGCTCTTAGGAAAGACTCTAATAATGTAGATGCTATCATTTTGAAGGGTTGGAATGACATGTATCTTAATTTGGGTGAAATGCAAGTGTCAACACTTGACTGTTTAGAGTTGGCTCTAAGTAAAAGTGACAAAAATATAGAAGCGTTACTTGGGCTTGCTAAGTTCAAGTATTATGCTAAAGACTATGAGGGATCCAATTTGACTCTCGACAGACTGATAGTGAACAGTTCCAGGCAAGTTGTACCACTTATAGAGAAAATGAAGAATGACTTTGCCATGCATAGATGGGATGCAGTATTGGACACCATAGAAAGAATATTTCCTCTCGATCCTAACAACATAGAAGCATTTAAAGTGAGAATATTTCTAGCTCTGTGTCAAAATTCAGATTACATAGAAGCTGCAGATCAATTGAACCAATTGTTTATGATACTAGAAAACTATGAAACTCATAATGGCTTTCAATTCTACAATATGACACAGATATTTTCAAAAATATGTAGTAGATCTAGCTCTGTTTTGTCTCAAGTTTATCGGTTTGCTCAGTATGCATCTGAAATGTATCCAAACAATGTTGATTACTTGAGTGAAGTGGGACACCAGTGTATTCTTCAAGGAAAATATAAAGAAGCTCTCAGTTTCTTCAAAGCGGCAAGTAAATTGGATAGCAACTCGACTACGGCTCTATGCGGTTTGACTCTGTGTCAAATGTATGACAATGGCCCAACTGAACAGATAGCACAACAAGTGGAACTTCTATTTGAAATGCAAGGTCCATCCAAACTGGCTGTTTTGTATCTCTTATCAGCACAATTAAACATAAAGAATTCCACTGCGGCTGTTAAGTTTTTAAACACAGCATACGAGACCAAGATATCCATCGCCGATAGCAGCCCTTTCAGCTTAACTTACATCAAAGACTTGGATCCAGATTTCGTACTGGAAGTTTACAAAGAGTACAAGAAACATTTGCCCAAAAAGCCGTTTGTAATAGTTGGTCACCTCTTATATGCTAAAGATGAAAATTCTTCTGCTGCTCAATGTGTTAAAGTGCTGAATACAGTATGTGAAAGCTGTCCTGGATTGATAGCAGTAGTATATGAGCTTGCAAAGTTGAAATTTCTTTTCGGTTTTGTGAATGAAGCGCAGAGATTGGCTCAACAGGTTAATGAGCTAGACAGTACTCACGCAGGCACCCAAGTTCTGTTAGCACAGATATATATTCAGCAGCAAGCATATACCAAAGCAGCACAGAGCTTAGAAATGTGTCTGAGCTATAATTTTAAAATCCGAGACAGTGCAATGTATCATTTCTTGAATGGCATTATACTAAAAAGCGCTGGCCAAGTGCACGAAGCTTTATCAAGCTTCTCAACAAGCCTGCAGATAGTTACAAGCAAAAGCCACATAAGTAAGACCTATGACTCTGATTTGAACATAATTGACAAGGCCACATTGTTTCTTCAAATCATTGAAACTCATTCTGCTCTGGGACAGTTTGCTGAAGCTGGGAAGACAATACAGGTAACAATGTCTATTGCATTAATGTGCAAATTAATATTAACTGTACATTTTGCATGGTATGTGGAGCGGAATGGGATGTTTTCCATATGACATTTTTATGAGTGATAAACTAGGTGTTTGACCACAGCACACTTAATGTTAAGGGATGGTGTAGTCGAGTGTTAATAAGCCAAACCTGGAATGGAAACTGGCTCTCAAGTGACGCTGCCGGCATCCACACTTAGGCGCTTGGCGGCAGATTTTTAATTTGAACATGATAGCTTAAGGTCGTTGTTGAGGGTTGAACCCACGCCCTTGGGCGTGATACGAATGCGTTAACCACTTAGCTATCATCGCTGCAAAAACAGAATTATCTCGATGTACAGGTGATGAACAGAAATTAGATGAGCTTGAACTGCCGGTGAAGGAAACCATAGCGTGGTGGTAGAGTACTTTCTGGTACTCGGCTGGCTAGCTACCACCGTCACGTTGAAAATCTGACACCCAGCATCTAACGGTGTTTCCCGGCAGCCTCACTTGAGAGCCCGTTCCATTCCAGGATAAGTGTGTTTACATTAGTTTACATTAGTATCTTCGACCACATTGTCACTTAACATAAGGTGAGCAGCAGCTGTAAACTAGACATATACAGCCAATCATTAAAAAAAAAAATTAAGTGTCAGGTCAATTGACGTAATGAAAATATTTTTGTGCACTGCTCCAGTACCACAGGAATCTACTCAGTTAAGGCCATATTTTTTTATAGTTTATTAAAGATGTGCTATATTTCAGGAAGCGATCCAAGAATTCTCATACACATCAGAGGAGGGTCGCTTAATGATTGCTCGAGCCGATCTGGCACTCGAAAAAGGAGATGTTGACAGTGCTATTGATATTTTGAATGAAATAAAGCCAGGTGAATATTATCTTATAGAATATAAATGATTTTTGAACTGATTCTTTGTTTATTCTACTTGTTTACTGATAGGATTCAATCAAATCAGAGATGTACAATAATAGGTACTTCAAGACAGCTAAAGTAAATAGTATGTATGTTTTTATTTTACTGATACATGTTTTTAGGCTTGTGTCCACTAGGAATGACTATGAATGATTGATCATGATTAATCATTAGAAACTCTATTCACAAAAAGACAAAATTATTTATTTCAAATGCATGTATGTTTACACTAATTATGTTGTTACGCCTAGCGATACGCCATTGTTGTAAAACAGCTGCCGTACAGATATGATTATTTTATTATACGTCATTCAGACGCTATGGCGGTAATGACCGTTTTAAATTTGATATTGCACATTAAAAATTTGCAATTTTAATAAAAATAACACATTTTTTATTTGAACTAGAAATGAAGTAATTAACCAATTTTTTAACTTTCGTCGATTAGCTTTTTGGTCCAGTTAGTATACATAATCCTTGGGAACAAGTAAATGTGTTGATCATTGATAAGGGGCGTTAAATTGTTTACATGTTTATTTAGCTGTACAGTGTAGAATGTTAGCATAATTTGGAATATTTCTAAAATAACTATTCATTACATCCACTTGTATCACAACTCAAATGTTTACGGTGTAGTAATTTCTATAAAGGAATAATAAATACCAAAACAATAAAAACTAAATAATGATAATAATATAATCGGTCTTTGATGTTTATAAAAATAAATAAGTTTATATGTGTAGGCGTGGTCAGGCTTTGTGTTAGTCAAAATACCGCCCAAAAGCCACTTATGGCTGGACGGTTGCTAGAACTAACAATTAAAACTTACAAATTAACATGTTAACAGCGATGATAGCTCAGTGGTTAGCACGGTCGGTTCATACGCCGAAGGGCGTGTGTTCAAACACTAACAATGAGCTTGAGCTGCCGGTGAAGGAAAACATCGCGAGGAAACCATGGCATGGTGATAGGGTACTTTCTAGTACTCGGCTAGCTAGCTACCTCAAGTTAAAAATCTGTCACCAAGCACCCAACGGTGTGTTCCGGCAGCCTCACTTGGGAGCCAGTTCCATTCCAGGCTGTGTGCTTTACCATCTTCGAGCACACCGTTACAAACTTATCAGGTGAACTGTGGTCAAAAGCCAAGCTATTCAAACATAAAAAAAAAAGTCATGACAATTGCGGTCCTTCATCCGAAGGCTGACTGGATCGTCCATTGCTTTAAGAACGCGTAGTTAAACAATTAATTGGCCCTATATTCATTTTCTTAACGTTTTTACAGGCCAGCCTTACTACTTCCAAGCTCATAGCAAAATGGCACATGTGTACCTGAAAGAGAAGAAAGATCGGGCTATGTTCACGTCGTGTTTCAAGGATATCGTCAGCAACCATCCCATGACAGATGCTCACACTATGATGGGAGATGCTTTTATGTCCATTCATGGTAAATATTCATCGTCATCTTCATCAGCCTATCAAAGTCCATTGCTGGGCATAAGCCACTCAGCCCGGTCTTTGGCTTTTCGCTTCCACCCACAATCATCGCTATAAGGACAAGTTATTGTTTCCCCGATTTAGATCGCAGTAAAGTAGCAAGGGTTTTTGGGCAATGCAATACGTTTCTATAACGACATCCCATAAGAAATCATAGCGCTTAATGAGACTGGCTTTAAAAAAATTGTAAAAGAGTTTTTATGTAATAAGGCTTATTATAAATTGATAGATTACACTGAATACAGGCACGCATGAAAGTTGTCTAGCTTTGAACAGGTCAATCTAGAACGATATAAATTAATTGTAAGTGAAAATAGTGCTTGACAATGTCTCTTTACAGCAGCTTATTTGATATTTTATTAATTATTTATTTGTTGATTTTTTTGTTACCTGACATGTACAAGTGTTCTTAATGTTCCAATATAATGTAAATTAAATACAATCAGGTATCTTACGTATATCGTCACTTCATCGAGTCACAGGGCGTCCTACGTTACGTTTGCCAATTCGCGGTCTCCACTTTAGAACACGGTAAATATCACTTAAAGTCAAATCAATATTTCAAGTTAAAAGTTTATGAGTGTAATTTGTGAACGTTTGTTACGTCTTCATGTTGTACCGTCACTACGGATTGAAATTTTATAGATGTACCTACGTTTCTCTGGCACGGTGGGTGAAACCACAGGTCGCTGCTAGTAATAATGGTTTAAGGAAAGTCCAATAGATCTATTATTGTATCTATCTCAATGTCTCTAGAAGTTGGCTTAGCACTTCATATAAAAGGTTATAAGCTGGGGATATGATTAGCCGAAAGAGTTATTATTGGTGCTGTTATTGTACTTATCATTATAAACAACTTTTACTATGAGTACAAGTCTAAAATCGCTGTAAATTGCTTCAGATATTTAATCAAGGATCAATATACTTTTTCTATGCCACGCTGTTTTTTCGCGACTACAGAGTTGTGCTCTTAGTAAAAAAAAAAATAAATATCAATTTCCGTAATAAATATCTGCTTTTAATAATGACTATCGTGTATTTATAGAACCTATCCAAGCGGCGGAGTCCTACGAAGCGGCACTAAAAGGGAACCCCAAGGATCTCCAACTGATCAAAAAACTTGGTGCAGCGCTAGTTCTCATGCACGAATACGAAAAAGCGACGCAGCATTACGAAAACGCCATCACACTGTTACATGACCATGATCTGATGTTTGAATATCTGGAATTACTTATCAAGGTGAGTATATTTTTTAGGGTTCCGTATTCCGGTTTATATCCTCCTTCTTCACTTCCTCCTCCTCCTTCTTCTCCTCCCCCGCCTCTTTCTCCTAATCCTACTTCTCCTCCTCCTCCTTCTCATTATACTTCTCCTTCGCCTTCTGCTTCTTCTCCTTCCCTCATCCTCCTTCTCCGTATACTTCTCCGTCTCTTTCGCCTTCTTCTTCTTCCCATTCCTTCTTCCCCTTCTCCTCCTTGTGCTTTTTGTCCCCCTTGTTCTCCTCCCCTCCTTCTCCCCCTCCTCCTCCTTCTCCCCCTCCTCCTGCTCCAGACACTAACCCACCATTTTACATTTACAATATAAGTGTAATTCATAATACGGTTTAGATCCACAATTCGTTTACAGTTAAAGCAATACGAAAAGGTCGACTCAACGATTACAATGGAACTGAACCAAATGTACAACAAGGAAAAGGACATCGGCACACTGCAGAGGCGCGTGAAACTGCTCCTACTGCAGACGCGAGGGCGCGAACTGAAGGCTCCCGCCGCCGGCAATGTGCATCTCATACTGGCCGAGGCGAAAGACGTGCAGACCAATATAGTGAAAAGGATTGAAATCGGTAACTATGGTCATTTACGAAGTCTTTTTCTTCTTCTTTTTCGTCGTCTTTTGTGTATTTGCCAGTGTCAATTATTTCGATATTAAATCAATATAAAAAAATTGGAGGGCATTTCACTTAGCGCCATCTAGCCCCAAAATGTAAGTGTCGTCTTCGGGGGCGATAAATCGATCTAGCTAGGTTTCATTTATAGAAAACGTCGTTTTATCCGTCTTTTCATCCGAGCAAAGCTCGGTCATCCAGGTACTATTCATAAAGTGCTGAATTAAGAGCGCGATTGTGGAAAAGTGATATAATGCAGTGAAACATGATATTTTGTGGTGTTTCAAAAAATCCATCGAAGCTTTTAGTAAAGTCGCCACTTTACTAAGGCATGACTGGACCTGACCAAGACTGGACTTTGACTGTAACTAAAGATGTTAGACATACATTGCAAAAACCGAAGACCAGGCATTAAAGATAAAGAAGCTGAAGACTGAAGACTGCACACAAAATACAAAAACATTGATACGGCAGAATGCACAAGGTGCAATGCCAAGAAGAAAAAAATAATCCTTTCTTCGCAGTCGGGTAAAAAACAAAAAACATGGAAAAGACAAGAAAACTTAATTAAAAAAAAGTACTAATAAATGTAATAGAGCAAGAGCCCGCGACGTAAAACCTGAAAGTTTCTGTATGCATGTCCCCAACACAGGTAAGAACGATCAGGGACTATGGAGTTTGGATTGTGGTTACTTGGGCAGGTAACAGGTGTATAAAATAGTGCCCCAATTTCCTTAGAGTATAAACTTCAATTTTTTTATATTGTGTCGGAATAACATTAGACATCACGTTATCCATTGCCGGACACTGAGTATAGTTCAACAGACACACAAAAATTCAAAAAAATATACATAATTGTACTTACGTTATAGTATAAAAGCTGAATTTTATATATGACTAGCTGTGCCCCGCGGTTTCACCCGCGTTAGATGCCTACGTCATAGTAGCTTTATGCATGCAAAGTCTCAGCCCGATCGGTTTAAAATTTACAAAGTTTCATACAAACTTTCATCCTCTATTTTATCCCCTTGGGGGTAGAATTAATCAAAATCCTTTCTTAGCGGATGCCTACGTCATAACATCTACCTGCGTGCCAAATTTCAGCCCGATCCGTCCAGTGGTTTGGGCTGTGCGTTGATAGATCACTATGTCAGTCAGTCAGTCAGTCAGTCACCTTTGAGTTATATATATTTAGATACTTGGGGACAAATAAGAAAATGCTATCTTAGTAGCCGGACAGTTTTAATAGTTTTTAGATCTTGCCAGACACATTGAAAGTCTACTGTAGGTGCGAGTGCGAGGCAACAACTATTTTCCTTTCCATTAGTCCAGGGTACCAGAAATTCCTGGTCCGCCCCTGCTTGCATTAAACATAAAATACAGTCAGTAGTAATCTACCTTACAATGTTTTTCTCAGATTCCAGAGGTGACTTGGGTGAAGAAAAGCACCTGCTCTCCAAAATCGTTTGCGCGCTGGCGCGAGTGAAGTCGTCTCGGGAACCGGGTGTTGCCGTCAATCTGTACTCCGAGGCGTTAGTTCACGTGCCCAGAGATCCGGCTACATTGCTAGCATTGGCAAAACTCTATGCACAGGTATGACTGATTTTTAACCGACTACGTTAAAGCCAATGATGATGGTGTTTTAACAGCCTATATATGTATGTATTATTATTCCACCGCTGCGTTGAAACTACTCATCCGATTGTTATCATTATTGGGTGGAAAAAATAATTAAAGGTTGCGTGAATCAAAAGATGGACGTTCTTCTAATTGTTTTATTTCCTTTCTCTCTGTCACACCTATGACTATCTTATTACTATCCCTTTCACACTTCCTCTTTCTCTTTCATATTTACAATCATCTCACATCTAGGCATCTCATGATGGCATTCATATTGACTTTACGTTCCATTCATATCTTCATATCCTTTCGCGCTTTCAAACCTATGTATCACTCGTTTATTCTGTCTCTTTCTCGTTACCTTACGTTCCCATTTCACGCAGTATCTACAGCTTACATAAAGCATAATATACTTATGTTATAATAGTTTATTTTTTTGATGTTTACACTTTGACAGGTTAACTGACAGCTCACCTGATGTTAAGTGATGATGTGGTCGAAGATGGTAAGCGCATATAGCCTGGAATGGAACTGGCTCTCAAGTAAGGCTGCCGCAACACAGTTAAGTGCTTGGTGACAGATTTTCAACTTGAGGGTCGTAGCTAGCCAGTCGAGTACTTGAAAGTACTTTACCACCTTGCTATGGTTTCCTCGCGATGTTTTGCTTCGCCAGTAGCTCAAGTCTTATTGCTGGGAGTTGAACTCACGTCCCTCGGCGTGTGAACCGACCGCGCTAACCACTGTGCTATTATTTCTACAATTTTTTTAAACTTTTTAGCTTGTTTATTTACTATTCAGCTTATTTTGGTGTATTTGCTTAATCGTCAGATACTTATATGCGAATTTCTTGCGTCTGAATAATAAATTAATATTACTTTTAGTGTTTTTTTTTTGGTATATATTCACAGATGAATAATTCTGAGAAGTGTGAGCAGACGTGCGCCATCTTGTTGAACACGGATCCCAATAACGAGTCGGCTGCTGTAATGATGGCCGATCTTGCGTTTCGAAAGGTAAAAATTGATTTTCCTCTAGTAAGCCAAAAATGATAAAATATGATCTAACTAAAAAGTACACGGACCCTGGAGTCCGCACAGCGCAGCTTTTAATCAATAAAAAAAAATACTTTATTACCTGTACATACCCCAAAATTACTGTAAATACTTATCGTAGGTAGTCTAAAGTTATTGTAGATTTATTTAGATATTTTTAAATTACTGTAGATACCTTAAACTTACTGCAAATACCCTAAATTACTGAACAATCCCTTAACTTATCGTAGGTAGTTTAAAATTATTGTAAATACATTTAGATATCCTGAAATTACTGTAGATACCCTAAACTTACTGCAGACCTCCTAAAATTACTGTACAAACCCTTTACTTATTGTAGGTAGTCTAAAGTTTTGTAGATACTCACTTTCGATTCTACAATTTTTATTTGCACAGCGAGGTTGTGAAACTGCCGCAATCCGAATTCCTTTTACACTATGGGTGTTTTCAAATCCAGATCCAAGAAATAAAAAGAAGAAATCCAGAGTATAATAATAATTTCAGCACTAGTTCTCGAAAATAGTGCAGGCCGAGAAGGACAAGCTCAGCAAGTACCTTGATTTGGCTCACGATATAACCGCCATGTGGGATGTTGATTCGACGATCATTGTGCCGATAGCCGTCACGGTGAACGGTCAAAGCAAAGAGTCTCGACCAACATCTTAAGAGACTCTCGAAGAGTAATCCTTGACACGGCGCGCATTGTTAGGAGGTTCTTCACTCTGCAGCCCTAACCGCCGGCAGCTTGAACCCTGCCCCGCTGCCGG
This sequence comes from Biston stratarius, assembly GCA_950106695.1. Lineage (NCBI taxonomy): Eukaryota > Metazoa > Arthropoda > Insecta > Lepidoptera > Geometridae > Biston > Biston stratarius. Next base: position 4,475,276 of record OX467107.1, read on the forward strand.
CGGCACCCTAGTTTTTAAGTTTTTTTATATTATTTATGTGTTTTATACATGTATTTAATGTAAAAAATGTTGATTTATTTATTTGTATGTGTATTGTAGGTGGATTTCGAATCTGCACAGCGGCATTTAGTTCAGACCCTGTCAGTGAAGCCGACAAGCTGGGAAGCGCTCGCACAGTTGATAGAAGTGCAGTGGCGGCGCGGGATACTGCCTGAAGCGGAGCAAGCGCTGGAAGCGGCTAAACTTGCGCTCAAAGATCGGGATGATATAGGTAATATTACCTACTAATTTAGTTATAATACTTTACTAAATGTGATGAACTCTTTTTTAGGGTTCCGTACCCAAAGGTTAAAAACGGGATCCTATTACTATTACTTCGCTGTCTATCTGTCCGTCCGCCTGTCTGTCACCAGGCTGTATCTCAAGAACCGTGATAGATAGACAGTTGAAATTTTCACAAATGATGTATTTCTGTTGCCGCTGTAATAACAAATACTAAAAATAAAATAAAATAAATATTTAAGGGGGGCTCCCATACAACAAACGCGATTATTTTGCATTTTCATAGATAATGGTACGGAACCCTTCGTGCGCGAATCCGACTCGCACTTGGCCGGTGCGTAAATTGAAGATGCGATCTACGATAGAGCACGCTTGCCTAGAAGATACCGATTCACTCTCGACTTATTGACAACTAGATTGTATCTATCAGGGAACAATCACACGGGTAACATAATCCACGCTTTAACCGCTCGAACAATGAAAGCGGAAGCAAATCGTTTCGTACGGATTTTTGGGACGTCAACCATGAAACGATGTCGCTTTTTGAGCTTCTAGCCGTCTGATAGCAAAATGGGCATGGGGAAATTAGAGCACACAGATTTGAAGACATGTGCACGCATGTTTAACTTATACTTGTAATTTATTTATTTTTTAATTTATGATTGTGTGATTGGTAGTTTTTACTTAGTAGTCCTTATTAGGAGGTGGTTTAGGTAGCTACCACCGCAGTACCAGATATTCTGCCGCCAAGCGGTAGTGTGTAAACATTACTGTGTTCCGGTTTGAAGGGTACTGCAGCTAGCGAAATTACTGAGCTGTTGAGACTAACCATCGCAAGTATCAAAGTAAGCGCCAAAGCAACGATGCCCTGAATTTTGTTTTACTACTCAAATTTCTGTGTATTGCTGCAATGGTTACGGACAGGCTTATATCTTACCATTAGGAGAGCGTCTCGTTCGTCTCATTACAATTACATTTAAAAAATATCTATTGCAGAGTACAGCTACTGCGCGGGGCTGTGTTCAATGTACGCGGGTCGCAGCACGGCGGCGCTCCGGCAGCTGAACGCGGCGCGGCGCTCGCCCCGGTGGGCGCCGCACGCGGCCCGCCTCATGGTGCTGCTGTGTCTCTCTCAACACTCCTCCACTGCCGAAACTGCTCGCAACGATGACTCGTAAGTTACTTTTATTGACATTTAATCATATTGACATATTAGTATATTGACTTTTTCATTATATTGACATATGATTTTGATATTTTTAAATATGAATGGAATAATGACCTGTAACTTTGGTGTTATCAATAAAAGATTTGTATTTGTATTGTACCTATTTGTACTGTAATATAATCTTTACAAGTTTTTCAGAATACACTTTGCAATCATTTTATAATTAATTTTGCTTGTTGGTAGTTCTCTTTAGCAGGAGGTCGTCTAGGTAGGTACCACCGCAGTGCCATTTATTCTGCTGCCAAGCAGTAGTGTGTAAACATTGTTTCGGTTTGAAGGGTACTGCAGCTAGCGAAATTACAGGGCTATTGAGACTCACCATCTTGTCTCAAAGTAATGAGCGCCAAAGCAACGATGCCCTGTACTTTGTTTTATTATTCAAAGTTCTATGTATCGCTGCAAGCATTGCTTTGTTTGCGTAAAGAAGTAGACGGGTTTTAGTTTACTTATCTGTATCTTGTTTCCAGAGATACGCGTCTACTGGCGTTGCGTACAGCGGAGAAGCTCCTGGTGGAAGTGTCGCCAGTAGACCGACGAGCGTTACAGGCGCTTCTTCAGCTCGCGACCAAGCAGAAAGCGCAAGCGGAGCGAGTTCTACAGGAACTCCTGCCGCTGGCTATTGATGATGGATACCAAGAAGATCCGTATCTGATACTAGCTATTGCTGAAGCGTGAGAGTCTTTTTTTTCTCTCTTTCGTGGCATCGCACTCTGTGCATACTGCCAGTTTCAATGTTTCTGTATTTTGTGTGCAGTCTTAATTTTTCAGCTTCTTTACAGTGAAAAAAAAAAGTAAAAAAAGTAAAAAGTAAAAGTAAAGTTTTCTTGGTCAAGTCAAATCCGTGCCAGTCAAATCCAGTCATGCTTTAGTAAAGTAGTGGCGACTTTAAGCTTTAATGGAGTTTTGGAAGCAACACGAAATGTCATGTTTCACCACATTATATTACACTTTCCCACACTCGCTCGCACACCACAATTTTTATACATAAACACTCGAATAAAGACTAGTCTTGGATAAAACTTAACGTAACTTTGGCATTTCCAAATTTTGAATGATAATTGTTAACTTTACATTTTTATGCATGTTGACGTCATCTTTAATTGCAATAACATATTCATATTCTTTATTTGCTTAAAATGGGTAAAATTACAGTTGGAAGGAGTACAGGTCTAGAACACCATAATCTGCCTTTCGGCATGCAAATCTTGATCTAAAAAAAGTAAATGTCATTGTAAGCATACATAAATAACGTCGCTGTCAAACGCGTTATAGGGCAATCTGTTCATGCTTATACTTGTTTGCCAATCTTCAAGTTTTTATTATTAATTTAAATTAAATATTTTTCTATTTAGTTTTCTTTTCTTTATGTTGGTGACCTTTATAAATGTTGTGATGTGTATAGTGTTGGTGATCCAAATAAAATAAACACTGACATTTGGATCAGTTCACAGGTTAAAAATGTTAAACCGAAATTCATTAATTTATTTCAGATACAACATAATCAAGCAACCGAGTCGAGCAAAAAATATATTGAAAAGAACTATTTCGTCTATACCTTGGACTCCTGAGAAGGCGGATGGCCTGGAAAGGTAGTATTGTTGTAGATAAATGTCTTGTTTTTTTTTGCCTTGGCATTTATTAGATTATAAGGAGATTTGTGCTTTTTCGTCAAATATATTTTGATGTTTAATGTCATGTGCAAATGTACTTGTTGCTAACTTGCTGTGCTCTATGGTTTAACTGGTCACTATTTTCCTAAATAAAAAGTAGCTTATATATTAATCCATGGTATAAGCTATATGTAAACCAAATTTCATCAAATACCGTTAACCCGTTACAGCGTAAAGAAGTAACAAACATGCAAACAGACAAAGTTATATATTATAACTTTAATTAACTTTTCTATGGAACAGGTGATTTTTTCATGCGAATTTAGAGTTGTGCCCAAATAAAAAAATATTGATAAAGACTGACCCCATATAACATTGCTATGCTTACATATGAAGCCATTAGGGTTGGCAAAAAAATTGGAACTAGAGAACGTTTTATTCAATAAATTAAATTAAAATTAGAATATTAATTAGTATCATATAAGTAGTCATTATAATTATTATTATCATTTCTGTGATAAATACTTATAAAATATAATATACTTAATATGTATCGTGTTTTCTCATGCTTCGTTGCCTGGAAGAGATCGTTCTTAGTGATAAGGCCGTCACTTGTGGGATTATCTCATAAGATTCTTTTGTTTTCTGTTCTTTTTTCTTTCTATTTTTGGTGTGCGCAAAGTTTCTATTTTTTTTTTGCTGACAGGCAAAGTGATTGACCACAGCTCACCTGATGTTAAGTGACAGTGTGGTCGACGATGGTAAACACACCTAGCCTGGAATGGAACTGGCTCTCAAGTGAGGCTGCCGGAACACACCGTTAGATGCTTGGCGGCAGACTTTCAAGTAGCCAGCCGAGTACTAGAAAGTACCCTACCGTCATGCTATGGTTTCCTCACGATGTTTTTCTTCACCGGCCGCTCAAGCTCATTGTTGGAGTTTGAACCCACGCCCTTCGCCATGCGAACTGACCGCGCTAACCATTAAGCTATCATCGCTACATCTATCTGTCTTTATTTCACAATATATCGTTTTCATAGTATTGAACTTTATAATAATTATTATGAAGAAAACTGTTAATAACATCCCACTCCCATTGGTGGGAAATTACAGACTGATGCAGTTTGTGTTCGTAACAGGTGCTGGTTAGAAGTGGCCGATACTCAAGTTAGTTCTGGCAGAAATGACGCTGCAAAAGAATTGCTGACGAAAATTCTCAACCATAACAACTCATGCGCACCAGCCTACCAATATTTAGGTGAGTAAAGACGATGTACTTATAATATTAAAGTTCATATTATTTTAGTCTAGCTATTCAAAGTGGGAACGCTGCCAGTATCTTCGAAACCTTGCCTAAAGGGTTACCTAAACCCCTTTTAATAATATATTTTAGTTATTATATTATATTTTTTAAGGTTTTTAGTTTTAGGCTCATTGTTCTAGTATATATTTTTTAAGAATATAATATGTTAATTTACTTTACGATTTAGATGTAAATATTATTATTTAGTGTGTTTGTAAATATTACTGTGTTTATAAATGATTAAATGTCAATTAATAAATAACAATTACAACAATATCAGTATTCAACAAGTATTGCAACAATATTAAAGTGTCTTGGTGGTAGATCTTCTCAGAAGATCATGGTTTTAATAGAGTCAAATAGCCTATTCCTTTTTTGTGAAATGTTTGTATTAATTTTTATGTGAAAAAATGTTATCTTATCTAACAAGCATATCCAAATCAAACGGAGCTACTTGAAATAGCGAAGCATGGTCTTGGGCCGCTGGCATAATTGTTCCAATACTTTTTTTTATGGTTGACAAGCTAGGTACCGTGGAGGTGCCGGCGTTAGAATAGTACCCCACCCTCTCTACCCGTGGTTGCCGTAAGAGTCGGCTAAGGGATGTTATCCGGAAGATGGGCAGCAGCGTCTTCCTTGAACAATCACACCTAACTGCGCTCGCCAACCCGCCTGCCAAGTGTGGCGAGTATTGACAAAACCCCCCCAGGAGGAGGCCTATATCCAGCATTGGACGTCCTATGGCTGATGTTGTGAAGCTAGGTGTTTGACCAAAGCTCACCTAATGTTGAGTGACGGTAAAGCATACCTAGCCTGGAATGGAATTGGCTCTCAAGTGCGGCTGCCGGAACACACCGTTAGGTGTTTGGCGGCAGTTTCTTTTTTGTGAACACGGCTTGTCTGCACGTGTACATATTTGAACACTGAGATATACTTCTGATTTCAATGATTGAAGTACTGATTCAACGAAACGAATTCGTTGATCCTCTAGCTATCAAGTGGTTTAATTAAACTTTGGATGTAGATGATGTGTAGCTGCAACAGTGAACTGATTTAGATTGAATTGTGTGACTTGAGAATTGTTTGTAATAATAATTGGTATGAACAATAAAGAGATTGTGCCTTGGAGTTTCACGACTTGGTTCCCCCCGCCCCTTTTTACTACCAGACGGCCAGAAAACACGACCAAAGCGTCACCCGTACATGGTGGACGTTCCCCGTGTGCGCACGAAGCGCTTCGAATCCACATTCTTTATTCGCACAGCGAAGATGTGGAACTCTAAGCCGGAGTCTGTGTTTCCCGAAAAGTACAATATGAGTGTCTTCAAATCATGAGTAAATAGATTCCTTCTAGGTAAGCGTGTCCTAGACCACATCGTTGCTTTACATCAGGCAGGATGTGGTCAAACGCGAACCAATTCTGTATTTAAAAAAAGTTATGTTATTATTATTAGATTTCCCTGATATTAGTACTGTTTTAATCCTAATAATAGCTTTTATTTAAAATCAAAATCAAAAAGTCATTTATTCAGTTTAGGCCCTGGTAAGGCACTTATGAACGTTAAGTTACATTTTTGATCTACCACCGGCTCGTAATTACACTTCAACTGAGAAGACTCCGGCAAGAAACTCAGCAAGGCATTTTTTTGTGGATCTTTCTTTTCATATTAGGTTACAATTTACAGTTATAAATATTAATACGTACATTATGCTTACTACAATTGTCACTTAGCCAGGGGGATGCAAGTGCAGAGAGAAGCTACTACAACCATATATTCCTGTCTTCCACGTAATGAGCCACCTTATAGTAGGCTTTGTTAATTAACCCCTGCTTTATAAATAGGTTCCTTCTAGGTAAGCGTGTTCTATCCTAGACCACAGCGTTGCTTAACATCAGGCCAAGATGTGGTCAAACGCGAACCGATTCTGTATTTAAAAAAAGTTATGTTATTATTATTAGATTTCCCCGATTTTGGTATTGTTTTAATACTAATAATAGCTTTTATTTCAGGTCTTTTAGCGGAAAAGGAACAGAACTACAAAAGCGCTGCACATAATTACGACAACGCTTGGAATTACGGCGGTAAAACAGATTTAGCCGTTGGTTACAAACTTGCACACGCCTATCTGAAGCTTAAGAAGTACCCTGAATGTATCGTGGTGTGTCGATATATCCTAAAAGTACACCCTGACTATCCGAAGATCAAAAAGGAAATCTTCGAAAAGGCAAAAACTAATTTGAGGACTTGAGAACAACAACCACCATGGCTGGTAATGAACTTTAGTGTGTTTATACAGGGTGATAAGGTTAGGGTATACTAAGCTAAAAAGGGGTTATTGTACTTATCAATAAAATTTTACCAAAAAAACTAACTTCATATGGTTCTCTCATGGATGCCATTGACAGAACTGGACCAAATGGGAAATGAAATCACATGGGAAACACCAGCTTTCAAATAAATAAAAAAACATCAAAATCGGTTCACCCAGTCGAAAGTTATGAGGTAACAAACATTTAAAAAAATACGAGTCGAATTGAGAACCTCCTCCTTTTTTGAAGTCGGTTAAAGATAACTTCTATTGGTACAGCTCTAAAACAAAGAAAATAAATAGGCTGATAGAAAAAATATGTTGAGGTTTCATGAAAATTATGAGCCAGTACCATTCCAGGCTGGGTGTGCTTTACCATCTTCGACAACACCGTCATTTAACATCAGGTGAGCTGTGGTCAAATATCTAGCCTAAAGAGTAAGAGTATTTTAGAGTTGTACCGGTAGTAGAAATTGTTTATGATAAGAGTACAATGACTCGTTTGTACACCACAACCTTATAACAAGCTAGCAAGTTATCCCGTCTCAGCTTCGCATGAACATAATACTGAAAATCGTATCAAAATCCGTTGCTTTTAGGAGAACTATGTGAATAAACAGCCACGCGAAAGGCGACTTAATTGTTTACTATTTAGACACTAAAATAAACAAACAAAAAATATGTATAAACATTCTATACACTAAATTTTAAATGTTGTTTTAAATTATCGTCACAAATCTAGTGTTTTGTGACCAATTTGAAGGTAGTTTTTAAATAGCATCAAATGTATAATAAAAAATATTGAAATATTGGTTGGTACCTTGATATCAAATTTAAACCAAAACTGAATTCTTTGTCAAAAAAATGGCTGAAATTATGTTATTTTACAATTGAAATTTACCGCGAAAACTACCACCACTCTCGTGGCGTCTGAATGACGTCACGCCGTGTGAAACAATCGCTTTATAAGTATCGCTGTTCTACGAAGTCGTCAATAGAAACAAAGGCGCATTGCACGGTGTGACGTCATGCTCTCTAGTTCGTGTTCAGGAATAAATGTTTAAATGTGTCGAATTTATTCCCAAAAAATAATTATAATTTTGGTTAATTCTGTTTTTTTTTTGTTACGTACATATATCATGATTAATCTTTTGAAACGCAATTCATCCTTTTTATTTCTAGTGCTATTTAGAACAAATAAGTTGAGTTTATATTTTTTTTTGTGACATGCGATTTAACTCATTGACATTTATATCTGCGATAAATCTCAATCTTATCCTAGCGTACATATTGCAATTCTAAGAATATATTTGTGCACAGTTGCAGCAGTAAAAATTACATCTATTATTCTATTCTATATTGTAAATAGTGTTAAATATGAACAATAAAACCACAAATAAACATGCTATAAATATATTTCATTTCATTCATAATTGTGACCTTTTCACTTCAAAAATCAAATCGAAAAAATACTTCTGTATCTAAACTACGTAACTGGGACGATCACACGAGCGCTTTCATGTACTTAAACAACATAATTTCAATATAAAAAAATTCTGGTCATATAACTACAGTCATACAGATAAAGTACTCGCCAAGACCAGTCGTAACGACAAAGTATGTTATACATTTTATAACAATACAACTGTCGAAACTCGAGTATCGAAATTTTTAAAACGACCCTTTTCAAACCATTTTGATTCTTATTATAAGGGGTATAAGGTTTTTATTCGAGTAATTGCTAGTAGCGCTCGTGGATTTTGATTTAGTCATCTTTGTTATCCTCATTTTCGAGGATTGTCTTGAAGCAGAACGGCTGGAAGATGTAGCCCAGGCCAGTGTAGAACTTGCTCATGAACTCCACCCTAGAATGAAAAGTAAGCATATAAGTAGAATGCATAAAATTATTCAGTAATTTACCTGACGAAATAAAAGTCATGTCAATTGGAAAATTAGAAAAAAAAAATACTAAAATGTTACTTGACAAATTCTTAAATGATAAACAACTTGACATTCTTATTTAATGGAGGCCTATGTCCAGCAGTGAGCGTTCTACAGCTGATGATGATGATGATGATTCATTTTGACAAAAAAAAAAAATAGGTTTGCGTTTGACCCTGACGCCCTGCCTGTTGTTAAGCAGTCAGTACGCTTACCATAAGAATAAAATTGTTAACATACTAAATATTGTATGTCCAAAAGGGTAGCTGTTGATAACCGAAATTTGTAGGGGAGTCTTTATTAGTATTCTGCGGGTCGTGAACCACACTGCATTTGTAACCTTAAAATCTTAGATTAGTTTACATTGTTTGATTTAGCTAATATATGGCATAGCATCTAAGGAGCGCGATATTGATATTTGTTTTTTTTTTCGATGCATGTGTTTCTTTTCTTGATCTGTGAGAATAAGAATGTATATGTATTTGCATCTAGGGAGTGCGATATCCGGAATTTGTTTTTTGTTTTCGATCCATGTATTTCTTTTTTTAATCTGTGAGAATAAGAATGTATGTATAGTATATGCATAAATTGCGTAAAAAAACTTTCGTCACCAACACAAAGGCTCTCACCAGTGTAAACGCAGCGTGTGAAGGAAAGCAGAGAGGCCCTCCATCATGACGAGGATGGCTAGTGTGAACAGCGCCCAGAAGCAGAACGCCACGTACAACTTGATGGCGCCGATGTAGTTGTGGTCCTTCAGCCCAAACGTAAGTACCATGCTCCACAGCACTTCAGATAATTCTGCCGACGATGAATGGAACATATTGGCAATTGGAACATATTGGTTGGTCTATGACGATTGCCATTGACTTATTTTACCTTTACACGCCAAAATATCATTGTATTATGAATTCGTCTTCGTAATAAAAATCTTAAGGCACTACCCGCTACAGGCTAGGTACTTACAATACTTCTGTGCCTCAAGCTTTTAAGAATATAAGTAAGTTTTTACTTTTAACAAGTCTCTCAGGGAGGCAGGGTAAAAGTAGGTAATGACTATATTTGACGGTTTATAATCGGTTCATGATCTCGTTAAAAGGTTTTGTGATCTCTGACCTAAAGTACCGGATTAGTTTCGGAACTATCGAAGTTAGTTATAGGTATGTATTGTTTTTTAATTTACCTGCGTGAGCGAGTGATAACGCCCAGAGCCGCAGATAGGAGGCGGTGTGAGAGATGGTACTGAGTACGTATTCGATGGTGTGGATCGCTTGGTGGATCATGATCTCGCTGAATGGCTCGTCTTCGTGACTGCCGTGCCCGCCTTTGGCCTCTGCCGGCTTGGCACCGCCTTCCACGTCAGTCTGCTCTTGCATTTCAATGCCTTGTTGCACGCTGCCGTTTGAATGTTCAGGCTACAAAGAGATATCAATTATAAATCTTACAATATGTCAACGTTTGTGCTTTGTCTATAAATACAAGGGGGAATAAGGGGGCCAACAAAATGTGACGTATAATTATAGGTGGATATGTGAATGAGAGGAGAGGTGACATCACTAGTGTGACCATTTGTGACAATGGCGGATGACGGCTCGAAAAATCATGTCATTCATGACGTGTGATTAATTTATGGATTGCAATGTGCGCCCGTTGTTTATTGGAATTGGCACAAAAAAAATATAAATTACCACCCGTGTAAATTTGCCCCCGATTTCGATAGAAAAACGTTACCTTAGCGTGAGACTTTTTCTTGCTAGCAGACAGTAGATAGAGCGGCTTGCCAAGCAGCATGACCGGTATACAGCAGAGCGCAATCAGTACGAAAACGCGCTGCAGCTGACCCTGACCCTCGAACATAAACTCCTTGCAGCCCGCCTCCGGTTCCGTCGATGAGAACAGCATCATGTTGATGAATAGAATTAGCACGGACGGTGCGCAGCCTTGTTTGTACGCCTCGTCTGGAAAGGAACCCGTTTTCTAATAAGGAAAGTGTATTATGGGTGGCAGCATGATAATTATTACAAGTTACACTATTTATACTATAACGAGAGTATTTTGGTAGTCTCATTACGTGCGTTACCATAAATTTAAGTGGCGTTTATAAGATATGGATTAATAGGTTAACTCACCAGTGGAGAGAGTACTGTATGAGATCCACTTGTAGAACATCATGAAAACCATGTACAAGAAGAGAAGGCAGAGGAAGATAATCTGGGGCAGGAATTCCAGGAAGATGGAGTAGCGACGCTTGAAGAAACTGGAAAAGAAATTAGTCGTTTACTATACGTAAAGCGTGTTGTTCGCACCACCAGCATATGCTAAGGACCATTGATTAAACATTATAATTATTAACCTGTCAATAGTCGATTATGTCACATCTCGAATATGTTATGCGGAAATTATAAAGAAATCGAATATTTTTAACGAATATCTTTGCATATGTAGTATGTCGTGAGAAAACTAAAATTTTCTGTTCTTTCTATTTGGCTTTTAAGATATTCTTGAGATATTTGAAAAATGAAAGATACTACATAAAATTAAAAAGCTAACTGTGTAGCTAAAAGTGTGTTGGACAATCTTTTGAACAAAAATTAAAATTAATTATAAAACGTAAATTCTGTAATTACTCACTTGTAGTTGACGACACTCATGCAGACACCAAAGATCATGTGGATGACGCCGAAAATGATGGACAGTTTCATTTTGTACGAGTTCAAGAAGATAATCTTGTTGTCAGCAGACTGCAAATAAAAGTTAAATTAAAATAGAGTAAAAAATATATTTTATAAACAAATATAGTGATCAGTGAAATCAATCGGCCTTATCCAACGATATCTAGTAAACTCGTTTTAGACAAGTACATTTTTTGTCTCAATTTTAACGTGGATCACTACTGAATAAATAAACAGAACTCTTCTAATTCTTAATTCTAATGAGAAGAATAAATTTCGTGCTACAATTTATTGAATATCATTAACAAACGCTAATAAAAATGAATGTGAAAAATTTATAAAAAAATATGGTCCTTAGAGCTATCATCGGGTAACACAAGTTCTATATGGAATTTCTCACCTGCCAAATAGGATCAATGCCAATAAAGTAAGGAGTATCGATGTACGCATCCTTAGGATCCAAGGTAAGGGCCAAGCTGTTCTCCATAGTAGCATTGTCATAAGGTATGTACCACGAAGATCCAAAGATGTTCATAGACTTGGAGAAGATATCGTTATAAACGAGGCCAGTGTACATTGAGAAACAACCCATGAGAAGAATAATGTAGCGACCAGCGAAGAAAATGTTCCAGATTTCGTTGTTAGATTTCTTTTGTTGGAGGGAGACTTCCTTGATGACCATCCAGGCCCCGAACAAAGCCATAATGGCGCCGTGGCCGAGATCTCCGAACATCACCGCGAATAGGAACGGGAATGTGATGATGGTGTATAAAGCTGAAAAGATCAAAAATAAATGTGAAGTCTTGAGAACTGTGCATAGATTTCATCTAGAAATGTTCAGAATAAATATTATTATTAAATATTAAAAGTGAACGTTTCTCCTGAAATATCAATCCATATGGCTATAATTGTTAGCTTAAAAACTTAATCGGAAATATTTCTCGTCAAATTTTAAAGAAAAAGTCTCGATTTTAGTACGTAAATGTATCTAATTTTGATTCAAGGATACTTACCAGGGTTGCATTCCCTGTAGGAGGCGACTCCATACGAGTCGATAAGCGTCTGGAAGCCGCGCGTAAAGCGGTTGGTGCGGTTAAAAGTCGGCGGCTCTTCGTCGGCCTCGATACAGTTCAGGAACGATGGGATCGAACTGCCGCAAGCGTTCTGGAATAACATCACATTATATAGGTACGTTTGGGTATAGGAGCATATACAAAACTGTGCCTCATTGTTTCACTTGCGTTCACCAGGATAAATAATAGCCTAAGTTCGCATTTACCTTTACAATCCATGAGATTTGTTACATGTTATGGTGTGTCTGTGGGGTCTGTCTCAAATCAAACAATTGCAAGGTTTTCAGCGAAATTTAACAATGAATTTCGTTTAGTAAAATTTATTGCAAAATTTTGCCAGTTACTCACGGATCCATCGGCCAGCGCCTTCTGCACGTTGGGAAGATCAGCGGTGGGCACCCAGCATTCTCCGATGAGGCACTTCTTGGTGACATCCATGTTGAAAAGATTGAGTGTGTGGTAGATGGCCTTCATTTTGCGGACCATGACCGTCCAGCTGGCGAGTTCCTTGGCCACGCTTACCAGGACGCGTTGGCGGTGATCACGGGTTTGGTTTAACACCTAGAGAAGTAAATTTTGTGTGGTTTAGATTTAATTAACAATAATAATTCATGTCGCATAGTTATCTAGAAGCCATTAAAGTATCGTTTTTTTGGTTTGTTTGAAGATAAAGTAAGAGGCAACTATTTGTCGCCAGGATAAGTTTATTGACAAACTGGCAAAAAAAACTCCATACTAATACATTTTTTATTCATACATAATACTTACTATTTTTCATTCTTATTCTAATGCAGTTAACTATATGGTATGAGGTCTTTGCTCTTAAAGTTTCTAGTTGGTATGCAATGGGACAGTCAAGGTGAACAATAAATAAATGTTTAGTCATTGTCCAATGTCCATACCATTGCATTGTGTATTACTTAGTCTGTGTCCGTACCATGTTAAGATCTTCAAGCCTGGTGCGGACTCCTTTGACCATGTCCTGTCGCTCGGCGTTGGAAGGGGGGCACGGGTACAATGAGGCATGGAATCCAGTGCACACTTTCTTGATGCGGGTCTTGAGTTGCTCGCCTTGGAAGAACGCCACGAACACCGTCTTGTAAATCTCGTTTCCCTGGATGAATAATATGAAAAAAAGGCATTATTATTTCCTTTTGACCTTCATAGATTCTAATGATACCTTTGGGCGAAAGGCAGCCTAATACGTTATTATTTTTAATCTTTCGCGACTTGAATACATAACTATGTTTATCACTTGATCGCACAGAAAAAAAACACACACACTTGCGCGTGCAGCGCTACGGTTGTTAACATTCAACTTGTGTGCACGATTAAGTCTGATGATAAACATATAAACCAAGGTAGCATACATTGCTTCACGGCATTCTTCGATTATTTTGGAGGCTTAAAATAGAACACTGTTCAAAATTTTGATCTTTCAGTTGCTTTAGGCACGCGTCGTAACTTTGAGGATTCAGTGTCAATAATGAGGTGAAGTTTTATACCTTTACTAAATTGGTAGTTATACTGTAACGAGGATTTTTAACTTAGGTTATCCAATACCATTCAGAGAATTTAGATATTTGGCACAAAAAAAAAACTAGAACTAAATATACGAATTGGGTTTTTGGCACCGAACACCAAGGAATCTATAGGGTTATTTAGGATGCCTTCTCAAGGACAGTTGCAGTCGCAGCATTTTCAACGGCTTCTCTAGTTCTCAGTAGTGCAAGAACAAGTTAGCCACGAAAAGAGTCTAAGCACGATGAACACTAGAATTGTTATTACTTTATACGTATAAGGAGGAAGTAATAGCGGTTTTTAGCTCTGCTTGGTGCAAGAACATGTTTGTCACGAGAATGAGCTACAATGTGCTGCTAACCGAGTTTGGTCCTTCGAGCCCGGCACTGAATTTATCTAACATTCGTCAAATCGTATTCCAATATCCAATTTCAAGTATACTTACAGTTGCGGGATCCTCTAGTGGCTTGTCGAGCTCTGCTCGTCGCAGGAATACGTTGCCGCGAGAAATACGCCACAACATGCGTTCGAAGGCCGGAACGCGCTCGCGGTTTACCACACCAGCCACGAATCCAAGTCGGCCGCGATTGGCAGCCTGCTGACCGGTCTCGTCGGATATCAGCGATCTACAATATATAAAAATAACTATAACTTTAATATCTAACACCGACGAGCATGTATGAAAACACTTATGAAAGTAGAAACGAAAAATATAAATCGTAACAAGTGGAAAGATAGTCTGCGGGCAGAAGACGTTAATGTACGAATTTTGTTCTTCATTAACAGCTGATATTTTTTAGCCTTTTTAGGTTTTGTCCTTTAGCAATTTTTTTTAGTAATTACAAGTACAGTTCTTAGAATAAATCGTCCTCGAATCAAATATCCAGTACGATACGGTTAGTCTTTTGGAAAAGAGGATAGATCTAAATCTTCAGCTTTTTGCTATCAGTCATTGCTATCTGTCCTACACGACCTACATATAAGGTACATACATCATGACTGCGTCGTGTATCGTTAAAGAAATGTATGAAGTTTTCAATTTACCCCGCCAATAGCGCTGTTCCAATTTTAATATTTTTTTCTACAGTAGTTCGAAATTATTATAAGACCTCGGTTTGCTAGGAACAACTATAAGTTTATTGCTTGAAAGAGTAGGTATCTAAAGCAGCATAGGTAGGATCATACTAGATGTGGTTAAGCAAGGATAGGAACATGGGCGCTGAAGGTGAGCGTTGAAACATAGGTATATAAATGTACTCTTGAGTCATAAGTCTTAGGCAGTGTAGGTGCGGGACCCATCCTTGCAACGCGACGGACCCGCACGTCGATGAGTTTCCTTTTTAATGCTAACAAGTTCCGTCTCGTATTACGCTGTGGTACTATGTAATTTACGGCTATACAGTTTCAGGGTTTTCGAAGTACTCACTTGGTGAGCGAATCCATGCCGATTTCCTCCTGCGCACTGAAGAAGGCCTCAGTCTTCTCCAGCACGTGTCTGAGTTCCGTCAGCTCGAGGAAATTCTGTTTCAAGTTCACGGCGTTGTGGGACAGCTCCAGGATTTCATTCTCGGTCTTCTCCAAGTGCGCCTGTAATTAAATAGTGACTTTGACTCTATCAAAATAATAAGGACATATTTGTAATAATAATGCTAATGTAACTTGTTGGTAAATTTATTATTTAGCAAATTATATTATTCATTTTAAAGCAGTTAATAAACCATGAATTAATCTTGATGATGTTTCTGAGGGAACTGTTATTTTAATAAAATAGGAAATATGAATTCCATAAATATTAAGTATACATAGAAACAAAAACTTAAATTAACTTCTGACATAATATATAAGAACGTTTTCTGTAGTAAATTTATATTAACATATATTTATTAAATTATTGAATGATAACTTAATAGAATAATAATTGTGACGCAATAGTTTTAATGCAATTTATTATTTTTCCATAAATGAATTGTACGAATTACAATGTCGACACATAACTGTCATACCTATTTTATTGTTTCGCTAAATACCACTTTTGAAATTCTGAATAAGTTTAATAAATATTGACTCAACTGAGGTTCCAAAACACGCTAGCCATTAGCTGGGAGCGCTTAAGCGTAGCGTTCAGATATTTAGCTCGATGATATCCAAAGTACAAGAGGTCCATATGAGGGAAAAAAATAAGTCAAAAACACTTTGAAAGTTGATGACTTTGTAAAAATGCAACATGCAGGGGACTACCCAGAACCGAAAAACATGGCAAGTGGTCTACGATACTAAAAAGTTTGGGAAGCTCTGATTTAGCTG
Source organism: Biston stratarius (assembly GCA_950106695.1). Classification (NCBI taxonomy): domain Eukaryota; kingdom Metazoa; phylum Arthropoda; class Insecta; order Lepidoptera; family Geometridae; genus Biston; species Biston stratarius. The sequence goes on from OX467107.1 coordinate 4,491,520, forward strand.
ATGTAACTTCATGACTACCTGGTTGGGAGACCGTCTGGCTTCCAATCTGGAGGTCCTGAGTTCGAATCCCACGGCTGTCTGTTCTAAGTAATGTGCGTATTGCCGCTGATTTGAAACGGTGAAGGAAAACATCTTGAGAAAACATACCTACATGTCAAAAAGTTCATAAAAAATCTTGAAGATGTGAACGAATACTTCTGAATTCTGCAAACCCGTGGTCAGCGTGGTGGACCTTACCTTTCTCATAATGATAAGAGGCCCGTGCCCAGCAGTGGGACAGTACATTAAATCAGAGCTGATTCAGAACTTCATGATTTGTACTCCGAATGACATAGCAGCGCAACCCAGAAACTAGAGTACGCAAAATTTCATCCAGGGGACGCTGCTTTTGTGTTCAATTATAGTCCTGTAATATCGCTGGCTACAGCACTCTTGAAATCGGGTAACAGTAATGTTTCCACACTATTTCATGGTAGAACATTCGATAATTCTGCTAAAAATATTAACATCTAGTGAAATGCCTACCTCAAGGTCGATGATTTCCCTCGGGTTTGGCGCCCTGGGAACCTCCTTGATGGATGGGATGTGGACCTTGTCCTTGTGAACTTCAGCCTCGATGTACCGCAGCTTCCTCTCCATCTCATCGCATCGACGGACTTCGTTGACGAATTTGCGTTGGAAGGCATTTACGTCAGGGTTTAACTGCAAACAAATTTAGACCAATCAGTAATATGACCAATCTATTATATTAGGTACAAAATCCTGGCTGACTCATTTATGATTGTTTGACTAATATAATCATCTCTCATTCTAAGTGGCTAGTCTTTGAAAAATAATTTGCAATAATTTGAGTGTATTTTTAACGCGAATAAGTCTTTAAATTTATTTCTATAGTGCGAGGCTATTCAGAAAAATAACGGTAACAAAATCGGCGATACAGTTTGGTGTTGCAGCAAATATATCTACAATCTGCATCCAAAATTTAATCATACCACTCGATAACTAAAGGATCAAATAATCCCTTACGTTCGTTCATTACTTCGAAACGTGGAAACACGTAGGATTTATTAGTGTTCAACAAAATCAACAGTGTACACGCATTCACGCACACACGGCCGTGTCTACGCACAGTCGCATACCATTTACCTTATTCCATATTCTACATTTAGTACCTAGATGAACGAGCTTTACCCGGTTTTTCATTGCCTGAAAACACGGATAAAATGACGTTTTCTAAAAATGAAACCTAGGTAGATCGATTTATCGCCCCCAAAACCCCCTGCATACTAAATTTCATGAAAATCGTTGGAGCCGTTTCTGAGATTCAGAAAATATATATATATATATATATTATATATACAAGAATTGCTCGTTTAATGGTATTATTAGATAGATAGATTTACTTAAAGAAGTGCAGTTCTTAATATGTTAAGTAGATATATACAATTATATACAGATATATACAGTCAGTTAAAGAGCTGTGGGTAGTCAAACTGGTTTCGTAATGAAAAAATCAGCAAAATATGTACCTATGTATTTTAAATTAAAAGTAGAAAAAAATGTTTACTAATTTGAACGCGGACTTACAAAAACACGTCATAATAAATTAAAAAAAATTCGTAAAAGCATGTACAAGATCGACGTAATTACCTACGTAAATGCATGACATACCTACCTATAAATAATTATAAAATAAGTACGTTATATGACATTTTTTTTAAATAATTTTTGAGTTCTTCAAATATGTGTACGATTCCCCACACAAACTAAATGAGGAAGTAAAGTACTTAATTAGTAGAATTGCCTCACCTCATACCGACTCGATATACTTAAATCATGAGTAATGAATGTTTCGTCATCGTACACTACGCACCTCCGATTGTTAAATAAACAATAGTGACCGCAGATCATATTTCTAGAGTACCATACATAAATCGCTCACAGGTCTTTTGTATCATAGCATATACCGGGTGTAAGGGAAAAATACTCCCCAAAATGATCACCAGAATCGCCAGTACTGTCACTTAGTGCTTTTTTATATCAAAGTTCTTTAATATTCAGAAATAAAACATACAAACTAGACAGTCTAAGATTAGCACGTAACAATTCTATGTTATGACAAAGGCAGGCTAAAGCCTATTAAAAACCTTCGAAAATTACCAATTTGTAAGACTTTGATTTAACATAGTACGTATCTTAATAATTATTACATTGATTGTTGTAGAAGCCAAGCCTTTTAAGCAAGTTTAGTTTTCAAAAAAGAAATATATTTTAAATTATTTTTTTTTTGTGCTGGCAATAACTGACACTTACCGAAAATAAATTGTCAGTCGATCTTTAGTCTAATGATACGGCACACATAGGGTCTCATTTTGCAGAGCAAAGATATGACATTTTTTTAATTCAGTCATTTTATTTTAGTAAATAAAACCTAAATTTAAATTGCTAAAAATAATAAATTATAAGCACTTGTATGGTTGGCGAAACCGTGACGGCGAAGATGTACAGTGAAATTGACTACCATCGCTATTTCAGTCGCAAAAGTCGCGTCTCCGAGAAGAGATTATCACATTTAAATTAAACCAGTTACAGAACCAAGACCCGAAATAAACACTACTGGTATCTTTAAAACCCGTGCAAAGTCTTCCGCCTCGTTATTAAACGTCAACCAATCCAGGTTAAGTAAGTGACATGACGGGTGGTGAAGTACTCACCAACATACTAAATATAAAAAGAATAACATATACATTGCTGGACACGATTACAGGGTACCTGTCAAAATTCGACGAAACACTGTTATTTGAGCGCTTACCACCACGAGAGTGAAGTGTTCTTCTTTTCATAGTTGCATAAAACTAAAATGTAGTAACTAAAAAATTAAAAAAAACTATAGTTAAAAATGTGTCAAAACCACGTCAGTTTCCATAGCAAGTGATATTTATTGTGAATATATTATAAGTAAAGACAAAGATCAATCAACTTACGTATAAGTATAACAATGGGAAATCGATCAACTTATTATACGAACTATACGTATATCGAAATCCATACATAAACCCTTTCGTTTTCTACAAGAATTCGCTTTTACACAAGAATGTTAGATAACGTAGTTGTACCCATTCTTATTATTTATTAGTACTCAGTTATTTGCCAGGCTCTACAAAATCTGCGGGTAAATTGCAGAACTCATACCTAAATGGATAATGTACGGTACGCAGTTATTTCCCCAATCCCCTGGTTTTTACACGCAATTTCAACAGTAAAATGGATATACGAATTAGTAAACTAATGGCTTTCAAAATAAGATAAACTTGTGGTCGTACAGTTAGTGTAGAGTGTCATGGTGACAACCCTACGTATTTACAAATGAGAGCTCATTTTGCTCCGAGACGAGCCGCATTCTTCAGTTAGTTCGTGACCTACGTGTATTGTATGGTTGTCCGGAGTAATTTCGTTTTTTTTTAACATGTAAGACTATTTTCTAACCTTGAATAAGAAATAATGCTAACCAGCACAATAACTTTAGTGCAATAGTTTTAGCACTGATGTTCTGTCAATACATCTTCTCTTTACATATCCGATACTTTTTTCTTGCTTTAACAGCAAAATACACCAAACATGCTGCTTTTCACCGTCCATATTCGTAAGAGTGCCAACTAAAAAGTTAAGTTAAAGCTTTATTTTTGTTTTATCTTTATGTACATTTATATTGTGGTTTACACACTATACGTATGTATTATTTTTATTAATGTTTTTATTTTTTAATTATTATTTCTTTTTAGTGTTACAACATCTCCCGTCTGCTCTTTATTTTATATCGTTTTTCCATTATTGGTTGCCTGGAAGAGATCGCTTTTAGCGATAAGGCCGCCACTTGTGGCACTAGCTCATAAGATTCTTTTGTTTACTGTACTCTTTTTCTTTTGCGGTGTGCACAATAAAGAGTTTCTGTTTATCTATCTAAAAACTACTTACTGCGTAGAATTAATCTGACCTTTTCACAAGCAGGCTTGCACAAAGTTCGATTGCTATTAGATCAGCTGCTAAAATAGGTAAAATAGTGATGTGGCTAAGTTTCAAGTTGACTGTGAAAAATAAAATGAAGTCCTCAGTAGAAAAAAAAAAAGAAATTACTTTACGAACTACCTTATAAAATGGCCAAAACGTCGAGGCAAATAAACAAAACTAATGTATAGTATAATCTGTCTCAGTGATAAACATAGTCATTATTATGTTCATAACCTGGGTGCACAGATAAACTGCGTAGACTAAAAAAGTAATCGAAAATTGAGATTGCTGTCCGTTATAAACTATAGTCGTATCTGTAGGTATATAGAAGTACATAAAATATAATCTTCTGTTTGCGGTAACAAGAAACCGCAAGTATTTCAGATAAGCGTATCAATTCATGTAATTGCAATATTTGCAATGCCGCAGCATGCCAATCCAATTTAAAATCAAAATAACCAAAGAGTTATACTATAATTATAAGAAATTCTATAGTAGGTTATACTAAGTTAATTCTGTGTCGACAAGTGATTGGATAATAAATTAAATTTTAAAAATAAAAATATGTATAAATATAATTACTATAATATGCTAAGATAACTGACGCAGGTTACGATTTGAAAGTGCAACATTCTATGGAAATTTATCTCAAACCATTTTTTCCCGTTTCGTTCTGCATCTACTCGAAATAGTCTTGTTTTTTTTTTTTTTTTTTTGCTGACAGCCTAGGTGTTTGATCACAGCTCACCTGATGTTAAGTGACGGTGTGGTCGAAGATGGTAAAGCACACCTAGCCTGGAATGGAACTGGCTCTCAAGTGCGGTTGCCGGAACACACCGTTAGATGCTTGGCGGCAGATTTTCAACTTGAGGGTGGTAGCTGGCCAGCCGAGTACTAGAAAGTACCCTACCACCGCGCAACTACTCTACTATCTATTTCCTCTACTTTGCATGGCTATTGGTATCATATATGGCAAGTTTTCTTGGTTTTTATCTGATAGTAATGTAAATACATAATGACTAGCCACGAAGTTATGATGGTCACCCTACACACTGGTTAGCGCAAATTGGCTCAAGTTGCCGACATTAACATCACACTCAGCCGACAAAGCAGGATGCTATCTCGCTAATCGGAACCATTACCTACAGTATTGTCATAGAATGCCAACGATTTTCATTTAATGTAGTATGCAGGGGGTTTCGGGGGCAATAAATCGATCTAGCTAGGTTCCATTTATAGAAAACGTCGTTTTATTCGTGTTTTCAGCCGAGCAAAGCTCGGTCATCCAGGTACTTATTATTATAGTTAATATTCACCAATTCACAAGATAAAGTTCACAACAAAGCCAATTAAAAGAATAAGCAATAAATTGTTGATAAAAATCTCACAATGTTTTTCTAATACAAAAAAAAGTATTAGACAAACAATCGTTTTATTGTCGCGTCTGGAACGAAAATAATATAATCTTTCTTTTATTTACTCTTAGCTAATGCTTTATATGTTTGCCTCAGTTAACCGTATCTACACAATCATTAATATCCACATATGTTCAGATCTACATACATAATGCTTAATTTACCATAGAGTTGCTATAAAAATAATATACTCGTAGAGTCCCACATATGGACGAAAATTTTCTCCTCGAACTGTTTTAGTTTTGGCAGTTCTGAGCTCACTCAAAGGTCATAACTTGTGATGATATTAGTAGTGTGACGATGTAAAATGCGAAGTCTGGATTGTAATTAGTTGTTAGATACCATTGAGATATTATTACCACGTAGTAATATTAGCTCAATGTTAGATACTCATCTCTTACGAATTTAAGACGCTCGCGCTGTCAACATTCGTGATTTAAAAATAAAAAGATCTGAATATGTTGTAGGTTTTTATATGTAAAAGCATTTTTTTTTATTATATGTTTGACAGGCTAGGTGTTTGACCACAGCTCACCTGATGATAAGTGACGGTGTGGTCGAAGATGGTAAAGCACACCTAGCCTGAAATGGTACTGGCTCTCAAGTGAGGTTGCTGGAACACACCGTTAGATGCTTGGCGGCAGATTTTCAACTTGACTTGGGTGGTTACAAGCCAGCTGAGTACTAGAAACTACCCTACCACCATGCTATGGTGTTTGAACCCACGCCCTTCGGCATGCGAACCGATCGCGCTATCCACTGAGCTATCATCGCTACAAGCTGTGAGACGTTTGACGTACGAGCAAAGTATGCTCATGATGCAAAGAGATAACACCTGTCCATGACCTACAACACTGTTTGGCTACAGAATATTTGATACGCCGGTCGTACCTAGACAACCTCTTGCTAAGGAGATTTACCAACTAGTAAATCAAGTACTATTGCAGAGAGCACACTGCGTTAAGTTAATTTTCTATTCACATTTTTGAATGCTGGACACAGTACTTTATTCATTCTTGGCTGAAGCCAGTAGATGCGAGTATAACTACATGTTTTTACCAATAGATAAGTACGAACGTATATTTGAGTTCGTTCATTATCTTTTTCCTGTCTTTTACATGTGTTAGAGAATGTTTGTTTATTATCCGTCATTGGAGTTATCGAAGAAATAAAGAAGAAAAAGAAGAGAGAAACTCTTTAATGATAAAAACAATCGTTGCTTTACTACGAAAGGTGTCCTAAAACTGATCATTCCCAGCATGGCCATGACGCTAAGGCCACACATACAAGGTAGTCATTTACATAGCAATACACGGTTTCTTTTTTTTTGCAGACGCATAAATCAGTCGGACGGATCGCAAGAACCGGTCTAGCTGGATGCAGGGCAGCGAGCCTGTGGGATTTTATGTACAACGCAGAGATGTAGCCGGACTGACAAAATTTAGGGTATTTGTAGACTTGGCTATATATTGAAACTAAGAGTTTTTTTTTTATGGTTGATAAGCTAGATGTTGATAGCTCACTTGATGTTATGTGACGGAGTGGTCGAAGATGGTAAAGTACACCTAGCCTGGAATGGGACAGGCTCTCAAGTGAGGATGCTTGAACATGCTGTTAGGTGCTTGGCGGCAGATTTTCAACTTGACTGGTAGTGCTAGCCAGCCGAGTACTAGAAAATTCTCTACTACCATGCTATGGTTTCCTCACGATGTTTTCCTTCACCGACAGCTCAAGCTTATTGTTGGGGTTTGAAATCACGCTCTTCGCCGTAAGAACCGACCGCGGTAACCATTAAGCTATCGTCGCTACAACGAGACAAGTGGCAGTTTTTCTTACAAAATACTATTGTGGCTTCATCATTGACTTCTACATATTTTATTTACATATAAATAAATAAAAACTATATATTGCGCACAGCAGAAATAAAAAAAATTTATAGAAAACAAAAGAACCTTAAATGTTGGTTGGTATTGATTACGAGTAGTCATTAGTAGTAGGTCTTGCTAGTCACACTAACATCATTGCGAATGAACTTAAATCGTCCAGGAAAGAATGTGTAAGCCATATTAGCCAGTCAAGAGGAAATTTGCTGTCATGTGATGTGTGAATATTACAGTGAGGTCACATCAGCTATAAAAATATGATCACGACTTTGAGACTCGAGTACATTAGAAATGCGCTGTTATGAGTACAATATTGAAAACACATTTACGATTGATAAATTAAAGAGTAACATACCCAGCTTTTAAGGAAGTTAAAATTCAAAATCTATAGCTTCTTTGTGTTATAACTTTAGGAGTAAAAGCTGTGTCTCGCAGATACTGACAAGATTTATTCACAAGTCATTCAGCTACTTGGAAACTTTCGCTTTCAAAGAAATGTCGTACGGGTGTGTTATAATAGAAGCATGCTTACATGTCTCTATATCTCCCGTCTGTTCTTAACTTGTTTCGTGTTTTTAGTTCTTGGTTGTCTAGAAGAGATCGCTCTTACCGACAAGGCCGCTACTTGTCGCACTAGCTCATAAGATTCTTTTGTTTTCTGTATTTTCTATTTTTGGTGTGCACAATAAAGAGTTTCTATCTATCTAACAGTTTTCGACATGTTGTCAGCACAGTCACTGCTATCATCGCTTGCACAACTTTGAACAACTGTTTTAAGTACTGTGCTATTGACCTACCAGCTTTGATGACACAATAACCAGTCGCGAAGCAGCTAAACGTATTTATTATCTAACATGATACAAAAATGATACTGTTTACAATTCTCATTGGGTTAATTAGTAACTAGCGTTACATAATTAATTTTATCAACAACAATCAATTTACAAAATTTAAATCAATTTACTTGGTAGTAGATCTCCTTAGCAAGAGTCTAGGTAGGTACCACCGCAGTACTGGATATACTGCCGCCAAGCAGAAGTGTGTTAACATTACTGTGTTCCGGTTTGAAGGTATTGCAATAGTGAAATTACAGGGCTGTTGAGTCTATACAATGTATTAAAGTGATAAGCGCCAAATCAGCGATGCCCTGGATTTTGTTTTATCACTGAAAGTTGTGTGTATCGCTGTAATGGTCATAGACAGGCGTTATTTCTCATCATCGGAGAGCGTCTAATCCGTCTCATTACTCTACATTAAAAAGAAATAGAACACACGCGAGATTTTTAATTGTATGCAACGACATGCAGCGGCCCGACAAGGCGACCTTGTGGTACACCTCTGCGGTCCTTCTATTGACTACCTCGATAACCTTTGATATGCCGTGACTGATCAATCAAGTTCACTTACACCACAAAATAAATAATAGTACTCAATATCTTATACCAAGGTGCTGCAATGTGAACATTATTCACGGTTTATTACTTTGTCGTTATAAATATTTTCTAGTTTCCCAGAGTATCAAAAGCACTTGCGACATCTTGTACTTTAGCAAAGTTCTAACTTAGGACGAGGTATCTATTTTACTGTTGCTATACGTTAAACGAACGTGTTGTACCACTTACTCTTATTGACATAAGTGTAAACGTCTGGTTTAAAAATAAATGAAGTGATAACGCAATATACTTACGTATTTGTAGATTATCTAATGCTGCAGTATTCTTTACACAGTTAAGCGTTTTTTCTGTCCCTTTGTTTCATGCAATATAATTATGGTAGTCGATGGGATTTATTGAAAAAATGGCAATGACATAATCAAATGGTCTCGTTTAGTTATCCTGTTATTAAGATAATTGTTGCAATAGAATGTTCATAGACTAATTACGACGGAAAATCAATATTCCGCAAATCAATTCAAGGCGTAGGTGGACTTTATTTTGCGAAAAATATATATTTTAAAATGGTAAAATAAAACTTGGTAATATTTTTGAGAAGACCATAGTTTCCGATACATAATAAAGATATTTTTTTGGATAGAAAAAAATATTTTAAAATAATACTAAATTTTATATATCAAGATAAACGCATAATACTTTATTTAATGATTCTGTTGTTAATTTTTTTGATGATGTTATATTTTTAATGCAATTAATTTATTTACCAATAAATAAATGCTATGAATCGGAACGTCGACGCTTAACTATCATAATTTTGCTCCGCTAAACACGATCTCATTTAATGCTAAATATGTTTAGAAATCAATTGAGCTATTGAAACACGCTCGTATCTACTGAGAGCGCCTTAAGGTTAATTTTGGATATCATCAATAGAATACATCACCCGGATCACAAAATTATTGTATTGATTTACTCTTTGTCGAATGTACAGCAAAACTAATGATTATGCTAATATAAACATCATAAGTACGTCTGGGAATGTTATTTGGATAGCGCATCTTGATTACTAGAACCCGTAGCCAAGCAGTTTTTATGAATAAAATGAAACAACCTGTGTTGTATTGACTTTTCGTACTGCTGATTTAGAAAGTTTCATATTTTGTCCTGTCATAAAAAAAGATGAGAATAACATTATTACATAGGTATTTTCTTATTATATAAATTATTCAAGGTGTACTCACGTCTCTGAACTGCACTGAGCCCGCTTCTCCCAACTCTGAGACGGACGTGTACGCCGCTTCAGGCTGTATGAAGAGCTGGCACAAGGCCATCTCTTCGCTTCGGAACATCGCCCCCATGTCGACGCTTATTTATGTCCCTCTGCTTCTGTAGAAGATAAGCGTGTGTTAGTTTTTGATTACTACACTGGTGTTTTGTTAAGTAGGTACTAGTGTAAGTATACATATAATATTAATGTAAGTATATGGACGATCTAAATCTTCGGTGAAAATTTCTTGAACTTGAAGATCGGAATAGATAAACGTCTCGATTCCTTTAACATTGATTAGTGGAGTAGGCATCACATTTTTTTGTCAAGTTGATGAGAATACCCTATAGTAAGACATTGAAGACTGATTTGGTTTTTTTTTTGTGGTTGACAAGCTAGTTGTTTGACCACAGCAAACCTGATAATAAGCGACGGTGTGGTCGAAGGTGTTAAATCCCACCTAGCCTTGGCGGCAGATTTTCAACTTGAGGGTAATAGCTAGCCAGCCGAGTACTAGAAAGTACCCTACCGCCATGCTATGATTTCCTCACGATGTTTTCCTTCACCGGCAGCTCAAGCTCATCGTTGCGGTTTGAAACCACGCTCTTCGGCATGCGAACCGACCGCGCTAACCACTGAGCTATCATAGCTACAAAATATAGATATATATTATAGATTATTGTTGGTGGTAGAGTATTTTCTAGTATTCAAATGACTAGCTACCACGCTCAAGTTGAAAATTTGCTGCAAAGCACTGAACGGTGTCTCCAGCAACATCAGGTGAGCTGTGGTCTAACATCTAGCCTGTCAACCATAAAAAAATTGCTTGGCAACAGTTCTGCAAGTGCACTTCTCCGCTATTTTTTTTTTTGTAAATTGTAATCAGACGAACGAGACTCTCTCCTGATGGTAAGATATAACGACTGTCCATGACCATTACAGCGATATACATAAATTTGAATTCCAGGGTGTCGCTGCTTTGGCGCTCATTACTTTGAGACTTTAGATGATTAATCTCAACAGCCCTGTAATTTCGCTAGGTGCAGTATTCTGCAAACAGGAACACAGTAATGTTTACGCACTACTACTTGGTGGCAGAATATCTGGTACTACGGTGGTATCTACCTAGACGACCTCTGGCTAAGAAAATTATTAGTTAGTTGGTATTTAATTTTATTACCATTTAAATTTTCATGATATTTTGTACAAAGAAGTCTTATAAATGCTATAGTCAGCAAGTAGTATAGGTAATTATAATGAAATATACAGGTACGCTACGATGTTGATAATAAAATACAAAGTATCGCACGTATTTGCTTTCAATCGCAACCTTAATGAATTCGTTCCAGGCTGCGTGATTGTATTCATAAAATGCCTTCACTTGTCACCCGCTCTCGTATTGTGTCAACCTTACTTTATTCGACACCTGCCGTAGATGTCAGCGATTTCGCCGTGAACATTTTATGGACATGTGTATTTCGTAGATGCTCTAAGTATGACTTACATCGTATATGAACTTGGGACTTAATCGTGTATACCAAAAGGCATGGTAATAATGTGCATGAACCAGTGTTACCAGATGGTTGTCATGAAAATAGTGTTGTCACTTCTAAAATATGAAAAAAATACAGCGAAACTTTGAATAAAAATACAATGTTATTGCAGTGTTTTACAATCCTTTATTATTTTAGTATCGACGTAGATTTTAGTCACTATCGCCAACATCTAGGGTTATATCAATATATCTCTTTCATATATATATCTCGGAATTAAGTTTTTTAACATATTATAAAGTAGAAAAAACTATAGATGTGTTAATCCATCTAACTACTAAGTAGCAGAACTTTTAGCAAAACTACATACCTAGTTCCATTAGCTTTTCGTAGCAAAATCTGACTGATGTTAAGTTTTAGCGTTTAAAAATAAGTATCAATACTGTCAATTGTGTTTTTCAAAAGTACAGTGCTCCTTATACACTGTATTTCTTTTATTACAGTGTACAGTAGATACATACAATGCATCAGGTAACACTGGCATGAACCCATGTGTGGGCTGCAGTCGTGTTATGACGTTTCCCAGGAGGAAGGGAACAATTATTTTAGTTCTAGAGGTTTAAAAATGTAGGTATATCAAGCAATCACAGCACTAAGGTTCTCAACGACAGAATTAGTAGATATAATTTATCTATGTATTGTATTCTAATAATAAATGTAAAATTATTTACTTGAACTTTAGAACAAGGTTCGCTATTTTTTTTCATTGCATTGCGAAATGTCATACAAAAAATAAAATGCAGTTCAAATGTCATTTATTATTAGTTGCATTCTTGTACTTTTAGTTTCTAATAAGAAGATGAAATTTAATGCTAAGGTAAACTAAAACAATCAGAACATATCAATTAATGAGAAAATATATGAATTCCGGAGTGGGCAGGGCACATAGCACGCAGAACTGATGGCCGATGGGACTGCAAAGTTCTGGAGTGGAGACCACGGACCCGCAAGCGCAGCGAAGGACGTGGTGGACGAAGCACCCACAAGGTGGTCAGACTACCTAATGACCGCAGGAACGCGCTGGATGCAAGCCGCTTCCAACTGGTCTTTATGGAAGTCAATGGGGGAGACCTATGTCTAGCAGTGGACCTGGACGTCCTACGGTTGAGATGATGATGATGATGATGATGATATGAATTCGTATTCATGTAAAGTTTAGATCAAGGACTAACATTTTTAAAATACGGAATAGGTTCGCGTTTACCACATCCTCATATTCTATTGTTCTCCATAACAGTTGAACATATTATTATTAATATTTGCTAAGGTTTTGTTTTAGGTAATAAGTATGTTTTATTCAATATTTAAATAGATTAGGTAAAGTACGTACCTATATCAATTTTATAATAGATATTTATAATAGGTAATCGTAATAAATTCCTACCTAATATAAAAGGTCGCTGTTAATGGGAATAGTTCCCAAAACTATGACCACTTTGCCACGTTATATATGAAAATACTTAATCTTTGTGCACAATAGAAGCTAGCGTTTTGGTCACGTGTGATGTCGACTGGACGAGATGACAGCTCTTTGCATATTATTTATGCTCTCGGTCATCATGGCTCTAAAGTTTCAACCTTAAAAGGCTCAAAGATGTACCCACTGTCCAGGGCGCTATATTTGTGCCTTTTGAGGTCTTCTGCTGATTTGGTAAGTATGAAGATGAGCTCGAATACATAATTATCATGGAAAGGGTTAGCTAGCAATAGCAGCTAACAAAGAGGCACGGATTAGTAGCGATGATGGCTCAGTGGTTAGCGTGGTAGGTTCGCATGCCGAAGGGAGTGGGTTCAAACCCCAACAATGAGTTTGAGCTGCCGGTGAAGGAAAACATCGTGAGGAAAAGCGTGGTGGTAGGGTACTTTCTAGTACTCGGATGGCTAGCTACCACCCTCAAGTTGAAAATCTGCCGCCAAGCGTCTAACGGTGTGTTCCGGCAGCCTCACTTGAGAGCCAGTTCCATTCCAGGTTAGGTGTGCTTTACCATCTTCGACCACACCGTCACTTAACATCAGGTGAGCTGTGGTCAAACACCTAGCCTGTCAGATAATAAAATAAATTTAAAAAAAACGGAAAGGCAGAAGGAAGCCTTTGCTTAGAAGTGGGACAAAATAGGTTATTACAATAAGAAATTATAGAGATAATTCGCTTCTACGAGTAATATATGAACAAGGTTGATAAATTAATTTCTAGATAAAATTTAGCATTCGAATAAATGAATTAAAAAAGTCAAGCTATAATTGAAGTAGTATACTTGAGTTCGCGGTCACACCAGATTGAAATGGGAACAAGTTATCAAGTCATCGCCCAAGGTCGGGACATGAGGCCATAATTGCTTATTGCGGAATGTTATCAATTGACACTCATGTGAATGTTACTCTCTACTCGACATAATTTTATTGTCGCATATCGAAGTCTCAATAACGATGCATGAAACATGTATGGAGGAATGTAAAACATAAACACTAAAAAACTATTCCAAGAAACCAATAAAAACTTTTTTTTTTTTTTGTATGTAACAATAATGAGGCGAACGAGACGCTCTCCTGATGTTAAGAGATAACGCCTGTCCATAATCATTGCAGCGATACACAGAACTTTGAGTAGTAAAACAAAGTCCAGGGCATCGCTGCCTTGGCGCTCATTACTTTGAGACTAGATGGTTAGTCTCAATAGCCCCGTAATTTCGCTAGCTGCAGTACCCTTCAAACCGGAACACAGTAATGTTTACACACTACTGCTTAGCGGCAGAATATCTGGTACTGCGGTGGTACCTACCTAGACGACCTCCTGCTAAGGAAATCTACCACCAAGTAATCCTATAGATATAATATATGAAAGGTTATTTACTACAAACCTTTTAGTATTAAATTATGTTTTATTTAAATTATCCATACAATGATTAATAGTTGATTATTCAAATAATATAAAAATAAATTTATTAAATCCACTATTGGCAAGCGGACAAATTATGTACCTACAAAATTAAATGTCAACTTGATTTATGCTATGCATATGTGTAATAAAATTGTAGGTAATTTTGTGTATTGTATGTTTTATGAGTCTGAAATTTTAGATCTAAATTTTGTTGTAGGTACTCCTAGTGGACAGCAAAATATTCAGCAATAATAATTGCAAAACAATTTTCCGTGTCCTCCTGTGGCGATCTGTAGATCTAGCATAGCATTCATTTGCGTTAGTATGTACGTAAACCATAGTCAAATGTATGAAAACAAGCAGTTGCCATTTACTTCCGCCAGAGGCGCTTTCAACATATTTTTCTAACGTACTAAACAGATACGTAAATCTCGTAAATTGTTATGCTAGCCCCTCTGAACTATTGACAACATAATAGTTAGCTAGGTATTGCATTTTAGGGTCTTGGAGTTACCCGTTTGAAACGCTAGGTAATGTATATATAGAAAAGTAAGAAAAAGTTAATAATAGTATAGTTAACATTTCTACCTCAGAAGAACTTTCACATGAGCGATTTGAATACAAATAAGTATCTATCTTTAATATATATCACGTTAAAATACGCAATATGGTCGTTAAGGGTCAAATTTATGACACTGACAAAGCTATTCAAGTACGACTGCGATTGAAATGAGAGCAAACAACCAAAGTTGTTTCCTTCAACAAGGTTAAAAGAGGTAGGTATAAGTATGTATGTATGTACAATTGTACACTATATATTATACCTATATCTAAGAAGTAAATATGATTACTTATTTTACTGCGAAATCTTATCTCGAGTACATTAACTGACACTTGTAATCAACTAGTTGCTGATGTATAGGTTTGACAGCCCTGTTGGCTCATTGGTAGTATGTCTGCCTGAGCTGTAGGGCGTGGGTTTGATTCCCGCCAAGGACAAACATTTTATGGTATAAACAAATGTTTGTTCTGTGTTTGGGTGTTCTGTATGTAGGTATGTATTATAAGTAAGTATTTAAAAAAAAAGTATTTATGTATTCTATCAGTTATCTGACTTCTATCACACAAGCTCTGCTTAGTTTGGGGTCAGATGGCGCTGTGTGTAACGTCTCCTATGATATGATATGAATATGATAGGTTCTCGTATATATAGCTGTCAAACATGCATTTATTTCCCTAGAATATAACAAAAGGAAGAAGCAAGGGGAGTTTTGGCGAAAACGCGGAAGGGTCACGCTGCATTATGTTACTTTCCAAAAAAAATTGATTTTCGAGTGTTTATTGCTAAAAAATAGTTTTATTCATAAAATACCAAATTATAAGCGCGGCTGTGGGAAAGTGATTTATTGTACCTATTGAAGCATGACTTTTTGTGTTGCCGTCAAAACTCCATTGAAGCTTGTAGTAAAGTCGCCACTATTTTACTAGGGTATGGCCAGTCTTGACTTTGTGAGACTATAAATTATTTTATTTACAATACTTTTTTACTTTCTTAAAATACTTGAAAATATCGTAATAGTTGACACTGGCTAATGTACAAAGTGCGACGCCAAAAATAAAGAAGGTAAAAGCAGACTTTTTATGACAGGTTATTAAGACCAATTTTGGCGGATCTAAAGTTATAAAACTGTTGCAGTTCTTGTATATTGGACTGCATTGTTAAATATACTCGTAGCAACGTTTTAGGGGCCGTGGTCTACAACCGCGCACCCTCTTCCATTTGGGATGTACCTTCCTTCGCGTGCTTTAGAGCCAAGCTGTGATATTGGCTTCAATATACTTTAACGATGATTTAAAAATAAGAAATTAATAAATTGTTAGTAAGTAATAAAACTTTTTAACTTTATAGTACTGATGCAGTTATAGAAAGAAAATTTGCTTATGTAAGCTGGTCAATGACGACTCAATAACAATTTTCAAGATCGATTTATTTAAAAAAAAAGAGTTGTCCTCTATTTCACTAACCATGTCGAATTATTGGTCACGCTTGTCACAGCCTAAGTCATAGTTATAGTATCACATCTACTCAAGCATATATACGAGTAGTGGTTATTCAATGTTTTGTTTCCAATACGATTTATCCTCTGTGGCAGTAAGGTCAATGGGGAGGAAAGTTTAACTTGAAATCATATTCTATAGCCTTTGTGCTGGTCAAATTGTGTTTTTTTTTTAATTCTTGCGATGATTCTAAGTTTTGTTCGTTATTACAATGCCTTAATTCACACCAGTGGCTTCCGGCATAAAGGGTTCTTCCTCTGAATTTACATTACATTCTAGTCAATTGGTTCCAGCTTATCATTTGAGTTCCAGCTGCTTTTCTAAAGCCGTCCTTCTATCTTACGTCATTTGTTTCTTTCCTTTCTTGGGTATCATTGAAATAAGTCCGTACTTCTTATTCTATTGAATACGCCTTAAATGGCTTTCAAGTGAGAGGCAAATCTGAAAACTGATGATAATAAAATCGAGGGTTACAGTTTAGTGCTGCAGCTACATTTTTATCATCTAAATTCAAAAACTAATTTCACCAATCGATAGCTAAAGGATCAAAGAACACGTTACGTTTAGTGAGGACAATACAAAGGACTTCTTAGTGTTAAAAATTATGTGTTCACGTCGGTACACATGGCCGTGTTCACGGTACGGCTACACACTGTTTTTTTTTCAAAGGCTTAATTTTAGCCATCCCAAATTACAATAAATAAAGGTAAAAAGAAACCTATTAAAATACTGTGAGTCAACTTGAATACAAAGATTCCATATATGGCCTCAAATTAGGTATGTTTCTCAAGTTGTAATTTTTTATTTAATTCGAAATCTTTAGAGCTTGATTTACATATCCTTTTTTAAGACAAATCTAAACCTAAAACAACATTAGCACCTGCAGTGAAAAGGTCAGTACGAATGGTAGGTATACCTAGCATATTATAATAACTGAACAAAAAATAAATTATAGCATTTAAATTCCAATATAAAGGTCGATTGCGTTCCCATCCAGTGAAGCAGGAATTAAAGTTCTCGGTCACTTTACAAGGCCAACCGTTTTTGCTAACAGACAATGCTGTGTTTTTCTGTTAATCTTTCTCTGCGGGAATTGTTGTTTTATAAAAAAATACTTCCTAGATAGAACACCGGGTATAGAATGATATAGGAAGTTGAGATGACACGAACGTGTCACATTGCAACCAATAGTGCATATTGAATAAAAGAACATAAACTTAGAATTTACAGCTCTCTTATTATTAGATACACAATCTAAAAGATTCAAGGTAGCAAGGTGAATAATAAATAAATATTGGAGGACAATTCACACAGCGCCAACTAGTACCAAACTAAGCATAGCTTGTACTTACTTGTAATATATGTAGGTACCGGCGAATGATTTTCATTCACCGGTAGGTACTTATTATCAAGCGCCCCGGCTTCGCACGAGAGTAATTTTTGACGACTTGATTACAAAACGTTGAATTTGTACAAAATGTAACGGGATGTAAGTTTAGTAAGTATTTACAAATCTTCAGTGAAAATATCTTAATGACAGAAAACCGTATCAAAATCCGTTGCGTGGTTTAGAAGCTGAGCAACATTCAGACCCGACAGCAACATTGTATTGTACTATTTAGAGATGAGAATAATATGTATGTATTAATAATGTTAGTGTTTAATTAGTTTGAGCTGATTTAAAAGCGAAATATGTACTTATATACATAATTATGTTTTTGTTACTTTCTATTTGCAATTAAAATACTCACAAGCCGTAAAATTTTAAACATTTATTTGATAGCTGGGAAAGCTACTTAAGGTTCAAAAAATGGCACACTAATCTATTTCGGAATTTCAACATATTTAAAGATATCAAATAACTGAATATAGTTAAGTAAGTAGGTAGTTAATAATGCAGTTAAGATTCCGAGAATAATATTACAAAGTTGTAGCATTATTTTATATTTAGGTATTAAATAGTGTTTTTTAAATCTAACTTTATTGAGTAACTAGTTGCGCTCCGCGGTCGCACCCACGTTATTCAGGATAAAAAGTAGGAGGACTTATCATACATAGGATGTCTCTAAGCTATTTTGCATTCTAAATTTCAACCAAATCCGTTAATCCGTCACAAAGTGTAAGAGTAACAAACATACATACAGACAAACTTTAGCATTTATAGTAGTAGAATGATGTAATATTTTCGAAAACGTTAAAACGTGCGACTATGCAAGAGAAAGATAGCGAGTCATTTTCTGGGTCTTAACTAAACACTAATTGTCATGCTTTTTGATTTCAACTTGCGTGACCGAGTGATCCACTGGATGTGGATATGTTAAGATACTAACACTCGTTTAAGGCGGGAACGCGGTGAGCGTCGTGTCGCCCCATTGTATTTTTTTCTAAAACTAGTGTTTTTTCGAGTTTTTATTCATAAAAATAGTGGTGTTTTATTTATAAAGTGCCGAATTACAAGCGCGAGTGTGGGAGAATGATATAATGTGGTTAAACATAACTTTTCGTGTTGCTTCCAAAACTCCATCCAGAAGCTTATAGTAAAGTCGCCACTACTTTACTAAGGCATGACTTGATTTGACTAGGACCGACTGAACTTGATCATAATAAAATAAGACTAGACTTTGACTGTAACTATAGATGATAAAGAAGCTGAAAAATTAAAACTACTCACAAAATATAGAAACATTGAAACTGGCAGAATGCACAGAGTGCGATGCCAAGAAGAAAGAGAAAAAAAAAACACTCGTTTAAATAAATGTTATATATTACCATGACTACAACAACTCAGACGAACTTGTTGAATATGTAAAGTTTATTATACTTCAACTGACAAAACATTTTAAAATTAGTAACGTTTGGCAGAAAAATATACAATAGACGGGCTATTGAATGAGCAGTTTTGTTACCCAAATTGTCCGTATTTAACGTTTGTCTAATCTCTCAGCTATTTGCTTCATATCCGTCATTTAGATACACGAGCATGGATAATTTGGTTATTTGCGTAAAATACAACTTCAACCGAATTGAATCAGGGTTTATGACCGCATCGTGTTTGTTGAGTATTGTTGACTTATATTTCATTGGCTAAACTTACCTACGTTGTCTTATGTAAGCAGTTACGTGGGTACGATTTAATTAATTAAGTGCAATTTTTATACATTAATTTTATCCTGATTTAAGATAAGTAATTATAGAATATTTATGTAAAATATGAAAGATAATAAAAGAGACGAAACTACTTCGTTCAATAGGGTTAATAAAAAAAACCAATAGCCAATAGGTAGCTAGCCAGCTGAGTACTAGAAAATACGCTTTCACCATGCTATCATTTCCTCACGAAGTTTTTTCCTTCTGGCTCATTGTTGGGGATTGAACCCACGCCCTTCGTGTGAACCGATCGTGCTAACCACTGAGCTATCATCGGTACAAAAACTTATCTGGTTAACATTTGAAAAATGATGGTCCGCTAGACGGTAAGCAGTAGCCCCCACTTACAACATTAAAACCGAAGGTTCAATCTACGATTCACATTTGACTAAACGGCGATTGCTTTTGGCTTGCCTACCAAACCTACATGTTTGGTACCTAGTTTAACCGTCATTGAACGTTAGAAGGTTGATTAGCCCGAGAAAACCGATATTATAACAAGTTCTTATGCCATTGCTACAAGGCATGAAATCGTGATAATTATATTTTTTCCTGTAATATCTTATTCCACGCGCTGTCTCAAAGGTCGGGTACATTTCAAGCCAGTTTCCGGTACACACATCCGATAAAATGACCTTAAACCACAGAATAAATAGTAGGCCTAGATAACATACAGAAATGTATTACACATTTAATTCGTATTAAATGTCATGGCAGTCAAGTGTGTGAGTGTAAAGCCATAAGTATTTGTTACATGGACATAAGTCTGTTAAGAAATATAACATTGCTAGAAATAGTACTTATATAGACAAATATGAACTAAGTGGGCGCTATTGCAAAAGTTAATATTATGTTTATTGGATATAACGAGGAAGAACTTAAATATATTTGTAGTTTCTACTAAGGTTGACACGATAAATATCAACATGAACATAAATGAACATTGAATGAAAATTAAACAAGACTATTAAAAAAATATCAAATAATAACTAAAGATTATTTTTTACATTGAAAATTAAGGCATACCGACGACCGACCTAATTTGAACCGATATTGAATTATTATTTAAAAAAATTATAGCCTGTGTCACTCAGAATGTTTTAAGGATTCTAACGATACTTCACACAGTCTGTTCAATCTGATAAGGCATTTAAAAGTTATGGTGGAATAAAGAAACTTGCAGACAAACATATATTCCTAAACAATGCACTCCTTTTATGAGCAGTCGTGTAAAAATAATTAACTATTACCTGCTTTTAACCTAGTCAGTAAATTTATTATAAGTAATTGAAGTTTTACATACCCAAATTCTTAATTAATTGGAAAGTTAAAATTTATAATAGACTTACTGACTAGATTACAAAAATATGAATGTTCCTTTTAAAACAACGTTAATACTAATAGACAATCGACTAAAATGAGTAAACTCTTACAAGCTAAATAACAATGTAGTAACGTTAACAACTGCAAGTTATAAATATCGACATAAACTATTAGTTCCTTTGTATATTTACATACGTGCTTTCGCGAGAATATTCCAAGGTGTTCTACACTTCAAAGTGGGAAGTAACTGATACCAGCAGCCAAATAATTGAAATATTGCTGCTACGAATGAGATAAACTACTAAATATAACGCAAAAGGAACCAGAATACCAAGAAACATCCCTATAAATACCTAAAATAAACATAGACATAAGAAGTATTGACCACTAGTAAAATTTATGTTAAGGGGGCTCAATTGCAAATTCTAAGAACAAGCCTTATCTACTCAATCCAAGTTCCTACTGAATCTTGTGATGGAAGGACTAAGTCATCAAGTCACCAAGTCATCATCAGATAAGGTTTTATTACTTTTCTCAAGAAAACTCAAACGTGTAGAAATTACTGTACCATGAGAAATAAATACCCCTAAATATCACACGATAAAACTAAATAAGTACGTAGATGCTGTAGAAGTGGGAGTGAGAGGAAAATCAGAAAATTTATCTAAAATCAAAAGACGTCGCCTTGCCAAGAATATCTATCAAATAATTGTTGGAAAGAGTATCCAAAGCGACGTTGGTAAGGGCTAAGCAGGCTATTTGATCCATACCAAAGATATCATTTTATAAAACTGAGCTACCGTATACTGAATGAGAGTCATGCCACACGATGCACCATGAATTCTTCAAGCAAGAGTTACGACGCGACCACGCAACGCATCGGCAGCGCCTGTGTAGCCTCGCTCTAACACGACTATGCGTCTCAATTGTTTATTCTAAGTCATGCATCTACCTTTAGGTCGCGTAAGACTGTTGCTATTTCTAAGGCTGTAAGTCTGGCAATACCATATTTGAAAATCTGTCTAAATACTCATCTACGAGCAGATTTATAACTATAATAATAGTAGGTAAAGAAATATCTCGATAATTTTATTTCTTGAAGCTAAGATACGTTTTGAATAGCTGCGACATTTATTAGCTGGGCCAATGGGTATACGTAGATATTCTGAAGAAATAGGCAACCATATAACTTGCATTTACAATATGTAACATTACAGAATTTTGAATACCGTCGAGGCGAATATACTTAGCGTTTCAGATATATCACAACAAAACTTTTCTCTAAGGTAGTTGGTATTTTTATGATCAGTAAAGAGGACTCACAAATAGCCATGGCTAATAAGTTTACTGGAAACGAATTAATTTTAACTGGTATTCTATGGAAGCCCATTGAAACGCATTATTTTTGAATTGGCCGAAAATGTTTGGCATAACATAATTTTGCATAGGTATTTATAATTTGGCATATTAAGTTTGGACAAACTGGTTTGTTAGCCATAAGCAATAGGTGCCCTAACGTTTAATGGTACATGCGATCAAAATATATGCATATTTATTTAGACTCCGTTAATACCTACGAATCTACTAATACTTCTCGTAATACTTACTTTGGTACCTACCTATTGTTATGAGGAAAAAGGTTATGCATACGAAATTATATGTATTGATACGTAAGACTAACAACGGTATGCGAATGTTAAATAGGACTTAAAACTATATTCGAGCCAACAGTGAACCGTAATCTGTTTGATTTTCTATATAGATGCTTATATTATGTAAATTAAATATACATAGTAACATGAATCACTAAAAATACGGAATCAAAAAGCGAGATTTAAGAATGTACGAGTAAAAATAGGAAAGTAACACGTATCTCACAATAAAGGTAACATTTTGAAATTCTAAGTTGGTAATGATTTAGAAATTTTAAATTCGGAATATCGAGTGGTCTTTTATAGTGCGTTTTATTCTCTAGTCAAAAGACGTCATAATAAGAAAGTAGTATAAGTGACATTTTGATAACGAGTAATATTAAACCACAGGGTAAATAGCTCTGGATAGTTGTCTTTCTAATTTAAAATCGATAAGAATCGACACGTTTAATTAGCGACCAAACAAGATTACCCATTCTCAATGTAGTGTACCAGCCAACCGAAACAATTCCAATAATATTTAGTTTTAAAACGTTAGTCGCGAATAATAAATATAGTCTTCTGAGCTGTAGAAGTGCTCATCGATTTATTTTCAATATTTATAATTCGCGAGTGTAGTTTGATAGCATTATAGCATACCACTACTTGTAAAGTTTTCAGTTGTTATGTAAATATTTGATTTGATCCATTATACAATTTTACACACAATGCTTTTATGTTGGTCTGCGAATTCACAATTGTATAATATTACCTACTGAATGTTAGTAGCGCTAGTTAATGCATTTGCTACTTGTAGTTCAGGGCTTGTACCGTAGCTTGGCTAGGTTATAAGGTATACAGGGAAAATTTTCGTATTTGCGGTTGAAAAAAACGTTGCGGGCCTGTACTTTGGACAGCTCTGATTAATATCTTTGAAAGATTTTGAAATGTGACAGCGATATAGCAGCGCGTCATATTCTAGGCTGACAATTGCAATAATTGCATTAAACATTATAGTCTTACTCTCTATTATCTGAAGTTTATCATTTCCAACTGCTTTATCTTGGAGAAAAGGCTTTTATAACATTAGATATTATCTATGCGATCAATTTTGCAATTTCCAAGTTGTCATAGATAAGGAACTCGAATGCAATGTACTAAACTAACTACAACTCGAAATATTAATATTTATTCGTAGCGTGGCGAAATAGAGAAACTTCAATTGTCGGTGACATAATTTACAAATAATCATACTTGTCTATATATAATACTAGCTGCGCCCCGCGGTTTTACCCGCGTGGTGATGGATAATAATGATGATGAAAAGTATCCTATGTTTTATTCCAGGGCCTAAAGTATCCACATGCAAAATTTCATCCAGATCCTTTCTGACATAATTGAGTAACAAACATCCATCCATCCAATCTTTCACATTTATAATATTAGTGGGATTTTAAGCTTGGTCAAAAGTAAGCCTCTTTCTCGTAACTCACTCGGTGGTAGATCTCCTTAGCAGGTGATCGTCTAGGTAGCTACAACTGCAGTACCAGATATTCTGCCGCCAAGCAGTAATGTGTTAACAGTATTGTGTTCCGGTTGGACTTGAAAGGGTATACTTGCAGCTAGCAAAATTAAAGGTTGAGAATAATCATCAAAGTCTCAAAGTATTGAGCGTCAAAGCAGCGATACCCTAGACTTTGTTTTGCTATTTAAAGTACTGTGAATCGCTGCCATGGTCATGGACAGGCCTTAATTCTTACGATCAGGAGAGCGTCTCGTTCGTCACAATACTTTTACAAAAAAAAAAAACTCGTGTATACACAGTTCGGTAATCGGTCAGTTCACCACGAGATGGGACTAGAACCTTATCTGAGTGTTGAAATTCAGTTTCTTTATCAGTACACGTGACTATTTGCCCAACAGTTTTAATTACCTAAGAAAACATACCGCGGTTTTATCGGGGGAAAATTAAAAAAATATGCCTTGACTAAGAAGTTAGTCAACGTTACTTAGTAAAGATAAGTTTAATTATGTACAAGAAGAATATGTACAATATCTTAGAGAAAACACAGCTGAGAGTGAAAATATATATTATGAATATACATATAATTTTAAAGTAGTTTTTATGCTATCTAGTGATGAGTCAAGCAAGTCGAAGTTACTAGTTGATATTACACGGCATAATAGTTAGGAAGTTTCAAAAGAAAAAAAAAAATAGACAATTCACACAACGCCTTGTCGCCACAAATTAAGCAAAACTTGTAGGTAAATACATATATACAATACGTACAGAACACCGAGACACAGAACAAACATCTATGTTCGTCACTCAAATGTTAGTCCCGGGTGGGAATCGAACCCACACCCTTAAGCTCGCGAAGCACGACTACTACCAAATGATCTACCAGCGTAGGGCAGAAATGATAAAATTTATGATCAAATTAAAGTTCTAGTTCTAAATTGAATATTTTTTTGTAAATAGACTTCGTTAGCACGGGCGTTTGCGAAGGACAGAGGAAGATTACGCTCGAAAGAGGCGAACTTCAGTCAGGGTCAAAGCCATGTCGCACCTGATATAAATAATAGAAGTGTAAAAAAAACCGAGCATTTGATGTCAGTGCATGGCATAAACTCGCTTTAGGTAAGACTAGCACCATATTCTTTGGTAAAAGTATATTTGTGGCTACTGCGCCAACTGACTTTCAGCGGTACAACGACCAATTCGATAGTTGTTTTTTTTTGGTAGTTGATAGTCTAGGTGCTTAACTATAGCTCACGTGAGATTACATGACGGTTTGGTCGAAGATGGTTAATAAACCTAACCTGAAATGCAACTGTTTCTCAAGTGAGGCTGCTGGAACACACCGTAAGGTGCTTAACGGTAGACCTTTAATAATATATGGAATGACAGAAAAATTATTAATAATAGAGAATACATTGTAAAAAAAAGCCAATAGAACCAATTATTAGTAAATTAGTGTAGAATTGTAGATATATTGCTAGAAACAAAAACAAACATTTAGAAGTGTAAGGAATTTTATAGGTATGATCGAGAAGGAGAAGCTAGAAACAATATATCCAAACGTATCCTAGGTTATGACATTTATTGATGAAGTTAATTTAATTCCATATTACTCGTTGCTTTCAAATTGTCAATTCAACAGGAATACCTTGGAATGCTAACAGACCGACTGAGATAACGTAAGACTTACTACCGCCGATAAAAATACTTTTACTTTATACCAAGACTATACATAAAGGATTGTATTCCAGCGAGACAGATAAAATTTATCGCTAAAAATAAAATAGATACAGCATTGTCAAGTTGTAAAGATTTAAATGGCAAGGTTAACGAGATGACAACCGCACTCGATGAAAGTAAAACTATATATAATGATGATTTTGTCAAATAGAATAAAAACAAAATGATTTTGTTCATACAAAACAAAAAACAAAACTTTAACTTGTTGAGGATTACTATTCAAATAAACCTGTTGATGTTATCTCGAACGCTGTTCCCATGAAATCATTTATTCACGTTACAATATACTTCACATTTAAACTTGAATGAGCTAATCTTATTTTGATTTACCTCACGAAATTAATAAAGTCTAACACAACACTAAAACTTAACTTGTAGGTTTTCTACTTAGCCTCATGAATTTTTAACGTTTCAAACGCAGAAAGTATTCGATCTGCTCATCAAGTATTTAACTCGTGATGTTTGAGTCAGTTATCGCTGTGCAATTACAGTGGCATTTTGTTATTTGTTAGTGGAGTGCGCGGTTATGGTCCTTAGTGATTAGTATTTAAGGCTGATGATGAAATGTGAAGACGCACCAGTAATCGTACTTCGGACGCCGACGTGTTAACGACGAAAACGTGCAGCGCGGCGAACGCGCGGTTTCAAACTGACGGATATTATTGCCATGTTGGTTGCGCACCATGTGACCAACTTCCCAACTTCGTGATGTGATCGTTATTTCATACGATATAACATTTTTTTGTACAACGGCGACAATTTGTGTCTGCGGCGTTTGATGTGCGTCGGCGCACCCGAGGAATGTTATAGGGATATGTGTATACCTATATCCACTATAGCAGAACCCACCGCACATTGTTCGAAGGCATTGTTAATAGGTACCTAGCGAAGTATATGTAGGAAATTTCAACTTAATGCTTGTTAAAATAAAATGAGATTATTTTAAAACAGGGAGAAATGTGATAAAGGATAAGAGGTTTTAATTTTTTTCTTCTGACGATAGCCTGTTGGTGTATATGATTGTAGGTATCAACTAAAACGACCCTTGGTAGGGATCTCCATAAGAATCAAGCAACCTGCTTAGCACTTCCCTTTCGGCAGTAGATCGATTCAGGCTCAAATAGGATATTAATAAATGAGTTTGTTTTTAGTTTATTATAAATTTATAGATGCAAAGGGTAATCATTACCACCCGGCGGCGCGGCAAAGCGCTTACTTTGCATTGGGTTTGTGGTGGATTATTTTAGTTACGAAACTAATAGTGTATTTTAATTTTAATTAACAAAATGTGTTCAAGGTATATATTTAGTTTATTTCCGCTTAACAGTCGTTTCAGTTACAACAGTAATGAGGATTTAAATTTAACTTAAGTACTTGACAACAATTTAAAAAACTTAAAATAACTATTTTAAAAAATTTACCATAATTCAAAATAAAACAATGAACTCACTCCAAATTAATTTCCGCAAAGTACCTACTTAACGCCTGATTCAATTAATTCTGAACATATACATTATAATATTATAATATAATATTGAAAAAGATCTTTAATTACGTAAACTGTTTTTCTTTTGGACTCACGTGATATTTATTTATGTACGCTTTGGTATTAAAAGAACAAAAATTAACTTTTTTGAACTGCTATGTGTTTTATTTTTCATTCAAAATGGGATACTCCAAAAAATATATTTTCTTTAATTTTAGCTGTATTATATCATACGTATAAAGCTATATTATTTTATAAGGCTCTGTACAACAATAATGTACATACTTAAGAAAATTTATATTTGTAATGATGACCCTCTAGTTTAAATTAAATTTTATTGGACCCATTTTGAGCTCACGTAATTAAGGGATAATTCTTAATATATATATATATTTTTATATTTATCGAAGGCACTTAATTTTTAAATTAAGCGTCGTGAAATTCCATGAATCATATTCAAAGTATTCGTAGTTAAGTACTAATTAAAAAGCTAATTGTAAATAGTAGTTAACATTATAATGTAAAACAATGTTATCACACCACCAGCAGCATTTTACATAATTACAATAATTACGTGCCAATTATAATTTAATCTATAGAAGTTTTATGGAGTAATAAAGTATAAATAATACTTACATTTATATTTGAGTCCAATCCAAAGTTACCACCCTCTCACAAAGACTGGTCAAATCGTGGTTCGGTTATTTTCACCTGGTATCAGCTGATGATAAGGAAGACGAGTGATATCTCGTGATCTAGCCGCTAGGTTGGCACCACTGCGCTTGCGCAGCCTCCGCGACCTTGCTACCGACTCATCTCTCCATACTAACCGCTTGCAGATATTCACAACGATTTGTGTCTCTATTACAACACAATAAGCGCTAGAGCAACGGCATACGTTAAAACTGTAACAGTTCTTTGTTTTACAGTTCGATCCGCATTATTTGTATAAAGTATAATGGAGCGCCACTATAGTAGTTTCTGATGAAGATTTAAGCTCTCTTGGAAAAGTTCTGTTTATTACTAACGACTATCAGAACAAATACATATTCTAAGACTTATAGGTTCTTCAATTACGAGTCTATATATGTAGTTAATAAGGCTTAATTTCGATTGCATTTATTTTAATGGTTGCCAGGCTAGGTGTTTGACCACAGCTCACCTGATGTTGACGATGTGGTCGAAGATCGTGAAGCACACCTAGCCTGGAATGGTACTGGCTCTCAAGTGAGGCTGCCGGATCAACTGTTAGATGCTTGGCGGCAGATTTTCAACTTGAGGGTGGTAGCTAGCCAGTAGAATTTTAAAAAGTAAACTACCACCATGGTATTGTTTCCTCACGATGTTTTCCTTCACCGGCAGCACAAGCTCATCGTTGGCGTTTGAACCCATGCTCTACAGCATGCGAACCGACCACGCTAACCACTGAGCTATCATCGCTACATCGATTGTGAGAATACAGTAATTTGGTCTTAAAGACGTAAGTTCTGGAGCCGATTAGTATGTGATAATATATTCTAAACAGAATTACATTTGCATAGATAATTTTATGTATTTGGGTTAATGAGTCGCTTATATGGTTTTCAGTTAACATGTATGTGTTACACAACTAACGATGTTTTTGCTAAGAAGTCTTTATTTTAAAATCAAAGAAGCTATAAAATTTTACGAATTGATGCATTTATTTACAACATTAAATAAAACGAGTCGACCTATACACCGTATTATAAGTATACTTAGTTAATAACAAATAAATGCCTTGAAACGACCTACCACAATATCAGAAACAATTATATACTAATAGATAGATGGCTATGTCACAAGAACTCTTCCAGGCAACCATGGGATGGAAGAAAATTTACCGATAAGTCTAGATGAAAGACGCTACAAACACTTATTATATGATGACTATACAATAACATTTTAAACACTCGGTGATTTTTGTATGTTAAGATAATGAGACGAACAAAACGCTTTCAAGATAGTAAGAGACAACGCATATCCTTGACTATTGTAGCTCCTAGAGAAACAAGATAATGACCAGGGCATCCTTGCTTTGGGACTTTTTACTTTGGTTTATTAAACGGTTAGTCTTAATATACCTACCTACCTATAATTTCACTAGTTGCATTTCAAACTGGAACACAATAACGTTTACACACTATTGCTTGACTGATAATCTGGTGCTGCGATTTTACCTACCTAGACGACCTGCTGTTTACCAACTAGGTAGTACTTTTGCCTACACCTCAGCTGGCTCGCTATCAGTTACAAGTCTAAAATCTGTCGCCAAGCGCATTATAGTGTGTTCCGACAACCTTGTTTGAGAGCTGATTCTCATTTGAAGATAGTAGAGTTTATCGTGTTCAAACTCAGCGTCTCTTAGTCGTTGTTATGTGGGTTGTAATCTAGTTAATAAATAATAAATATTGAAGGACATTTTCACACAGCGCCATCTAGCCCCAAACTAAGCAAAGCTTGTACTATGGGAATCAGACAGCTGATAGAATAATTAAATAATTTTTTAGTTGTAAATACATACTTATAGTATATACAGAACACACATCTATATTAGTCACACAAATGTTAGTCCTGAGTGGGAATCGAACCCACGCCCTTCAGCTCTAAAAGTAGAACTTCACTGAATGAGCTAACACGGCTGTTGGTCAATCATAAAACGCCTTACATAAGGTTTTGAGATTGAGGTACTGTTCTTAAAATAATGAAAGGAACCATGATAAGGTAACTATTATTTAAATACATAATCTAATAAATTGGTCAAAAATCCTACCTATCTTAACACTGGAACGATTGTGTCAACATTTTACAATGCGAAAACTATATTTTATCTTGCAAAAAAATCAAAATTTCTTTTTCGTTTTTGTTTTGTTGTCGGTAAAAATTTTAGTGCTCTGATAGGACTATAGAACTAAACGAGTATATTATTGTTAAATAGTTTTAAAATTAGACAAAATCGAGGTAATCTACTTTAGGGATAATTTACTTATAGGGGATTTACGTGTCGATTTCCACCGTAAGACTACTGCTAGACCACACGACGAGGATATACCTACTCGAACTATGTTAATTAGTATAATTATACTTCAGTATGTAAGAAAACGGATCTCCCCAACATTTCACCAAAAAAATATAGGTTAGCATTAATTAGATTTGCTAGGTATTTACAGTAAAATGAAAAGAATTTAAATAATTTCTTATTCCGATGAACAAAAATTAAATCAAGAAGAAAATCACTCATGTACGTAATATAGTCAAATGCCTCACCAATTAACAGCTCTTACATATTTACACGATTAAAAATAAAATTGACGTATAATAAATAATTCACAACACAAGCGCTACTTATTAAAATAATCGGACTATCCGGTCTGCTTTAGATATAAACAAACAAAAAGTACATCCTAAAAATAATTGTGATTCCATTATACCGTATTCTAATTTATCACTAACACACATTTCATTGTCACGAAAAGCGTTACCCATTAAAAAGAAAAAAACAGCACATTTTAGCTAACTAGCTGTTCGTCTCAAACAGCGACCTCACGATCTGTATATCTACAAATATACATACAAGAAAAAAAAACATACATGCAAAACAGCACAACAACAAACAATGAACAATGCTACAATGAGTTCATAGATTTTAAAATTTAATTACGTTTGCATTTTTTTATTGTAATTTTTTTATATATTATATACTTTACAATTTTTTTGCTTGACATTTCTTTTTTTTATGATGACATTTACAATTATGATAGGGTTGTGACATTAATTATATTAACTTTGACGTTGTTTTTATTGTAACTATTGTACATCCAATTGACATGTAATGACCTATTTGCCAATAAATTGATTAGGATTATCCAAACCTTTAGTTACAAAACAAAGTCCTGGATATTGTTGCATTGGCATTAATCATTTCATTACGTTTGATGGCTTGTCTCATTAGCCATGTGAAGATACTAAGACCATACTAATTTTGAACGCTTAACTCGGTAAATCTAAACTAATTAAAGTCGCTGTCCTTGTTCTTGCAATGAAAAAGATAAAAATTTGCTAATTTTTTCTAATGTAAAAGCAATGAGTCGAACGAGACACTCTCCTGATGGTAAGAGATAACGCCTGTACATGACCATTGCAGCGATAGATAAAATTTTGAGTAACAAACTAAAGTCCAAGGCATCGCTGGTTTGGCGCTCATTACTTTGAGACTTTCGATGTTTAGTCTCAACGTGCCTATAATTTCGCTAGCTGCCTACCCTTTAAACCGGAACAAGGTAATGTTTACACTACTGTATGGCGGCAGAATATCTGGTAGGGGTGGTACCTACCTAGACGATCTCCTTCTAACGAGATCTACCGCCAAGTACAAAATAAATAAATAAATTATTCGAAATAACATTCACAAAACTTTTAATCATGTTATCTGATATTTTAAAAAAGGGTAACGTGACGCATCCGCCACACGCACCCATACAAAATAAATAAATAAATATCGTAGAACAATACAGACAGCGCCATCTGAACACAAACTAAGCAAAGCTTGTACTATGGTAGTAATATAGCTGATAGAATACTTAAATACTTTTTTTATACATACTTATAATATTTACAGAACACCCAGACACAGAACAAAAATTTTTGATTATACCATAAAAAGCTTGTCCTGAGTGGGAATCGAACCCACGCCCTATGGCTCTTGAAGCAGACATACTAACTACGAGCCAACAGGGCAGACAAAAAAAAAACTATTCATTGCTAAATATTTTCATCCCGATATTTTGGTGCAGTTGCAAGCATGAAATATCGGGAATGCAACAGCTCGAAGACTTGCGATTTTGAATAAAAAAAATAGTGAATATTCCGTCATTACTATTTGAAATATTTAAATAACTAGTATGTAGGAAATGCTAGGCCAACCTACACGATGCTTCCGACTCTTACACCTCATACAGGATCTGAAAAAGATGAGTTACTTGTTAACTTTATCTTAACTTATTATTTTCTGCATCAAAAAATTATGCAACATAGGTAATAATTATTTCAAGATAACGTAATGAAGACGGACATTACACACAGCGTCATCTGACCCGAAATTAAGCAATTAAATTAAAATTATCTGAAATATTTTGATAAAAAGAATCGAAAAAAAAAAAAACCCGGGTATGTTTTTTTTTTTGGTTAACGAATGACGCGTGCAAGCGCGCTTTTTTTGGTACCGGCCAGGACTTCATTGAAGCGAATAATGTACGTTCCAAATTTTTAATTAACAAAAATCATTTCCTCATTGTTATTAAGTGCGCCGCAATAACTCAATTTGCTCGCACTTATTGAGGAACTCATCGCCTTTTTTCGAATAGATGGAGTAAAAAAACATCTTAATAAATTTAGATCTCTCAGCTGAAACTTTCAAAATTGGTTTTATTCTTAGTATAAGGCCTTACTTTTTTTTTTTTTTTTGTACCTGACAGGCTTGGTGTTTGACTACAACTCACCTGATGTTAAGTGACGGTGTGGTCGAAGATGGTAAAGCACACCTAGCCTGGAATGGAACTGGCTCTCAAGTGAGGCTGCCGGAACACACCGTTAGATGCTTGGCGACAGATTTTCAACTCGAGGGTGGTAGCTAGCCAGCCGAGTACTAGAAAGTACTCTACCACCACGCTATGGTTTCCTCACGATGTTTTCCTTCACCGACAGCTCAAGCTTATTGTTGGGGTTTGAACCCACGCCCTTCGGCATGCGAACCGACCACGCTAACCACTGAGCTATCATCGCTATAAACTCCGCTTACTTATAAACGCCGCTTACTACGTCACACGTAGAAACGAAACTAAAGTATTTCGTTTCTACGTGTGACGCACCACGTCGCATCGCCGAGAACATGACAGTATTTTAATCACCAGTTAATTTTAACTACCATTAACTTTATGTTATTTTTATAAGTAAAGCCCATAATATTTATTAATTTACTAATGCCGTGGCGTAGCTCGACTAAGCGTTCTTCAAAGGTCTCCAAATTTTGGCATGGCACGATTCGTTTAATCTTAGATTAGATAACCGCAACTGTCTTTACTAAAGAAAAAACGCGCATAAAGATCGTAGCAACGATTGCTCAATGGTTAGAGCGGATGGTTCACACGCCGAAGGGCGTGGGTTCAACAATGAGCTTGAGCTGTCGGTGTAGGAAAACACAGCATAATAGTCGGGTACATTCTAGGGTACTCCGATGGCTAGCTACCACCTCAAGTAGAAAATCTGTCGCCAAGCACCTAATAGTGTGTTCCAACAGCCTCACTTGAAAGCTATTTCTATTTTAGGCTAGGTGTGTTTACCATCTTCGACCACACAATCACTTAACATGAGGTCAGTTGTGGTCAAACACCTAGCCTGTCAAACTTAAAAAAAACCTATATTGGCATTACTAACTAGGTCAGTGTTGACTGATCAAACCCAAATTAAAATAAGTCCTTACTTGTCAAACTCGGTATTTTCATAGACCACAATAACGTGTGACTGCATCTAATTTTAACTTTGTCGCATCCACTGAAGGCATTTGAAGTGCTGACCAAGTCACCAAACTTTAGAGGTTGACAATCTAGAATATACAAAAAGTTATTTTAGAAAATTTGTGAATATCGCTGAGATGGGGTTTTCTGTAAATTAAATTCAAAGAAATTTCGGTAGCCCGGGATTGAGTGCACGGCCTTATGTTTTTGAGACGCATCTTCTCCTAATTGGTCCGTGTAAGTGTGACGTAAGCACCATGGGGGAGGGGTTCTTTGCTTTGTATATTTTTGATAATATGCAGAAAAAGAAATATGGCGATTGTATGACGATTACGTCAGGAAATAATTATATACAATAAACTTTATTTTTTTGTAAAATTAAATAGATTTTAAATTAAACACATTGAAGCATAGCATAAGAGAACTACTTACCGTCTGTATGAACTTTTATGATACAATACAAAATATTTTGTTACTGTACCATAACTTACAATAACTCAGAATTCATTTGTCCGTCTATACTGGTCGGACAAAGAAATTTTTCTGTGAACATCAATTTTTTTCCACGATTTCAGTGTCGGTCGCATAATAAAGGTTGTTCAGATCGATGGACACAAAAATTGTCTTACGGTTGGATTATAGGTGAAATAGTGTATACTAGAAATACTTGCCTAAATTCCATTTGAGCCCACTAGAAGTGACGCTTTCACAATGTTCTCCGATCGGGACTAGAGAACACCAGGCTCTTTTGTGTGTTCTTGTGTCTTCTGGTATCGTAATGATGTGGTCTCCAGGATTCAACAGCCAGGAGAGCGCGTCATCAGACAAGATATACAGCCTGGTGTCAGGATGGAGTATTCGACGATCCTTGTTTATGAACAAAGTTTGTATGTTGGCCAAGGTCTGATCCAATCGGCCTGAGCATTGGCCTAATGCTATTACATAGTCCATCTGAAAACATTATGATAGACTTTGTGCTACACGTTTGCTTTATACAAGAACTAGCGACCCGCCCCCGTTTCGCACGGGTGCAATGTAGATATTAATGTGGTGCATATGCATGTATTATA
This sequence comes from Biston stratarius, assembly GCA_950106695.1. Classification (NCBI taxonomy): domain Eukaryota; kingdom Metazoa; phylum Arthropoda; class Insecta; order Lepidoptera; family Geometridae; genus Biston; species Biston stratarius. The sequence continues at coordinate 4,526,425 of OX467107.1, forward strand.
CATATAAAACTTCCTCTTCAATCACTCTATCTATTTAAAAAAACCGCATCAAAATCCGTTGCGTAGTTTTAAAGATTGAAGCATACATAGGGATATAGGGACAGAGAAAGCGACTTTGTTTTATACTATGTAGTGATAGTGAAGTTAATCGAAATTTAAGGGTATCGACATACCCGGAGTTTTGGAAAGGACGAGGTAAAATTGTATCATTTTTCAAAACATGGGCAATAGTGGTGAAGCATGACTTTTTGTGTTGCTTCCGGAATTCCGTCCCAGCTCTTTTTTCATTATTACAAATAGGCTTGCGTTTAACCGCTGCCGTGTCGCCTGATGTTAAGCGAAGCTTGTAGTAAGGTACCACTAAGGCCTTGTTGCCACTACTTTAATTTGACCTTAACTTATTTTTTGTGACTTTGAGATTTATTTCACTTGGTGACATAAAATACTTGAAAATATCAAATTACATGATACTGGCAAAATATTTAAGTACGATGCCGAAAATAAAGAAGAAAATTAATATACACACCACAGTGAACTTTTAGAAATTAAAATTTAAAAAAACCGGCCTAGTCTAGGGTGATTTTGACTCGCGCACTGACTGTTGAGGCGCACAGTCTTGTAGTAATGTAAATAGTTCATTTATCACAGGAAATATGATATCACCGAACATTGCTCAAACGTAGGTAAATATAAACTAGATTAATGGCTAAACTTAACTTTGCCGTTGGAAAACTAAACATTGGCATAGGTCGCATCAAAAAATTTATAATCGCAAAAAAACATAGACCTAAATATTTTATATTAATGGTTTATTGTTCATTGATAATAGTTATATATTACATTACAAATTTATGTGTAGAATAGCAACCATGAATATATTGTTAGTTAATGGTACTAACTATTGGGCCCTAATCTAGGTAATGCCTGGTGGCCCAGTTCAAAAGTTGTAAATACTAGTGTTGAGCGCGACATAGTGACAAAAATTTAAAAAAAAAGGAGGCTACACCTCAACTTGATACATCCACATGTTCTTGAGAATAGTCTGAGAGAGATAGGCATACAGACAACATGATCTTATAAGGGCTCCTTTTAACATACAGAACCCTAAAAAAAAGGAAAAATCGTGTCTATGTACAAAATGATGAACATGAGCCTATGTGTATTAGGAATCAAGTTTTTTTTTCAAGTTTAGCAAAATAGTGTTAAAGTAAGTTGTTCACTTTGATGGGTAGATTTCTGTGCTAGCCCCTTTATTTATATAAACTTAATAATGGATAGAAAATTTATTACAACATCAATTACTGACCTGTATTTCTTTCTCTTGACAGTAAACATCAAGTTCCATCAATGCTTTTGTAAAATCTGTGTAGTTTTGGTCTGGAGTGTGCACAGCCTAGAAAAATATAACATTTATTTGATATAACAATAGTGTTGTAACACTATTTATTAGTGTTTTGATTGCTAACTTGGCTGAATCAATAATATAATTAAAGTAGTATTTTGTATGAAAATGAAACTATATTCCAGGGATAGTTAATCATAGAGAATAATATTATATTAGGTTCACCTTACAACCTTTTTCTTTGTATTTCTTTAAAATTTCTGTAGTTATTGAATCAAAGTCGCCAGTTATAAGAGTTGGTAGCTTCAACATTTGCTGCACTTCTTGAGGTAGTTCACTAACATATTTGTCCCATTGTACTGTACCACCATCTATAGTTAGTCGGACAGTTGCTAAAACAGAATTATAAGTCAAAAAACTAAATCCTTAACACATTTTTGATAACCAATTACACATTATTTGAAATGTGATTAACCAGCTTTTTCTGTTTATGATGTTATCCTATTTGGAGATTGAGTCTAAAGTGAATGTTATTAGATTTCATATATGTACATATAAATAAGAATTGAAATTATACCCATGTCTTAAATTCCAATGACTGCTCTCTCACTCATATCCTGCATATTATTACAATGCATTGATAAAATTCACCATCTACAAATACATCTTCACTCAATTTTATAAACTTAGAAGAGTGCCACAGCTTCATCTAATTTAATAGCTCGGTGATAGATCTCCTTAGCAGGAGGTCATTACTGTGTTCTGGTTTGAGGGTACTACAGCTAGCGAAATTACAAGGCTGTTGAGACTAACCATCTAATGTCTCAAAGTAATGAGAGCCAAAGCAGCGATGCTCTAGACCTTGTTTTGTTACTAAAATTTCTGTGTCACTGCAATGGTCATGGACAGGTGTTATCTTTTACCATCAAGAGTATCAATTTCATCTCATTACTTTTATGTAAAAAAATAAATGCTAGTGCTACATGAAGTTAAATTAGACAAGTCATGAAATAGTATCTTAAAAACTCACAATGTCTTCAAATGTTATAAGTATTATCATACTCACAGCCTTTTATGCTGTAAATATTAGAAGAATAACAAATAGTTCGGGAAGTTTTTACATCTTTTATTTATCTAAATTCAGTTCGTAAAAATACAGCAGCATATGAAACTGTGTAACTAGCTCATAATAATTATGTTAGTTTCATTTCTTACCATTATTCCAAAAAGTTTTCATAAAATCTTGGTTTAGAGTGATTGGTCTGTTTAATATCAGGACTGCATACTTTGCTAGTCCCTTTGGTTCTGTAGATGTCAACTGAATTATGTCCCAATTCCAGCATCTAGCTGCATGATTTGATACACAGTGACTTTTCTGCATATAGAAGATATCATTTAACTTTTTTACCTAGAATGATATGAGATGAATTTGATGAAAATTAGGTACCTACATAACTATGAATGTCAAATATTTTGAGTCCTCAAACTTAAAATACCACATAAAATGTAGCTATGCATGTTTCCAGTGAAGGTAAATGAGAGGGGCCACAGTAACATCCAATATGTACTACGTATTTCGATGACTAGCTCAATTATTTACATTTTCATCTTGCTGGTTCAAAGAAACTGTGAACCAGCGAACCAATGAGTTTACTGTGGTAAACCGTGTGGTGTAATAGAACGTTGTAGCAAAATTACAGATGAAGAGGGTAAGAAAAAATTATACCATGTTATAAATGATTCCATTATTTGCCATTTTGTCTAGTCTACTTTTACGCACGGTTTTTACGTTGTAGTGATTATCTTCTCGCTCTAAACTCTAAAGGTTAGATATCACAGCTGTGCTTTTACAGGTTATTATCTATCCAGATTTTATATTTACAAAGCTCAGAAGATACTTTGAATTTGTTATAATTTCTTTTACACTTTCCAATTATGAAGCAAATATAGAAATTGAGCTTTTATGTTTTAACAACATTTAAACCTACTCAAATTCAAAATCGCAATCACACAACAAATTAAAAATAAACAACACAACCTCATGAAGTCGTGAAGTTATGCTATGATGAAACTGAACAAATGAGTTGATCGCGCAGAGTCGAAAAACACAGTCGGAGAAGAAAAAACATACCTATTTATCAGATCTGTTTCATCTGTGGTAGAGCTACATAAAAAAAAGTAAAATAAATTGTTTTGTGAATCGTATGTTTTGTGTGACCAAATTGCCTTTTTGGTTTTAGTGTCGTTTTATAGATTTATTGTTAATTTTTACCGTCTGATATAATGAATCGACTATTTGGGAGAGGTAAACCCAAAGAACCGGGACCAAGCATTACAGATTGCATCAAAAATGTAAGATTATCAGTTCCACCCTTATTTTCATGATGATTCATAGTTTCTGATGAAATTCTATTTACCTGTTTTATATTTTATAGGTAGATGGAAGAGCTGATAGTATAGAGCAAAAGGTGCAAAAATTGGACACAGAACTTAGAAAATACAAAGATCAAATGGCTAAAATGAGAGAAGGGCCAGCAAAAAATTCTGTGAAACAAAAAGCAATGAGGGTCCTCAAACAGAAGAAAGCGTACGTATATTTGTATTTGTACACTTTTTACTGGCTTTTTAACACTGCATGAACAGAAAGAAGCTAGCTGGATGTTTTAACCTTTTAGGATAATAGGACATGATAAAACATAGGTTTTCATGATTATTTTTATATTGCTAGTTATGCCAGCGATATTATATTATATACAATTATATTCAATATTTTTTTAACTATAATCATGTTTATCACTGGGTATACAGTGATAAACATGCACAAAACATGAAAACAATTATGTTTACATCCTTTAATCTTGTAAGTTAAAAATAATATTTTATAATTATTCCAGTTCCTGCACCTTTTATATGATTATTAGTAAAACATACTTATGGTAGTGCTTAAAACAGACAATCATTTGAATGGATTGCCAAAATATTAGTGAGGATTAGGTTGCATTCTGATATCACCTGTAGGTATTATATTTTTATATGGTTAAGAGTATGTATCTCTTGACTTTATTTCATCTCTATTTCAATAATATCTTCCTATTAATTAATTAAACCTAACCTATTAACCCTAGACACCTAACCTTCGTCGAATCGACGAGTACACGACAAAAATATTGCGATTTCTTTTCGTCGCGTGCGCCTATCTTCGCGATGTCGCTTGTCAACACAGTGTTCGCCGAGCTCTTTCGGGAGGCCATGGTATCCGGCGGGTAAGTACATCATTTTTCGATTTATTACAAAAAATAGTCGTCGTTTCGACGAATGGTTAGGCTTTGTTGGTATTTTGGTGTTCATGGTTAGATGTTTTTTACAACTAATGTTTCTACTTTTTGCAGTTTTTACCATGGCTTCTGAAAGATTGTCGTCGATTACCAAATTACGAGTATATTGATGGGCGAGGAAGATGATAATGTATTGAAGGTGGTATCAGATAGCGAAATAGAAGACGACGTGGAGGTGGATGATGTAGAAACCGACACTCAAGACGACCACTCCGATGACGAAGATATTCAAGATCGTGCTCCACCTACTTTGCAAGACTATGTGCGGGAGCCCCCAATACCCCTACTCCTTCAGCAGAATGCTTAGGTAGTAGTTTAGTACCTTCTCATAAACCAATATCCAAAGTCGGACCCGTCATGTTTGGGCTACGAGCAAAGGGTGTATTTCAAATAGAGTAGCTGGGATAAATATTGTGTATTACCAGAGGACCTACGCGTTCGTTAAGAAATATTTTAGAACCACTACTACTATTTTTACAATTCATGACTGATCAGGTACTCGAAGAAATTGTGAAATGGACAAACTCTGAGATTATGATAAAAAGGCAAAATTATGACCAAAGTACATCGACGCAGATTAACTCTAGCAAGTATTATTGTACTAGTGTTAGCTGCAGCTCCAAAAGATAGTCATCTGACCCTCGACGAATTCGTTCAACACAGAGTATTCTTGTCCGACAAAGTCATATTTCTCGATATGCGACACGGCAATTTGTGGTGAACACAAAGTTGATTTTTGCATAAAATGTGCATAAAAATAGAATATTATAGTTTTTTTTTCTTATTGATAAGACTGTTATCATTTATGTTCGCTAAATAAAAAAAGGCTATTTTTTATAGTTTTTTTATTATATTTATTTATCTAAGTAGGTGCCTCGAAAATCTAGTTTCCTATAATATAAGGTGTAAAATAAATATTTTCGTATTAAAATAGAAATTTATTATTTTATTTACTAAAATAATACTTGGTCTATGTATTCAAGTAATAAAAATAACAAAATTTTTAATAATTCAATAAAATTCTATGCCCCAAAAATTGCTCGTCGAATCGACGTATGGTTAGGTTTAAAGGACTAGATGTGAAGGTTAGGTGTCTAGGGTTAATCCAGTATAAATCAGTCATAAAACCTGTACTGCTTGAAAAGTTCTATGCATTATGTCCCAGCTTACCAAAATCAAGTAAGCTCCTTAAATAATTTTGAAATATGAAATGGCAATTGCTGATATAATTATTATAATAATCATTATGGTGAACAGCCTTATAGCAAAAGTCCAAACCAACATCTTAATAGATTCTTGCTAAGAGGTTGGGTCAAGGGTCAGATCCAAAATTCTGTGATTTTTGATAATAGCATGTACACATTTCTAAGAGATTCCTCACTCTGCAGCCTGATCCACCGGCAGCTAGAGCTCTGCTTCATTATTTATATTTTTGTAAATATTTTATATACATAACTTAAAAATTAAGTAAGGATTATTGAAGAATATTTGAAGTAAATTCTGGCCCCAATCAACCTTAGACTATTTGATGAACTTAGGAGAACAATTGATGGCTGACTTCTTTTGTAAAAAGAATGATAAGTTGTTTCACATGAGAAGCAAGATTTTGCTAAAACCAAGTCTTTATTTCAAATATCTACCTAGAATGTAATAGAGTCTAGAAGACATTTGCGTATACTATGTAATATAATAAGTAGTTTTGTCAGTTTATTAAATAAATAAATATCCTAGGACATTTAACATAGTGCCATCTAGCCCGAAACAAACAACTTTTGTACTATGGGAATCAGATAACTGAATTATACACTTATATACTTTTTTGCAATGTAAATACATTCTTATTATACATATACAGAACACCCAGAGACAGAACAAACATTATCCTCGCCACATAAATGTTTGTCCTGAGTGGGAATCAAACCCACACCCTACAGCTCTCAAAGCAGACTATACATAAGCTAACAGATGATCCTAATGTTTGTATTTATTATTTCAGTTATGAGAATCAGTTGGAAAATCTCAGGGCACAGTCATTCAACATGGAGCAAGCAAATTACACAACGCAGACTTTAAAAGATACCAAGACTACTATATCCGCAATGAAAGATGGTGTCACTCAAATGAAGAAAGAATTTAAAAACATCAATATTGATGATATTGAGGTAATTTTATCACTAACTTTTATTATGTAAGGAGTTGTGGCGAATAAAGGGAGACCTGCAATACCATCAACCACACTGTTAGTTAACATCAGATGAGCTGATGTCAAACACCTAGCCTGTCAAACATTAAAAAAAGCTAAGGCAGGTAATATAACTGCAGGTATAATGTTCACATCCTTTAAATGGCAGTTAAACTTCTTACAATAAGCCCCTATGAGGGCTTATACATGCCTTAAAGAGTTCACTTCCCAATCGCCCATCGTTTGGTTTTAATTTAATGTGTTGTTTTAAATTGAATTAATCTTATGATAAATGTCAGCATGACCATAGTGTGATAATGTCATCATGTCAAGGAATGATATCACATTCAAAGCAAAACAATCTCTATAATTATTGTCAACAAGTCTGTTTTCCATATATGTGTTATGTTACCTCAAAGGAATAATATTTTGTTTTATTTCCAGGATGTGAATGATGATTTGGCTGATATGTTGGAGCAAGCAGATGAGGTGCAGGAAGCTCTTGGTCGTACATACGGTATGCCTGAGATCGATGATGATGAACTGGCAGCAGAACTTGATGCTTTGGGTAAGGATATTGTGATGATTTTACTACGAAAACTAACTGGGTTTTGACACATTTTCTTTTAAGTATATACTTATAAGTCATTGTCAAAGTCATAAAAACTTAGTCAATTACTTTTCTGGAGCATTGACTGCAAATCCATGCTCTAGTAAATTAGTGGTGAAATTTCTATGTGAGTTTTGAAAACTAAGAAAAAATATGTTCTGCTAAATTATATGTCACATGAATACACATACAATTCAACACTTTATGACTATAACACCACCATCTCGTCCGCCGCCGCCATTGCACTACCGCTAATTAAATCCTTGTTCGTTTTTAAAGATATCTATGTCATAAGTGTTGGTATACAACAAAGTACTATCTTCGCATTGGCTTCTTGAAAAGGATCACCGGAGGTGAACGCAAACTGTACCTAGTCATAATATAATTTATGGGTATTTTATTATTATTTATTTAATACTCTTTTGCACAGTTATAAAATAATATGTACAAAAGGAGGACTTAATGCTAAAGTAATTTTGTGCCAGCCATTCATGCTTGATTAGGTCCTGGTGATAAACATAGTAATAATGTACAAATCATTGTTTAAATGTTACAATTAGGATTGGCCCGCGATAGCAGGCTATGGAGAAGTATGGAATAGGGCCTGGCATACATTTGCGTAGTATTTTTTCTGTGTAAAAGTAATGAGACGACCCAGACGCTCTCCCGATGGTAAGAAATAACGAATGTCCATGACCGTTGCAGTGTAATACAGAATTTTGATGAGCAAAAAGTGAAGTTGGGAGTTAGATTTGATTTGATTTGACAAGATGGGCGAGTATAATAAGTAGTAATGCAAATAATAAAATATTCCAGGTGATGAGCTAGCGCTAGACAACGATGCGTCATATTTAGACGACGTGGTGACACTGCCGGCGGCGCCCGACAAGGAGCCCGGCGCGGACAGCGTGCGCACGCGCGACGGCGTGCCCGTCGACGAGTTCGGCCTACCGCAGGTGCCGAGCGCGGCCCACGCCACCACACGCTAACCAGGCGAGTCATCACACTTGCGTAGGTAGCAAATTGTATGTACCAAGTAGATTGTCATACTAAGTAAAAGCAAACGCTACTGTACAGACCGGCCCAATGAAGACAAAGTTTTTTTTTTTACTTTGTTTATGGTCGCGTTTGACGACACTTCCTGATAACAAATATTAAAAAAAACTGAATTTCAAGGCATTATATTATTTATATTTTTCAGAGACCACAGCATATAATGAGGTGCTGTCTCTTTTAACATTTAAACAAAACAAGATAGCATTACAATTGTTGGCATTTTTGGCCCGATCTGTATCATAGCGTTACCTCGCTCGCAGATTTGCACGTTTTTCTTGTAGATATTGAAAAAATACTAAGCTGAGAAGTCATCATTGTGAAATATTTTATAACTTTGAAAATGAAGAGAAATATCCATGTATTTTAGCGACGGTTAATGAAATTTTTTAACCGACTTCAAAAAAGGAGGAGGTTCTATGTTTGACTGTATGTACTTTTTTTTTTCTATGTACTGTTATGACCTTTCGACTTGGTAATGTGCGAGCGGGGCAATTGTTGACGCGATAGATCGCCTATTCTGCGCTAAGTAGTAGTGTGTAAAATAATGCCACACCGCGCGCTACCATCACACATGTATTAGGTAGGCATATCTTATAATGTTATGAGAGCTTTTTGGAGTGGAAATTTTACAACATCAAAATCCGCCCGACTCGATAAAATGACGATACTGAAGCAACTATGTAACTTGGAAAGTTTTTTTTTTTAATTTTTGGCATCACATTGGTGCATTGTGCCAGTGTCTTAAAATAGTTCATATATATTTGTTATATATTATTATCAAGAGTATCTCAAAATAAAATAATCCTTAAGCACAGTCAAATACATAAAGTTACGATCAAGTTCAGTTGAAGCCCTACGAAAGTAGGGACCTTGGAGCTACGTAGTTTTGGAAACAACATGGATTTAGAAGAAAAGAAAACATGTTTCACCTTATTTCACTTATTCACATTTGTGCATATTAAAACTTTGTGATTAAAACACGAAATATACAAGATTTGCCTTCGAGGATGGCGCATAACAAAAAAAAATTGTCAAAACCTCAACTGATAGTAATGTGCTTTTATTGGTTGTACGCCAAACTGTTATTATTTTCTGCGACCATAACATGCTTACAGCTTATGAAGCTATCATGACATGGCAGAATAGTGACGTCAGTTACACATCCATAGCACAAGAACTTATCAAAGCGCACCCACTTTATTGTACGGGAATGACAAGAAGATCTTTTGCAAAGAAATGGGTTTGTTTTTAGTTAATGTTTCACTTCATGTTACGCTATAAGGCGAGTTGGCAGTCAAACAAAAGACACGTATATAGAATAGCTCGTTTCATGGCAAATGTACCGTAGCTAACGAGCTACGGTACATTTAAAATTTTTTTTGTTCTGAACCCACTTAAGGAACGCGGGTTAAAGTGGGTTCAGAACAAAAAAATTTTTTTTAGTAAAGTCCCCACTACTTTCAGAAGACATGATCAGACTCGACCTTGACTTTCTTTGTGTGACTTTGACTGTGACTTGTTTTACGACATTAATTTTGAAATACTTGACACTGGCAAATGCACAAAGTGTGACGCCAAAAACAAAGAAGAAATGCTGTAATGGGTTTATCTTTGAATGAACATCATTGATAACAAAGACCGAGTGAACTAAATATGCTTTTCACTCGGAAAGTATATCAACCTTAGTTGAAAATGTAAATCATTGAGGGGCAATACGTTTTTCCGCCATAAAAGTCCTATTCTGTGTGAATTCGCGAACTTCCAACTATCTGTATGCGAAAAGAAACTTATTCAATGGATTGTAACGACATTTGAAAGAGGAACAGACAAACCCATCGTTGCGTTTAGAAAGAGATAAGGAAAAGATTGATACATATATAAATTTCTAAATGTTCGCTATAAAATGCTTATAATAATGATAATGATTTAGAATAAAATGCTAATTATCGTGTCGTTTGGTAACACAAATCTGTTAATTATTTAAAATTCCTATAATTGATGTTTTGATTTACTAAACACTGATTTTGGCAAGCAGTACACCTATACCTATCTCTTGCTTATATATTTAGTTACTTTATTTTATTATTAATAAAATTGTGATTAGTTTTCCACTAATATTTTTCACGTAAAGAATATTTTACTGTTAAAAATTGATGTAAATTGTAATCTATTTTGTTAACTTAAGTTTAAATATATTATCTACCTTTGTATAAGTGTATTTTTTTATTGCTAGACGTGAAGTGCCTTATGTTTTTACCCTGTTAATACTAATGATTTTCCGATATTTAGAAACCGTGGTCGTATGTCAATTGCCAACCCTTTTCCAGGGTTTCTCAAACATAGCTCCACAGACCAATATTGGATAGTTAAAACAGTGGTGAACCCCTTTAAAAACTGGCTATAGAGAAAACAAAATAAAATAGTTTATTGAAAAAGAAAGCCTTAAAGTGCAATTATAACTGTTATTAATTTATATGAAAGTTTATTTCTTTCAAACATTCATACTTTCAATTTACACATGTTTTTTGTCGCAAAATGTGTTGTTTTTTTATGGTTGACAGCCTTGGTGTTTGACCACAGCTCACCTGATGTTAAGTGACGGTATGGTCGAAGATGGTAAAGCACACCTAGCCAGGTATGGTACTGGCTCTTAGTGAGGCAGCCGGAACACACCGTTAGATGCTTGGCGGCAGATTTTAAACTTGAGGGTGGTAGCTAGCCAGGCGAGTACTAGAAAGTACCCTACCACCATGCTATGGTTTCCTCACGATGTTTTCCTTCACCGGCAGCTCAAGCTCATTGTTGGAGTTTGATTCCACGCCCTTCGGCATGCGAGCCGACCGCGCTAAACACTGAACTATCATTCCTACAAAGTCTAGGAATAATTTTGCTTGAGTTTAATCTTAATTCAGTTTTGCGTTCAGTAGATTCCAGTATATAGTTTTTATTTTGACAGGTGACTTAGTCACTTATCCAAAGAGATACTTACATATAGGTACCAGACTTTGAGAAACCTTGCCTAAATCTAAATACATACCAAATGTCACGTAAATCAGTAGCTACATTTTCAGGTGAAAGAGCACTGTGACAATGCTTTTATAATTTTATAGAAGATATTGTATCTACGCGCGATATTATCTTGGTATAAAATATGTCTAACTACTTATTCCTCCGCTTATTTCGTCCAAACTAAACATACTGCCTTACTGTGGAAACCGACGTGATTTTAACATAAATTTATTTTACTTATGCGGGGTTAGTCACGTTTAATTATATCGGATACTCGGACTATAGTTTTAACCACATCCGGTGGCCTTCTTTATGGGGACAAAGCTGAGTACAACGCGCGTGCTTAATATTCCAGCACATAGAGCTTACTGCGAGGTTTTCAGATACGCGACCACTCGCACGACCTCCACGAAGACTAGTCTTCCTAGTCGTAGTGCGAAGCAAGACAAGACCGCGCTCACGTTTTACTTAGCTTTGTTGGAGACAAGAAGGTTAACGGATGTGGCCGAAACTATAGTCAGAGTGTCCAATATAATAATAATATCGAACGTGAGTAATCCAGTATAAGTAAAACAAACATTTTCAATGTCATTTAGATATTTATTACGAAACGATTGTTTATACAAACATCCTAATAAATTTTCATATATTTCGAGACAATCAATATAATTTTACGATCAAGTTGCCAAAATAACTTGCACCCGTGTATTTGCATATTACTACTATTAAACTGGTTGATAATCTCATTAAAAGGGGCTCATTAAACAAACAATTATTTGTAAAGGGAAATAAATCTTTAATAATAATTTAATTGAATTATATTACACAGTCAACACTAAAATACTGTATGTTCACTTACATCCATAACAATAATGATTATTACTGCATCACCGTAAACGGTAACAAACATGTGGTAGGCAGTACACCTGGCGACACAAAATAAATAATACTTGTCCACAATATTTACACCCTAAATGATATGTACACCACTCATACAAGTAGAAAACAGTATGGAAACTTGGCTATATATTTAAACGTTTCGTATCACACACATGCACGCGTCTACACATCTCGCTCGAGCGAGAAGTGTTGTTACACAGTGACTTTCGAGTGATTTTCCGAAATTCGTCGCCCATATTGCGCCCGATTCGGTGCTTCCATGGGATTATTTCAAGTTTTCTGTAGAGTTGAGTGAGTTACCGTCGTATTTCGTAACCAGAAATCTGTATCTGACGGTTTTGCTCTCGCGGTTGGCCTCTACAGATAAGTTGGTTTACTGTTAGCATGTGTCTATACTGTTTTGTACTGTGACGACACGGCAACCTGCAGACAGTCTAATTGCACTAGTTCGAGACACTCGCTTAGTCTAGGGCCTCCTGTCCTGTCTTTGGCAAGAAGAAGCAGAGCACGGCGGCACCTGTCAGTGAAAAGCGTTCGTTAGTTTTTACATTTACGGACACATATATTTTTTGACTTAGCTATTTTATACATATTCATTAGATATTTTAAAATAATAAATAGTTTTCATACATACAGAGTTATTGGTAACTAGATAACAATCTGAGTCCTGATTCTCTACTATCACGTAATTTGGCTGCGTTATGTCAACTGTGTGGAATTTGTGTCAAATGGCATTATGAAGTCACGTGTTTTCGGTAAGGAATCTTTTTGTGAGTTGGTGAATAAAGGCTCATTTAAGCACACCATTTGGAATTCTTATTTTTTTGGTAGTTTCCAAATCTTCCCGATCTTTGCAGGGTGAATTTTGAAAAACTTTTGTTACTCCATTTCCATTTGGAATGGTGGATTTAGGGATCAACTCTTTAGATAGATCTTCGTACAGCATAAAATGCATACACTAATTTATGATTTCACTTGGTAGAAAAAAAAATGGCTGTTCCTTTAAAAATTATCCTTTAAGGAAAAGGGGGAAAATGTATGGACCTATTAAAAAGTCGAAGGAAATAGTTACTCACCGAATAGGAATGCCGAGAAGGTGACGATAGGAATGATACAGTTGATGTCGATGAGGTAACCAAAGGATAGGTTGCCGATGAGACCGCCACCTCGACCCGCCGTCAGGGAGAGTGCCGCTGCCATTACCCTAGAAACAACACATGATTATTTAATACAAGTTTACTTAAGATGACAAACAATCGTCTTGTTCAGGGCGCCAAATTCCTTTCTTTGCGGTTTTTGCCCTAGGGTAGATAGGAGTAGCTAGGTACTTTCTCGATAATGATTGCTTCTGAAATACGTTTACCAGTATAAGAAGTAGCCATTTGTTAATTTGGGGTAAGTATTCGAAACATCCAAACCGTTTACTCGTTACAGCGTCAAGAAGTAAAAGAAATAGGTATAAATGAAGAACAAGAAATATAAACACAATCTTTCGCATGTGAGATATTAATGAGATGAGATTGAACATATCTCTTACCTAAGATTCGTAGGGAACAAGTCGACTAGTACGCAGAAGACAAGACTGATGGCGAGCGAGGTCAGAGCTTCAAAGATGCAAGACAGCACCAGATTCTGAGTAGAGTTCTGGACGTAGTAAAGTCCGGCAGTTACTACGCCGGCGAAGCCCAAACTGAAAACTGGAATTAAGGTGAGTTAGAAGCCTGTCTTTTAGTATCTTCTTTTGCATTATTTAGTAGTTAAAAAGGTAGGATCTGCAAAACTAATTTTCATAGCTGTATTAATTTAATTTACACCTATTCAATTTACTAGCATTGGACAATATTTGCGTATATTGAATTTGTGTGTTGTACTTACTCAAGAAGAACTTAGCTCCGAGCTTGTGGACACACAGGGGCAACCATAGCGAGGTGGGGATGCAAGCGAGGCCGACGATCAGTGTGTGCATGTAGACACTGTTTTCGATTTTGCTGCTGCATTCGAAGGGGTCTGAAGACGCCTCCTCGGCGAGGACAATACCAGATACGTCGCAAACGGAGGCTGACACGCCAGGGTTCTTTGCCTCGAAATCTTCGTAACGGTTGAACAGCTCAGGGAACCAGATCATGAGGGTGTAATAACTGGAAAAAGAAATTATGTGCTTTGTGAGATTCTGATAGAGTCAAACATACTGATGAGAAACCAAACTGAGTCGGCTCTTCTAGCACACAACGTGGACAAAATTGTCTTTCAATGCGTGGAAACGCATTGAGAAGGAAAAAAATCTTGTGTCCATATCCATATTACCGCTAAGCCAAATTTTGTGTAAATTTTATTCCTGTTATTTATACGTAAAAATTAAAAAACAAAAAGTTATTTTCGCATGTATAATTTCATTGGGATATTTGTAGTCATAGTAAAATTTTACTAAAAATAGCATAACAATTGTTTGTCCTTTGAGTTTAAAGCTGAAACTCATTTACAACGCGTGAATCTTAAAATATTGCGAGCTATTAAACCGCTCATGTAACAAGTAAAAACACACAAGTGGCATTGATATTCACACTTGTAGGGTATGAATATTTTAGCTATGGTATATTACAGATTTGAATATATGAAACATGAAATTCGTGATATAAATTTTAATGAGTTACCTGGTTGTTAGTCCGAATTGTATAAGGCAGGTCAGAACGGTGTACTTGAGATACGGGGGTCTGCACAGGGCTTTGGTCTGAACCCAGATTTCGCTGAACAATCGCTTCAGGTCTTTAGGTTTGCGCATGCTCAAGCTTCGGACGGATTTTTGGGAGTTCTGGGATGCCACTGAGATTGTTCGCACTTTCTCCTTAAGGCTCTTGATCTGTTAACAAAATAAAAGAATTTAAGTCTTGTTTATCATACATTCCGTCAAGTCGCAAGAGTCAAGATAAAAGAACAAGGCCGTACTGCCTATTGCACATAGTGCTGAAATATCCACAAGCTCAGACTTAAATGAGCTATAAAGCTAGACTGGACTAGAAGTTGAAAGCCGGTAATCGTGCTGGCGTGCCTTCGATGAGGTCTGAATATAACAGTGGACTATAAAAGATTGAATAAAATGATAAAAGAAGATTTGTACAAAACTCTTGAAACATTTTTCTTAAATATCATTAATGTATTGTAAACTGTAATCGTAAAAACAGCTGGATATTGTAAGCGAACTTACGGGGTAGTTATCGGGATCATCACCAGTGTTCTGTTTGTAGATGCTCTTGAGGCAAGCGAGGGCATCATCATAATCACCGCATTCCATCATGAACTTGGGGCTCTCGGGGAATGTAAGGAGCCAGAAGCCCAGCATGAGCGAGGGTACGCCGCAAGCCGCCACAAACCAGTTCCAAGAGTCGTACGTGAAGAAACCTTTTTCAATGCGAATGCCGTCGATGGGGATGATAGCCCATGCGATAACTGAAATTAAAGTAGTCAAGCAATAGAATAAGAGAACACAACGCGGTTGATATCTTCATATCTTTTGATGTAAGTTTTTATAAGCACAATTTTTATAGAACTGATCTATATGTAGATGAATCAGTACCGTAAGAGTAAGTCTCGAGTAGGTTCTACAAATTGTAATATCTACATGAAATGTATGAAATTTTAGTAACTAAAACTTAATTGACATGTTTTCCAAGCGGAAATGAAATATATTATTTATTAGCATGACTATCATTATATTTAAAGCAACTCACGAGGAAGTAAGATGACTCCAAGAGTCCAGAACATTTCCATCCAGCAGAGGATCTTTTCTCTGTATTTGGTCTGCTGGAATTCGCCCAAGTAAGGGAAGCAAATACCCATAGCTCCGGCAACACTGGAAACGGGAAAAAAATTGCAATAGATACAGTACTCACCGAAAATACAAGAACGTCGAACGTATATCGTTGATGGGTAGTTATACTGTAGATACCTACATATTTGGAAATACATATCAGGAATCTGATAATAAAATGTCAACACATGTGAGTTTGTGTTAAGAATTAACTAACTCATAAACGTTGGATACAAAAGTAGGTATATTTGCTCAGTAGTTCTACAGAATACTTAGGTGAGTTTAAGCTTTCTGAGGAAGCAGTAAAGTGCGGTTTTGTTAAGCTTTACAACCTTGATGCCGAAAGCAAGGAAAGAGTAAGTAAAATATCAGTGATACGGGTGTTGTGGAATATCAAAACAATTTAGTTCAGTGGGTAGGAAGGTAAACGACGTACCTAGTACTAATTAAAGGTCCCATTATAGTTTAATAGGGTAATGTGAGAACGGAGAATATAATCGAATCGTTGGCTGATGTTTTCTTGTTTGTATTGTCTACACTGGTTTGATTTTTAATAGCCTTTATTGCTATATGTAATAAGGATTATGAAGAATCTGTCGATACTCAGTCACGTGCTTTAGCGCATGTGTTTCTTTAGAAACATGGATTAATTTAAATACGAACATTGTTATCAGACTGTCTTGTGTTCGAATTCTTTATAATTTGTCGGAAGGATTTTCAATTTCATTTTAGTTCAATTCAAGAAGTTTACTGAATTAAAACATTTTTTTTACTAAAAACTGTTAGGATAAGGCGAATAGACAGAGGCGACATGAGTAATTAATATAAAAAATTTAGATACTCACGCGAAGCCGTTGATGAAACGGCAAGCCATGAAAATAGACAGGACTTGCACAAACGAAGAGATAATGCCACAGAAGCCGTCGAGCAACAGTGTAGAAACCAGCACCACCTTGCGGCCTTTGGTGTCAGCTAAGCAGCCCCAGAAATATGAGCCGAGCACCATTCCTGGGAGAAACGAAAAATTTAGAGGAATGCAAGCATCAATACAGTGTAATTTACAAGGTGAATACCGTGTAATATGTACTCTACTCTCTCTAATTAGTGTATGCTAAAATCTTTACGTGTAAAAACGATAAGGTAACAAAAAATATTAAAAAAAAACTGACTTTATATGGTTTTTTCATGGATGCCATTGTTAGAACTGGACCAAATTGAAATGGAACCACACGGGAAGCACCAGCTTTCAAATAAAAAAGAATCATCAAAATCGGTTCACCGAGTAGAAAGTTCTGAGATAAAAAAAAAAACCGTCGAATTGAGAACTTCCTCCTTATTTGAAGTCGGTTAAAAATAAATATGTAGGCATCTGCTGTTAAACTGGTTCAACGAATTAACAACGATATCCACAAGTGATATAAAAACTTTTGCGCCTTTATGTTGTCGGCCCACTACAATTTACTTTCACATCACCACTATTCCAGTAAGCAATGGTGTTATTTTTAAGTTGTATGACATTCTTACCTGCTGTGTCCAGGTCACCTACTTTGGGTAACCTGGATATAGATAAATCATCGAAGGAATTCTACTATCCGCAGAGATGATCTACTACAGAGAGGCTATATGAATCTGACATCTTGAGGCGATTAAATTGCTTAAAATTCCACGTCCGTGTCTGCAGGAATCTTTTCATAGAGCCGTAAACATGGCCACTATTTGTCTGTACCTCACCCTCAATAAAATTTACTCTTCATGAAAAAACTACTTTAAATTTTCTTACTTTTGCTTTCTTAACAACTTTGTATGAATTAGATTAACATCAAATTTTGTTAGGCAAGCGGACGCAAATTAAAACATTTCCAATAGCAAAAAACCTTTTCCGTCTACTTCCGTAAGTTTCCTCAAAAAGGTCATACTTTACACTACACCCAACTTAACATCTCCAATTGTCTGGTAATAAATCTAATCTAGTTTCCTTAGAAGGTTCGAGTTACCTAACATGGGAGCTGCGGTCAACCAGCCCTTGTCAGCGGATGTCATTTTGAAGTCACATGTCGCGGCTGGGAGTACAAACGACACTATGGTGATGCCGATGGCCGTGTTGGCATAGATTAGCCCGCAGATGGCCATGAGGCAGAAGTGGAAGCGTCCGAAGCCTGGAATCAAAGAAAACAACCATTCTAAGGTTTAATTTTCATTAAAAGTATGTAAATATCGCATTGTGGGCAGTGTGTCCTTTTTTCATTCTTCACGGTTTTTAGCTAACAGCAGTAGGTGAAGCAGTATGTGTAAAGTTGGTTTGAAGACAACACCAATGAAGAAGGAAAAGTGCCGTTTTCTTACATTTATGTACTTTTAAACGTTATCAAGTGCAAAATTACGAAAATCTATTCTGTTGTATCAAAGCTATATTAGTTAAATAGAATTAGGGAACTTATTCCCTTATTGACAACCATTTTCCAAAAACTTGAAACATGTGATTTTGCGCGTCTCTTTTCAGTTTTATGCTAATCTTTGTTAATAGGTGATTAATCTCCAAAACAGTTTTCAGGATAAATAATAAGTGCATTTTAGTTTCATCTTTCGAGTATACTTATTTAACGAGCAGAATTGGAATATCTCAGTTAGATAAACGGCCAATTCTGAATGCTTTATATAAATTTGATATGCATTTTTGTGTTTGTTTTGCAGGTTGATTATCCCTGGCTCACATCTATGACCAGAAAGATAATACTGCAAACCACTACCGCATCATAAATGATTGGGTTGGTAAGTGTCTATTGTTTGTTCATTCATTGAATTTAGTGCAAGTACAACAGCTGAACACCTATAGGTAGGTACTAATGTGTTCAAGTACCTATCTAACTGCAGATACTCATGTAATTATCTTGTTACATCATGAGTTTTGCTGTTACCACTGTTCGCAATAATTTTACGTAGTTCAAAACATCTGTTTTCTTTGCCGCATAGATTTAGGAGTTGACTATGTTTCTATTTCTGATGTTTCCGTATATTATTTTTCCGTATACAGCCCGTACCTAAACGGCTATTTACATCTCGCCAAAATGTAATTCATGAACCAAATGAGCATGAAACATACGCAAATGGATACCTATGTGTTTTGACTGTTTGTGATGTGGAATAATTTGTTATCAAACATTCTTAGAATGGCGTCTCACCTGATGCCGAAATGGCAGCTTCGAAGTCCGCTCCATGCTCCAAAAAGTCCAAACCTGCAACAAAATATTTCATATTATCATTTGAGGTCCGCTAAAAGCTGCCCTTAACTCCCACCATTGACTAGCACCTGAGAAAAGTCGTCCATTTGCTTTTCTTGTTATAGTAATATGTATTTCTTCTACCATTATTTCATTTAACAAAATAATTCCTGAAGTTTTCTAACATTTTATCAATCTACACAGTATTTACAAACATAAAAACTACAATAAAAATAGGAACTAGCGTCAATGTCATTAGTATTCAGCATTGCACGGTCTTCAAATTAATGGTTAGATATGTGTCAAAATCTCTGCAAGCTATTATGAACTGCAAACACTAATTGTACGGGAATCAAAATGGCTCGGACGTTTCTGACATTTGCAAATTAGTATTGTTGTAAATATCCACTTTCCTGTCCTTGTCGACAACTGTCACCTTGTTGATGTGTAACTACCCTCAACTGTCCAACCAAATGTAAATGTTTGAATTTGTTTCTGACAGCAAAAATATTACCTTATGTTAAAATACCTACCGAGCTATTTAATTTTTTTTTTAATACTGGCCGCTTTTATGACTTCGCTGGTGTATATTAGGTATGAGTACGAAATGTCAATAACACAGTTGCTGAGGAACCAAAATTACCTGATCTATCATAGTGAATTACTTAATTCCTAACTAAGGATTTAGAATGGGATTTATTTTATATCCAAATGTTTAATACTCGTAATTGTAATGATTCAGAATAATTATATCAGGGCCAAAGCACACACGTTACTTTTAGCTTCATCCTACGTCCGAATACTTGAATCTTTCGATACACATAAAAACTCTAGTCGCGGCGATCAAGCCACTTTTTGGACGCTTGATACAACGACTGAACTTTACACTCCACAATATTTTTGGATGCCAGTCGCAGCAATTCAGTAAATCTTTGGTGTCTGCAGAACACGGTTCAGTGTTTCATTAGGTCTTGATGAAACTACACTATTACAATGGATTCTGATCAAATTGCAATGCGTTTCGGTTTCTGTATCTAATGTCGCTAATAAGACTTTCCATCCGCTTTACCTCTCCACGCTCCGATACAACATTGACACAGTCGCTGAAGCTAAAGATTCCAATACAGCAATTGATCGCAAACAGTCGCCAGTGACGGATGCTAAAAGTTGCATGTGTGTTTTGACCCTTACTTACGTTTATGAACGCGAGCTGTAAATTTAGCCTGTGATTTTAGTGTAGCCTTTTGTTTAGGGAGCTGTTACTATAAGATGTTTAGCAAAAACGAGCACTTTTAAAACTAGTAATGTACTTTGGTTACTACTTCAATTCACATGTTAAATATTAATATTGTAACCATAACATTTTTAAAATTGAAGAGCAGCGTTACTGATAACAGCTGCTGTAAACTACAGCTTACCACGTCTTAACCCGATAGTGTCAGGTTTCAAGTGCATCGAGAAGATTTTATCAGATAAATCCATTTTTATATAAAGGTTTAGTATTAAATACCTATACGGTAAAAAGAAACATTAAAGGTAAGATTTTCGTAGGTACATTATGAGTCAATGATTTGCGTTTTGTTTATTTTGTCTGAAGCATTTATTTATTTTATGTTTAACCAACATTTTCCCCAAAAGTTCAATTCTTAAACCATATGCATTTACCATGATACGAGATTGCCAGTATACGAACGATTCGTATATTGGAAAAATTGTAAACTTATTTTTTTAAAGGAAACTTTTGCGATCAACTTATCGAAATTGATAACGTGTGCTTGCTTACTTATAAGATTTTCTTTTATAGGTACGGAACTCTTTATGTTCAAGTTTTATTCGATATCAACAGCCACTTGACTACCAAATACTTTATGTCATGGGTAAACAAAATACGTACCTTGCGATTGATCCAATTGTGATCTTGACTCGAACTCTTTTATGCTGATAGTTTATCACCGATAGCAGATTAAAAACCAAACGTCATTTGAAATATAAAATGGAGAAATATTGATTTAAGCATTTTTAAATTGCCAAATCTCCAATAGTCTATGTAGGAACTTAGATCCTGATTCCGTTCTTCGACCCGTGAAATAGCTTTGAAAACTTTTTTGGTTTATCGGCGGTTCGTGGAGTACCTAGGTACTCCACGAACCTAATTCCTAAGGTTGTAAGGTTCCTTAGGTTGTTCCTAATTCTCACCTACTTGATTATACAAAGACTTTATTTTCCTAAAGTGGGAGCGACGTTTATTTTATACCATTTATTCAATAACATACAAAACAGAATCTAATAATATTAATTCCAATTCGTATTCGATATACATTTTGCAGATCTGTATCACATTCCAAAACTGTATGTCTAGGTGCATTATAATTACATTTTAAAAAGAGAACATATAATAATTATAATTAAATTTAAGCCTTTGTTTCACTCTTTAGTTTAAATGATTAAGTAGTTAAAACATATTGGAAATATAAAGTCAATAGATAAACTTTTAGTGCATAAAAATATTTTGCGACTTTTATTACCGTCGAGTTATTCCCGAAAAGCGGGACATTTAATTTTGATTTAAAAATCTGGACGTCTGGTAACGCTGGTGCGTGTATACATATGTTTGTGTATTATTGTGTATGGGTGCGTGTGTAAGTATAAATATAGTAGTAAAACTTACTGTACTGTAGAATTGCCTCGGTTTTGTCTTTGTCTGATACTTTGATCATATGAAGAAACTTTTAACCAATTTGTAATGATAGACTGATATACATAGGTACACTCAAAATGCCGTTTTCTAGTAATATTACGTTTTTTATTAATTTTATTATGTTAGATTGTAGCTATATACTCCTAACTTCTTATGAATTGCATATCCGCAAACTTTGTTCTATCTATAGAAATAATTACAATTCATTATACCTACGGAAGTATGAACGATTTAAATTCTACGAGTACCTACCTACATCTCAGAGGCGCTAATTTTACACATTTCATCTCTAACAATTGTCTCCTTTATCTTATCTATCGTAAATTAACAGTAGCAATGTTTACAACTTACTAGAACTGTATGATTAATCAATTTACAATGAACGCGAGATGTAGGGCTTTGCCGTGAATAAATCAGATGTGACATGACTAAACATCAAGAGGCTTTTATCACTGTATACACTGATGTGCGAGACAAATAAAATATGTGGCAATGACACGGTCAATTTAATCACTACTGTGAACGCGTCAAGGATATCATTTCGAAATGCACCTATCAGCAATCCCATCCACGGTCCTATAGGAATTGAAATTAAATAATGGTATATTAGTAGTGAGATGTAAGCATGTTAAAGATTATAGTACTAGTTAAACCGACATTTAGTCAAATATCCCGCCCTTGATTGTATCTGGTGCAAAGATACCCGTAAGGCTGGCAGCATTTCTGCGCTGGATAGTAATGGCCAGCCAGGAATCCCACCAGGAACGAGCCGGAACGAGAGTCACCACGCTGTTCTCTTATATTCTTATTTATATTCTTCTTATTTTTATTTGAATCTATAGACACAAACGTAAACTCGTACATACCTACATAGAAGTAAGCGTTGATAGAGATCTTTATTTAACAATTCTAGAGTCATTATTTTAATGTAGCTTAAATCATAACTCTATGCTATCAGAGTAAAGCGAGAAACGAGGTTTGTCTGATCTGGGATGAAAGAAATGTGGCTGTGAGATATGATAATTAAAATACGAACGTGTGTGTCTGTTTCATAGGCATGAAAGAAAAATTAGGATATTACACAGCATTACAGCCTCGTGTTTCCATTTTGCTATCGACATTGTTTTAAGCGCAACTCATAAACTATAAACAATTTTAAAACCCTTTTCTCGACCACCAACGGCGTCATAAAGAGACAAAAAGATTAGTATGGTATATAGATGGCAATTCAGGTTATTTTAGTGCACATTGTTTGTGACATAGATTATTTAAAACAAGTAGGTACTTAACCGATGTCAAAGCTAGGGTCAGCAGTTGAGAATTCAAACTAAGGAATGTAATTTATTTCGATCTTTTTTGCGGACAGATATGTTCAAACAAAGCTGTTTGAAAAAATATTTCGCTGCCTATGGTATTTTAACAAAGGCTACAATTTTAAGAATGGCAATTAAATATGTTTTATTAATATGTCGAATTACGTAAAATAATTATAATTCTGTAAGTGCATGCAATCACGTATTGTGTAACATTACTTAACAGATAGAAAATCCAAATTATTCTATGTCCTTATAATTATGATCGAATCTTTTGCAATTAAGCTAGCTGTTAAGGGTAGGCAAATACAAGAAGGGAAAAAATAGAATTATGAAAAAAAAAAACATTCAAGATTTTCAGATCGATCATCAGTACTAATATGTAATGTATGCATGGAAATAATTGTTATTCATTTGCTTCAAAATATATCACATCATCACATCATCAGCCATAGGACGTCTACTGCTGGACATAGGCCTCCTCTCCTGGCGATGGGTTTTGCTAATACTCGCCACGCTTGGCAGGCGGTTTGGCGAACACAGTTAGGTGTGATTGTTCAAGGAAGACGTTGCTGCCCATCTTCCGGATGACATCCCTTAGCCGACTCTTACGGCAACCACGGGTAGAGAGGGTGGGGTACTATTCTTACGCCGGCACCACCACCACCATCAAAATATAAATAATATTAATTAATTATTTGATTAATTGCTATATTTGAGTGTGTCGTTTTTTGTAAACTCGTGTAAGTAGTTCTGACGATAACAATAAAATATTGCCATTAAGCTGATTTCCACTTATAATAATTGATAGATAACATCAACTGGCAAAGTGTTGTATAACGTGAACCTATAAAAAAAAAAGGTTTTTTTCCGTGTAAACCTACGTACCAGAATACTTTTTCTTGCCTATTGCAGTGATCTGGCAGGATAGTCGGTTATAAAAATTGTATACTAATTATAGCATTGTATCGATGTGAAGGCTTCACAGCCCCTATAGGGTTCGTTAATAGCATGCCGATACTGATAAAACGTATGAAAACAATTTCAAATCTGTAGCTTTAGTGTTTTCTATTGATTGATATTATCCTTATGAAATGGAACTTGCACACTACGAGAACGTATACAGTAGATTTAACAATATAGATTAGGCTTCTAAACTATAAGAGATGGCTATTTTAAAAATGTTTCAATACCCAGTTTATGTAAGTACACAATTTGCAAAATTGGTCTATATCTATAAAATCTGAAACTACCGATAAAAATACCTTCTATTCAAGTTTAATAAATTCACTCTCCACTCTCCACCTATATGTATAATAAAAGTCTCGGCTGCAAAGCCTTGAGCATCATAATTATGTGTGACACCGCGTGTTAATCGCGCACAAATTAGTATGAAAACACGAATCAAAAAAAAAAAAAAATTCGTTTTCAAATTATTTGTTCAAGTTGCTTAAATTTTAAAATTACAATACGCCTTTAGTATCGACGGAAGATCTCTTTAATCGGTTTTCTTTTAAATACATTACGAGGAATGTGCCTTGGAATTATCTGATGGCCAGACAAACGCAACCAAAGCATCACCCGCACAAGGTTTACAGTCCCACACAATTCGACGATGTCAAACTCTTTACCAGAGACTGTATTGTAAAGTGTTCCTGATTGTCCCCTCCCTTAGTTATAAATACTTTTATATCAATTCTAGCCTCACAGAGCTTCAGGTTTAAACTTCAAGTCGAATACAAAGTGTCGGCAGATCTTTCAATTGCGCAAGGGCCGTTCCGGATTAATTTATTGTCTCCTTGAAGATGATCAACGTGTTTCATGTCAGATGCAGGCTCCCAGCTGGTACCGCGAATCTTATATTAATTAAAACTGGTAGAGATGGTAACGAATAAGCTGCAATGTTACTTTGATACGTTTGTTTCATGAAGTCATTGCCAGAAATTAATTGTCATTAAGAGTATCCGGCGTCGCACCAAGGTTGAGGACAGACGGCGGAAAAAAAGGTAGATGGTATGTGAGTTCTACAGAGCATACATATTTGTTAGTAGACTCTATTGTGAACGATGAATAGAGTTCAGACTTCAAATCTTGGTTTGCGTAAAATTTAGGCTCTTAAATTATACAGGATTTTTCGAAGAACTAGTAATATTGGAATATATTAATATAACTACCAATACGAACAACTTTAACCATGAGACAACCCTGAATTCGAGAAAAACTCGGCTGTTTCATACATATTGTTGAAGGTCAATATCATTTCCTATGGAGCCCAGTGTTGGCTCGTAGTAAAAAGTTGTGCATATTGATGGATAGATTAGACTTCTTCAGTTTTAATACACTTATAAATATCTCTCCGAAATATCCTATATAATACTATAGGTAGGTACTAGGTAAAAATTAAATAGATTTTACGAGGTATGCGTTAGAAATTTTTCTGACTTGAACGTGTTTAAATATTGGAAAATCTGTAAAAACTAATCGTCAAAGCCGTGCTATCAAAGATGTCGTAAGTTTCAAGTTTGCCCTTTGGTTTTTTGGTGCAAAAACTTTGCAAAAAGTAAAGCATAACACAAAGACGGAGACTTATAAAGTAGAAGTGAAGTGTACATCAAACGCTGTTATGTCCCGATTTCATCCAGGTAGGGCTAAAATTTTTGCAATATTACTCACCTCATGAGCTGATTTTATAGGTATTACAGTACTGGCTTTTATTTATTATTATTAAAATTGTATAGGTCGCATACTTTGACTATAGTTTCAGCCATTATCGGTGACCGTTTTATCAAGGAGTAACAGTAGAATACGACACGTTTACGATACGTTTATATCTACTAATTAATCGAGCGAAGTGAAGGTATATATGTATATATACATATATATATATATATATATATATACTGTCATTGCATCTAATGGGAAGAACGGTGTTAGTATACATATGTATGTTTGTTTGATTAACGGTTGAATTGTATTACCGTTCCAAAAAATTCTGACTTGATTTCAGTTGAAATTTTGATCCAAAGGCAACGAAGATTAGGGTTCATCACAGTTCGTATCCAAGAATTTGCTAGATTAAAGTTTTGCATTTCATATGAATCACGATTTACACATAAAATGGTTTTACCGTTTTATTTCAATCTTGTCTACTCTAGATAACGTTTAAGAACACTTGGGAAAATCATAATTAACTAGTAACCTACCTGTTAATAAATAAACAGATCCGCATAATTATTACATTATGATTGTACAACTTCGTCTATTTTAATTTCCTTCTCCTCAATACTTAATCTACTAGGTAGGTTCTACATTGTATAAAGATAATATCAACTTTCTTTTTAATGCGATTTCTTTAAAATTCCATCGATATTTGTACTGAATATTTTAAATCAGGGTTGTGGGTGCGCATAGAAGTGACTGACGACCACGAAATTAAAATGATTATATCTACTAAAATTAGAAAGTTTTTTTTTGTAACTCTATTGTATGAGATTCATTCTTTTTAGTTTTCTATGAGGCAATGAAAAAAAATCTGCCGTTTTATCTACAAATTGAAAAAATAACACTAAGTAGGTATTATAATGTTGCGAAAAAAATTAGCGAATACTCGTCTGTCCTAGTTTTTCTTGGCATACGGGATTTACAGGCACACAAATAGCCTGATGGATATGTGTGAATTAGAGCCTCAACGTACTTGTATCTCTAAGGTATGTACTGCAGAATTTTCTAACAATTTATTTTCGCAGTTTTATTTTCCTGAAAATTTTATGCTAGCTATTGTCATTCTACTCTCAAGTTTATTTTAAGTCTTCTTAGGTACCCACTAGAACAAAACTGGTTTATATGCTTATAAAAATACAGATTTTATTAGCTCATAAGTCCTTCTTATAGATAACTTCCCTATGAAGTGACCATGCGGGCTCCGCATAATACTAACTAGACCTTTAAAATGTTAAGTTCATACCTAAGTATCTGCTTATTAATTACCTTTAGTCTGTAGGTATAAGTGGTTTTGTTACGTACCTACTTAACAGGATAAATAAAAAGGAAAAACCAACAAGAATGGATTATGATATTGATAATTTAGGTTTGTGTAATAGACCCAATCTGTAATGTTTGCCCAGCGCTGGGAATATAAATTAATTCTAATACTGCTTAATAGAAAGAGTTTAACTAGCGACACATGATGGCAAAACACTACATTTTAAGTTCTATCAAAGATTTTTTTTCCTTTATTGTACGCGGATCTTGCAACTGAGAAAACGACACCATTTCGAGTTCAGTGACGATATTAATATTGTTCATGAATTTTGTGCTCTATTCTTTGCTTTTTCGCGTCATCAACGTGAATTTCATGAATAAATTACAATTTTGAATATTTAAAGGTGGTGGCTGACTTGTAACGTTTGCTTGTGATGAATACAATCATTCGAGCCGATCTTGGATTATTATCGCGAAGGTTTTATTTTATTCATCCATTTGACGGCGTTTCCCTAAATACTGTTTTTATGTATCGAACGGAGTTTTGGCGAGAACGCGGAAAAGCCGTGTCGGAAAATAGTGGTATTTTATTCATAAAGTACAGAATTACGCACTGGAGTATAGGAATGTTATATAATGTGGTGTAACGTGATTTTACGTGTTGCTTCCAAAACTAAATTGAAAATTGTAGCAAAATCACCACTACTTTGCTAGAGCATATTTTGCGTGGTTGTATGGTACTTTCTAGTACTCGGCTGGCTAGCTACCACCCTCAAGTTGAAAATCTGCCGCCAAGCACTAATGTTGTGTTCCGGCAGCCTCACTTGAGAGTCAGTTCCATTCCAGGCTAGGTGTGCTTTACCATTTTCGATCACATCGTCGCTTAACATCAGGTGAGTTGTGGTCAAACACCTAGCCTGTCAGCCATTAAAAAAAAAGCATAACTGGGCTCGAACAAGACTTACTTTGTGTGACTTTGACTTATTTAGTTTGTGATACTTAAAATTATCAAAGCATTTGACACTGGCAAATGCTTTGATAATTTTAAGTACAACATAATG
This sequence comes from Biston stratarius, assembly GCA_950106695.1. Taxonomy (NCBI): domain Eukaryota; kingdom Metazoa; phylum Arthropoda; class Insecta; order Lepidoptera; family Geometridae; genus Biston; species Biston stratarius. The sequence continues at coordinate 4,554,935 of OX467107.1, forward strand.
TACGATGCCAAAAATCACGAAGAAACAAATGTATCTAACACTTGAAAGGATTAAAACAGCTCAAATCGAGTGGAGCACATGGCTGTCGCATTGACAAGCTCGGCGCGCTGCACTGAGTGCTGCAATGCCCGGGTTATAACGCGATAATATCACCGAAGAATGTTACAGGTCAACCGCGACCTTTATTGTTTCGGTGATCTTTTTACCAAAGAACCAAACCATTCATTTAATTGTAATATCATTTTAATGTGTATTTCAATAAAATACAAGAACATATTTAAAAGGTAACGTAATTCTGTTTAAAAATAATATTTGTTTGGAAACGGCCGATGCCTTAAAATCATGCATATGTTTCTTAATTAAATTTAATAGATTTTCGTATTCAAACGAGCACGGTGCATTTACTTGTGATTTTATAGTATTCTAGAAGTTTTCCATGATAAATAGTTATCCTATATCCTAATATTGGAAGCGTTGCCAATTCAATAGTCTAGACCTGAATATTGAAGAAACATAAGGCCAGGTACAAAGTTTTCGCATATATAATATTAGTGACTCAAACTATAGAGAGCAGTAACGGCCTAACACAAATGTTATTATTTAGTTAACTACCGTCAAAAGACAATTACCGTAGACTATGAGTGACAACCGTACCGAGCGCCGATTTAAAACTTATATGTAGGATGTTGGTACCAAAAATTTACAAAAAGATGTTTCGCGGACATTGGGAATAATGCCCATTATTATCCGAGTGCAAAATCTATAGTCTTGAGCGACGTGATCTTGGTAATTTTTTGACAAGCATTTTTCAGTTTTAACATGATATTATAATAAGTTGCATGGGAATGATGTTCATTGTTCTCACTGACTGAATGCAGTTGGATTTGTAGAAATACATTTTTTTTTATTTGTAGGTTTACGCGTAACTTTTATAAAAAAAAAAAAAAAGTGAACCACCCTTTAGATATTCGTCATATGCTTATGTTTTTAAAAACAATTAGAAGTACTAATAAGTGCTTTACCGAAATACAGTGGTTATTTTATTAATAACCACTTTTTTAAATTAATTGTTAAAGCAGTAATTATGTTGTTAATAAGTATTAAAAAAAAAACTCACCCATTTTCGTGTAACGTTTTTCACTTCACGTTTTTAAAAGTCCTCAATGAGATCACGTCAACGAGATATAGCGGAGCACTTTTACCGGTGGTTCATCGTCACCCTACGCGGCGAGTATAGGGGTGATGCGCCTACGCAGGCGGCTCGGCACGCTCGACTCGCGCCTCTAACTCACACCTCAAGGATCTCGCGTGCTGCCTACAGAGGCTTCTGTGCGAATGTCGCGATCGCCGCCGGCGCTCGCTGAGGATTCCTTCCACGCTTGATAACGATAAGGTCGCTCTCGCGTCGGTATCGCCGTGTCGCGATGTCGCGATCGCTCAAATCCTTATCTTGGTCACCACTGATCTCCGTGTCGTCGCCGGATTACATAACATTCGTGGGACGAAATTAAGCTCGACTGTACCCCAATACAGCCATACTTACCCTGGACTTGACACTGAAACTAATCTCTTACTATTTGACGGGTGTTTTTTGTTTCTCTCATCACTTATCACCATGAAAAAATATAGATTTTTTAAACAAAATACAAGCTATTGTAAATATTGACGTTTCATTGGTATTGGTGACGTTACATAATACATTAATATATAACAATACCAATATTATGCTGGGTATATGTTTCTGCCTAGACGGCATGAGCGTTTGGATTATCTCAACTTGGGTGTCTTTAGATTCAGCGAGTAAACAGGTTTTTTAGGTAAGCGTGCTTCATCTTAGACTACATCCTGCTTAACATCAGGTAGGGCGTGGTCATAAGAAAACCTCTTTATAAATATATATTTTTTAAAGTTTTCATCAGTATATATGAAAATAGGGAAAGTAAAATTTATCGGTAAAATATGAATTTCTGTTCTGGGTAATAAGCACGTGCGCCCGAAAAATACCAATTAAAATTTAAATATTAACATGTTACTATAATAAGCATAAAATGACTATATTTTAATTACATATAAGCCAGCTTAGTTGTTGAGGCTCATGTTTTATATCTAGACACATTAAGTACAATATGGGTATCTTCAAATTAAAAATAAAGGTTTGAGGTTCCTTCTTTGTAAGAGTGCTTCATCTTAAACCACATCATTGTTTATCATCAGGTAGAATGTGGTCAAATACGAAATTATTAAGAATTTAAAAAAGAAATCCAAGCTACAAGAAAATTATAATGCTAAGTTGTAGAAGCTACAAATATAATGGCGAATAAAATGGCTCAAATTTCAAGTTAACTCACTTAGATCTGATAGCATTTCCCGATTTGATCGAGCGGAACCCATAAGAGGTTATCACAATTAATTGATAATTTGCGGCAGATCGTTGACTTCATAACAATTTAGCAACTCTTTAAACAGAGGACTTTACGAACAGCTTTATTTAAAGGCTGACGTAACAAAGTGGTTCAATTTCGTTTTATAGCCTTTTCAGGACAAAAGATCATTTGAGTAAAGACTCGGGAAAATTTGCGGAAATTGTTTGGCAAAACTCGAAGTAATTTATTGTTAGACAATTAAAAGTGGTTGTTGCTATTTCTGATGTGCATCAGAATTTCTACATTAATTTATTTAATCAAGGGATCCCATGTTATTATACGCATGTTGTCTATTTTTATTTGTACTACTCTGATCATCATCATCATCATTATCGTCATCATCTCAGCCGTAGGACGTCCACTGCTGGACATAGGCCTCCCCCATTGACTTCCATAAAGACCGGTTGGAAGCGGCTCGCATCCAGCGCGTTCCTGCGGTCTTTATGAGGTCCACCTTGTGGGTGGACGTCCTACGCTGCGCTTGCCGGTCCGTGGTCTCCACTCCAGATCTTTGCAGCCCCATCGGCCATCAGTTCTGCGTGCTATGAACCCTATAGATAGTAACGTGTATCTATAGATAGAAACTCTTTATATGTTCTTTATATATCTTCATAATATGTTACTAAGACTGGTCTATTTTTTTAATTGTTCATATTTTAATTCGAAATCAGCCCTGTTTTTATGAGTTAGCCCACTGCTGGGCGCGGATTCCTTCTCACTGTTAGAAGGATAAAGCCATAGTTCACCACGCTAGCCAAGTGCGGGTTGGCAGATTTCACATATTTTTTTCGGAGGTATTTTTACTTGGTGGTAGATTTCCGATCCGAGGAGATATTTCAGATCAAAGTGGTCAGTACGACAAAACGCTAATTTCATATGTCAGGACCTAATAAATGGTGTCAGTTTTTTCAATTTGTTGAGTTTATTTTTGAGTAAAGACAAAACGAGAAATGATTAGGATATCAGGAGAACAGAGGAGAGGTAGATGAGAATCTAGAGAAAGTAATCTCTTGAAGGACTCCCTAAGGAGCAGGTTTTAGTGATCGATTATTCTATAAAATTATGCAACTTTTTGTCCGATAAACAACACGACAGACGTCAAGTTCTTTGAAAGTTGAAGTTGACAAGAACGAAACTAAGATAAGATAATATATATGTATTTAAGAGGGCTGACGTCACCATCAATTTGCAGTGCATTCTATTCAATGAAACCGCAGCTAAAACAAAGAACAATATTTAATTTGTAACATTATTTGTTTTGTGAATGAATGGTTTATTAAAAAGTTATTCATAAGATTTTTTTGTATAGTATCGATATGTTTTTTTTTTTAAATTTGCTCGGTAATTTGGCCTATTAGCGTGTCGTGGCATTATCATGAAAAATTTCCAAGTATCTAACCCTTTTTTTAGATAGATAGAAACTTTATTGAGCACACCAGAAATAGAAAAATATACAGAAAACAACAGGATCTTATGAGCTAGTGTCACAAGTGGCGGCTTTATCGCTAAAAGTGATCTCTTCCAGACAACCAAGAATAGAAAACACTTTACTGATTAAGAACAGGCGGGAGATGTACGATTATATCTGTGTAATTCTCGGTTATTAATACGCAAGAGCTATTAGCCACCAAGACAAAAAAAAAACCTATAAAGGTTTTCTTTTAAATTTTAATATTTGTTTTTAATTAACTGTTATGAGAATTATTCAAGACCGCAGACGTCTCTCGGGACCGGCTGCGTGGGTTCCATATAATGAAGCTCGATAAGGCGATTGTTTCTGTAATAACAACTTCATTTTGCTAATTGCTGTGTTTCGCTGTAATATTTGATCTCAGCCTGGCGAGCTTATGATAACACGAGCGATAATTAAGCGATGATTACGTGTAAGGATTTTGGTTGTTTTTGTTCAGCTTTTTAAAGTTTTTTTAATGTAAAAGTGACATGAACGAGACTCTCTCCTGGTGGTAACAGATAACGCCTGTTCATAACCATTGTAGCGATACATAACTTTGAGTAGCAAAACAAAGTCCAGGGCTTTGCTTCTTTGGCGTTCATCACTTTGAGACTTTCGATGGTTAGTCTCAACAGCCCTGTAATATCGCTAGCTGTAGCTGTAATGTATACACACTACTGCTTGGCAGCAGAATATTAGGTACTGCAGAAGCACCTAGACGACCTCCTGCTAAGGAGATCTACCATCAAGTTCAAATTCTTCAGATAGTAGTTTTGTTCACACTAATCTTTCCAACAACACTTTTTTTACTGTCTTGCTTTGTTATGCACATCCTTCTATAAATTATCGGACAGGCTAAAATAATCTGGTATATCAACATTATTTATTTACTTGTTAATTAGAACATACGCATTATATGTATGTAACTTGTATATTACCTTATTGTTTGTCCACACTATCACCTAACATCGGGTGAGCTGTGGTCAAACATCTACCCAGTCAAGAACAAAAAATACTTATTTTAAGAAATTACAGTATAATTATACGGACTGCAACCGAAGAAGACAGCAATATTTTTAGTAAATTTAGATTTGTCAAAGCCTTTATAATTGGTCTTAGCAGTAACTTAAGTTAAGTAACAGAAATACAAGCTCTGATGACAATTTGGAGATTTACTTTTTGATTTTCTGACATTTATAATATTTTTTTATTGTTATTAATTTATTTGACATCTGTCATTCTCTATTATGTTATTTTTAATTATTTTAATTTTGTAATTATGTAATACTACCTTTTTAAATTTTTATTTAATCTAAATGTGCGTGATTCTAATGTAATTGGCTAGACCGTTTTTTTAATCTTAATAATTTAATTTTAATTTAGTTCGGTTAACCTATATTCTTAATAAATATAATTTAATTTTAATTTACTTCGGCTAACCTATAAGTCTTATCTTATTTATTAGGAACCAGGAAGAGATGCAAGTAACATACTTGATTCGGCTATGGGAGCGAACCAAAGCATAAACAATAAACATAATTGGCTATAAAACGTTCGTATAAGTTTGTATTATTGTATTATAAACACAGACACACGACAAACACGAGTATAAAAATATGTCATTATCAATTTGCAGAGTGTACGACACTACGCAGGGCCGCGCAAGGTTCCGCTTCGGTCAAGTGCAACCGCTGCCGTGTATGGAGGTAACGCAGCCCCGTTGATTTACGGTAGTACACCTCTTTGGATGGAAAGATGACACTGTCCATTTGGGGATTCATATAAAGTAACAATAACGACAGTTTCAGAAAAAGGAAACACTAAAAGGCTATAAATATGTAATGAATAGCTAAAGTTAAATTAAGAACTTCGCTGGGAACATGGAAATATTATCGCTGCACTGTAGGTATATCTATTATTATTCGAATATTGTGTTAATGTTTAAAATAATGGTGTTTTAATCTTAAAGTAAAATAAAGTGAAGTTATTCGTCACAGAACCAAAATCAATATCAGCGTATTTACTAGCTTAAGTGGCAGTAGGGTCGCTGGGGTAGACGTGTTCTGAGTGAAGACCACGAATCGTCAAACGTTCTGTAAAATGCCCCGAGACTCAATAAAGTGACGATACGTAGCATAGTTGGCAGTGGCTGAGAGTAAAAATCATTAGCTGGAGCTGACTGCCGTGTTTTATGAGAGGCCTATATCGAGTAGACAATGATAGGCTGATTATGATGATGATGAATCATAAACTACTGAATTATACACACGACTATAGGCAAGTGATATCGCAACTCGTAATGTCGAGAAACATATTTTTTCGTAAGTATTATTTCCAAAACTCCGTAATACATTTAACAATACTTTGTGAAGTCCTGTTTTGGATTTGAAAGTTACTGAAGAATTATTTTACTTGATTTAATTTTGATACTAGAAAATATTGGGTAGATACTATTTAAAGTTAAGTTACAGTAAAAGTTATAAGCCACGTCCTAGTAAAGGAGTTCTAACTTTACTAAAAGATCCTACGGAGTTTTTAAAGCAAAACGAAAATACGTGTTTTCCGCTATAAATATTACAATTCAGCACTTTAAGCATGACTATTTCTAAACCCTAAAAACGCTAATTCAATGCAACGACTATGCCACCGGCCCAGAGCCTCGCTCCGGTACTTCAAGGAGCTGGGCTGGGTCGGGTAGACGCTGGTAGGGGGAAATGCACGATACACCCCAAGCTGGACGTCATTGCAGGACTGATTATTTAGAATGGGGGCGACAGCCCCCATTCTGAATAAGAATATCCCCTTTTTATTACCGGACATTATTACATGGTGAATATTCCCCACATACGGGCTAAACGCTTCGATTCCACATTCTCAATACGTACAGCGAGGATGCGGAACTTTGTTTTTGCTGCGAAGTACAATTTAGGTGTTTTTAAATCCAGAGTAAACAGGTTTTTTCTATGTAACCGTGCTACATCTTAGACTACATCCTGCAGGGCGTGGCAATCTTTACATATAAAAATTTCGTGTCACGTTGTTTGTCCGCGATGAACTCCTCAACTACTGAACCGATTTTAACCAAATCTTGCACAATGCGTGCAGTTTGATCCAACTTGAGAGATAGGATAGTTTATATCTCAATTTATAATCGCAATATTTTTTATTGCAAATTATTTGTTTATTATACGACAAAGAGGTATAATTATATGTGTGTTTCATAAAGTTATAATAGATGGCGGTGTAAGGTATAATGGGTTGAGTAAGTATCCAATAGATGGCGCTACGTTAAAAGTCCAAACGTTTCATATGCGCTATAAATTATTTCACGTTACACGTGTGGGTTCAATTTGGCCACAGCAACGCGTGGCAGGGTCTGCTAGTTTAGTATTAAAAAAAAATAGAATAAGGCTACATGATTTTTTCGCGTTCCCGCATATAGTTGCATCTTGATACTCGGTGTTATAAGGGTTGCCAACTTTCGATCTATGCATTTCATCAGGCGTTTTTACTGTTTGTCTTCTAGAATTTGATGTTTATTATTTTCCTGCCAGTTTTTTTCCGTGTGTACTGATGGTGTTGGTAGAGTAAAAGGGTATTTCCACAGGTCGTATTGTTAAAATCATTTGCAGTCGCATCGCATTGGCCATGTCCTCCTAAGGTCAGCCGAGACATTAGTTGAATTCACCAAGCAATATCCTTCGATCCAACCAAAGATAAAATTAATCAAATCAAACGTGATCTCGAAATAAACCTGCTGTAAATGTTTTTAATTTTTAACCACCGACACAAATAGAGGGGTTGTTATAAATGTCTGTCAGTGGCTACCAAATTGTGTTGTACAAGTGGCCCAGATGGTAAACCGACTGATTTAGTTTTTTGTTCGTTTGAAAGGTGACTTCAGTTATTATTGTGGTTGCCGTCAGAGTCGGCTAAGGGATGTAATCCGGAAGAAGGGCAGCAGCGTCTTCCTTGAACAATCTCACCTAACTTCGCTCGCCAACCCGCCTGCCAAGCGTGGCGAGTATTGGAACACACCGTTAGATATTTAACTTGCGGATGGTAGCCAGATGAGTACTAGAAAATACCCTACTATCATGCTATGGTTTCCTCACGATGTTTTCTTTCACCGGCAGCTCAAGCTCGTTGTTGAGGTTTGAACCCACGCCATTCGGCGTGCGAACCGACCGCGCTAACCACTGAGCTATCATTGATACTATACTTATACCTCATATATATTCATGTATACTTGTGTCGTAGTGTTTTATTACCTTACTTAACTACGCCTACTCAATATTTTAAGTATCATCCATATTTTTATAAACTATACCACGGCGATGGTCCTTCACGCTGGCCAAGTACAGGTTGATAGACTTCACACATTTTCGAGAACATAAAAAACTCTCGCATACAAGCTTCCTTGCTATATTTTCCTTTACCGTTTGAAGTTAGCGGTAAGTAACAATACGCCCATAACTTATAAAAAACATAGTTGCGTGACCTATGATTTGAACTCAGGACTTCTAGATTGGAAGATAGACAGTCTCTCATATATTGCGCTGTATTCCGATTTTATGCTTTCGAGCAAAAACCCAATATTTCTGCTATACGTTTTGTTTGTGTTTTTTTTAATGCTTGACAAGCTAGGTAATTGACCACAGCTCACCTGATGTTATGTGACGGTGTTGTCGAAGATGGTAAAGCACACCTATCCTGGAAGGGAACCGGCTCTCAAGTGAGGCTGCCGGAACACACCGTTAGGTGCTTGGCGGCACATTTTCAACTCGATGGTGGTAGCTAGCTAGCTGGGTACTAGAAAATACCCTACCACCATGATATGGTTTCCTCACGATGTTTTTCTTCACCGGCAGCTCAATCGAGCCTTCGAGATGTCATGGGAAACGGCAAGAGCTGCCCCGTGTTGCTTCGCTTTCGCTTCACCAAAGAATCAGTTCAAATCTGTTCTTAACTTTTTGAATCCGACTCACACTTCAGAGCGATTTATCATTCGTGGTCTTATCGTGAAATATAAAAAAAGCAAATCATAAGTTAACTAAGTTTAGCGCCACAAAGCTGTTTGAAGCTCTACACACACTGAGGTATCCTATAAATTAGGATAAATAAGTATGTGTATGTCCAACACATACCCTCTCACTACACACACTCACAAACACACACGCACACACACTCACAACACACACTCCCTCTCACAACACACACACACCCTCCCACCACACACTAACACATACCCTCTCACAACACACATACACACACACACCTCATGCATATATGTGCTTTACTGCGTGCTTATTAATTTATCAGTATCAAATTACATAGTCCAAATAGTACAAGTTTTCTTAATAATTTTGTCTTGTAATCGGTTCCAGCCTTCCGCGATACAGGCTAGCCCTAGTGCGGGGACTATTATAATATTTTTGTATTTTGATGTTACCTATCTATAATAAATCGTATATTTTCCTTAATTATTAAGGGTGTGAGGTGTAAGCCGTGATGGTGTGAGGTAATAAACATACCACGTAACATCGGTAGGGTCACCCGCGATCGAGACCGGAATACCGAAACCTCATTGAGGAAACAAACAATATTTTATGCGAGGCCTCGACCCTCTTTGCATGTTACGAAATACTTTTCAATACATAGTATCTTCTTGTTTCGGACCTACTTTTATTGATTTACGGACATTTTTAGGTGTTTTTTTCCTTTGTTTTCCGTATAGCACTTTGTGAATTTCACCAATGTTAAATGTCACAGTCAAAGTCCACACGACACGTGACATTTGGCTCATTGATGTGTCTGTTAGTATGTCTGCCTGAGCTCTAGGGCGTGGGTTTGATTCCCGCCAAGGACACACATTTTATGGTATAAACAAATGTTTGTTCTGTGTCTGGGTGTTCTGTATGTATTATAAGTAGTATGTATTTACAACAAAAAGAAGTATTTATGTATTCTATCAGTTATCTGATTTCCGTCACACAAGCTCTGCTTAGTTTGGGATCAGATGGCGCTGTGTGTAATGTGTCTTATGATATATTTAATATATATAAAAATTTCATGTCTCTACGTGGTCTTCGTGGTAAGGATACAAAACTTAAAAACACCTGTGTGTTTCCATCATTCATCATTCATCATTTATTCCATCAGCTGTGGTCAAACACCTAGCCTATCAACCATAAAAAAATTACGATGGGTATATATATCTCTGTAAAACTCAATTTTTCTATAAAAAAATGACCAAATGTGTGATATACATAATCCTGTAAAGACGTGAACAGTCATTTAAAAGGAGTAAAAACGTCTCCTTCCGGAGTGTTCGAGCGTCTATGAAAATAACGTCAACTAAAATTAAATCAGAAAACCTTGCCAGCTAGTTCACTTAGATAAAGCCTGTCATGTTATCTAGACATCTGAAGGAAGCTCATTTGGGTAGCAAAGACGTGCATATCTTTACCTATTTATTACAACCTGTCGTCCGTGTCAGATTCAGATTTCATATTTTAGGCATTGACAACGTTTAGGAGTAGGTATATAGTCTTGGACCTTGAACGCCGACTGTGCTATGACCCGATTTTAAGTAATGTATTTTTTTACGGTTGACAGGCTAGGTGTTTAGCCATAGGACGTCCACTGCTGGACATAGGCCTCCTCCTGGGGGGGTTTTGCCAATACTCGCCACGCTTGGCAGGCGGGATGGCGAGCGCAGTTAGGTGTGATTGTTCAAGGAAGACGCTGCTGCCCATCTTCCGGATTACATCCCTTAGCCGACTCTTACGGCAACCACGGGTAGAGAGGGTGGGGTACTATTCTTACGCCGGCACCACCACGGCAAAGTTTCGAGTCCTATAGTCAGTCAATTGTTACCACGTGCCAGTAATTTCCATTTGTTGATCTGCTTTTGAAAGTAATAACCACAAACGATTAACAACGCGTACAACACGATATGTTGCGTGTGCTGTTTGCTCTTGACTCATTGTGTCCAGAAGCATTGTGTAGATTTGTTCGTAAAGACTGTACTAATGTTTCTTAATAGGCATTGATTAGGATACCAAGTACCTACTACATAAGGATAGGGCCAACGGAACATAATAAATAAAATAAATATTGGAGGAAATTTTCATCGAACACTTACCATTCACATCTCGAAGCAGAACAACAAATCAATCGGACATTCAAATAAGTAAGAAATTTTAGAATTTTAGAATCATACACACACACGCAATATCACGTAGATTGTTTTTTTTGTCATTCTTACTTATTTATATTCTACCGCCAAGTCGTAGTGTATAAATATTACTATAATCCGGTTTGAGAATTTCTGCAGCTATTAAAAGTACAGGACTATTAAGACCAATTAATTATTATTTATCGAATATGTTAAAATATTGAGTGTCAAGTAGCTATATCCTGGACTTTGTTTTGTTAAGTAATAATCTCTTACCATCTGGAGTGTATTTCTTTTTTCATATAAAAGAAGGATAATTATAGTATTGAGAAGAAAAGGTACGATTAGATTTATGGGGTAATGTACGTAACTTGCTAATACTATAACATAATAATATAACAACTAAGATTTTGACCACTTGGTCCTCATATTATTTAAAAATAACAACATAAAGCTGTCCACCAGTTGACTCAAGAGGTAGGTAACATTTACAATAAGAAATTAAAAGTATTTTTTTTTAAACAAGCTTTATTGTTCATTGCTCCATACAAAAGCCTTTTTAATTTTATTTTTGTTTATTTTAAACTTTTTTGTAGATAAGTATTTTAGAGATTGCTCCTCAAGACGAATCAATCGAGCCCAAACTCGTTGGGGTTATGTTGTTTTATCAAAGAGATGCCGTAACCACCTTCTAGCTTCATCATTAAAATGGATATCGTCGAGGTATAAAGTTCTCCTCAAGATGAATCAATCGATCCCGAACTCGATGGGTTTATCTTGTTTAGTTCAGAAGTTCCTATGGCCATCTTCCGTTTCCATTATCAGACCAGCTCCATGGTACCATATCAGTGTATTGTCACCGAAGATACATAAGTACACCAAATTTGAGTCCAATCGAACATTGGGAAGTGGGTCAAATTGAACTTGCAAGATTTAACCCGTACATAGAATACATTGCAAGTTAAATAAAAGCTTGTTAAAATAAAATAGCGCATACGGTCGAAACACGCAATCACCAAACGTAATTGTGTAATGTCTTTTTTTCACATCTTGTTAAACTACATACAAATTAAATAGTTCACAAGTGCTCACGCATCCTACCTCGTTGTGTGAAATATTCTAATTTTATTATTACATTGAACTTTGTCTTCTTTGTTATACTTTTGCAGGATTACTCACGTTTAATGATATCGGATACTCAGTGGTATTTTTCAAGAAGTCAAAGCAGAGTAGAGTCCCAGCGTGTACAGGTATTTGACTCCTTGAAGAAGGCCACTGGATGTGGCTGATCGAATAATAGTCGAAGTATCCGACGTCATTTAAAGTGAATGATCTGATATGTTCACAAAGGGAAGACTCCCTGGGTTCGCAGCTGTAATACGACGTCGGAGTGCAAACATTAGCGTGAGGTACCATTAGTCCGACAACTCTGTGTTTCAGGCGGTAATGGACATGCACGGTCCAATTCCAGCAACGTAGAATTCTCACCATGTTTGACTAATTATCTATTTATTTTATTAATTGACTACCTCTAAATAGATGCCCTAAAGACTTGCTAAAGAAATCTACCACCATGTAAAAGAGTTTCACCACATTATATCGTAATTCGATTTATATAAATTAAAAAACCACTATTTTGTACATAAACACTCAAAAAATCACAAGTTTTGGAAAATAATATAATGTGTTGACGCGACTTTTCCCGCCATATACGTGATGTATTTTTCTATATAGATAGAACTGTATTTTACAATCCCTACGTCTGATCGACCGATATCAAATAACAAACATACAAAACAAAATTTCGCATTCATTATCTGTCAGACAAATAGGGTTGACCTCATTTCGGTAAATCTAATTGGGTTCCAATTTCTAGCAAAATTGTACGCCTGCGTATAAAGTAGGCAGACGGCAGGTGCGTAGCAAAGCCGAGTTTAGCCACGTCTGATGAAGCCCTACTGATAAATCCTATTACCTCTGTGACGTTTACTTACCCAACTTTACTAAGAATATATACTGAAAACTGAAATACTAGGTAGTACCTACATCTTCTTAACCGAAGGTTATCTAAGTTGATACCACCGTAGTATTAGATATTCTACCGTAGAGATATACAAGCAGTTGAGTGTAAATGTTTCTGTATTCCGCTTTCAAGGACGCAGGAGCAAGCTATATGTTTAAACGTAATGAGTGCCTATAATAATTATTTTATTTCATGACAATGAATTATAATGAGTGCCGCGGTGGTGGTGGTGCCGGCGTAAGAATTGTACCCTACCTTCTCTACCCGTGGTTGCCGTAAGAGTCGGACGTCCACTACTGGACATAGGCCTCCTCTTGGAGGGGTTTTGCCAATACTCACCACGCTTGGCAGGCGGGTTGGCGAGCGCAGTTACTTAGGTGTGATTGTTCAAGGAAGACGCTGCAGCCCATCTTCCGGATTACAGCCCTAGAGAGTGTGTACAATTCTTACGCCGGCACCACCACGGCAAATATATCTATATCTATATTAATTTTAAAATTATAAAATGAAACTTTTATTTAAAAAAAATCGAAAGTTTCGGCAAACACTTGCAGAATGTAGGTAAGTCTCCGAGCATGAAATCGGCGTGTGACATAACCAAGTATAACCTACTTACTTAAAGTTTCATTTATTGTATCGGGAGTAAAAATAAAATAAGCCGGAATTTTTCTGTTCCAAATATAGACTAACAGACGACTACACTTACTAGGCATTGACAGATGCCGATAATAAACTACGAGCAGAACCTGTGCCAAACAAGATGGAATACGAATATTTTACATTAGAGTACCTTCATCATATCTGTGATTGATTACACACTCGTAGATAAGACTTAGAGCACAGGAAGCTTATCAAATGTAGGTAAATGGTAGAAAACAAATATTTATGAGTGCTGCGTTAGGCATGTTTGCAGAGTGCATACGCTAGAAGTTTAGATACTGTTACGTATGCAGTGAAACTACATTGAAAATAAATTCTGCTTAGTACACACACATAGACCAGCAACGTACACCACGGACCGGCAAGCGCAGCTTAGGACGTCCACCCATAAGGTGGACAGACGACTTTATGAAGAGCGTAGGAACGCGCTAGATGCGACCCGCTTCTAACCGGTCTTTATGACTTTATGAAGTCAATGGGGGAGTCCAGCAGTGACCTACAGCTGAGATGATGATGATGACACCATATTTTAATATAATTACACTATTTAGGCGTGAAGTAATAAAACGAGCAAGGATGTGGAACTTTTTGCTGAAGTCTGTGTTTCCCAAAAAGTACAATATGAGTGTCTTTAAATCAAGAGTAAGCAGGTTGATGTGAATGTGGTCAAACGCGAACCTATACAGTACAAAAAAAAAAAAAACTAATGAAGTGTTCTCGTGATAGCAAGAAAGAATGCTTTCCCATGTCCCTGACAGCGGCACCTACAACTATTATCAGTAACATAATTTTACCAAAAAAAAACCGACTCCTTTCCGCTAAGTCCAAACTAGGTTACATTATTTTATTACGAAGTTCCAGTGCCTACCTTCAGGTCTCATCATTATTTGATGACGAAGTCGGAAGGTAGGTAGATCATTGGGACTATTCAGTACCTGACAGTAGACAGACCGCTGAAAAGTTAAATGATATGCAATTTAGGTTTTTTAGAGTACATCTTATTTTTAGTCATTTTTGGTTTAAAAATCAAACTACATGAAACGATGAAATTTCTATGGGACCAATCTGAAATTATACTTTAGTTCGTTCTCGAGATTTCGAGAGTTCGTTTCTTCGAACGATGAACTTCGTATAGGTAATTAAGATAGAACTTCACGTACAGGTAAGTTCGTTTTGTCATAAATTATACTATAATGCTTTGTACTCAAGATGAGTAACCTGTAAGAATATACTATTATGTCGAATAAATAATAAAATATTCTTATATATTACTCATCTCTTCAAACGAAGCACTTCGTATAATTATGATAGAACTTCGCATACAGGTAAGTTCGTTTAATCATAAATTATATGCTTTCAAAAAAAATTGCCCTAATCGATTTGTAACTGACGGACTTCCAATGTTCCAACGAGCATAAAATACAACAGAATTGAGAACCTCCTACTTTTTTGAATTTGGTTATGCATAAATTCTAGGACATCGTTGCATTAGTGCTAATTATTTTGTGACGTTCGATGGCACATCTCATTAGTCCTGTAATTTCCCACACTTCAAACTAGAACACAGTAATTTTCAGTTCTACAAATATATTATTGCTTGGCGGCAGAATATCTAATCACATACTTATACTTACCTTTAAGTACCTAAAAACTATCGAAATATCTGTTATATCTTAACTTGGCAATTCTTATCTGTTGTTATTCAAGATGCAGAGAACGGAGAGTTGTCATCTTATGATTGATATAAGGTTGATTGGAGGAAACAACCGCCTTTGAAGTAACGAAGGTTAAAATTTGGCCTTGAATTTTAGTCATTAATAATTACGTAACGTGGACTGGAAACCCTATTAAAATATCAGATGAAAATGGCTTTGGATACTGTATTGAAGATGTAGTACGATATAAATTATCTGATACGACTGTATAGTCTATGGAAACACTCTAGATTAAATGATGCACAAAGCCTGCTCCTGTTGTTTAACTGTTCGGTGTCTCTGAAGACAAAATCCGTGATTGTGAAATTAGTCACGTTCAAGTAAACTCAAGTAGACTTGATATTGTAATAATGTATAGTGACATACGTCGTTTTAATATAGCTGAAACTAAATTGACGGCTAGCTTCCTCGTTACTTTCAGAATGTAGTGTTCAATCGAGCATTTTCATTTACAAGCTGCCAAAAAGTCGAATGCGCTGTCCCGATGAGTGTTAGTTTTAGATTGCGCGCTTAGTCAATTAGTTTAGTTAAGCATTCTATCGTAGAATTCGTAGAACACATAAAAATCGCAAACACAAACTAGCAATATAATTGCAAAATGTGAAATCGATTCGACAAATATATCAGGAGTTTACTAAGGTAAGATAACTATTGTGAACACCAGAAATAATAGAAACAATAACTGGCGGCTTTATTGCTTAAAGGGATCTCTTCCAGACAACCTTAGTATGGATCGTTTAACCTTTATAACCTTAGTATCGTTTTTGAGCTTTGCTACTTATTTATCGTTAGAATTCCCCCAAAACATAATTCCATAACGCAGGATAGGTTCAACGTGCGTATGGTATGCTATTTTAAATTGTATGTAATAGGTAGGTACATTAATGAACCATACTAATAAACTGACTTATCAATAATGATTTGAAACACCCAACAATAATATGGACTCACTACGCTGACGTACTATGCGGACGTATTATTTCCTCGCCAGGCGCTCTTAGAACGTTTTGTTCTATATAATTATGAATGTTCATATAACTCGCTTAGCTGCTGTCGCAAAGCAAGGCCCTTGACAATGCAGTTTCAGCCTTGAAAACGCAACACTAGATTATGGCTTCATGATGACGAATGTCATGCACGAGTATATGGCAGGAATCACGAGACTACTTCGCCTTTATGAATTTCATAATTGATCACACTTTCATGGTGAGTTAAAATTGTATTAAGTCGTTGTAGTAGCTGTAGCTTTAATTGGTTTCGCAAAACATTTTTTAAGTAAAATAACATTTTGAAGCAACGCAAAAATGATGTGGGTCTGTTATCTTGTCTCAAACACAGAAGTAAGTTAAATTAAGTCTTCTGTGTTTATTTACAACAAAACATATAATTAAATAGTAAATTGAGTACTTTATTCAATAGTGTTATCTTATTTTTTATTTAACGAAATAATACAATTAATTATGTTATGCAGAAATGTGTCATATTTTATTTTATTACTCCAATTTTTGGGTACTTCTGCAATGGTCGCTTTTTGGTGTCTTTACTTGATACCATGTTAAAATATATGCTCACTATATTTTAATTAATAGATAAAGTCTAGATACAGACTGGGTACCTTGAAGTCGCGAGTGAATTTTCTTCTAAGCAAGCGTGATCCATCGTAATTCGCATCTTTGCTTAACATCAGGCGCGATGGCGGTCAAACGCAAGCCTATATATTTGCTCTATTTTATATATTCAATTATTTACTATGTATAAATTTTATGTAAATAAAATATAGTTATTTCCCAAACAAGATACATTGTTTTCCAATAAATGAAAGGTACAGATCACAACGCAAACGTCTTATACTGTGGATTGGTTTAGTAATCAACTGAGGTTCTAAACCATGCTTGATTCTAACCTACTAGGAGCGTCTTAATGGTTGTAATAAATACGTACATCATGTACCATGGTGATAGCATCGGTTTGTTCTATTTTCTTCACGTCACGAAGGTAAGACAGCGTGTTTGATTTATACTTGTGTATTTGTTAATTTCATTCCACGATACCATGTTTACCTTCGTCAACAAAAGTCTACAAGTCCTATTATTTATGACAATTTGTAAATCATTTCGTGGAACAATAGGATTAGAGTTCTCGTTTTCAAGAGCAATGTTGTTTGCACTTGCACGATGTGCGGTGAACGTTTTTTAATTTTCTTTTAGTAATTTTGCTGTATTTTGATGATTTGTGCCTAGAGTATTTTTTTTGTTTTATGTAGATTTGTATGCTGCTGTTGCTGACTACTTTTTAATCGGCTTCAAAGAAGGAGGAGGTCCTAATTTTTTCGTCCGAAATATTTATTTTTTAATGTATGTTTACCGATTACTCGAAGACGCCTGAACCGACTTAGAAAATTCTTCTTTCGTTTCGAAAGGTATATTTCCCAGGTGGTCCCATTTAAATTTATCGAAATCGGCCGAGGGGTTTTAAAAAATCAACAAAAATCTATAAATTGTATACATCGACGATATTTTCGTTTACTCCGAAACCTCGCTGTTTCATTGGAGCAGTGCGTTTAGGTTGCCTAAGGGTCATGAACTCTATTTAATTGTAAATTGACATTTAAATGAACTATTATTTATTTGTAAATTTATCTTAATCCGCAGATTACATATAATTGTAAAATCTCATACATTATTATTATTCCTATACTTACTGAGACAAAAACATCTTAGCGTTCAATGGTATCTCTGTGCGGGTACCGGGTTAATCGCGTTGCAGGGATTATTTTACGGGTTCCTGACCCGTACAGTTCCCAGGACTTGCGACCCAAGTGTAGGTTTAAGGGGCTTAACAACGTATTAACGCTCACTTTGCAACGTACGTAATAACGTGTTCCCATCCCGTTTTTTTTCTGTCCAGGGAAAATCCATTACAGATGCCACTAACCCTGAGGCGAGCAGGGTGGTTATATGGGACTCTCTCTGCACTTGCATCCCCCTGGCTAAGTGACAATTGTAGTAAGCATAATGTATGTATTAATATTTATAACTGTAAATTGTAACCTAATATGAAAAGAAAGATCCACAAAAAAAATGCCTTGCTGAGTTTCTTGCCCCGGTTGTAGATTCAAACATGTAACTTAACGTTCATAAGTGCCTTACCAGGGCCTAAACTGAATAAATGACTATTTGATTTGATTTGACTCTCCGTCCTAATGACGGCCTACCTACTAAAAACCCTGGAGTGTTCCACCTCAGCGCCGCGTGTTGAGACTGCGGGCACGCTTTCGCACTCTACCATGGCCTCGACAGCGTTTGTCCTCTCGGACACCACCTCGGAGCCCAGGCCTTGCCACGATGACCATGTGTCGGAACACTGGACACATCGTGATCCACCTCGAAGACCAAATCAACAAAATGAGCGCCGGACGACCCTACATCCGCACGCCCGTGATCTCCATACGACGGGTCAGATGAGTGGCCCCGGCGCGCCTGCCACTTTGGCTGGGAATGGGCATCGCCCGCAACACCGGCACTCCCCTCATCCCGCAGCCCCTTCTCGTCAGAGTCACTTCGCATGGCTTTCAGCACGGTCCCATATGGAAAACCATGCCATGAGTAGCCCTGGCCACGAGCATTTACATAGGTAGATCGCCGCAAAGCTAGCGCGTGTATCCCAGTCCAAGCATATTTAATTAAGTTAAGATATTGTCAATAAAATTATTCTAATATTTGATATGATGATATCAAATATGATATCGATATATTTATGTTTTCTTTTTTTAATATTTGATAAATGTTTTATTTAGTAAAGATATTATTTTACCATAAACTGATACATTATCTAGAAAATATGTATTTCGTCAATTTCACGAGATTCGATGACATATAGTAGGTATGGGTTGCCAACACGTTCAACGTGAGATAAGAACTGTCTATGAACTTGATAATTAAGATAAAACATAACTGCCTACCTACTTCTCTGGTTTCAAACCGTATGGAGTGTTTGTTAAAATAGTAATATGAACAAAGTCATTTTACTATAACTAACATATACTATAACAAGTATTTAACTATGTAGGTTGGTAACGTAAGCA
Organism: Biston stratarius; assembly: GCA_950106695.1. Lineage (NCBI taxonomy): Eukaryota > Metazoa > Arthropoda > Insecta > Lepidoptera > Geometridae > Biston > Biston stratarius. The sequence continues at coordinate 4,574,473 of OX467107.1, forward strand.
AATATTTAATTTATATTTTTTTAACTCTGCAGATACTTACCCTAATATATTATATTAGTAAAACGCATATTCACGAGTAAAGTTTATTGTGTTTCCTCGTTTTCTTAACTTCATGTAGACCCGTTGTACTTTTCAGGGATGAAAATAACGAGGCCTAGATATTTTCGCATTCGCAATAAGAACTAGTTACTCGTGTACTTCCTTACTTTTAGTTGCGTTTATTTGACAACTAAATTGAAATAAATTCGTTTGTGTTTCAGTTAACAATAATATTATATTCTGTTATTATTTGCTACTATTCTAAGGATTTACCACTAAACGGCTGGACTGATCTTGACAACATATATATAGCAAAAATCTTAATTAAGAAAATTAAAAACAGGAATATTAATAAATGTATTTTTTTAAATATTTATTTTCTGTGTCACTCGAGATGATAAGGATTCTACCGATACCGCATACATCCAAATTTATGTAGGCATTTTAAATCACAAACATACACACACACTTTTTTTTGGATAGTTGTGTAAGAAAGTAGACTCCAATTATAGAACTTTCCAACATATCTTCCAAAATGTGGGTAAAATAGAAAATCGGTCCTTTTTATATTTATAAGAAAAAATATCAAGTCTTGAAAAGTTTTTGAACAAATCTCCAAACTAAATGTAGGTAAAACTAACACACCTCAATGTACATTATGTAAAGAACATCCAGAACCAAATCGGATTGCGATCGATCCCCTACGATACGATGAGCCATGAAGCGTATTTGCGCCGAGAGAAAATTGGCATCAATAAAATCAAATTTCGATAAAGATCACGTTACCGTGAACGATTTCGAATAAACGGGAATCTAAACATAGAAAGAAAGCAATAAGTCGGGACAATCAGTTTGTGTACTGTCGGATCGGTACACTGTATTGTTTTTGCCAGTTGTACAGTTCGCGATGTGTTGTGTTTGTATAGTTTCAAATATTATTAAATCCATCAATAATAAAAATAAAATTCAATAATAAATAATCCGTTTTACTTTGTCACTAGTGAGTTTTTCATGTTAATAGTGTAATTTTTTAAAGATTTAGTGACATAATAATCTCTGGTGAGTTTTAATGATTAGCACAGTAATTTTCAATTCAATTTTTAAATTAGATATTATTTAACTTATTGATGCAATTTATAATATCTAGTTTTTCATATATAGCTATTTAGTAACTGAGTAGAGCACTGGCAACACGACATGTTCATTTGACTATCCGGGGGTTTCCATACTAACGTTCCACGTTGCAGCATTTCGCTTGATTATGCATCTCACTCTGTCATGAGAAATTTTTATTGCTACCTTATCTTACAATGTTTAATTCTAGTAATTAACTTTTTCACACACACTTTTTGATTAAATCAAATTGAAAGGTTTTTTCAAAATTCGAAATTCAAAATAGGTTCGCGTTTGACCACACTCTGCCTGACGTTAAGCAGTAATGCGGTCTAGGATGGAGCACGCTCACCTAGAAGAAACCTATTTACTCTAGATTTAAAGACACCCTTGAACCTAACAGGCAACACAGACTTCGGCAAAGAGTTCCACAACATCGCTGTGCGAATAAAAAAATGTGGAAATAGAACGCTTTGGTACATGGGTATTTCGTTCATTGATTTTTTATTATTTACATAATAGTTTCGTTCATTGATTTTTTATTATTTACATAATAGTTTTTAGTTATCGCTTTAATTGTTAATTTTGTTGTTAAAGATTGATCAACAATTTAATATCTAGTGACTTTTTGAAAAAAAATCACCCAATCTAGTGACATTTTAATAAGAGTTTGGTGAGTTTGTTTTTTCTTAAGTGGCAACACTGGCGATGGTATAGTTTACAGAGAAAGCGTAGTACCTAATTCTAAAATGTCGGCCTGCCAAGAAAAACTATAAATTAATTTCTAGATGACCACGGGCAATGAAGGTGATACGCCCGTTAAGCCTACACCTGGGTCATGTCGCAGGCACTGTACGGGTTCCCATTTCTGCAACGCGATGAACTTGACAGTGTGCAATATTGCTACGCCATTTACATTTACATTTGTAGCCCTGTTGGCTCATTAGTTGTATATCTGCTTTAAGATCGGTATGGCGTGGGTTCGATTCCCACCTAGCACAAACATTTTGTAGTATAAACAAATGTTTGTTTTTGACTTTATGTATTATAAGTATGTATTTACAAAAAAAAAAAAAATTTTACAGTAAAAGTTTTGCTTAGTTTAGTGTCAGATGGCGCTGTGTGTAATGTTCTTCGATATTTATTTATATATGAGACGAATCTACTATTACTCGTCGTCTTCCCTTTTCAGTAGGCTCTTACTAGAGGGTTGAACGCGATTCTTTTAGAGGCCTATGTCCAACGGCCTATGGTAGGTTGTTTATGGTGATTAACAGTAGGTACCTACTATTGTACAAAACTCTTATTTTCATATTTTTATATTGACATATATATTATATATCATTATATTTACATGTAAAGTAATTTTGACATTTTCAATGTTATTTTTGGCTATGTTTGAAGATATGACTTGTGTTTTCAATTGCGTTGTTATTGCATTGTAAAGACAACGTTGCAATTCGGTTCGTATATATTTTTAATCTTACTCCATAATTCTTGGTGGTGTAATTATAGAGCTAATGAGACTCATCATCGAATGTAATAAAGCAACGCGCACGAATGCAGTGCTGTGTCCTAGACCAAAATTCTGGGTTTACAAATGACAAATTAATAGTTACTCAAAATGTTGGATACTTTTGTATTAGTATTATCTCCATCGCTTGGGTGCCTTTTTGGTGTAATTACTTCATACATACATTCATTCATTAATTCATTCTTTATATGTTTTTATTGTAATGTTAGCTATGTTTTAGTAGCTAGATTCACGCCAAAGATTACATACAGAAGGAATAAAACTTAATTGGTGTAACAACTGAGATAATCAAAAATAAGAATATGTATAAGATTGTGTCTAATATATAATATAAAAACCCTAGTGTAACAATTGGCGGACTTATAGTTGAAAGCGTTACTTCCACGTAACCTTAGGATACAAAATAATTGATACAAGTAGGAACATCGGGCACTGGCGCGTGCAGAAACGTCGAGGATACAATCAGCAGGACGTCTGTGGGGACGCAATAAGCGTAATCTCCGAAGCGGGACTCGGAGATAAAACGTCAGAAGCGACTGTGACTGAGACAAATTGTTTATTTTCTAAGTGTTTTTATAAAAACTATGGATGAGCAATTTTAAAGCAGATTCTTCCTGTTTTTGAGATTCTTGACAGTTAAATGAGCCGCAGATGTATACTCAAATGTGAGCCCCAAACCTAATAAGCGCATTCTAGTTTGAAACTGAACTACATTGCTTCTTTTTGCTTTATTTATATCGTCCTTCAAAAAGTAGAAAACAACGTATATTCATGCTTTAAGTTGGAGAATATCGACTTAAATTTAATTTAAGTGTCTAAAGTTTAATTGTTATTATGGAAATTGATGTGACGTTTTGACATATTTGTGTTTTAACGTAGTCGGAGTTTTCGGCGTAATTAAATGTTACTCACGTATAAGTAAGATAAAAATATTATTATGTAAAATTATATTATTTTAATTAATGAATTAAAACATCCTTTAATTAATGAATTAAATAGTATCCTTTCGAAGGTGCGACGGTACTTCACGCCGGAACAGTTGCTTACATTATACCAAGCACAAGTTCGGTCATGCATGGAGTACTGTTCGCACCTTTGGGACGGATCGGCCAAGTACCAGCTTGAGGCGTTGGAATCCATCGAGAAACGAGCTAAGAGACTTATTAGCGATGATGCGCTTGTTCGAAAAAAGTTCCTAAGCCTTGAACATCGTCGCAAAGTCGCTTCTCTGTCGGTTTTCTACCGGATACACTTTGGCGAGTGCGCTTCAGATCTACATGACCTAATTCCAGCTTGCCCATTCTACTATCGGACAGCCAGGAGCTTTAAAAAGCGACACCGCTTCATGGTCGATATTCCAAAAGCTCGAACTAAGCGGTTCGAATCTACCTTCATTGTGCGAACCGCTAGAGAATGGAATTTGCTGCCCGAGTGGGTGTTCCCCGATAAATACAATCTGGGTGCCTTCAAGTCGCGAGTGAATCGGTTTCTTCTAGGCGAGCGTGCTCCACCGTAGGCCGCATCTTCGCTTATCATCAGGTGAGATGGCGGTCAAACGCAAGCCTATTAGCTATAAAAAAAAAAAAAAAAAAAAAAAAAAAAAAAAAAAAAAAAAAAAAAACATAATGGAATCACAATAGAAAAGAAAACATGAATTAATTACTAAACTGAGACTCGTTGTAGTGACGATATACGTAGGAAAGTTGGCGTTGGATGGAATCGAAAAGCCAAAGATCAGGCTGAGTGGCGTGTCTTGGGAGAGGCCTAGGTCCAGTTGTGGACTTTGATAGACTTATGATGATGATGATGAATTTGATGTAACCGCTTAAATAGGTATTAGCCATGTTTCTATAGTAGTTTTATTGCTTTTTAGTATAATAGCTATATAGTTAAAATAACAAATTTAAATACATAATTCAGCCAATTTTGAAAGCTTTAGTTGGCTGATTAAAATTATAAAAAAATGTAGCTGTTTTTCCAATAAACTTCATAAAAAAGACAGTAATATTATTACCAAACTAGATTTTACAACTAAAACCTCCAAATTTGATCTCACAATATTTCACATTTCAATCTGAAAATAGACCAATAGCTCAATTGTTTTTATTTTTATTCTTAGAAATCTGCGTTTCTTATTCGCGGTAAGGTGTCAGTTATGCAAAATAAAGGAAAACAAAGATACTGTTAAAATAATGACGCTAAAAATATTTAATGAAAAAATATAAAGTAAAAGAAAAATGTTCACTTCCAGCATTTGTCCGGCCGTGGTCAGCGTCTCAGGGCGGGCGGGTGTTCGTCGGCTACAGCGGCGCGCGCGCCCCAGTCCGCCCTAACCGCGCACGGCCTGCGTCCGCCGCCCAGCTCTAACTAACCTAGATAAACTTTCGACATAACTGTCGAACCATCGTTATCGAAACTTACATATAGTCTTGCCTATTAAATTTTTACAAGTGTTGTGCCCAGAAGTTTGTAAATTTTCAGAAGTAAAGTGTTTAAGTTGACGCTTATTATAACAATAACTAAGTTTTATTTTATTTTCTAAGTTATGCTTTAAGTGGAAATAAATTTTTAAATCATAAAGACAAATTAAATAATAAAAGTGCCTCAGCTTTGCAATATGACAGTTCTTTTTTTATTTGTATTTAAATAAATATTGTATTCGACTAAACAAAGTTAACAATATTAAATGTGATACATACACATTTATTCTATATTATAAATTCACATTTTATATAATACAATGTTTGATAAGTTATATGTGTATTCTTTATAGATTGCTTGAATCAGTTTTTGAACTAAACAGATACGTGTTTAAAACTCATTTCTACTTCTATTTGTAACCACCGAAAAGGACAAATAACTTTTAAAGTACATACATTTTAATTTAAACCTGAATCTGTACACTTAAATTCAAGTAAATAAATACGAAAAATAATATGTTAAACAGCGCAAAATAACTTAAAAATGTACTATTTGAACTCTTAGTGCACCCAAATTTAAGCTAAACGTGCTAAAATGGCTGATAAATTGAACGACTATGTCGGATGGACTGGTCGTTTCCACTGTGCTAGAGACCGGTACAAGGAGAGATGGTCCAGATGGAAGGAACAGCATCCAAGAGGAGTGAGGGAGATGATGGCGGAGTCTCTATTTGGTATACCCAACTCTGATGGTGCACCCGAGAGAGCATGGCAAAATAGCGAGTACAGTAATCTATTTAGGTAAGTGCTTCGGTAAATGGAATAGATCTCGAAACCTAACTAACGGAACTGGTGGAACGGAAATTTACGTAGTCTATGAATATGTACATTACGTACATTTTACATGCTGCATCTTTCATATACTGCTGATGGAATACGTACTGACACATATATTTTTTGACTTATCCGAAATTACTAACGTATAATTCTTATATTATGTCTATTATACTATCTGATACTACGACATACATCCGGTGGCCTCCAAGGAGTCAAAGCAGAGTGCAACGCTCCACTCAAAGGCCTCGTCTTGCTTTCCACTAAACCAGAAATACTGACATGTTTTTTGAAAGTTTTTTTGTTGGGTTAGTGTGATACTGTTCTAGTATTAAGTAAGAATTTTTTTTTTCTCGTGCCATCTAAATTAAGAAAAACAGCCCGTGAAAGCTCTGTATTATAAAATTATCATTGAAATTATTGTGTTCCGGTTTGAATGGTACTGCAAAAGACTGTGTCAAATTAACACATACGGCGTTATTGCTTTGAGAATGTCTTTACAGTTTTTGTAATTTATAAACAAACTAGTGGATAAATTAAGTTTATTCATTTAATCAACTCTAATATATTCGAGCTGTTCGATCGAGCTTCTTACATTGGCCTCCGTAATATTATGTATACCTAAATAAATGTATCATTAACTAATCCATCAAGCTGTTACGTGGTTTTACGTCTATTTAATAACAAACATTAACAAGGATGATGTTGTACTAGATTCACGAAGAGAGCTATGATTTTTTTTGTGGTAGACCATTAGTCAAGTCAAGTTTTACATGCGATAGATATATTCAGTAGATTAGAGTGGGACAGGATTAATTTTGTAGTATTCCTTTATTTTCTTTTGAATGGTATCCTAGGATATACATACACGATGTCATGTCCCATATCTATTTATTCACTAACAGAATAGTTTGTAGCAACTATAGCTTAGAGGTTAACGCGGTAAGTTGGTGTGGTATGGGTGAAGGAAGATTTGGAGAGGAGGAAACCATAGTGAACCTCACTTGATCGCCAGTTCCATTCCACATGCCCCAAATTTCTGTATTTACTAACAGGTAGATTTACTACGAAGTATGCATTTGTTTGGTTAGTTCATTACTTCAGTTAAATTTTGGAAACAAAAAATAGATATATAGAATTAAACAGACAACTATTATTGTATGTAGCACTAATAAATGAATAAATTTATACTAATATATTATACGAAGACGGCAAGATTTATATTTTTACCCGATTTGTGCCTTTGCTCATATTTTTTGGCAATAATTACGTTTTCAGTTTTTGAAACACAACACTAGTAAACTTCATAAATCATAAAGTATATAAAAGATTTATATATTTTAGCATTTTCAATTTCATTAATGAACTATAAACATTTTTAGACAGAAAAGTCGCATCGAATTGATGCGAATATCAGCTGCAGTTATGGGTATCGAGTTTTCTTACGCCGGAGAGACGGCCTTCGTCTCCCCTACTCTGCTACAGATCGGAGTCCCCCACCAACAAATGACTCTAGTATGGGCTCTGTCGCCACTCATCGGGTTCTTTATGACTCCTTTATTGGGCTCCCTGAGCGACAGGTGCAAGTCCAGATTCGGGAGACGAAGACCTTTCATAGTTTTGATGTCAGTTGGAGTTTTGTTAGGTAAGAACATAGTTTTTTTTCTTATATGTATAAGACTTGTTATAATTATAGTGTCTTTTCCTAACATCATCTGTCAGCTCCATCTAGAATTTTTTGACTATCCTGTTAGGTCATTCGTAGCATCTAAGCTTCAAGAGCTGTATGGTTTCGAATCGGGAATCGAAAATAATATAATGATAATAAAACAATGATTAAATACCATTTTAACTTACAGGTTTAATCCTAGTGCCAAACGGAGAAGCTATAGGTTACGCTTTAGGCGACGAGAATCCCCTAAATCGGACTGAAGTCGCGTCCGCCCTTGGGCCTAGAAGTGCGGTCCTGGAAGCTCCCCCTAGTAACTACCACCCCTGGGGGGTGGTGTTCACCGTACTGGGGACTGTCTTTTTAGACTTTGATGCTGATGCCTGTCAGAGCCCGGCGAGGGCATATCTCCTCGATGTCACTGTCCCAGGTTCTCTTATTATTTACCTTGACAAAGCTTGTGTAGTATATTCACGAGGTTAAATATAAAAATAGCATTATGTAGGTAGTAATAACGCGAAAGAATTTTTTTCTTTACTTTTTTTGGCTTTGTACTTAATTCTGCTAGTGTGAAGTAGTACATATTTTCAAATGTTTCAAGATAAGTTTTAATCACAGTAATAGTAGATAAAGTATCTTTACTTGGGAACTTAACTGAAATTACGGAATAAACTGTTGGTCATTTAGACATTTTTCTATAAGAAATAGCAATTTTTTTCTATCATGACTTCTGGATTTCCGATAAAAAAATATTGTAATAATGAGTTTAAAAAGTTTTTTTGGCTTAGGACTATTTTTGTTGACGCTATTTAATCTGTGGTAAAAAGTAAGACTCTTCAGTTCACCACACGGTATTAAGGGAGCCCTCAATAAGGGAAAATACGTCATAAGGGAAAGAGCAAACACATACATTGCAAAAAGGCCATGCTCACCTTGAACGAAGGAAACAGATTATTGTGTAGCGTAACATGAATGTGATTTGTAACATTTATAGCTCAGTGGTTAGGACGACCGCATAACATGCCTGGACGTAAGTTAAATTCCCAACAATGAGCTTGAGCAGCTGGTAAAGGAAAACATCGTGAGAAAACCATAGCGAAAGCCGAGTACTAGAAAGTACCATACCCGGTTCCTGTGAAGGTAGACCATTACCTACCTTCATAGCCACCGGGGTTCGCAATCTGGGCTGAAATAGGGCTTCAATATCATTGGTATTTTCAAAATCCTTGGCATTTATACCTGTAGACACAGCTCTGTATTATTATCTGCTTGATGTGACAGTTCTAGGTTACGCACATTTAGCACCCTTCTACAATTTATTGAAGCCCCGTTTCAACTAATACCCAAGATTAGTTTCAGTTTACGTGTCGACGATGTAATAACGCTCAAATGGGTCAACTCGCTGAAACAGAAACTGAAAGTAATTCAATTAACAACTTGAAAAAGGTAGACATTGTACACACTCGTGCCTATAATCTGAAGTGGATGAGAGATATATTGTTTCCTTCATTGTATCTTTAACAGAGCGTTGATTATTTCTATAGAAAGAGCCTCATAAACAGGTGTATAATTAGAAATACCAATTACTCACATGATAAAAATTAATTAATTAAATATGTACTTGTTTACCTAAAAAATTAACAGATAATGTTCCAAACTTTTCTCGGAATCACGAGTCGTTCAGGTAGTCATTGTTTACGTGTTATATGTATGAAAAATTAGTTTTAAATCCTTAACCTAGTTTAATTGGTACTCTGGAATGTATTTCAATATTTGTTCGTGTGGCAACGTCACAGCATGTGACTCGGTGTGTGTTTTGTCGTATTTTCCATCCGAGAAGAGTGATGAACCAAAAACCGTCTCTTTATCAGACACGTCCGACCGTGATTGATTTATCTTGCTGCTAACTCTATTTTGGGTTTTTCACTGCGGCTTAACATGAATAAACACTCACTTTTAGTAAAATTTGAGTTAAAGGTAGTAACGATATAAAATAGATGATAATAACGATAGTATTATTTTACTCCAAAATCATAAACATTGTTATAAACGGGCCTTTTCTCATTGTAGTTTGGGTAAAGCCATAAGTCCACCACTCTGACCGAGTGCAGGTTGGCGGTCTTCACGCGTCTTCGAGAACTTTTAATTTTTACAACATTTAGATTATTTCTTCACAATGTTTTCCTTCACTGCACACATCGTGACTTACATAATATAAAACAAACCTGTCCGCCGCGTCTGTCTGTCTGTTCGCGATAAACTTAAAAACGACTTAATGGATTATCATGCGAGTTTCACCAATAGATAGACTAATTCATGAGAAAGGTTTACGTAGGTATATAATTTGTCAAGGTTTTGTGTAAATTGGTTGAAATATGATGATAATTGTTAGAAGTGTCGGAAAAAGTCAAGCCACCTGGGTGCTTTCATCGAAAACGCTGCCTAATCCCTTTGAAATATAACAAAACAATGCATGGTGGGATATTCCTCTTTTATAGATCAACAAAAAAGTCCGTGGTGGCATATATCTACCTATAAAGAATAGCTTACTATACCCATTCTTACTACACGTGCGAAGCCGGGGCGGGTCGCTAGTAACTTATAAAAGACAGATGCGAGCCGTGGGATTCGATCTAAGTACCTCTAGATTAGAAGCCAGGCGGTCTCCCAATTAGGCTGCTGGAACTAATTTCTAATACTAAAAACTAATTTACTATACCTATTTGCTAGAAGTTTGAGTAGGTGGGTGGTACATTTTCTTAGCAGGAGGTCGTTTAGTCCTTCAAGCACTAGTGTTTAGATTACTGTGTTCATGTTTCAAAGGTACTGTAGTTAGTAAAATTACAGGGCTATTGAGATCTACCATCGAATATCTGAAAGTAGTGGACGCCAAAGTAGCGATGCCTTTGACTTTGTTTCGTTAACACCACTGCACTGGATATCACTGCATTGTTAATGAACAGACGTTATCTATTACTAGTGTTTCGTTCTTCACACTTTTACATAAAAACGAAACAAAAAACCATCGACGTCAATAGCGTCTTGGGAAATGTTTTGGGAAAAGCTAGAAGAATAATAACTATGATAATTATTTTTGTCAGGATCAGCAATTTTCATAAAAAGGGGTTTCTTTTAAGTTTTGCGCGCTTCATCTTCGGCTACAACGTTCTTTACCAACAGATAAATTAGTGGTCAAATGCAGCTTATACGCGTTAAATAAAAAGTTAATCAGGTAGTTTCATTAGGGCTATACACGGCGTTTTCCCGTAGGGTTAGGCAGAAACTATATATTTCCACTAACAACGATCTTTCTCTACTTTTTACACTTTTTAATTTTACATTGATGATGATGAAAAGTATCCTATGTTTTATTCCAGGGCCTAAAGTATCCACATGCAAAATTTCATCCAGATCCGTTCAGTCGTTCTGACATAATTGAGTAACAAACATCCATCCATCCAATCTTTCACATTTATAATATTAGTGGGATTTTAAGCTTGGTCAAAAGTAAGCCTCTTTCTCGTAACTCACTCGGTGGTAGATCTCCTTAGCAGGAAGTCGTCTAGATAGGTACCACCGCAGTACGAGATATTCTACCGCCAAGCAGTAGTGTGTAAACATTACTGTGTTCCGATTTGAAGGGTACTGCAGTTAGCAAGTTATAGGGCAGTTATAAATAGTCATTATATAGTTATACGTTATTGGGCTGTTGAAACTAACCATCTAATGTCTCAAAGTAATGAGCGCCAAAGCAGTGATGCCCAAGACCTTGTTTTGTCAGTCAAAGTTCTGTGTATCGTTGCAATGGTCTTGGAAATGCGTCTCACTACTTTTACATAAAAAAAGTCAATGACAATAAAGGATGAATCTAATTATACCAGAACCAGCAGAATAGCAACTCGATCTTTATGAATGCAAGTAGGTATTATACACTTATTTAGGTATAATCATGTTTTAAAATAGTAAATGTAAATTATATTAAAAAAATAAACTATTTATAATCTATAGTTTAGTAAGGTTTGCCCAGTTTACGACGGCTAAACCGCGAGTACACAAGCATATACGTTAAATTGCACATAGCGCGCGACACTTTGATGCCATGTGTACACACCATTCGGAAGTCGGTCCAATATTTACATTATATCTTCTATCTTCTCTGTTATGTAGGACGTTTTCATCTCAAGACTAATATTTGAATTTATCAAATATTTAGTGAAAGAAGCCGGTGGAAAATTGAACTTGTCAAGTCAAATAACGCGTCTCCGGATATGATGAGATTTTGGTACGATATGGTAATTTGTGCTCATACATTCGATATATGGGAATCATACAGGTTGCATGGCAGTGTTATAAATAAATCGGGAACTTCTTGTAGAGATGAGCGGTGTAATGATGACGATTTGCTGGTTAAATATATTTACTGAAAATTTTTGATTTCTTTTTTATATTATTAAGATAATGTTGATTTCTGTTGCTTGCGGATATGACAAAATGATATACTTAATAAATAATAACGTAAGTGCAATATACGTATGTAATATCCACTCATAAGCTAAGAATAAGCTATGTCAATAGGAAAATTCAAAAATATTTTAATTTAAATGCTACTATAATATTGACAAATTCTTAAATGATTAACTTGACATTTCTATTTAATTATACTATGACATTAATACATTTCTTTGACTTTAATAATAATTTTATAACATCTAAAATTTACTATGACATTAGCAATTGATTATGCTTTTTACAAATTAAATCAAATTTTTTTTTTTTTTATAAAATACATAATGATAATTACTAAGATTCCTAATAAGTACCTACTAAATATTGTATGCCCGAAAGGGTAGCTGTTGATACCAATTTGATGACACCAACATTAAAAACACAGCCTTCAATAAAACATTTTGAATTTGAATTTGAATAATATTTTAGAAAAAATAATGTCTTAATTAATAAATACGTAATAGGATGTTTTATTACTAACTGAATGCTTACCCAGTGAGGTAATCTCAGCCTTTGGCTTCGCTTATACTCGAACATATACTAAGAGCTACATTTGAACTGTCATGCCGGTGCAGGAAACCATAGCATGGTCTTAGGATACTTCTGGTACTCGGCTGACTAGCTGCCATCCTCAAGATGAAAATCCGCTGCTAACGGTCTGATCCGGCAGCCCCACTTGTGAGCTAATACCCATTGCTGGGTCGGTATGTTTACTATCTTCAACCACATCGTCGCTTAACTGTCAAAATTTAACACCGTAATATAAAAATTAGTGGCAGGCGATCCCGTTAAAAATAGAGTTTCTGTAGTTCTGTATATCTTAATATTTTATTAGAGTTTTGTTTTCAGAGGACCACGCCAAAGGTCTGAGCACGTTCACTATTATGGCTGGCCTTGGAGGGTTCATGGGCTATGCGCTCGGTGGCATCAACTGGGATGAGACCACACTGGGTATGTCATTACTCTTCACTAAATTGGCAAAAAAAAAACACGTGTTGGAAACATTAGATTTTTTATGCTAATTTACTTGAAATACTTTAATCTAGGCGGACTGATCTGAACTGAACTTGGAGTTAGATCCATATAGTTGATCACATTTATGAGAAGAATGACCTGATTTACTGACCTGGATAAATAATGTCGCAGATAGACTAGAAATATGTTTTGCACTGCACTACATTTTGTTCTCATTACCCGACTGCCAAAGAAGAGTTATGTTTTTCGCGCGTATCTTGTATGTATGTAAGTAAATTTCTTTATTAACCTCATATCTTCCAAACGACGGAATGGATTACGATAATTAAGGTATCGTTAGATTCATCTCAATAACCCAAGTGACCTTAGAGTTAGGTGTAAAAAACCAAAATGGTGGAGTTTGGTGCGAAATAGTATTACGTTAATTAAAAAAAATTAACCAAACCTATTAATCATATCTAAATAAAGAAAATTAAAAGGGGATTACAAAAATATATTAACGTTATATGTTTAAACTAACTGTGCCCCGCGGTTTCAGACGCGCTAGATGCCTGAGTCATAGTAGCTTTATGCATGCAAAGTCTCAGCCCAATTGGTTTAAAATTGACAAAGTTTCATACAAACTTTCATCCCCTATTTTATCCCCTTGGGGGTAGATTTAATCAAAATCCTTTCTTAGCGGATGCCTACGTCATAACATCTACCTGCGTGCCAAATTTCAGCCCGATCCGTCCAGTGGTTTGGGCTGTGCGTTGATAGATCACTATGTCAGTCAGTCAGTCAGTCAGGCAGTCACCTTTGAGTTATATATATTTAGATTTAATTAGGAATAATAAATTGGTTTGAAAAGTTTTTTCTTTGTAGCAAAAAAAAGTTTGTTCATTTTATTCGCAGTCGGGTTCTAGATTTTTTAAACTCCTCAGGTTGTTTTAAACATTTAATGTTGGGGTGTACAATAGCATAGTACTAGTCATTATAACTCAACAACTCAAGTCATAACAACTTTTAAATGGGAATAACTCTGAAACGCGGCTCTATACATTTGATCAAGGGTAAAACAATTTTTTCAATAGAAAAGCTGTTTTTTTTTCCAAACTATAAATTTGCCTCCGTTGTTTCTGGATATCAATAAACATATGTATGTAGAGATATAAATACATTTATTTGATATAAATCCTTATTAGACTTGTTGCGTACAAGCTCATGTTTCGGACTAAAAGTATTTTTTTCACGTTTTGATACCGTGTGAATTTAGTGGTTCCTTTGTCGGCACTACTAATTTTCCGTCCACGACTGGACATAAGGCAATAAGTGTGAGAAATATAACAAAGATAGCTTCTTGTTTGCCGTCCAATTAGATTCTATAGCTTTACGGATTCTATTATTCTCAGCCCGTAAGAATTGGTAAATTGAGAAAAAAAGAAATGAAAACCAAATTGTGTATTGACTGACTATAGAAATAGTTCGTTTAAAAATGTGAACTTACACGTTAGAGTACTAAACAATTCCTAATTAGTCTGTGGCGTCGATGTTAACCTTCCAATAAACATCTCGTAACTTCCGAGAGAGTCATTAACTAAATTACAAAACGAAATTATCGAGCTTAACCGAGCTTTAGTTCACAATTTTGTCTCTAATTTATGTTTAGGCTTAGGATAATTACCGAGAAATTGGAGAATATAAATTTTTATTGTTGGTTTTGAATGTTTAGGTATGGTTACAAATATTTATAAAGGTTGATTTAGCTACGTATTCGCTTCATACAAATCCGTTCAGCCGTTTTTGCATGATTGCGTAACAAACATCCAAACATATATACAAGCTTTCGCATTTATAATATTTTCGCACAATTGTATTTGTAGTTAAAATCAAGTACACAACACTAAAGTCACATTACGGAATGCGTAATTTATTAATATGTATTTGTTTTCTAGGCGAGATATTTGGCGGGCACGTCCGAGCTGTTTTTTCGCTAATCACGATTATCTTCATCGTCTGCGTCTCTGCAACGATCACTAGTTTCAAGGAAATTCCACTTGAAGAGTTGAAGGAACAGGTGCGTATTCCAGCATACTGTTATGTTATGAATTTGTTAACTAGGTGAAGAAAGGATTCAGGAATGTTCCTTGTGATAAGGTAAAGTAGAGCAGGAGAAGAGACATAGCTAGGCCAGGTGAGAAAGATAGAAATAGGGTATGTCACGATCCTATCAAAGTTGGTGGCCAATATTGACGATATTGCAGTTCTGACCAGGATAGGTGCATAGTCAGAGAGACGTCTGTAGTTAATCAGAATAAAGAAATACCTAAAAAGTTTTATCTTTTAAATTATAGACTGAAATTATTAAATTGTTTTACTTAACTATATAATTATAACTTGGCTAGGCTATAAGTTTTTACTAGCAGAGAAAGCGTCAAATGTCTGACACCGTCTGAGTGCCAATCTGGAGGTTAAGAGGTTAAATCCCACAGCGCGCACCTGTCTTTTCTAAGATATATGCGTTATGTCGTTACCTTAAAGCAGTGAAGGAAAACATCGTAAGAAAACCTGCATGTCTGAGGGTTGTGATGTTCTCAAAGATATATGAAGTCTGCCGACCCGTACGGTGGCCAACACCGTGGTGGACAATGGCCTTACCTTTGTCATAATGAGAAGAAGTCCGCGCCCATCAGTCAAATAGTTTATACATATTTCCTATTTGAATTTGAAGCGTTTGATTTTGCCCGCAGCTAAATTGTAATTCGATACTTTTTAGGATGAGTTCCGGAAACAAGCTCAAACTGAGAGATATCAAGAAAGCATTGACTTGGATGACGGGACCGAAAAGGGACTGAAGAAGGAAAACATATCTTATGGTGCTGTCAATCAAGCTGAGGTAAGTAAATTGATTGTTTTGCGAATGATTACTGAATACAAATACAGCAATCAGGTAAAAAAGCGTGTGGATATTAAATTAATATTTAGACCAATTTTGAAGGTTTTAGTGGGCAGATCTAAACTTACTCAAAACTTTGCTGACTTTTTAATTGCAGCTTAGTAAGAACTGCAATCTTTTTAATAAATTCGGATCTGTTAACTAAAGCCATCGGAACTTGCTATATCAGACATACTTCTGATGTTTTATTTTGCCAAGTGGTGTGGATCAACTGTGTAAAAGACCACATAAATTTGGCGTGTGAGCGTGAGGCGAGTGTATGTAGGTATGTTAGCTGCTAGAGTAAATGTAAAGTGGATATGATAGAGTAATCCCATGTATAGCATTATGTTAATATTCCAGAGTACTCCAACCGTGCCTGTGGCTCCGGAGGCGAATGGGGAGCACTTATCCCTGCGACATTACCTGCGCTCGATTGTCGTGATGCCAAACTCCCTGCGTATCGTGTGTCTCACTAATCTCTTCTGTTGGATGGCACACGTCTGCTACTCCCTTTACTTCACAGACTTCGTCGGTGAGTCTGTATTTGGAGGGAATCCTGCAGTAAGTATACTTTTTTGTTTGTTTTTGGCATCCTACTTAGTGCATTTTGCTAGATATTTCAATACTTTTAAGCATCATCATCTTCATTATCTCACCCGTAGGACGTTCACTGCTGGATATAGGCCTCCCCCATTGGCTTCCATTAAGACCAGTTGGAAGCGGCTCGCATCCAGCGCGTTCCTGCGGTCATTATTAGGCCGTCATTTCCACCTTGTGGGTGGACGTCCTACGCTACGCTTGCCGGTCTGTGATCTCCACTCTAGAACTTCGCAGCCCCACCGGCCATCAGTTCTGCGTGCTATGTGCCCTGCCTACTGCCACTTTAACTTGCTAATACGCTGGGCTATGTCGGTTATTTTAGTTCGTCTACGGATCTCCTCATTCGATCTCGTAGGGAAACTCCGAGCATAGCCCTCTCCATAACTCGTTGTGCAACTTTGAGTTTACCAAGAAGGCACACAGTCGGAGACCACGTTTCAGCGCCATAAGTCATCACTGGTAACACACACTGGTCGAAGACTTTCGACTTGAGACACTTTTAAGCATACCTACGATGAAAAATGAAGTCAAATAAAACCACATTTCAAGAGACGTTAAGTATATTTACTAAAAACTTAGGCAAAATCTAAGCAATACGAAAAGACATGTTACCACATTGTATTTATTTCCCACACTCAAGCATGTAATTTGGCACAGTTTATATATGTACCTAAACACTACGAAAAATACAAATTCGAATCAATTGATCGGTTTTTTCTAGATATATGCTACTCGGGAGTGCTCGTGGGGTGCAGTTAGTTTGTAATATTAGTAACACTGGGAACATAGTATTTCCGCATTTGAATACAGTACCTTCCTACTTATCTATTTGTCTCATCAATATCTTATCTAATACTCAGTCGATGATCGATTGAACACATACTTATGATTATGAATTATCTTTGGAGCAAATTTGAGTCATCGCGGACAATTACTTACCTACCGACCTGAAAATAAGGCAATATAAATTCTAAGTAGAATAAAAGTTATTTTATGATAAAAGTATTTGTATCTCCCCGAAAAGCTCTATCCATTAGGTAATGTTTACTAAAATTTGAGATAGATTGTGTAAACAATAGTACAAATAACAAACTTTGTAAAATCACGATTAGAAATCACCAAGGCTACCGTAAAAACGCTCTTATCAATTAGCACAAACCATATATTAGCTATAAGACGATAATGTCTATGTTTTGGTTTAATGTTTTTTATGTACTCTTGAAAAAAAGCAGAAACGTACTTTACAAGAATCTCGACGAAGACTCGATAGACATTAAAACGCACGAATTTGCGTAACAGTAATATTTTTGCTCAGCTAAAAAAAATTGGCGGTTATTTCACACACAAACTAAGCAAAACATGTACTGTGGATACCAAATAGGTGATAGAATACTTATGTTCTTTTTTCTCACTATACCTACATATAGAACACCCCGAGACACAAAAAAAAACATCTATGTTCGACACACATAGAACTGTTACAGGGTATTTTACTTCAAATTTAATTCAAGTCCGTCGAACTGTTTTAGCGTAAAGACGTAGCCAACACATAAACGTATCATCATCATCATCAGCCTATCGAAGTCCACTGCTGGACATAGGCCTCTCCCAAGACACGCCACTCAGCCCGATCTTCGGCTTTTCGCTTCCATCCACCGCCAGCTGTCCTACGTATATCGTCACTCCATCGAGTCTCAGGGCGTCCTACGCTACGTTTGCCAATTCGCGGTCTCCACTCCAGAACACGTCTACCCCAGCGGTTATCGGTTCTGCGACAGATATGTCCAGCCCATTGCCACTTCAGCTTGCTAATACGCTGAGCTATGTCTGTGACTTTTGTTCTCTGGCGAATTACTTCGTTCCGGATACGATCCCTCAGAGAAATGCCAAGCATAGCTCTTTCCATAGCTCGCTGAGCTACTTTGAACTTTCGTATACCTATACACAAATAGAAAAACTTTACCTGTTAGCTCATTTGATAGAATATCTGCTTCAAGAGCTGTAAACGGTGTGTGGGTTCGATCCCCACCAGAACAAATATTTATCTTACGATATATGTTTGTTCTGTGTATAATAAATATTCTATCAGTTATGTGGTTTCCATAGTACAAGCTTTGGTTAGTTTGGAGCTAGATGGCGCTGTGTGTAATGTCCTACAATATTTATTTTTATTTAATAATATTATTATGACATCACTACAAAAAATAATTATTATTTGTATGATTTATTATAAAAGTTTGTGATCGAGTTATTTCGCTAATTGTGGTTTCATTACTTTTTTGAAGATACATATGTTATAGATAATTTTAATGCGAAATTTATAAGTAAATTAAAAATTTGCATAAGTAATTGGTACCTAAATAATAGTTAGTTAATCAATCTATATCAAATAAATCCTCAAAGTCAACTGAGCAAAACGATTTTCCTAAACAACTTCAAATTTTTCCGTAACGTTTTCCATTTGCGCAACCGGGCCGCCAGCCGTCATCAAACAATTTGATTAAATTTAAACGGAGTTTGACGGAATTTTACAGAACCGAGCGAGTTCTGACTTTGAAACTGTAATTGCTTGCAGTAGATTAATTTTCCATTTGAAATATAATTCCTGATTTATAATTAAAAATAAACACCAATCGCTTCAAGCAGTGTGTCCTGCCCAACATGACATATGGCCCGGAAAGAAAAAAAAACTAAATAATATACTTTGACATAAATATGTATTTACAATTAAAATAAGTGGTCTAACACTTGTGTCCATAGTCAGAGGCTTCTCCTATTATGAATATATTATATGTATACTTACATTAAGCCAAGCGTAATTATGACAAATAAGTACTACAGAAATAATATATGATTAGGTATAAGAAGATAGAATTTATATTATGCCAATTAATAACCAAAGACAAATGATAGAATACTTATATACTTTTTTGTAAATACACACCGAGTTACCTACTTATCTCTACATAGTATAAAACAAAGTCGCTTCCCGCCGCGCCGTCTGTACGCTTAGATCTTAACGGATTTTAATGCGGTTTCCATCAATAGACAGAGTGATTCAAGAGGAAGGTTTATATGTATGTATAATATACGCATATGCAATACGTTAGCATCTTAATTGCACCCGTGCGAAGCCGGGGCGGGTCGCTAGTACTACATTAATAAAATTTGGATGTTTCACATAGCGACTTTGTTATATTTTTCACACAGTGCCATCTTGCCTTAAACTAAGCATATAGAATCAAGATAACTAATAGAATACTTATAACATTTTTTTAATATAATTCGTTAACATGCAACATCTTTTGCTTTGCATGTCAACATGTATTTAGTTACCTTACTGGGCAAGACGTGGTTTTGTTTATTTTTGAGTTATTTATGCTAGATTACCCATATCTAATTATATTAGATTCTCCGACTATAGGTACAAACTTCTTAAAGTATACTTAATTTATCAAAACTAAATTAATCGTTTTTTTTTAATATCATCTGTGTCGTCATACGATAGAGACTTTAGCCATTTGATTATTGTCTTAAAAGGACTCGTAAACTTTTATACACTTCCTTTTTTATACAAAAGCGAATCACCTATTACGATTATTATAGCAAAATATTATAAAGCATTGCTGTTGAATTACTTCCAGGCTCCTGTTGGCAGCGAAAGTCGAATTCAATACGAGGCGGGCGTACGATTCGGTTGCTGGGGCATGGCGATGTACTCTCTATCCTGCGCTTGCTACTCTACTGTTATTGAGAAACTGATCAAGAAGCTTGGGTGAGTTATAAGGAAGTCTATATGCATCATTGCTGGTTTATTATTATTTCATAGTTTGTACGTATAATTCTCAGTACCTGGATGACCGAGCTTTGCTCGGGTGTAAACACGGTTAAAACGACGTTTTCTAAAAATGAAACCTAGCTAGATCGATTTACCGCCCCCGAAATCCCCTGCATACTAAATTTCATGAAAATCGTTGGAGCCGTTTTCGAGATTCAGAATATATATATATGTATACTTATATACAAGAATTGCTCGTTTAAAGATATAGATAGATAGATAGACTAAAACCTTGGTACATTAATTTTGTAAAACTTATATATGTAGACAGCCCTGTTGGCTCATTGGTAAGTATATCTGCCTTAAATGCTGTAGGCTGTGGGTTAGATTCCCGCCCAGGACAAACATTTTATGGTATAAAGAAATGTTTGTTCTGTGTCTAGGTGTTCTCTATGTATTATAAGTATGTATTTACAAAAAAACATTATGTATTCTATCAGTTTCCATCACACAAGCTCTGCTTAGTTTGGGGTCAATGTTGTGTGTAATGTCCTACGATATTTATAATTATTTTATTTATTTACATACTATGACAATAGATAAGCATAAGAAAAGCATAAGCTGTAACAGTACTTGTTATGCAATAAATTGAAATTGAAAATATCAAGCATAGCTCCTCGGAGGAACTTAACAGTTTTTTTTTACATGGACTGGACATGCGTTTGACCACAATTTCACATGAAGGAAAGAGACGATGTGACCGACGATAACGCACGCTTACCTATTCACCTTTTTATTGAACACAGATTAATAAATAACTATTAATTGTTCACATCAAGATTACAGAACAGAAATTATAAAATCATATAACATTCAAATGGATTGCAACAATCTGCGCCTTTATCGCTTAGATCAATATCTTCCAAGCAACCTTGGTATGGATAGGACTCTGTAAAACGACAGGGTTATATCCCGGGGTGTCGGTAACATCCCTTAGTTGTAGTAGGTCGGAAAGATAGACGCAGATAACTACTTCTACATTAGCTATTCTTACTAAAATAAAAGACTGAATTTTTTTAGCGCGCAAGGACTCGCTATTCTTTGAGGATATTGTTCGTCGAGCGTCGTATTATAATAATACGGTGATGGCTAGATCGCGCAGTTCCTACGTACACTCACCAAAGTGTATTCCAGAAAATACCACATATTGACATATTTTTATATTGACATATTTTATATTGATTTATATTGACAATATTTTTTATATTGACATGTTTGTATGCTTTGTAATTGTGTATTTTATTTATTGACATATGTAATCAGTGTTCTAAAACCCTTATAATGATATTACGAAATTAACTTGTAACATTGGTGTTATCAATAAAATATTTGTATTTGTACCGACAAGAGAGCCACTTTAAGTAGGCGTGGTAGGTGCTGAAGCTTCGATTTCGTCGTCATTTATGAGATTCTTTCATTGGAGTCGAAAGCCATTAGAAAATTATAAAACAGGTAGGTACTTGGCAAAACTGTGCCAAACATGGCAGAAGTATTCCGTATGGAAAAACCTTAGTATATGATATAACTAAGGTGTTAATGTAATCAGGGGCCATACTGTGAGCTTCTAAGCCATTCAGTTTAAGCGTTCTTGAAATTGCTACGCAACCAAACATCGTATGCCCATGCAGTAAAGTTCACAGTAGCGTAACTTCGTGATCGCATATCTTGAATTGTAGTTAGAGCTAACGCGACGGCATTCCCAGGTGGGAAATAACCGCCTCACTTAACAGGATACCCATCTTGGCCACTTTAACCTTGGACTCTATTCAACAACTTTGGCAAGGATAACAATAGAACTGTTCTTTTTAGACACCGTTTCTCTATTTATGTTAAGAAAAGCCGTGTAGCTTATTTAAAATGCATAAAAGTTTCTACGCTTCTTTTCCTACATCAGTCGCTCGACTCAGTCAAATGATGAACCAACTTTTTTTTTTTGCCATCACCCTCTTTGCATTCTGCCAGTTTCAATGTTTCTGTATTTTGCAGTCTTAATTTTTCAGCTTCTTTATCTTTACAGTCAAAGTCCAGTCAAGTCTAACCTGTGTCAGTCAAATCCAGTACACTACATTATATTACTTTCCCATACTCGCGCTTGTAATTCGGCACTTTACGAATAAAACACCACTATTTTTATACATAACCACTCGAAAAAACACTAGTTTTGGATAAAAATACAATGGGGCGACACGACACTTTCCGTGTTCCCGCCAAAACCCAGAAACAACTTTACTCTCAAGATGAACAGAATTTACACTCTATTGGTCTGATTCTTTTATAAACGGCTATCATCAACAGAAACCGTATTTGTATTGTCTATGTTCGCTTTGAATATAAAACTCTTTAGAAGATAAATTTGAAAGCCAAAAGAAAATTTTAAAGCTACACGAGTGAGTAGACATCTAAGATCTTCGAACCTTTATTGGGGGTACATATATATAAATACTTGGTAGCAAATTTCCTTAGCAGGAGGTCGTCTAGGTAGGTACCACAGCAGTACCAGATATTCTGTCGCCAAGCAGTAGTGTGTTAACATTACTGTGTTTCGGTTTAAAGAGCAGCTTTGTTGAGACTAACCATCTAATGTCTCAAAGGAATGAGCGCCAAATCAGCGATGCCCTGAAATTTGTTTTGCTACTCAAAGTTCTGTGTATCGCTGCAAAGGTCATGGACAGACGTTACCATCTGCAGAGCGTCACATAAACATCAAAAAAAAAAAAAAAAATAAGCTCTTAATCTTTGAGCACACAGTTGGCACATCCTGCGCTGTGACTACTCTAGAACATCACCTATGACACACACACAACAGTTTATTGTCCCGCTGCAGTCATTTGCGTCATCACCCTAAAACAAATCAAGGCTAACATGAGGTTGCGTTAATCTTTTCATGGAACTGTTGATGTCATCGTACTGCGAACTGTACTAGTAAATTACTACAGCCTATATGATGTTACTGTTATTTTATCCCGACACGTTCATACTATCGATGTCTTACAGTGACATAAGTATTCTATTTATAAATTATAGTAATTTTAATTTTTAAACAACTGATGATTGTTTTAGGTATACGCGGGTTAACGACAAACGTGGAATACACAATTATAATTTTAGATATGTGACTGGGCTAGGTAACACTATTAAGTGCTGAAAAATTAAAGAAATAAAAATTATAATTTATATATATTTATATATAGGCTATAACATATATGGACATAACACATACCATTCATAACACATAGGATATCGCGATGGTAGGGTACTTTCTAGTAAATACTCGACTGGGTAGCTAAAGGTTGAAAATCTGTCGCCAAGTACCTAATAGCCTCATTTGAGAACCAGTTCCATTCCAGGCTAGATGTGTTTACCATCTTCGACCACACCGTCGCAAAAAAAAACATGTACTATTGTACATATGATAGATTATTTTGAATGAAATTCGCAGCGTTATTTTCCGCTGCCATGTCCGTGTTTACTCAACTTGACTTTGTGACAACAGGTATTTCCTAGCTGTAATAGGATCGCGCAGCCCTTGACTTTCAGTCGTCGTCGTTAGTAGGCTTCACGGCTTGGAACTGATTTAAAAATCGATAATGGACTTAGCTGGCTAAAAGTAGAGTCGACTTAAAGGTAGAACGTATAGGTAGAAGTAGACTATATCTAACGTAGGAGACTTCATTTGAAACCGGCTGATACCAGTTACAGGACATAGGGACTCGTGTTAGGAAAAGTAATGTAATTCAAGTGACATCAAAAATAATTACAGGCATTTATTAATTATTTATTATCGGCCTTATTTAAAAAACGTTTCTCAAAGTGGACTCCGTTCACATCAACAAAGTTGACGGGGCATTTTAAGCATTAATTAATTTTAAAATACATTATTAAAAACAGAGTAATATAGAGAAGAAAATGTTTGAATGAATTTGGAACAATAAGATCTAAATAATCTAAATCTATAACGGATTTTACAAACTAGCTACCCGCCCCTGCTTTTTTCAAAAACAAATTTTCGAATATACCCGTGGATTTTATAGAAATATTTATTTTTTATGATTGACAGGCTATGTGTTTGACCACAGCTCACCTGATGTTAAGTGACGGTGTGGTCGAAGATGGTAAACACAACTAGCCCGGAATGAAACTGGGACTCAAGCGAGGCAGATAGAACACACCGTCAGGTGCTTGGCGGCAGATTTTCTACTTGAGGGTAGCTAACCAGCCGAGTACTGGAAAATATCATATACGATCATGCAAACATTATAAAAATTTACAAACACAACGGAAAGTAAATCATCCAAATCTGTCAAGCCATTCTCAAGTGATATTTCGTCATACTTACATGTGGAAATAAATAATTACAATATATCGATAGATATAAAATGTTTTACGGAACAAAAATCAAATTATCCTATCTTCGTTTCTCTATTATTCCAAATGAAATTAATCGTTAATGTGTTAAATGGCTACTATCTTTATAATTATTATGCTTGATTTAGTTACTCGGTTATCGAATCTCGGTTATTGCGACTGAGAAGGTTTGCCTGAATATAATTAGATAATTTAGATATCGCCTCGAGGGATTCTCGATAGGTAACTAGCGAAGTTTTTGCTCGATTCAACTCTATCTCTCGGTTGCTTACCTACATTACGTGATAGAAGTGCTTCCGTTCGATTATAATTTCAAATAGTTTTTAACGTTTCATTGAGGCAACCTACTGCTGCTTTATGAACAAGCTATTTTTCATAAGACATTAGTTGGAAAACTTAATCTCAACATCTTTCTTACGTCACATTATTTTTTTGCTGAACATAATATAGGTATGTAATTTTCCAGTTTCGATACTAAAATGTATGAAAAATTACACACAACGTTAGTTTCTGTTTTCTCGAGTACTAGTTTTCGCCGTACTGATCCATTTTTCATACATTTTGGTTTAATAAATCAACGATATTTTTTTTCAGTTGTTGTTTGTATTTATTATCCATAATTCAAGGTTTAGTTATATTTACGTCAAATTTTATACTACATATTATATTAGGTGATAATAGAATTCGTTAACAGAATGTCGTCTAGGTAGGAACGTCTGCATTATCAGATATTCTGCCGCCAAGCAGTAGTGTGTAAACATTACGGGTACTACAGCTATTAAAATAACAGGGCTATTGAGAGAACCTACTTGTAATAAGCGTCAAAGCAAAGTTGCCTCGGACTTCGCTTAATTATTGTCAAGTTAGGCGTTAGATGTTAAATGATGGTGTTGTCGAAGATGGTAAAACATACCTAGGTTTTTACTAAAGTTCCGTGTATCGATGCAATGGTCATGACCAGGCATTATTTCTTACCATCAGGAGGATTTCTGAGCGTTTTATTCACATTACATTAAAAAATATTCACTTTTTTTTTCAGAGCAAAGAAAGTGTATGTTGGTGGCCTGTGCACGTACAGCTGCGGCATGTTCATGTTGTGTGCGGTCCGCGCGCGGGCCGCCGTGCTGCTGTTCAGCTGGACCGCAGGCGTCATGTACTCCACACTCTTCACCATGCCTTACTTACTGGTCGCACACTACCACGCTACTGGCACGGTGGGTATAAAGAAAAGGGAGTCACAACACAGCTTAGAAATGATTGTTTGTCTTTCCTCACCGTGAGGCAACTGGCGTAAGGTTGCCACTCGGCTCACACGGATTTATTTTAACTTATAATTACTACAACATAATGTAATTCTTACAGGTTGTCATATAACGATAGTTTATTCAATACACATTTTGTTGATTTATATCGAGGATTTGACAACACTCAATCCAATAATCCGATTGGAAAAATCTGCGCTGTTCGATTTATTGGTGACGAAAAGTTAGTAGATGAAGCCTTGAACACCGCCGGAAGGTAGCATGTCTGACAATTTATTACAGGATTCATTTCAGAGAATGTGCTACTGAGCTTTACAACCTTGTATATCCATCTCCTTTTTACTACAGGACAAGTAGAAAGACGGCCCACTACCACCCATACATAGTGAAATTTTCTTGGGTACGTACCAAACATTTTGACTCTATGTGTCTCATCGGTACGGCCAAGGAAAGAAACAAGCTGCCGGCTTCCTTGTTCCTAAGAGATTTAAACTAGATCTTTTCAAGGTCAGAGTGAATAGGTATCTTTTAAATCTGCGTGCTTTATCTTCGACCATATTTTCGCTTACTATCAGGCGAGTTGGACGTCAAACGAAGACGTATCCTTACTAAAAAAAATCTGTCAACTAAAGAATTCAAAATTGGTTTTATTTAAATTATAACCCACTGAAAGTATGTATTCAAATAAGCGGCCACTAACGAGCGTCAGTTAGCTATTCTTCACAATAACAGAGCTCTAGCGAGTACTCACGCTCTTAAATATTAAAGGGCATTACTTACCCTTTTGATGTTTCCGTCGACGCCGCCCCAAAACAGATTTATAAGGGTGCTTTACAGTTTATGCCCTGTAATTATGTGTGCTCACTAAATGGTTGTAATGAGGCGCCATCAATCGTTTACTGCAGAGCGTTCCCACTGATATGTTTTAATCCTTTTTTTAAATGTAAAAGTAACGATCGAGTCGCACTCCTGATTGTAAGAGATAACGTATGCCCATTGACTATTGACTTGACAGCTTATTGACAACTTTGAGTAAATACTAATAAAAAGTCCAGGATATCGCTATATATAATTTTGCTAGATGCAGAACTCTTCAAACCGAAATACAGTAATGTTTATACACTACTGCTTGGCGGCAAAATATCTGGTACTGTGATTGTACCTACCTAGAAGACCTCTTACCATGGAGATCTACCACTAAGTATTTATTTTATAGCGGGTAAGTCCGCGTTTGGCCACCAACTCGACTGTTGGTAAAAGACGATGTGACCAAAGATGGAGCCCGCAGACTATTCACTGTAGTCAAAATTTAAGATTGTCACTCTCAGGCAATTAGATAGCCGGAGATTGTTCCATACTCTGGGCGGACAAGTAGCGATGAATCATATGACTTGGTACATATCCGGGGGAAATGTACAGTGAATTGATGATAGTGGACCGTCTTTCTTATTTTCCTTTAATACAATGGGGATAAGACAAGCAGTTCAACTAGGTAAGTCCAACTTCAAAAAAGAGGTCAGTCGTCGAATCCAGCTCGACTGGACAACGTTCGGAAAACTACGCAACGTTTTTTCGTCTAAATTACCTCAGTGCCTCAAGTCGAAAGTCTTCCACCAGTGTGTGTTACCGGTGATGACTTATGGTACTGAAACGTGGTCTCTGACTATGTGCCTTCTTGATAAGATCAAAGTCGCACAACGAGCTTGAGAGAGGGCTATGCTCGGAGTTTCTCTACGAAATTGAATCAGAACCGAAGACGAACAAAAGTTACCGACATAGCCCAACGGATTAGCAAGTTGAAGTGACAGTGGGCAGGGCACGTAGCAAGCAGAACTAATGGCCGATGGGCTGCAAATTTCTGGAGTGAAGACCACGGACCGGCAAGTGCAGCGTAGGACGTCCACCCACAAGGTGGGCAGACGACCTAATAAAGACCGCAGGAACGCGCTGGATGCTAGCCGTTTCCAACCGGTCCTTATGGAAGTCAATGGGGGAGGCCTATGTCCAGCAGTGGACGTCATACGGCTACGGTACTGTAAGGACGAAACTAATTTCACACGGTTGGCAGAATAGGTATTTGACCGCAGTTCACCTGACGTCTATAGCCAAAGATTGTAAACGCAACGCAATGTTACCTTCAATTCCAAGACTCTAGACGAACATTTTTTACTAATATTTTTTTTATACCTAGTATGAATGCCAGCAAATATATAACGTTAATGCAGCGATGTTTTAGACCATGTTTTGTTGCTCAAAGCTCTGGGTACCGCTAGGATGGCCATGGACAGGCATTATTTCTTACCATATAACTTACTTTAAAGCGTTTTGTTGATAAAAAAGACGGTGCCTGAAAACTGGCATAAGATCCCCAGAAAGGTCTTGAAATTGATAGCGGGACGATTGAAACATGTTTCGTCGTGACTGGTCGCAGCCATCAGTGTTTATTAAATGTCTCAGTCCCAGCTTCTAAGGAAGTGTGATAAAGCGAATAAAATGGGGATGATTCTTGTCGTCCTTTTTTTATTTTACTTAGTTTAGTGCTAGATAGCGGTGTATAAAAATTCCTTCTAAAATTTGTTCATTTTATATAATAGTTAAAAAAGAAGTGTAGAGGATCGCCAATGTTTTTAAACTCACCATCATCAGCCTATCATAGTCCACAGCTGGACCTAACATTTATAGTCCACGTCAGACCTCACAGATAAAGTCCTCTCCCAAGACACCTGATCTTCAGCTTATTAACGTTATCGTCACTCCATCGGGTCAGCGTTCTACTATACGTTTGCCAATTTGTGGTTTCCCCTTTAAAGCAAGTTAAACATGCCCAACGGTTGTTGCTAATCTTTAAGTTAAGTTCGTTGAAATTATTGTTTGTTATTCTAGTGGGACAACACTGGAGGAGGATGCGGTGCTGAACGAGGCATCGGCACCGATGTCGCCGTGGTCAGCAGCTGTGTGTTCGTGGCTCAACTCCTTGTTTCCATCGTGATGGGGCTGGCGGTGAAGATGGCAGGCTCTACAGCGGCGGTGGTGGCGGTCGCTGCGGTCTTAGCCGCAGCAGCTGCGCTTACAGCCACTAGAATCACTTACCTTGATCTGTAGATTGCCTGATCCAGATAAATGAGATGATATGGACAAATTGCTGCAATTATTTTGCAATTCTTGGACTCCATCGTGATACAGCTGGCGATGCTCGTAACGGAATATAATTTACTTTGATCTATGTAGTGTGGTTAAATAAAAATATAAGTTGCCGTAAAAGCTACTTATATCTCTCATTTCATTTGCTCTCTATTTTAATACAGATTGATTTTATAAAAATTTCTAATTATCGTTGAAAAAAGACTTGTATTTTGAGGCTATTTTAGCTACTGTAAACAATCCGTTACGCTTTTTCTTCAAACTGTATTATCGCAAACTTTTTGTTATTTTTTTAAAGCTTTTAACATAAGTTTGCAAAAAAAAACTATCGTAATTATAAATAGATAGGCAACAATTAGGAATTTGTTGATATTTATAGTTACTACAAGTATACTTATAACTTACTTGTCAATAATTAGATTAATATTATCTGTTATTGTGATATATACTCGAAGATGTATTGTCGTGTCTACCCATTGAATGTAATCAAATAAAGCTGTTCTTGTTGATAATTATTTTTATATGAGTAAAGTAATTTATTTCTTTGAAAATAAGTCAGTTCCTTATTCCTACATCCATTTATCCTATATTGTGAATTCATAAGAATATTTCCGTTTTACCTAAGTATATGGGTTATTCACGTTTAAAGGTCACCGGATGTGACCGAAATAGTCAGAGTATCCGACCTAACCAAATGTGAGTACTACCGTATAAATAAAACGAAATTGTATCAAAATCACTTCAACTTCCTAAATAAAATTTTGTACATTTTTCCTAATTAATCGGAACAAATATACTAAGACAGATTGATTTAAGAGGCAAGTTGCTCAGGTGACATTGAGAAGTATGTTGGAGGGCAATACATGAGGCTCACACATTAATGATAAATATTGGAGGACATTTGACACAAAACCATCTAAACCCAAAGTAGGTACAGCTTGTGCAACGGGAACCAGATAACTGATAAAAAATAGTACCCAATTTTTTTTTTTGAAATTTAATTAAAACTTCCATACTTTTAACAGATTTTCCATAAATGTTTGTACTGCGTTTGAATTGAATAGCTCGTGAAGGAGCGCTAATACCGTATGAGTTAACAGAGCAGTCTCGATAGATAAAGAGTTACACAGGATCCATGCAAAATATGGTATACTCAATACAATAACAAATATGTATTAATCACGCCTTTTTTCAGTATAGAACTATATCATTCCACGTGGTACGACACTGGTACAAATAAAAACAAAGAACCAGAAAGCATGGCAAAAACAAAAGAGAGCTTATACCAAGTAGTGGGTTGAAATGGGCTGATTAGATTAGATAAATAAAGGAAAGAAATTGTAGTACTGTAGTAAGTATACGTTATTACTAAAACCATTCAGAGCGATGAACTAAAAAATATTATGTCCCTTACTTCCGAGATGAGTAATGGATACGAGTTCTTAACCCATTAAAATGTATTTGATATAAATTAAACTAAGGTAGATATGCAGGTACTGTGCTTTGATAATTAACTCTAATTAACTGCACCACGATATAAATGCATATTTCTCGATGGTCGCGCCATTGTAGTAGGAACAACTACTGCGATTTGTGATAGATTTTCAATTTACTTGCTTTATGATACATTTAACAACATTATTTCAAAAGAAACATAAAAAATATGTTATAAAATAAGCCGTAATCAAAATAAAAATATATTTAAAGAATCACACAGAGTTTGAACAATGGATCGTTTTAAAAACGTATGGAGAAAGCTTACATACACCAAAGCTCTGAAAAATGCGAGTGGCAAACTGGAAATTCTTTTCTTTGAGTCTGTGTATAGAGTTGTATATATTACAGGTAAGTTTGTATATTAGTGATTCTGCAATACTTTTTCATTAAAATGTTTTCATTTGTTTCTACCATGATGTATTTAAGGGTAAGAAATAGGTAAGTACAATTTTTTTTTTACAAGGTTAATCACGTTTAATAAGGTCGGATACTCCGACTACTATTTATGTCATATCTGGTGACCTTTTTATACGACTGTAT
This sequence comes from Biston stratarius, assembly GCA_950106695.1. Lineage (NCBI taxonomy): Eukaryota > Metazoa > Arthropoda > Insecta > Lepidoptera > Geometridae > Biston > Biston stratarius. Next base: position 4,605,723 of record OX467107.1, read on the forward strand.
ATCTAATTATATGGCACGCTTTACAACCAAAACCGTTTGACGGATTTTAACATAATATGAGATGTCATTAGATCCGTCTCTGTTGCAGGAGTAACAAATAAAGCAACTGATTGAAAAGTATAATAAATAAAATTAAATAACAATAATATGACGTCCGCAAAAATAGAGGACTAATTAAAAAAAAAATGCTTTTTATTTAGTAGTTTTATTGAAGTCAGGTTTTTATTTTATTTAATACTTTTATAAAGAAGCCAAAAGTCATCTTGCTGTACCTACATATGAAATAGATAATGCGATTGAAACTATAGTCGGAGTATCCGAACTTACCAAACCTTACAAACATCTCACCAAACGTTGCTTACTCTTGGTAACGTCGGATACTATACCCGTCTCAATAAAACAAATCTGACAAAACCACGTCAGTTTCCACAGTAATATTATGTAAGCATTAATTTTTACCATCTCAAACAGATGGTAAGCTTAATTTCTCCAGGCAAAACACTTTTGTTAAAAGAGTTAGAATTCTAAGTGCTCAAGTTAAACGTCTCCAGAAAATTTGAACGTTCAAACTTGAAAGTTTTCGTCGTGCGACTTTGCTTTGTAAGCAAACTTCAACGTCGTTTGGATAACTGGGTTCGTCTCTACCTATTTGCCTGCTAAGCTATGTTAATATAAATTGAATCGAAAATATTACAACAAATAAAAAATCAAGTCAAACGCGAGTTGGGCTTGTACTAAGGAATTGCACAGTTTTTTTTTTTAAATGTAAAAAGTAAAAAGACGAACGACATTCTTTCCTGAGGTGGTACGAGATAACGCCTTTCCAAGACCATTGCAGCTTATCAACCTATCTATTGTAAATAGATTTTACTCAGTCATAATTCCGATATTGTATCCGATGTAGCACCGTACTTTATTGCGCGAGTCCGATTTGATACAATATTAGCTACAAGCTAAAAACATACACAGGTCATTCGTCGAGAGAGCAGCGTCGACCCTACCTCCTGTACAGTTATTTTGTGAAGCTGATGATAGCGTTGCTGGTCTGCGGCGAAGTGTATTACTTCAGCCAGCCACACTCCATGGATGAAGTTGTCGCCGCCATCAATGCGTCTCTAATACAGTTCTTATCGTTATACAGATATAAGAATATGGTGAGTGTTCAGTAATTTATTCCATCAAATCATAAACACAATCACGCATTTTCCCGTAGACCCCTGAGGGAAATCAAAGCAGGCAGAATTTTTTCACTGGCTACAATCCTGCCACACTTCTTTCACTTCTTCTTTCATTAACGTTTTCATACATACTCGTTGGTTGCGGGCACTTTTGATCTGCTCCCGTACTGTTTTTTATTGGGATTCCATAGAAATGTTACGCGAGAACAAACCTTATTGTGAGGGTATACGATATGACATTTCTTTAAAATTTAATTAATGTGAAAAGAAAAGAATAGATAAAAAAAAAGAAATAGCTTGAATCTTTTCCATCCTACTTTAAAAATCAACATTATTAAAAATAAAAAAATGCCAATACTCGCCACGCTTGTCAGGCGGGTTGGCGAGCGCAGTTAGGTGTGATTGTTCAAGGAAGACGCTGCTGCCCATCTTCCGGATTACATCCCTTAGCCGACTCTTACGGTAACCACGGGTAGAGAGGGTGGGGTACTATTCTTACGCCGGCACCACCACGGCAAACATAAGAACGATAAAATATTAACTAAAAATATAAAAGCAATCCGTTTTATATAAATATATACCTAGAATCAGCAATAAAATTGTGAAAGATAGTATTGCACTAAACTAATATAGTGTTCATCGTTTTCCTATTGAATTACCGTGTTATAGTTATGTCTCTAATAATATTGCTATAAACCACTTACTTATAATTATGTTACGGTTCTCGTACGTATACACGAACTAAGGTGCGTGATATCGGATTTATCGGATCGACAATCACGAAACTTAAATGGAGTTAGGCAAGACATGTTGCCAGGCGGAGCGATGTTGATCTAAAGCGTTGTCGGACTGGTGGCCGCGAACTAGTAAACGTTGGTATTCGACCAGCTCACTCGTTGAGTCGACGATATAATAGAAACCGCGGTTCTAACTTGGGTAAGGATAGGATCTTGATAACATTATTTGAATATATTATTTATACATATGTAAGTATTGTGATTGGAATGCCTTTCACATCTTAATTTAATCTATTTGTTATCTAGCGACCCGCCCCGGCTTCGCACGGATAGTAAGAATGGGTATAGTAAGCTATCCTTAAAAGGTAGGCATATGCCACCGCGGACTTTTTAGTAGATCTATAAAAGAGGAATATCCCACCATGCATTGTTTTGTTGTATCTACGTTCGGACTTTCACCGTAGCGCCATCTATTGTATACTTACTCAATTCAGTTAATAAATTACCTTACACCGCCATCTATTAGAATTTTATGGAACTTACAGATAATTATTACCTTTTTGCCGTATAAGAAACAAATAATTTGCAATAAAAAATATTGCGATTATAAATTGAGATATAAACTATCCTATCTCTCAAGATTTGGTTAAAATCGGTTCAGTAGTTGAGGAGTTCATCGCGACAAACAAAATGATACGAAATTTTTATATATTATAAAGATGTTAATTACTGTAGTAAAATTTACGGAATTTGAATTGAAATTTACTTAAATATTTATCCACGCCGTTTGGTGGTGATGTAGGTTCCAGGTAGGTAAACATTATATACATATATATACCTATACCTACGGATAAAAAGATTTAATGTAATAAATAATTCTCGTATAATTAAAACGTATTTTGTAACCGGGAAGATTCGATAAGTACCATTTAAGTAGCTCCTTGCTTGTATAAGAATGTGACGAAACAATAGCGATAAGTCTAGATGGCCTTTATTCAAGCAGAATGGGAGTAATGTTTGAATAGGATAAAACAAATAGGTTTTATGGTCCGCCGCTCCGCCCGGGGCATTATTGTGTGAGGTCACATTTCAAAGGAATATAGCTCTTAGATCGAGGGATACCATTGTTCAAAAAGTTGTTGGGATATGTGCTTAGTTCTAAATTGAGTGTCTACCAACCTCCTTAAAGAAAAAGTGTTATTACTATTTTTATAACTTCACTCACGACGATGATGGATAAATCTCAATTTTTTTTCTGAAAGTTGTCTGAAAGACATCGTCTTCACTATCACTATCACTACATAGTATAAAACAAAGTCGCTTTCTCTGTCCCTATATCCCTATGTATGCTTAAATCTTTAAAACTACGCAACGGATTTTGATGCGGTTTTTTTAATAGATAGAGTGATTGAAGAGGAAGGTTTATATGTATAATAACATCCATGAAATAGTGTAGAAATACTGTTATTTTTGAGGTTTATACCCGTGCGAAGCCGGAGCGGGCCGCTAGTATAGTATAAAACAAAGCCGCTTCCCGCCGTCTGTACACTTAGATCTTTAAAACTACGCAACGGATTTTAATGCGATTTACACCAACAGACAGAGTGATTCAAGAGGAAGGCTTATATATAAATACATATCCGTGCAAAGCCGGGGCGGGTCGCTAGTACTATTTAAGTGTTTGCTCTAGTAATGGATTCACTGTTATTTTTATTTCGTTTTTTAAGATGGACCACAAGAACATATACAAGAAACTAGCTTCTTGTATGGAGTCTCCTTATTTCGATACGACCACTCCGGTACGTAAACGCCTGGTAGAACTATATTCAAAGGAGAACGAGAAATATCTCAAATTGCTGCTAGCAATAGGAAACTCTGCTTTGGCAGCTTGGTAAGACAAAACACGAATAAATATTCATAGTAGAGTAACATGTACGGTTTAAAAAAATGCTTTGAATTTAATTTTGACTACCCTCTTAGCTCATTTGGTAAAGTTCTGCTTCGAGAGCTTGAGGGCGTAGGTTCGATTACCACTCAAGACTAACATTTGTGTGACTAACATAGATGTTTGTTCTGTGTCTAGATGCTTTGTATGTATTTACAAAAAAAATAATTAAGCTTTGCTTAGTTTAGGGCTAGATGGCGCTGTATGAAATGTCCTCCAATATTTATTTATCTATCTATCTATATCTTTAAACGAGCAATTCTTGTATATATATATATTTTTAGGAATCAGAAGTGTTAAAATATAAAAGAAGAACAAACATCTAAACATAACAATTCCTATTTAATGTATTTCAACAATAATTGACCGAATTTAACTCAATTTCAAACATACAAACACAAACTTGTAAACATGTACACAAACAAGTAAACAGGTAAACAGCCGGTAATTACCACACAATAAGAAATATCACAATGTACCAGAAGTAACCACAAAATAAGGTATGGAACGAACTTACAGTAAGCAGCGTCAAAACCAACCACCTTACCGACTAGCGACTGGGCAGCAACACTACCCGTTTTCGAAACAACGCTTGTTTTTATAGGTGATGGTGGGGATCGACGTCACCTGTTGCAAGTTTGGCTAATACGGCCTCTCCTGACCGTGCGCCGTCCTCGGCAGCACTGAAGTTGTTCTCTTCAGGAGCACTGGCGACTATGGTGGGACTCTGTTTGCAGTCTTTGCCCGCGTGTGATTCGCCTGTACTTAAGAGTAACAGCGAGATCAGTAGCAACACCGGAGAGTTCACCGGCATCGTCATCATCAGAGTTGTCATCTGCACAAGAAAAGTGTTGTTAAGTAATCGTGACGACGTACGTTATTGCCTATTCTGTCATCCGTCACGCATACAAGGCCCTCATACAAAAATACACTTTCACAACAGATTAATAAAAACGCTTTGCTTTCAAAAGTAAGCATACATCTAAACTCACAACACCTCTGTCATACTCATACTTTGAACTTGCAAGTTCCCACGTGAAGCGTGTACCAGGCCGGAGCCTGTCGCGCGTTTTAAGAACACGACTTCCCGGGACACCTCCCGCCAGGCCGTCGCCTGATCGCATTCAAAGAACACGACTTCCCGGGACTGAGCCCGCCAGGCCGGAGCCTGATCGCATTCAAAGAACACGACTTCCCGGGACTGAGCCCGCCAGGCCGGAGCCTGATCGCATTCAAAGAACACGACTTCCCGGGACTGAGCCCGCCAGGCCGCAGCCTGATGCGCACGTCCGCCGGAGCCTGATGCGCACGTCCGCCGGAGCCAGGTACACCAGGGCAGCAGCCAGGTACACCAGGGCAGCAGCCAGGTACACCAGGGCAGCAGCCAGGTACACCAGGGCAGGAGCCAGGTACACCAGGGCAGCAGCCAGGTACTCCAAGGCAGCATCCTCAGGAGCCACCACTGGACTGCACCGGAAGCTCGTTCCAACCAGTAAGGCAGACACTCGCCTTCCGCTCGCACGCATGCCCGCACACACATAAACAGAATAACATTCAAAGGTTAGGTTAGAATCAAAAATAGCAGAACAACTCTCAGGACACTATTCGCCCTTCCAGGGTACCATATATTGAGCTGCGGCCTGAGTGGTCTTGCCTCTAGCTCCGCTCATCAACCTCATCTCATAGCGGTCGCTTGGTAGTACTTTTGTGACACGGTATGGACCCCTTATGCCGGAATCAAGTTTTCCAACGGACAGAGTACTTTATTACAAATACAACGTCGACCTAGAATTTCTTTGCCAAGTGCCTCGGACGGTTGACACGTGAGTCATGACCAACTCGGTTTTTGTAGAGCTATGGCTTAGCAGGCCAAGCTCTCTCGTGGCTTCCCGTGGAGTTCTCGATGGCGATTCCTCGGACCAGCGCACGAATAACAGGAGCGGTCGCGTTAGTACCGATCAGTAGGAGTAGGAGCCTTAGACAATGCCTCGATTTTGTTCGGGCTCGGCCTGACCTGACCATGGCTAATAACGCTCCCCAAGCACTGCTTCTGAGGCGAGAAAAAAGCACTTGCGCACATTTATAGAAAATCCGGCTTCTGTCAAAGTTCTCAGAACTTTGCGCAATAGAGAAATGCCTTCTTCGATATCCATGCTCAATATTTGGACATTATCGATATACGTGAGAATACTACCAGCTTCTATAAATTTACGCAAGGTATTATTGTTGATGATATGTTGGTACACAGTAGGAAATCTACATAAACCATACGGCATTTTAGGTACTCTTAGTGAGCATCAGTTGTTATGAAGCCCGTTTCATGGATCGAGTCCACGTTAGATGTTACCGTTGCTTTAAGCCTCGGACTGAGCCTTGGCAAAGCATTCACTTCCTTTGTGGCCTAACTTTTTACAGAAGAAGCAGGCAGGTCTATCATTACTAGTACTATTGGACTTATCGATAGTACTCAGATTCTTGAGACAGTCATCCTTAAAATCGTGCTTTTACTTCTATCAGAACTGGAAAATTACCCTTTTTAGCTACACTTGAATTGAATGATACGGGTTAGTCAAAAAATGCGATTATCAGATTTGCGGGTAGGCTTGACATAAGTATCTAAAAATTAAATTAGGTTGTCTCGTCGTTAAGTCAGCACGTACTTGTACATCACAGATTCCATGGATCACTATTTGAACCATAAGTTATTTGCTCAACCCTTTCACTACACGTAGGCGTAACAAAGAACGACCTGCATACTCGGTATATGACAAAAACTTGTCAATGTTGAATTTATAACGTCATGAAGAATCTGTGTGTAGTTAATAACAAAATAGGACCATGAGCGATCATTCGTAGTCATTTAAACAAGTTTTCGCGACACCCTTCAAACAATGAACCACACGGGAAAACACTCAAGATTAACCCAGTGGTTTGCAAGTTTAGCCCTCTCCACTTCAATGCACCACACCTCAAAATTATTTATAGCTGGATCAAATTTCGACGTAATAATTACTAGGCCTATTTTTTGTCAACACGACTAACGCATCAACGAGCATTTTAGTCGCGGAAGCGCTGTTTGCATCTCGCTGAGGTGGGTTGCCACGAATAGTTGACGGGTCATGCGAACTACTAGCCGTGCTTTCTTCAATATCGGTGAATCGTGACATTATTGAGCCTAACGCGTCGCTTACGGAGTTATCGTGATGACGGGGTCGAGATTCACTCTGGCGACGACGCGGGTTGACCGGTCGTGACCTGGACTTTTCGCGTGAACGATAAAAGACACTAGTACGAGAGTGACTGTGGCGTGATCGAGTTCCACCGTGACGTGAACGCGAATGTGACCTATGAGAATGCGAACGCGAACGGTCCCTAGTGTGGCAGGAACGCTAACGATTTCCAGCATAACGCGAGCGCGCACGCGATCGTCCCTCACCAACACTAGACCGCAGATGCGATCCGCTACCACGCGTACACGAACGGCGCCTGTTGCGTCGCGGAGATTCGCTGCGACGACCACGCTCAGCTCCAGAGCGAGGCGGCGTCTCAGCGGATCGTGCATATGACGCACGTGTCATTCCTATTTGGAATCAACGGCTGTTTACTTTCAACAAGGCTGATTGTGAGCGAAATCCTATCCCACTTCTGATTTTAGGAATCAGAAGTGTTAAAATATAAAAGAAGAACAAACATCTAAACATAACAATTCCTATTTAATGTATTTCAACAATAATTGACCGAATTTAACTCAATTTCAAACATACAAACACAAACTTGTAAACATGTACACAAACAAGTAAACAGGTAAACAGCCGGTAATTACCACACAATAAGAAATATCACAATGTACCAGAAGTAACCACAAAATAAGGTATGGAACGAACTTACAGTAAGCAGCGTCAAAACCAACCACCTTACCGACTAGCGACTGGGCAGCAACACTACCCGTTTTCGAAACAACGCTTGTTTTTATAGGTGATGGTGGGGATCGACGTCACCTGTTGCAAGTTTGGCTAATAATATATATATACAAGAATTGCTCGTATATATATATATATATATATATATATTCTGAATCTCGGAAACGGCTCCAACGATTTTCACGAAATTTAGTATGCAGGGGGTTTCGAGGGAGATAAATCGATCTAGCTAGGTTTCATTTTTTGAAAACGTCGTTTTATCCGTGTTTTCAGCCGAGCAAAGCTAGGTCATCCAGGTACTTATTATTATATCAACATTGCATCAAACAATTAAAAAGTATTACAAACACATTTATTAATTTGTAACCTTTGGTTATTTACCGTCGACATAGAGATGCGCATCACAAAAACCTTTACATCATTTCCATCCATTCCACATACATTCTGCGAATTGAACATTTCGAGAAGTTAATATGCCGTCAATTTAATATATCGTCACATATCGCAGCGCCAGCATTTCTATGAAATCCAGATAACTGATAGAATATATATACATTTTGTAGCGATGATAGCTCAGTGGCTAGCGCGGTCGGTTCGCATGCCGAAGGGCGTGGGTTCAAACCCCAACAATGAGCTTGAGCTGCCGGTGAAGGAAAACATCGTGAGAAAACCATAGCGTGGTGGTAGGGTACTTTCTAGTACTCGGCTGGCTAGCTACCACCCTCAAGATGAAAATCTGCCGTCAAGCATCTAACGGTGTGTTCCGGCAGCCTCACTTGAGAGCCAGTTCTATTCCAGGCTAGGTGTGCTTTACCATCTTCGACCACACCGTCACTTAACATCAGGTGAGTTGTGGTCAAACACCTAGCATGTCAGCCATAAAAAAAAAAGTTTTTTAATAAATTCGTATTATACTTAAAATGCAGAACATCCACACATAGAACAAACGTCTACGTCATATAAATGTTTTTCTGGATGGAATTCTAACTCATGCCCAGCTCAAAAATCTTAAGAGCCTATAAGGCGATTAGCGATATCTGAAAAAGTTGCAAGATTCTGTGTCTAGATGTTCCTTTGGGTGAGAAATTGACTATATTTTCCAGTGTATTAAAATTTGTTCTCTTTTCTTTTAGGATTATCTACCCATTAGTAGATGAAGTAGAGTACAACCTTGTTGTGGGCGTACGTCTCCCATTCAATTACAACACGCCTGGTCTCTATCCACTGGCGTACCTACTGGTGGCTGTCGCATTTGTTCAAATAGCGCACTTCGTGATGATAACGGATGTCATTATGCAGGCGCATCTGATACACCTGCTGTGCCAGTTTGCGGTGCTGGCCAACTGTTTCGAGAACATTCTGATAGATTGCCAGGAAGAAATTGAAGGTATAAAATGTAGATATACATATCACGAACTTTTGGAATTAAATAAGTTCGACTTGCCGAAGGAGTTAGTTTTTGAATGTATGTAACAGATTAAAGATGGATAAAGTTATTTCACGAATAGCTAAGCTAATAAATGTAAAATTTGAAAATTTGAGAGAATCTGTATTTAAAAGATATCTAAATTAAACTATGCCGTGAAAGGACTGAAAATTATGATGAATTTGAATACTTTTTTTTTTTGTTTTTGATAGGCTAGGTTTTTGACCATAGCTCACCTGATGTTAAATGAGTCGAAAGTCGAAGATGGTAAACACACCGAACCTGGAATGGAACTGGCTGTCAAGTGAGGCTCCGGGAACGCACCGTTAGGTGCTTGGCGACAGATTTTCAATTTGAGTGTGGCTAGTCGTAGATCGTAGCCAGTCGAGTACTAGAAAGTATCATACCACTACGCCATGGTTTCCTCACGATGTTTTCCTTCACTCCATCTCAAACTCATTGTTGGGGTTTGAACCCACGCCCTTCGTCGTGCAAACCGACCGCACTAACCACTGAGCTACCATCGCAACAAAAAAAATCGAATAAAATTTTTGTACACCCATTATTCACCTTATTACTGCTTGTGTATTTAAAATTAAATTAGAAAAACCAATAAATAATTTTGTTTTGTAATAGAACGTCAGACATGATATTTCCAATAATATGATATTGTGACGATCGCTATGTATTGAAGCCAGACTCATCCATCAATTCACCGTCCGTGATACAGTGCTCCAAACGGCACTCACAACCAAAAGCTTTTTCAGATATTCATAAAAATTTCCTAATGTACAACAGACATTTTGTTGAAAAATACAAGAGAAGGTTGGGGAATTTAGTGGAACAACACAAACTTATTCTGAAGTAAGTGATCTGCTCCATTGAGACTTCAGCCGTAGTCTTTTTCATTCCTTTTCTGTTCTCATTTACGAGTACTTTTTGTTTTTTTTTTATGGTTGACGGGCTAGGTGTTTGGCCACAGCTCAGTGAATGTGTGGTCGAAGATAGTAAGGCACACCTAACCTGGAATGGAACTGACTCTCACGAACGCAGAACGCAGAACGCACCATTAGATGCTTGGCGGCAGATTTTCAACTTGAGAGCGGTAGCTAGCCAGTCGAGTACTAGAAAATACCCTACCAGCATGCCATGGTTTCCTCACGATGTTTTTCTTCACCGGCAGCTCAAGCTCATTGTTCAAGCATCTATCTCTGTGAGGTGTTTCGTACATAATATCAATGAATAGCCTAGATTTAAAAGTTCGTACATTCATTATTAACCACCTGAAAATTATATCTTTAACCACCTTACACTCACTTCCCTGGTTATGAAACTTGAAAAGAAAGACATTGGTTTAAGGAATATTAACCGTGATTATGTTGAGAAACGAACCAACGATATATTAATAGTGATAAGTTTATTATCCCATAAATAATCATAAATCAACAACGGATAGTAAAAATAGTGATGAACAAATAGAACCTGTCCAGATACTTCGAATTTACGAGATTATTAATATAGTAAACAATTTTAGCATTTTTTTAAATTAAATATAGCTAGACGGGGAGACCTATATCCGAGCTTGTAGGTACTACATAAAAAAACAGGGGACATATTGCAGAGCGCCATCTACCCTCAAACTAAGTAAAGCTTGTCCTATGAGAACCAGACAACCGATAAAATACTTTTTTTTACCATAAAATCATTTAGAACGGCCAGGTACTGAACAAACATGTTTGTTATGTGCGCAAATCGAACTCACGTCCTTCAGCTCATGAAACAGAGCTACTGAGCAAACAGAGTAGACTAGAACGTCCACATGACGTCCATCAAAATGTATTGAGCTGAATCATGTCATGCCTGAATAAAGAACTTAATACGATATAGCATGTTGCTACCACAAAGTGAAGCTTACCTTGTTACTTATTGCTACCGTGTCCCAGTGTAATGTATGGATGAAACAATACAGCTCGACAGGTCACGATAATTGCATATAAACATTATGCTGACGCAAAAAAGTTCAATGGTACTTAACAACAGAGTTTTGTAGAAACTGGAACCAATAACATAATTTCTGTGCAGTGTAACTTTTGTTGTGCTGCACAGGCTTTTGTTCTACGACATAAAATAAAAGTTTTCAAGGCTAGTTCTTCAACAAACATGAGTTATTATACGCAATTGCGAATATGCAATTCTGGATTCCATTCTTTTATCGGACAGCCAGAAGCTTTAAGAAGCGGCACCGCTTCATGGTGGATATTCCAACAACTCGAACTAAGCGGTTTGGTTCCTTCTTCATACGAACCGCTAAACATTGGAATTCGCTGCCCGAGTGGGTGTTCCCCGATAGGTACAATCTGGGTGCCTTCAAGTCGCGAGTAAATCGGTTTCTTCTAGGCGAGCGTGCTCCATCGTAGACCGCATCTTCGCTTATCATCAGGCGAGATGGCGGTCAAACGCAGGCCTATTTGTTATAAAAAAAAAAAAAGCTAATGCCCATTTTCTATGGAACAACTGTTTTTCTGCCGAATATCAATAGTCATAGAGCAAAAGTTGTTCTTTATGCTTTATCCCGTAAATCAGCTTGAACAACAGCATTAATACCTAGTTGTTATATTGATATGTATACGACCTCGTTAACGTTGGATCAGTTTCGATCTGAACGCTTCGTAGTTACTAATTAGTCCAAACTGCCAAAGACTCGGCGAACTCTGCAAGGAACTATGCAGAAGCCTAAATCAGCACTACGAACTTACTTTTGCTAAAACTTTGCAATTATTATTTGTATTAGGTCCACAACGAAATCACTGTCGTCTTCTTTTGGCTTCGCATTTTATGCATTTGCCAGTGTCAAATATTTAAATATTCTCAAGTATTTAATAATAAATCAAATGAAATAAGCCTAAATTACAGTCAAAGTCACAAAAAAAACCCGCACGGATTTTGAGACTTGGCCAGCGTGGCCTTTTTACAACGAGAAGAAGTTTACGCCCAGCAGCGGGACAGTTTATAAAAAACAGATCTGATTTTGTACAAAAACACAAGTTTAAAAAAATAACACAATGCGGCAACATGATTTTTCTACATTGCCCCAAAACCACCGTATTTCACACACATTTGATAAATATAACGTAACACGTAAGATCAAGTCATCAGTAACTATATATAAGTACCCAAACTCGACTCGGGACATCTGTGGACTAGAAAATGTTTTTTTCTTTCGAAAAGCACCCGTCACCAGGATTTACATCTCTGATTTATGCCACTCTGTTCTGACGTGCGTAATCCGGAATTTTAGGAATATGTTACGAAATCGAAACGTGTGCGGTTTGTAGACTGCCTTTTTATTAGGATTTATTTCATTTTGCAGCCACACTATGAATCTGAGAAATACTTTGAGCAGACCGATGTTGGGGCAGCTGGCGTCTAGCAGTATTCTCATATGTTTTATTGGTTACCAAATTATAACGGTGAGACCGCACAATGTTGGCTTGTAAAATGCTCTTTACACTAGATTTTAAGCTATTTTCTTGTGTCAATGATATACAAAAACAATTTAAGTTCAAGAACTTGTATGAAAAAATAAACAGTGAGATAAAAATTCAATATTTTCCTATGATATTTTCATGTTTACATAGTCCTTGAACTTTAATTGTTTGTCTTGATATTTACAATATTGTGTGTCTTGATATTTACAATATTGTTCACAAGCACGTGAAATTGTAATTTGTTTTGCTTTTCTATAGAGATGCCGTATTTTTTCAGACAATTACAGATAACTACGCACAAGGCATTATGAGTCTTTTCTACTTGGGTTATAATGGGTTTGAGTTGTATATTATTTGTCGATGGTGCGAGGAAATCACTATTCAGGTTAGTGTGTACACTCATTTTATATACTAAAGAATGACTATCTTGTAATATGCGATTACAGTTTTTGACAGCCTGTTGGCTCATTGGTGTTATATCTGCTTTAAGAGCTGTAGAACGTAGGTTCGATTCCCACCTAGGTCATACATTTTGTGGTATTAACAAATTGTATGTATCTGACATGTATTGTATCAGTTATCTGATTCCCATAATACAAGCTTTGTTTAGTTTGGAGTCATATGGCGCTGTGTGTAATGTCCTACGAAATTAAACATAAGATAAAGTTTTCTGGACTTCCTCGGCTAGGCTAGTGTTACTTTTTTTATGGGAAGAAATAATATGACGGGCGAGACGCTCTCCTTATAGTACGAGATAAGGCTAGCCTTGCAGTGGTAATCAAAGCTGAAGTCAAAACGTATGTATACATTAATGTACATAATATATGTCAATATTGCTTTGCTATTAGATTTTAATACATAAAATTATAGAAATAATTGTAGTTTTGTACTCTACTTCAGTTAAAAATGTACTCATTATTTACCAACAAAGATTTCGTAAAAACGTCGGATGACCAGAATGCTCGTACTTACTTTAGGCAGAAACTTAGCTATGGCGCGCAGCGTGCATGGTTATTTTTTTTTTAATTTATGAATTCTATTCCTTCACCCGATGCAGCGTGGTGATGGATAATGTGGCTAGCATACTGCTAGCCACATTATCCTCCTTACTCCATATTTCCTTTTTTGCTGTTTAACTTTGTCAATAATAATTAGTAGGTAGATATTAGCTGGAATAGAGTATACAACTTTTCTATACTGCTGCTACCTAAAAAAAAGCTAATTTAGCACAGTTAATGAATCAATAAAATTTTTTTTTTTTTTTTTCTGAACGAACCGTTTATCTTTTTGAACGAACCTTTCTTGTCCTCTTGAACAGACTTTATCTTTTTGCATTCTTTGTTATGTTTTCCAGAGTCATAAAGTTGGCGAAGCGATATATTTTTCTGGGTGGGAGACTGGCGTATCAGTGTTACCTGGAGTGGGTTCTACCGTGAAGCTGATAATTGCTCGCGCCAGGAAACCATTGGTCTTCACTGCGGGGGACATGTATCATCTCTCATTGTCATCATTTGCAACTGTAAGTTTCGTCTGTGATTGGAAAAATAACTTCATAAAAATAAAGAGCCTGGCATAGAAATTTGCCATATATAATACACATACGTCATATGTAAGCGATGAATAGAAATTATTTCATTTACACCTACTAGAGGTATTGTCTCGATTTTCATGCCATTTATTCTTACTATTTATAGAATTTTTCTACTATTTGTGTTGTAAATTTGTTTTGTTTATGCCTCACGAACTATTTAACTCTAGATAACAAATTTGCTTGTTTTTTATCTATGAACGATTAATTCGGGGCAATTTAAGATTATGTTTTTATAGCTGTTTCTATCCTGATACTCGTATGTTGTTGTAGTGATGTGTTTTGACTTTTTTTCATTCTTTTGTTTGTTTGTTCGTCTTTCCATCTGTTCGCCCGTCCGACTGTCTGACTGTCTTTCTTTCTTCATCTATGATACTAAAAACGTAATTTTTTAAATTTGCAAAGAGTAAGTTAAATATTAAATAATTCTATGAATGTTTTAGGATTTGTAAAAACTTTGAACTATTTATTATATATGTATTTATTGACATTGGATTTCTTTTACTTTTCGTGTATTTTGGCGTGGTCGAAGGAACTGGCTCTCAAGTAAGGGTGCCAGTACACTTAGTGTATATTTCATTAAAAGGAAGTCGTCTAGGTTACCAGACAGTACCAAATATTCTGCCACCAAGCAGTAGTGTGTAAAAATTACTGTGCTGCGGATACTGCAGTTAGAGAAATTACAGGGCGCTTGAGACTAACCATCAAAAGTATCAAAGTAATGAGTGCCGAAGAAGCGATGCGCTGGACTTTGTTTTGCTGCTCAAAGTTCTATGTATCGCTGCAATAAATCGTCGACAGGCGTTATCTCTTACTCTAGGGAGAGCGTCTCGATTGTAACATTATTTTTATACGAAAAAAAAAAACCGTTAGTTGGCGGCAAAGTTTCTTTTCGTCTTTTTATTCGAAAGAATGATTAATTTGTCATTGTAAAATAATTTAGGTAAGTTTTTGTTAGAAAGCTTATGAGGCACTTTAAAGAGTTCCGATAGGATCTTTTCCGTTGATAATATAATTTGACGGACAGCTAACGAGGGATGCTCGCCAAAGATCCTGGATCGCTAACGAGACTGCTGCTGTCAAGCACCGTCCCGAGACTTGAAACGGCTGAAAGACAGTTATTATAATTTATTAGTCATTTTTTGTTCACTCAGCGAAGGTATTTTTTGATGAAATTGGCTTCTTTTTGCTACTTTGTTACCTTTTGGTTAATTTCTTTTCAACTTTTCCCGATTTTTATAAGTGTAACTGGAGCAATTTGTCCTAGATTTAAACTAGTTGTGCCCCATGGTTTTAACCGCGTTTGTGGTATAAATAATAGTTATACTGTATTTAGCGTATGAATAGTATATGCATTCTAAATTTTATCCAAATCCGATAAGCCATTAAGTCGTGAAGAAGTAAAAAATAATTTGTAATTTCATTTTGTTTTTTTAACCCGTCGGCGGTTACAAAGGGTTGTAATAAATTTAACGTGTGTAATTTTTGTTTGTGGTATCTTAGCTCCTAAACGGGCGATTTTGAATCACTTTTTTCATCGAAAGGTGACCAAATGACATAATCGAGAGTGAAAGATTCAAGAAAATCTGGACAGCCGTTTGTAGGTTTATTATCACCAGTTCTATTCAAGTTGATGAATGAATGTGAGCATTTTCCACAGGTCTGATCGAGTTGAAATTTGTTACTGAGATCGAGATCGAAAAACTATTAAATTAACAAGTGAAATTTTAGTGTATTAGTGGTTAAGTGTGTTTGTTATGAACTATCAGCATTTCAAGTTTTAATAAAATTTGTTAAGCCTGTACAAGAAAGCCTAGAAGAGATTGCTTTTAGCGAGTAGATTCCCGGTTGTTAGTTAAATTTATTTTTCTTCTGTTTGTAATTTATATTTGTTTTCTATTTTCAGCTAGTGAAAACTTCTTACAGCGCTCTCACTGTTTTACTTCGATTTCGTCACTAAGGAATTAATTACATTTTAATGACATATTTTGCAGTTAATGTAGTTTGGAATAAAGTATAATACTTAGAATTTTGGTTTCATTACCATGTCACTCATGTCTTGTCACTTCAAAGACCAAACAAGTATACTGCTGTCGTTGATTGTAAAATGTGAAAACAGAATAATTAATTGAGTAGCTGTTCTCATTTGTTCATTCAATGTTTTTTTTTTATGTAACGAACGAGACGCTCTCCTGATGGTAAGAGATAAGGCTAGTCTATGACCATTGCAGCGATACACAGAACTTTGAGTAGCTAAACAATGTCCAAGATATCGCTGCTTTGGCGTTCATTACTTTAAGACTTTTGATGGTTAGTCTCAACAGTCCTGTAATTTCGCTAACTGTAGCACCCTTCAAACCCGAACAACAGTAATGTTTACACACTACTACTTGCGGAATATCTAGTACTACCTACTTAGACGATCTCCTGCTAGTAAGGTCTCCCACCAAGTAGACGTAAGTTACAAGAATATACTCGTAAACATAATATAAAAAAATATGCTTACATAAATTTGAGTCGAACATCTTGTTTCCAAAAAATTATCTCATCGTAGCTACGCGTGACCAAAATGCTGGCGTTTCTTAGACAACATGGCCATTTAACTAGTACGACTAGTAGTGGACTTGACAAATCTGTCTAGATATTATAGACGAAGAATAAACACAATTATTTTCGCAATTATAATAATATTGAGAAGAGAGATGATTTTTTTTTTCTACCTTGAAGTCTGCAGAACAATTTCTAATAGAGTTCACAACAACTAACTAATAAGGTAATAAATAAATTCCATCTTCAAGCAGTCAAAGCACACTCGTAGGATGTCTAATAGTTAAAGTTCTTTCTAACAGGCTTTTTTTCAGGCTACCTCCTCCTCCGTCCTTTTTTCCATCTTATTTTTTTTATAAAACATCGAGTTAATATTTTCTAGTTCACAAGAAGCTTATCATATAAAAACTATAACAATGATGTATTCGTACATAAACTGCATACATTTTTCTACCGGGACATATTTAGAATTTATGTTCTAAGTATGTTTCGCAAATGTTGATGCTATATAGCCTCTCAGATCACTTTCAGATTTGAATTTGGTTGAAATAACCAAACTGGACTCTGACGGTGATCCCTCGGGACCCATCAATATCAATACAACTGCTGCGATTGATCCCGCGATCCGTATGAAAACACCTTTTGCTCCGACAGATTACAAAAAAAAGTCGTATAATGTTGCGTTCAATATGGATGAAAACTCCTTGCTCCTACAGTTTTGCTTGACATACAGGAATTATATCAAGCGTGGTATGCGTCGATTAGACCCACAGGGGCCTGAGACCCTGTGTAAACACGATATACGTAAGACAGTGGACAGTGACTTGAAATCAAAAAGCTGAATATCGGGCTAAATGGCGTGCATTAAAAGAGGTCTATATCCGGTTGGTGACTAAAACTGCTGCATTGGGCTAATGATGATGATTATAATACGAAAATTATACGTCCACAAATATCTTAGTGTAGTAAGTAATTTATGGCCTTGAGATATAATTATGTTAACGACTACTCCCCCGTATTCTTCGCAACATTATATCTGTACCAGTTTTTTCTAGTCTGTGTTTACACCCAGAATTTGTACATGGTATCTGCTTACATAAAAGAAAAGAACATGCAAGGTTTCATGTTTCATTAGGTACTTATATTTTTTCTTCCTAAAAACTCGTCGTTCAATAACACTGCGTTTTACCAACTCAGGTAAGAAAGGAAGGGGGTTTTTTGTGTACGTTTAGTTTTTGTATAACTAAACGTTGCTGGCCAATACGGAAGGATCATTTTTTTAAATAAGTATATCCGTCTTCAAGTAACACAATATAACTATTTCAATTTTCTTTATAATCCATTCAACAATTTAAATGTAAAAATTTAATGACCATATAAAAAGATGAAAAAGAGATAGAGTTACTTACGCTTTTATAAGTTTTGGTTATCCTGTTAGCTTATTGGGTTGTAGGTTTGCTTCCAGAGTTGTGGGACGTGGGTTTAATTCCCACCCAGGATAAACGTTTGTGTGAAAAACGTAATAGTTTGTTTAGTGTCTGGGTGCTCTGTATGTATTTACAAAAAAGTCTATCAGTCATCACCAGATGATCTCATAATAAACTTCACTTAGTTCGAAGCTAGATGGCACTGTGTGAAAATGTCATTCAATATTTATATATATTTATATTATAGCAATATAGTAGGTATGTTAAGCAAATTTTACCTACATACACATAGTAGATAGTAAAACTAAATATTACAATAGTCTCAGCTTATTCACATTACATATGCATCATTTTGACCCCAGTTAGATCCAAATTAAGTTAGGTAAATGGAAACGGACAGCGCGCTGATCTAAAATTAATTACTATGTTGATAAATAATTAATAAATAGAGGTTATAAGAGAGGGTCCATAGATTGACGTTACAGAAATATCGATACTGTAGAAGTATAAGTTCTGTTAGCAAAATGAACATTGTCAAGAAAATATGGAAAAAAGTCACCCACACAAATGCTTTAGATCAAGCTAGTGGAGAATTGGAAATGGCATTTTTTGAGGACGTTTACCGTGTCGCTTATGTGGCAGGTGAGTTTACTAGGACTCTTTTAATTTCTAAGAAAATAGAGACAAAGTAGCGGAAAATAATGGTTTAAATGTAGTAGTGTAAAAAAATGGAATGCAACACATTGCTATCATATTCAAAGCCACAGAAGGTATTAGAAGTGCTACTAGGCTAAATGAAGTTGCTTCGCTATCATACATGTCATCCATGTCGCCGCAACATCTTGAACCTGTTTCACTGAAGTTACTATGCCAGCGTCCCTGAGCCTCGCTCCGATACTTCAAGGAGCTGGGTTGGCTCGGGTAGACCCTGGTAGGGGGAAATGCATAAAACACCCCAAGCGGGACGTCAGTGCAGGACTTATCGCCCCCACTTTGAATAAGAATAAGGATATGGCAGCTATTTAACTAGGCAAAAGTTGACTATTTTATCTGAGCTACGGGTTCGTAACTCATTATCTTCCTCTTGCTTGAGAACAATAATTTGTGTTTAACTGATATGATTAGATTTATTATATATATGTGAACGAGCTGTAATAACGTCACAACATCGAATTGGTAGTCAAACGTAGACATATACATTATATATGTTTCTAAAAAAGACAAGCTGTACAAATCTATACGTGGTATCTGATATATATGTTGTATTTATTACCATCGCGTTGTATCATTTAAGCATTTTTCCTGATAATGAAAACGTTTCAATAACGTTAGTCAACTCGGCACACTTGATTTATCTAAGAACCACAAAAATACTGTATTTTACGCTGAACCTCTCAGTCGCGAAAAATCTGTAGAGTAGGCAATTACCGACCATCTACTTCAAGAGAGCATGGACACCGAAGCAAACCTTTATCCTCATCCATTCTGATTCAATCTGCGCTCAGTCAGGTGAAACCAAATCTGTAAAGGGACCGAGGGATCGGCCGATGAAACCAACGTACTGTAATTCGATTGCTTTGTCTGCTCCGTGGATAAAGAGTATTGTTATTAGGTGTGTTGCTGGGTTTTTTATTTTTTTCCACGTGGAAAGGTTCTCATATTTGATCCTTAGAGATTGTCTAGCGTCTGAATCCCTCTTTCATTTGTTAATATCGTGACTCAAAGTTGACCTTATTTTTTTTTTTGTGCAAATTCAAATTTAAATAAAGGAGGTCTTTATTGTAATGCACCTTAAAACAATTTGACGTAGCCAATTCTACAAAATTTTGCGTGATAAAAATCGACTATATTTTATTCTACAAGAAACAAGAAAACTAAAAATGCACGATATTGTTACACTTCAATCAAGTATACAAACGAGTGTTATGATATGATTAGAAGTATCTTTAAGTGTTGTTTTGAGAAGTACAACAAAGGTCTCCGCTACTTTATTGAAACATGACTTGATGTATTAATTTGTCCGAGACATGCTTTGCGTGATACTCTGGCTGTACTTTGCAGTTAGGGGCGGGGAATTACTAAGCATAAACGGAAACTTAAAGTAATGTAAAATTTTGTTTTTTTATAAATTTTTAATACACTTTTGTATAAAAAACTTGACGTAAGTTTGTCCGCAAAGTACCATAGACCCTTTGTAAAGCTATACCAATAGTTAACGTTTACAGGTTTATCTACAAGCGACCGAACAATCCTGTACATGATATACAGTACGATAGTGAAACTGTTGATTGGCATGCTAATGTGCGGGGAAGTGTGGTACACATACAGCCAACCACTCAGCCTGGATGAGTTCGTAGCCTGCGTTAATGTCATCATTATACAAGTCATCACTCTTTACAAGGTTAAAACTATGGTAAGCTTTCGAAATTCAGTCAAGAACTCTAACAAAGTTGCCACTTCTTTGCTTGGGAATAACCGGACAAGACTTTGACTTATTTTATTTAGCTATGTCCGTGACTTCACTTGATTTATCATCAAGTACTTAAAAATATCAATTTACTTGTCGCTGACAAATTAAACAAAGTGCGATGGTAATTCAAAGAAGTAATAAGATATAGATATATGTAGATATAAATATAGATATATGTAGATATAGATTTAGATACAGGTACAGGTACAGGTACAGGTACAGGTACAGGTACAGGTACAGGTACAGGTACAGGTACAAGTAGGAGGACATTTCACATAGCGCCATCTATGCCCCAAACTAAGAAAAACTTGTACCTACTATGAGAACCAGAGAGCTGAGAGAATACTTAAATACATTTTTTTATGAATACATACTTATAATACATATAGAACACCCAGACATAGAACAAACATTACATATATTTATCATATACATCGAACCCGCGCCCTTCAGCTGTATAAGTAGAATTTTACCAAATGAGCTGACAGGGCAGTCAAGTTACAGTACCAAAGTAGTTTGAAATTAGTGGTGTCAGCGCCGAATTACTAGCATGAGTGTGAAGAAAAACATGTACAACTACATGTTCGTTTTGTTTACTACTTGACTATGGTATGGATTCTGATTTACCGTTACTTGCTTTGTATGGATTTGACAGTAACTAAGGCTGAATCATAAGTAAGACAAGAAAGTGTATTTATTGTTAAAATGGTTGTTTGTTTTAGATCACCCACAGAGATCTTTACCAAAAGCTGGCAAGATCCATGGAAACTTCGTATTTTGACATAACTACCAAGAAACGGAGACAACTCGTGAAGTATTGGGCAAAAACTCACGAGAGATATGTAAAGTTGTTACTAGGCCTGGGGAATTGCACTTTAGCGGCATGGTAAAATGCTTTTTTTTGCCATGATAAAAAAAAAAATTGTCTTTGTAAAAACATACTTATGATAATCACATTTAAGACATCCAGACATAGAAAAGACAACTATGCATGTTAGGTACTTAAACGATAAAACGTTCTGAGTGGAAATCGAATTTTCGACCTACAGCTTAGGAGGCAAGAGTATTTACCAACTGAGCTATATAATAATTCTTTTTATTTAGTTATTACTGCACTTTTTAATGTTATATTCTTCATTAAAAATGTTATAGAGTCGTGGCATAATGGTGCTATATGTTTTTTTGGCAAACCTCGTCCTTATGACAGGTGTTGGAAACAGCTCTTTTATTACTTACAATAGGAAGTTGTGGTATAGTTTTTTTATGGTATCTTCTTAAACATTCATATATAAATGATTAAGGTCTAAATAACGAAAGTTTTACCTCTTTTGAACACCATGCAAGCCTGCGAGTTATAATTAGCTCTCATAGATGGCGGGAGGCCCCTTTAGATACGCATCAACACGTTCACTGCCCGTATTACAGCTGAAATATTTCTGACTATTTCAGGCATCTGTACCCTCTAGTTGATGAATTGGAATATAACCTAATGATCGGAGTGCGTCTGCCGTTTCGTTTCGACAGTCCTCTTTGCTACGTGCTAACCTACCTGATAGTTGGCATAGCCTTCATTTACACGTCTCATTTTGTGATGGTGACGGATCTGGTCATGCAGGCTCATTTGGTGCCCCTTATATGCCAGCTGTCTGTACTTGCAGATTGTTTTGAGAACATTGTCCATGACTGCAGTACTGTTACAGGTTAGTAGGTACTATCTTAGTATGGAAACTTTTACTTTGTTCTTTTTTTTTTTAATATGTATATTTAAAATATGAAAAAACACCGGGATCCGTAAAGCAACTTTGAATTACAATATATTTTTAACCGATTTCAAGAAAAGGAGATTTTTCGCCGACTTCAAAAAAGGGAGGTTTCTCAATTCGACCTTATATTTTTTTTTTATGTGTGTTCGCTGATGACTTCGTCGTTTATGAACCGATTTTGATGGTTCTTTTTTTGTTGTAAAGGAGAAAGGGTTCCGTTTTACCCTTTAGGTACGGAACCCTAAAAAAGTAACTTCCTTAGCTTCAGATACTTGCTGCAATCGAAATCCAGTAAACTGTATAAATAAGTTAAAATTCTTAATAATAATTGACTATATCATCAGAAAAAGATTTTTTAAAAGTTACTAATACATAGATTCTGCATCCTTCTCTAAGGCTTTATGAGTATGTAATATAATAACACCGTTATGTTACCTGTTCAAAACTGCTGGACCGTGGGATTTCTAATCCAAAAAATTTGTTCAAGACCTGGGGAGGCGGCTAACTGAGAAAGGCTGCGATCGTAACTTATGTTGCTTTGTAATACAGCAAACTTAGGCAATTATTCAGCGCGGGAATGCCGCCAGGGTATTATTGGGTACGTTAGGGTAGGATTGGTCTCGCCGGGGAAAAACAGATTAGTTTTAAGGTCTTTGTGTTTTTTGTAAATGTTTAATAATTACTCAAAATTGTTATTAAGAATTCTCATTTATTATTAACTTTCTAATATTTTATTTACATGAATTGTATTTTACTTTGTCACACATCCCAATGTACCGTGTATGTATACAATTAATTCACAGATGAACAGATTGGCTTCGGCCCCTAAACGACTTCTAATCTAAAGATTTCAAGTTCAACACTTCAAATAACACCAATATTTTTTAATAAGCGTAAATAAAGTCTAAATAAACCTTCCACGTTTGAAACAAAAGGTGCAAATTAACGAATTCCTTTGCAGACGCCCGTAGAAGCGATTTAACTTTGAACAATGACTTCATCAAAGAATACCAGAGAAGATTAGGAAACTTGGTTGAACAGCACAAGCTGATTTTAAGGTAAGTTTTCGAATAAAGCTTTATTAAGAACAAATTTTACATAATATTTTTGTTTTACTTATGCGGAAACTCCGACTATAGTTTCGGTCTCGTCTTGCTTCGCACAGATATTACATGACATTTCTCACAGCGCCATCTAGCCCCAAAGTAACAAAACTTGTACTATTAGAAACATATAACTGATAGATCTTTTCAATGCCAGAGTGAATAATTACTTCTTAGTCTGCTTGCTTCATCTTCGAGCACATCATTGCTTACCATCAGGCGAGGTAGTTGGCAAGCGCAGACTTATTCGTGTTAAAAAATACTGATATTATAGTTTTTATTGTAGAAACATACACATGATACTAAACAAACATGTTTTTCGTATAAATGTTCGCCGTGGGCGAGAATCGACCCCATACCCTAAAGATCATGTAACAAAGCTAACACCTTTTCATATTTACATAGGAATCAACTATGGAAACTTATAACAATATTACATTTCAAAATGCATGCAATTGGTTCCTTGTACCTACCTACACAGTTAGCCAGTTATTACACTTAGGTATAGCTTAAGTTTATTTTCCTTTATGTAGTCTTTAATATATATATATATAAGTATATAATCAATCAATCACAGGAACAACCCGCCAGATAATTTAGCTATTCAGCGAAACACCAAAGACCTCGTAGATATAATACGTAGATCAACTTACTTGGTGGTAGGAAGAGCATCACGTCCGTACCATTATTTTTACATTAAAAAAATGCTGAGACCTGGCCCAAGCTTTTTATTTCGATATTTGTTAGGCACTTACGAAAAAGCTATGCGATTACGAACCATATTACGTAGACATACGATATGTGGTCGCGTAGTTATTTCCTGAGTGTTTAACAGGTATCGCTATAGGCAGCTCAAAGTACGGGGACAGTGCATCCAGATTCATTTATGACATTTGCAGTTATTCCATGAAGTTCAAAGTGATATTGAGCCGCCCAATGTTGGGGCAGCTGGCCGCTAGTGGAACTCTTATTTGTTGTGTTGGTTACCAGGCAACAACGGTAAGTTATCCTTTCTTAGGTGATAATCATATTGTTATTGTACGGCACTCTACAATCATGAAGTCTTTGAAGGTCAAACACACCTTATTTGGTTTTGTACTTTAAGGTGTCCAACGAGACTATTGCTAAACTTGCCGTGTCTGTCTGACTTCTTATACAAATCTTCTGAACCATAACATTTACTTAAAGCCAGTTGAAATTTTCACATAATGTGACCACGGCTATTGCAACATGGCTGAAACGTCGAGGTTAAAGAAAACTAATTTCATAGTATTTTGTTCGCGATTTAGTCCCGCTGATAAATAATCATAATTATGTGTTCAAATCGAGAAGTATAGAAATTACGTTATATGAACAATAAAATAATAAGAGAAATCCCATATAAGGATCAAACATTCTGTTTTGTCAACCATGTACTATATAATAAATAAAACCTCATTATGTTTCGTCCGTTTCCATATTTTTGCACTAACGTAAAAGCGATTTTAAAAAATAAATATTTTTTTTTATGATTATTAAAAATCAGTCGAACGTTAGAACACAACCAAAGAAAACTTGATTTTATGGTAAACACGGTGTCGTATGGGAACCCGACACACACTTGACCCATTTTAATTTTTGTTTCAGACGATCGTGGAAAATATTACAAAGTGTATGATGAGTTTGTTTTATTTGGGGTACAATATGTTTGGTTTGTACATTATTTGTCGTTGGTGTGAAGAGATCACGATTCAGGTTTGGATTCCTGTCATCATCATCACAGCCTTCTGTATCCTACTGCTGGGAATAGGGTTCTCTCTAGCTATGTCATCTAGCTTGGTCGTGTGCTATTCTGATCCAAGTCTTGATTTCCTTTATTGAATAATATTATTTGAAGTTTTTGAGAAGTTACTCCCTAGTTGAGAGACCATCTGACTTCGAATCTGGAGGTTCTAAGTACGAATCCCATGGCACGCACCTTGCCTTTCTAAGTTGAGTGCGTATTGCCACTGACTTCGAATTTCATAAAAAAAGTTCTCGAAGGTGTGTGAAGGCTACCAACCCGCACTTGGCCAGCGTGGTGGACTATGGCCTTGCCCTTCTCACAATGAGAAGAGCCCCTAACCCAGCAGTGGGATAATTTACAAAAACAGGGCTAATTCGGAATAATAATAATTAGACTACCAAGGTTAATCAGTAATTTTAAGTTTGCTGTTAGTTTCTGTCACGTATTAGTGACAGAGTTATAACATGAGACTTTTCAATTCATCATCAGCATCTCCTTACCCTGACGAGTAGCCAACGTGGCAGAAACGCTTCTGGTGTTGCAGATGTTTTATAAACGGTGGTAATCACTAACCATCAAGTGGCCTGCTTGCTTGTTTGTGACTCTAATTAAAAAAAAGAAGTAGACCGGCACTTTTGGAAACCTGAAATTGTTTTAAAATCAAGGCAGCAGTTAAAAGTTGTTTGTAAGCTAAACAAAGGCCTTTAGTTGCCGGTGAAGGAAACAAAACAAAAAAATTATGTCGCTTTTTTATCTTTAGGACTTCCTAAGATACGTCTAAGCACGATCTTCAGCTTTTCGCTTCCAGCCACTGCCAGCCATCTTACGTATATCGCCATTCCATCGAGTTTTAAGGCATCATATAAAGGTGTCTTCTTTATTAATCGACTTTAAAAAGGAGGAAGGTTCTCTATTCGACTTGTTTTTTATATGTATACCAATTATTCTATCATTTGTGGACCGATTTGGCTGATTCGTTCTGTAGTGGTATATATGTATGTATTGATAATATTGCTCTGTGTTTTCTGTCGTTTATTTAAGTCGATTTTGTAACAGATAGTTTATTATTTCAGAGCCTAAACGTCGGCGAGGCAATATATTGCTCCGGGTGGGAGACCGGCATAGCTGTATTGCCAGGAGTCCGTTCTACTATATTGCTGGTGATAGCTCGTGCCAACAAACCTCTCGTGTTCACCGCTGGGGGCATGTATAATTTGTCGCTTCAATCTTTTACAACGGTACATATTTCTCATGTACTAGGTGGTAAATCTCGAATATTCTGGGTAGGTACCATCACTGTATCAGATATTCAGTCGTCAAGCAGTGGTATTATTGTGTTTTGGTTTGAAAGGTATATCAAATAGCGAAATGAACGATATATTAAAAACCGAGTAATTAGTGCCAAAGCAGCGATACGCTAGACTTTTTTGTCAATCAAAGTTCTGGGTAATTCTGTAAAGATCATGGACAACTGCTACCTCTCACCATCGGAGATCATTTTAAGAGATGTCTCATTAGTTTGACGTTTAACTATTTACAGTCATATTTTATTTTTCTCCTTCGTTTTTGGCGTCGTATTTTTAGCATTTTCCGGTATAACAAAGATTTAGAAATCCTTGTTTTTACGACTTTTTCACGTATATCATGAAAAATCAAATTAAATAAGTATAAATTATTAATATTCTGCCGCTAAGCGTGTACACGTTACTGTTTCCGATTTAGAGGGTACTGCAACTAGCAAAATTACAGGGCTGTTAAGACTAAGTCTCAAAGTAATGAGCGCCAAAGCAGCGATGCCCTGGACTTTGTTTTGCTACTCAAAGTTTTGTGTATCGCTGCAATGGTCATGGATAGTTGTTATCTCTTACTATCAGGCGATCATCTCCTTCATCTCATGATTAACATAAAAAGAAAAAGATGGACCTAGTAATTTTATGTAAAGGCATTTCTTTTTGCAGTTGGTGAAAACTTCATACAGCGCACTCACCGTGTTGTTACGGTTTCGCCATGAATGACTTCAGGTTTATCCATCGCGTCGTTTGTTATCCACATTGTAGTATTTAGTTATACATAATTTATTTTAATATCTATTCCGCAAAGAAGCTTAGGAACTTTGTTTCAATAGCAATAAACACCGTTATAAGATAAGTAAGTCTTTATTGTTCATATCGAAAACGAAAATTATTGAATAAAAACAATTTCAGCTGTAGTGTATAAATCGGTGGTTTTATTTACAGTATTTTAGAGATATTACTTCTAGATAACGTAGACTAACAAAAAGAAGTACAGATAAATTTGTTGCGTTAAAATTTTATAGAAGCCTCCATGGTTCTACAATTAATTTTGTTTGTCATATACTCACTCAAATACATCAAGTTGACGTACTTGTGTGTTCGCGTATTCAAAACAAATCTCTTTTTAATCTCTATCTATGTACATTATATTTCTACTCTTTTTATCTTTGATAAAATGACCTGAATATGTTTCTGCAAATTCTTTTCCCAAAAATTGCGGCGAACCTTCGCCCTATATCTATCATCGCGGTCCGTGCCCGAGCAGTGGTTTGTGCTGCTAAAATATTCACGGACCGCACTTATCCCTCTAACAGATTACGTGATAAGGATTAGGACTGGGAGGTAGTGAGTTCAAATTTGTTTGAGTTTTCGGGATTTTCTACCAAATTGGTGAAAAAGAACAAAACTGGCGAAAATTTGTTTGCAAGCTTTGGGCCGGGCGAAATACATTCGAGTGTTTTGATAAATCAAGCTCGCTGTCGCTATCACGAAGGGATCTGAAGCTATTGATTAATTATTATTAGTTAGAGCTTAGCGGATGGTCTTGCAGGGCCCGAATTTTAGTTTCAGATATTAAGGAATATTTCTGTATTTTGCTGAATTGGTATTTGACCGCTGCTCACATGATGTTAAATGACAGTGTGTTTGAAGATGGTACAGCACACGTTGTCTAGATTGGAATAGTTTTCAAGTGAGCTTGTCGGAACACACTATTAGATGCTTGGCAGCAGATTTTCAATTTGAGGGGGTGGTATCTAGCTTACCGAATACTAGAAAGTAACTTACCACCATGCTAAGGCTCACCTTTAAAAGCTTGAAGCACTACCCGTTACAGTTACAGGTTAGGTACTTACTAGTACTTATGTGCCTCAAGCTTTTAAGAATATAGGTAAGTACCTACACGCCAAATATTTACTAGAGTTTATTTTTAACCCCCGACGCAAAATGAGGGATGTTATAAGTGTGACGTCGATTTCTGTCTGTCTGTGGCATCGTAGCTCTCAAACGGATGGACCGATTTCGATGTGTTTTTATTTTTCATTTGAAAGCCAGTTTCCTTGCGGTGGTTCTTTTCATTGTAAAGATAAAAGCTTGTTTTAAATAATATTTTGGCTTTTAATTTTCTGCAGGTCATTTTACAGAATTATATCAGACAATAAACATTAAGTATTTTGATATTTATCCCACGCACTATTACATGTCCGCTTAGAAGAATAACCTCTTAACGAACCGTAATGGTGTTTTTATTAATTAATTGATGAATTAGCAAGTTTTGGCGAGTCAGTTACAATTTAATCCACATAAATAGAGCTTAAATTAGGACCAATTATTATTGATCACGATAACAGCTGCGTATATGTATCATTTCGCTTAACATGACTAGGTTTTTAATTCTTAGGTCTCGTTACAGAAAAGTAAAATAATTTATTAATTATGATGTCGGAATATTCTCACAGTAGAGTTCTATGACTATATGAGAAAAGAATAACTATAGTTATATAAAGAATATTTTTTTCAATGATTTATGTACTCAGATTCGTAAATTTTAATGATCCTGTTCTAGTAGCCACACTACAAAGAGAACAGCAAGACAAGTTACCTAGTATTTATCTCTCAAAATGCAAAGTAACAGAAAATGAGGGAATTTTTTTTCTCAAATGAAAAATTTTGGCAACCTAGTTGGGAGACCATAATGACTTCCAATCTAGATATAGGATCCAATAGGTCATGGGTTCGAATCCCATGGCACGCACCTCTGTCTTTTCTAGGTTATGTGCGTAATGTCGATTACTTTAACCGTTTTTTTTTTTAAATTTTATTATCTACAATAATAATGGTCTCAATTTTTCCATAGTTTCCGAGATATCGGCCAAAAATTTTTTTCAAGATCGCGCTTGTAGCTCTTCCTGGATCTGTCAGCATTTTGTGATTTTATGCTCAGTAACTAACCCTAAATATTAAAAAAAGGTTCGGAAATTAAGTACGAGGTTGACCAAAAATAGTGCTATTTTTACTGGCCTTTCTGCTGAATTCTATTTTATGGCAACAGACTTAAAAGCGCCATCTATGTTAATTCGGTGCGGTCAAGGTGTCACAATGTCGACACTAGATGGCGCTTTTAAACAAAACATCAAGTTAAAGACACTTAAATTTTTATAAGCACCCACTTGATAGATCATTTTGATTATAGTCTAACAAAAAATTGCATTGTATTAACTAACTGCCTGCAATATTTCTTGGTATTCGGATTAACAGTAAGCAAGTTGTCGTTCTCCAAACATACAAACATACGAACTCTAATTTCTCGTATCAGACTCAGAACAGACTTACTTGGTCAATAATTTTGTATTTACTTGGTCTTAGCATTGTATACCTACAATGAAAAACGTATAGTAGGTACTTATGACGTTACCCGCACACATAATCCCAAGGTAGTTATTTTAAACTGTCGTTTAAAGTTTGTTGAGTTTAGTGCTTTGGTCCCGACTTTGAACAGTTATTTATGGCTCTTTGCGAAAACTATCCCTCTGCAAGCCGACGCCGAACGCCGTCGGCAGCGGAAGTAGGCGTCAATTTCAGAAGATAAGAGTAAACTTTCTTTAGGGAAAATGTCATAGGAATAAACGTAAGGAAATATATCTAATGTATGTATATATATATTTATTCTGAATCTCGGAAACAAATTTAGAACGCAGGGGGTGTCGGGGCGATAAATCGATCTAGCTAGGTTTCATTTTTAGAAAACGTCGTTTTATCCGTGTTTTCAGGCAATGAAAAACCGAGCAAAACTCGGTCATCTATGTACTTACTATATGTTTATACCTAATCCTTGATGTTTGACTAAAATTACTTTTTATACTTTTTGTAATAGATGGTGATGTTATTTTAAACACCGTTTATGTTATAAGGTATTTACTGCAAACCAATATTTGGCCCTGTTTACTTATTCGGTAATAGCTTTGTTTGAAAGGTGTTCTGCGTATGGATGTTCTACAGGTATCATACTAATATTTTATAGATGTGGAAGTTTGTATGTTTGTTACTTCAGGCTAAACAGATTTGAGTAATATTTTAAAAAGAGATAGCTTATACGTTGGATCAACATACAGGCTACCGTTAATTCTGGAAAACATGGTTAAATCCATGGGACTCAGATAATTTATTGTAAGTAAAAATATCGTTTTTACAGTACAATCTTTAGTTAGTTTTGGGGTAGGTGGTTGTTGAAATGCCGTCAAACATTTATTAGTTTATTTATATCTTTTGTTTTTGAACACTTGTTTTTAAACTAGAAACACGTGCATATAGCTCACAGCAATGATGATTAATTCAACCTCTTACGCATGTCGCGCAAAAATTGTAACATGCGAATACAAATCTTTATGCATGCTAACAATTGCATCATCATCATCATCATCTCAGCCGTAGGACGTCCACTGCTGGACATAGGCCTCCCCCATTGACTTCCATAAAGACCGGTTGGAAGCGGCTCGCATCCAGCGCGTTCCTGCGGTCTTTATGAGGTCGTCTGTCCACCTTGTGGGTGGACGTCCTACGCTGCGCGCGCCGGTCTGTGGTCTCCACTCCAGAACTTTACAGCCCCATCGGCCATCAGTTCTGCGTGCTATGTGCCCTGTCCACTGCCACTTCAACTTGCTAATCCGATGGACAAACAAACAATTGCATGGACATACTAAATTAAAACTTAAGCTGAAAATACAAGTAAATACCCTAAATCAGAACATTATTACTTAGTGGTAGATCTCCGTAGCAGGATATAGTCTAGGTAAGAACCACCGCATAACCAGATATTCAAGCAGTAGCGTGTAAATATTACTGTGTTCCGGTTTGAAGAGCACTGCAGAGAAATTACAGGGGTGTTGAGACTAGTCATTGAAAGTCTCAAAGTAATGAGTACTAAAGTTGCTACACAAAGCTGTGCTACTATAATGTAAAGAAAAATAACGTTTGTGTGTATGCCTCGAGCATTCACGCTCACCATCGAAGGCTCCTTCTTGCGGCAGCGTCGTGTGTCGGGTCGCTCTCTTCCCTCAGATATGGTTGAGGAGGGCGATGGCTGTCACATGCGTCATACTCGTGATCGGGTGCTGCTTGCGGGTCGCTGGTCTGCTCGCGGTATACTCACAAACTAGTACTTTAACAGTAGATTATAATGTTTTGAATAAATTTCCTCTTCCTACATTGTTAAAAAATAAAAATAAAAATTTTGTAATTCAAAGTTGACAAAGGTCACGGACCCCAGTGCCTGTAGCGTAAATTTAAATTTAAAAAAAAAGTTGCTACTCAAATTTCTGTGTACCGCTGCAATGGTAATGAGCATGCGTTATTTCTTACAATCATAAAAGCGCCTAGTTCGTCTCATTACTATAATATTTAAAAAAAAAACGAGCAAAATACTCACAACATACTTATGTTTTAGAACAAATGGCGCGTGTCCTTTGTAATGGTAATATTGTATAACAATAAAAGAGTATTATAAAATTATGTACCTATTATCATTTTCACAATATGTCCTAGGCTGTTGCTTGCTAATTAGTCCACGTCGGTCGGTTAGAATTGATAAATACTGAAACCATATGTTGCCCCCGAAAGAAATGAAACTTTAGTCAAACAGAGCAGTTGTGTGAGGCAGTCATTTTTGCTATTCTGTTGTACTTGAAACAATCTAAATATCTTTATATTTTGGTGGTTGTTTTTGATATCATAATGAATATATTTGCATATGTAATTGCAGTTGTAAGCCCACTGTTATTGGTAAGCTTTTAATTTATTCGTGTGAAGATTTTGTTGCATGATTTTTAACCTTTCATTGCGTGAATTATACACAAATGAATGTGAAACCTTACATTATTTTTATTTTTAATCAACGCTCCACTAAACATATTTTTTTATATTTGCTTAAATTTTGACGTTTATAACAGTGCAATATAAATTTACAAGCTATCGGTACCCAAATTTATTAAAGTTTATGGGTTTAGAAAAAGTTAAAATGCAATGTTTGCGGCCATATTCTCAGCTCTATATTAGAAAAAATCATGGTAATTATTAAAAAAAATCGTTGATAAAAATTAACACATAATTATTTAAGCACCAAATATTATCAATTATATAAATGCAATCACTAGATACTAGCAGAGACCCGTAGTTCTTAAAAAAGGAATCTTTTAGAAGGCAGTCGTTTTCGTCAAGCACACGACTGCCAAGAAAGACTGCCATACTAAACTTTATGACAGGACTAGCTGCGCACCGAGGTGTTACCCGCTACATTTTTTCGGCATAAAAGTATATATGTGTTAATCCAGGGTGTCAGCTGACTTCATACCAAATTTCATCAAAATTAGTTCAGCCGTTCGAGTGTGAAGAAGTAACACACACACTCGCAAACTTTCGCCTTTATAATGTTTTTGTGATGACCGTTTACCTTAGTTTACGTTAGGCTTACCCATTAAGTCGTAAAACTTAACAAACAGATAGACAAGATGGACAGGACAAAGTTAATTTCGCATTAGTAGTATTGGTGTGATATATAACAAATTGAACCTTATGTCGAATAAGATTTGTAGAACCGGCGAAACCAGTTGAATAAACACGCTAAGTACCTAATAGTTATTTATGAATAATTTGTGTCGGATAGGCAAATACAATGAGTTTCTTCTTACAAAAGGCAAAAAATGAGACTACTAGTAAAATAATTCTATAAATATCACGTCACCCGACTCTACTTGTGCAGGATGTTTTTCAAGGTGTAACAATACCGAAAGTTGTGAATTTACCCATCAATGTAAACACCTTGTAGTTTTAACTAGGTTTAAATAAGTATTCTAAGATAAACATTCCCATAAACTTCTTAGCAGATATATACTACCGCAGTATTCTGTCGTAAAGTAGTGTGTAAAAATTACTGTGTACCGATTTAAAAGGGCACTTTCGAGTACTCGGTTGTCTAGCTACACTCAAGCTGAGAATCTACCGCCAAGCATCTAACGGTGTGTTCTAGCAACCCTACTTGAGACCCAGTTCCATTCCAGGCTAGATATATTTACTATCTTCTACCACACCGTTACTTAACATCAAGTTAGCTATGGTCAAACAGCTAGCCCGTCAGCCATAAAAAACCTATATAGTTGTAAGCGACGATCAAATATATTCAATAAATGATAACTTTATTTCAGAATACAAAAGACATAAACGTACGTCTAGGCCCTCTACATACACTCTCTGACGATATCAAAACACTTCAAATACCTTTAGATGCATTCAAATACAGCTCTTATTATAGAAATGAACACAAGGGCGTTTATATATCGAAGAATTTACGTGATTTCATCTTTAAAGGCGAAGGAGATCGTTACGATGAAGGGGCTATCTTGACATTTGATTTTGAATCTGCGAAACTGGATTCCTCGAATGTACCTAAACCTCTGGCTTTCCTGCTGCATCCACACGAATTTACTGATGCAAACATAAGGAAGGTAGACCAATACATCCAGACAATACACAAAAGTCGGAATTTGAAATCAATCCATAAATTAATACCATAGAATTTACTTATGTTATAATAATATTACTATAAGTATAGACATAGTATATTGTATAGCATTTAACACAGCTCTATCTAGCCTCAATCTAAGCAAAGCTTAGCTACAAGCTAAGTTTTGCTTAGTGCATAATGGCACCGGAAAACTTGTGGAAAATATAATGCTTTATATACTTTTTTTTGCAAAAAAGTACATCTTTATAATACATTTAGAACATCCAGACACAGAACAAACATATTATTACATTCAATAGTTTTAGTGTAATCAATAAAAAGTTACCTATTCTTTTAATGTTAAAAGTAAAGAGAGGGACGAGACGCTCTCCTGATGGTAAGAGATAACGTCTGTACATGACCATTGCAGCGATACACAGAACATTGAGTAGCAAAACAAAATTCAGGGCATCGCTACTCTGACGCTTATATAATATATGTATATCTACACTTCTATGCTCTTCACATAAATGTACCAAAGGTTGTCTGAAAGAAATCGCTCTAGGCAGTAAGGCCGTCGTTGTACACACACATATTAGTCTATGTTGTTTTGTTTTGTTATTATATTTGTTCTTTATCTCATTGTAAGTTTTGTATGTTATAATGTAATGCATGTTTGGTGTACAATAAAGTTAAATTATAATATCATCATCACATAATCAGCCATATGACGCCCACTGCTGGACATAGGCCTCCTCCTGGGGGGGTTTTACTAATACTCGCCACGCTTGGCAGGCGGGTTGGCGAGCGCAGTTGTTCAAGGAAGACGCTGCTGCCCACCTTCCGTATTGCATCCTTTAGCCGACTCTTACGGCAACTACGGGTAAAGAAGGTGGGGTACAATTCTTACGCCGGCACCACCACGGCAATTATATAATACATGCATAATTATACTATATTCTATGTATATTCTGGATGGAAATCGAACCTACGCCATACAGTTCTTGGAACAGATATGTAGTATCTCTGTAAATGAGTTAACGGGAAATTCATTAGAAACTTAAAAATATTCAGAAGTTAGCAGGTATTAACGTACCTACATACATGCTCTATCGTATTTTGTATTGGACCAGAATTGTCATCAATAGCATAATTAATTTCAAGGATGGTAACATTTATCTAAAAATCAAACTGGTTCGATAATGTAAATTAAGATACAGCCTTTTTAGCAAATACATTATTTCCTATAAGAAATAAACGTGTTTTATTGGATTTTTATCAACAAACTAGATATATTTTATATGCAAATAACTGAATAGCAAAACGTTGTAAGCATCATTAGAACGAATATACTCTAATTATTTAATTTTTGTTTTGATCGTCAGCATATAAATTGATTTTATATCAATATTCAGGTATTATAGAGCTGTGTGGAAACTAGCGATAAATATAGGATTATAAGCTTTGGGTGTACCTGCTAAGCCAAAAGGCCAAAAGCCAAAAGTTGTACTCATCTACTAGATGAAGTGAAACGTTCACTTCGTTCGGCTTGGTCAGTACCTATAATGAGCATTAATTTATTAATTGAATGAATAAAGAATTTCATAACACGACACAATAAGCAATTTATTTATAAAAATTACTTTTTTGCCCATAAAATACCAACGTCACTAATGACGTAAGTCATCTACAGAACAATCGGTAGGCAATTTGGCAACGCATTGGTTGGCAATTTGCACATACTTATATCTTCTTTGGTAAGTTCTTTTCTATACAGGTAGGTACTTGCATAGAATTCGTCGATGGGAATACACAACCAGTAGAAATTAGGTTTAGTTTTTTACTTTTTGAACAATGTAAGTATAAACTTTAAAATAATTGAATTTTGACACGATACTCCCGAGTTTGTGTAACCGCAATAATAACCCCCTGCTATCTATATAATGAAACCCTACCGCACAAAACATTAGACTGATAAAATTTACAGCAGTAACAAACATGCTGGAAAAGCTATAATATAGTATTTATCAATAAAATAAGATATTATTGTCATTTTGAGAACTTGACCTTCAATATTGGTTACGGAACATTTGCACAAGATATGCGTGTAGTGTGACGTTTTTGAACAATGCATTTTTAAATCTATTCTATGTTATTCAAAACATTTACGTACTTAACATGTAAATACATACATAAAACTAAAAATATGAAAACACTCATAACTCAGGCGTTCAATCGAATCGTTCTTATTATATAAATTATTTTTATGATCATAAAATATCGTACGTAGAGTCAGAAAAACATCGTCTTCGCTAAAAGGTCGCTCACTGCATCAACGCGTCTTTATTATTTCGTTCTCTAATACAAAAAGGCAGCCACTGTAAAAGGGAAGTCAGCGCGGCTCTGAATTGAGACTAATAGGACTATAATAAGGTTTATTATCCGCTTTTTTCACAAGGCCGCGTTTCAAAGCCCCAAAGGAATTTATTTCAAGAAAATAGTCAGAGAAAATCCATGACTAAATACTTGAGACTTTGAAACGGAAGCTTGTCGTGCTATCGTAATATAATATGTAATTATATCTAGTATTGTAGCCTATAAGTAATACAATTGTAATAAGTTACTGCATTTTATCAGCCCACTGACCTCACCTATCACTGCTAAAGTTCATGAACTTGACATTTTATCATATTGTTCGCACAGTAATGCATTATTTAAATATTCTCCACAAACGCGCCTTACGACTTGCGTAGAATACACAAATTCTACCGACTGAACGATCGAAATAGATGTACCTAGATATTTGGGTGCAATCGTTCACATCAGTGCATCGTGTATTGGGTAACGTGCAACACGTCCGCACGCGGCCGCCAGGCGCAAGGCGATAATGAAACGAAAACAGGCGGCCGCCCTTTGTTTACAAATGACGCATGGGGCGCAGAGCACATGCGAGCCACTCCGCCGCGGAGTCGTTTACCTTCAGCGCGACGGGACGGCCGCCATGTGGCGCGTGCGACCGTGCGTACATGCGTGAGCGCAGCGCCCGTGCCGGCCGCCGGCGGCTTCGCGCGCAGAGAGCCAGCAATCGCAGCGGCGCGCGGACGATGCCGCGCTGGCTGTGGGCGGCCGCGCTCCTTGCGGCGACCGGCGCAGCGGCTTCTGTCCCGCCCGAAGGAGCATCGCCGCTGACTCCGCGCTCGCGCCGCGACGCTCAACCCACCGTGCGCCACCTCCGACTGCTCGGCTGGCACCTAGAGCTGCAAGAGAACCGAGCTATACGCTCGCCATACTACGACGAGTGCCTCTTCTACAAGGGACGCGTTATCGGTGAAGAGAGTTCCACGGCTACGGTGACGGAATGCGCTGGCCAACTGTACGGGCTATTGCAAGTCGGGGGCGAGAACTTCGTGCTGCAGCCGCATCAGGCGGGCGCGCACGTCCTGCGGCGGCGCGACGTGCTGCTCTCCGAGCAGCCACCCGCCTACAACCTCACCGGCGACACGGTCACCGACCTTGATCTTGACCTGGAGGAGGATGTTCTGACCCCAACGCCGCACGTGCGACCAAGGCACAGCGAACGGATGGAGACCGACTATTTTCGCGCGGAACCCGTTACTAGACCGATATCAGGTGTGTCGTCAGGCCTTCTGAATGCTGCTCGTGTCGTTTTGAGTGTGCATGTGAAGTGCAATTATTATTTAATGTTTCAGGTGTAAAGGGCCTATGGCTCGAGATGGCCATCGTGGCCGATCACACAATGATGAAGTTTCACGGTCGGGAACGAGTGAAGCACTACATACTAGCACTAATGAACATCGTGAGTATATTATAGACGGTGTGTGCTCCAAAGTGGAATTGTTTATTTTAGTCTGATACGTTTGCGTGCATGGAAACTGATTGAATCTTTATGTAATCCGTTATAGGTCAGTGCCATATTCAATGATCCGTCTTTGAACTCGAACATGACGCTGGTGATCAACAAACTATTTTTGTACGAGGAAAAGGATTCTGTAATAAAATATGGAAACGTGAAGAAGTCACTGGAAGCTGTCAACAAATGGAACTACAGACATCTGATCAAACTGCCCGCAGGTAAAGTACTAACCGCATTTAAAACAAGTAGTAGTACATCGAACAATTCTCTCAGTATCAAGCATGCAATGTATAAACAAATGTTATCAGTGTAATGAAATGGGTCTCTGCATTGAGATGCATCGTCCGCCGGCGCGCGTTTATTTCTAGATTAGTTTTATTAGTAACGTCATTTCGACTTCCGTTAGGAACATTCAGTGATCTCATATCATAATATCAAAGACTACATAAATAAAATATATCTTCTCAGCAAAATACACCGTTAGAAATCGTAGGAGTTTACTCACTACCGTGTCTAATTGTGAATTGTGACAGTTGTAAATGTGACGTAAATTATGAATTGTAATAAAAGTAGATGAAAAAAATCTTACTAAGCTATGTATCTTACGCTAAAACCGTCAATTTGTCGATGTTATACACCTACTTTTCCCTCTTTAACACAGAAATGTAATATATCAACTCCTTAATTAAGTATATCAATGATTTTTTCGCTTATAATACAATTTAAAGTATCTACCCACATATTAATACCAATTTTGGAAGCTTTAATTGAAAAATCTAAACTTTTTTGCAATCTTTGTCTAGTGAGCTGCAATAAAGAGCCAGCAACACTTTCAAAATTGGTCATACTACATTTAAAATCAAAATTTTAATAACGAAAGTACGATGCCAAAAAAAAATTGTGTCTAGTAAATAAAATAAGTAAATTTTAATATCTTTGATACTCGAGCAAGGAAACAATACAATAAGATTCCATCAGATTCATATACTTAGAGCATTAACCTCAATCAAGATAAAACCTCCTATTGATTGACTCATCATAA
The DNA here is from genome assembly GCA_950106695.1 of Biston stratarius. Classification (NCBI taxonomy): domain Eukaryota; kingdom Metazoa; phylum Arthropoda; class Insecta; order Lepidoptera; family Geometridae; genus Biston; species Biston stratarius. The sequence continues at coordinate 4,644,783 of OX467107.1, forward strand.
TGGTTTTATAACTGGCATTCGAGTGTTTTTTGGTGTCTTTTTTATGATGAGACAACATAATTAACTATGAAATTGTCTACTTTTTAGCCACTAAGGTTTTGCTTAGTAGATATGGATATTTATATTTTGGCTGTCGGCAATGTTACTATAAAATATGGCTGTAAATTATATGTTAAAGTTGTAAATGTAAAATATGGCTGTAAACAAGCTTAAAAAAGAAAATGCGAATGCCCACTCATAAATTAATTTAAAAAAAATCGGATGTCTCTTGTGATGATGTAAGGATTCTAACGATACCTGATACATCCAAATCTGATTAGAACTTTAAAAGCTATAGTGGAATAAAGAAACTCACATATATGTACATACGCTTCTTGGACTTTCGTGTAAAAATAAAATGACCCCGAAGTATAAGTAAGGAAATAATGAGAAAATATTTTAAGTAACTAGTTTCTAATAGTAAAAATATAGTTTCATAGAGTAAAAAATAGGTGGTGCTCTACGAAAAAATGTCATTCACCTACATCGCAGGTGAATGACATAATGCTCGGAACAGCTGATTTTATGGTCGTGATTTCAGGTTTGGTAAAAGTTACTACAATGACGATGTAAAACGACTAGATTCTAGAATATTATTATGTCCTTCGTCTAGCCATAAACTCAGTAAATAAATTATGGTTTCCTTTCATAGGATCATTGATAATCAGCTAATTGAGTAACTTTTTAAGTGTAATGTCGGCAAAGAATAAAAATAAACTTTTAGTTTTATATGTAGATATAAAACAGTTGTTTTATCAAGCAAATTTTGATCGTCGTAGAAAATGGTTATTTAGTTTCCAATAACCCTATATAAAGAAAAGATTTTGTATTGCAGCTAGCACTGGATGGGACGCAACGGTGTGGCTAACACGGGCGCCTCTGGGTGGCCCCTCGGGCTTTGCCCCCGTAGGAGGCGTGTGCTCTCGGTACAGATCAGCTGCTATCGACAGAGATGAAGGCCTTACCAGCGCGTTCGTCATCGCACACGAGCTGGCGCATTTGTGAGTATTATTTTAGATTTTTTGTCAAGCAAGTAGCTTTTCAAGAGTGAATTTGAGTTTTTTATGCTTAAATCAACAATGAAAATATCACTGCTAATCAATGTGACTTTTAAAATTTGTAACTTTCAAAATTTAACTCTGTCTACACAATGTTGATTGTTTTTCACTTTTTTATTTGTATATTGAAATAAGCTTTACAACCTTATCATTACTACTTTTGACACAAACTACTATTGGGGATGTAATGGTACATTTGATATATTTGAGTGTTCTTTGCAACAAGTAGTTCGTAGCGTCCCCAACAAAGGCCTCCTTTTTTTTAAACGTGGAATCAAATGTAAAACGTTCATCTTAAAATTTTGGGTACGGCTGTAAGGGCCATGGACCTATCTCTTGCCATCACAAGAGCATCTCAATATTTCTTACCATAAAATACAAGTAAATTTTTCTTCTTCTGTGACACTGACACTATTAAAACAAGTGCTGTTGGTGGGCGTACCTACATTGTTAAATATGAGTATTTAGAATTTGATGTTTACAAAAAAATATTTTTCGATATGGCGATCGAAAAATATTTTTTTATCACGACAAATTCTATAAATTGTGTGAAATTTTATTACTCTATACCCCTTTTAGTTCCCGCGTTAATTGCAATCTCATCAAATACGAAGTCGGCGATTGTAAATTTTATACAATGCGAATAAATCACAAACTAAGTGTTCTGGGAAAGGAGACAGTTGACACGTGTCAGAAAACGCACGCATGGAATATTTTAGTACTACATACTAGTATAAAGCGTTTTACTTATGCATTACCAATTTTTTGATATTTTTATGATAGATTAGGCAAGCGTTTGACTACTATCTCATTTTTTTATGTAAACGTCATGAGACGGACGATGACGTATACCCATGACCATTGTAGCGAAACATAGAACTTTGAGTAATAAAGCAGAGTGCAGGGTTTTGCTGCTTTGGCGCTCATTACTTTGAGACTTTCAATGGTTAGTTTCGTCAGCCCTGCAATTTTTCTGTTCAACTCAGAACGCTTGCCTAGGAAGTACTTATTCACATCATTATTATACGAAGCGAATTTTCATGATGCGTATAGCTCGGATATACCTAAATGGAGATAATAAATATGAAGATTCGTTTAAAATACATCCACAAAGCAAAGTATATCACAGATATAAAGTACGAGCGCAGAGAGTGCGAAAACTTTAAGCTTTCTGGATTAGTATAAAAAAATCGCAATAGGGAGAAAAAAATACTTTAAATCGAGTCGCTGTAGAAACGCGTTTTCGACTGTTGTGACTTACATGATATTTTCTTTTCAAAAATTATACAAAACATTAGTATTTAGTTTACCGTCCGAAATTTTATTTTATTTTCGCACATAAACAGCAAACCTAGATTTATAAATTGAAACACATTACTTTTAGTAAATTATAAATTTGCTAACCTAAACATTACTCCGTCATTGCTGAAACAGCTTGCTTTAAGCGGCTCAATTTAATATTTAACTCAAAAACACACTTTTTTTTATATTGAAATAGGTAAATTAGTCAAAAAAAAAGTCTATCTAATTCCATATTTTGATATATTATGATCGACAGGCCACAATTACGATGTTAAGTAACAGCTGGGTCAAAGATGGTACATACACCTATATTGAAATG